>OY755088.1:23962837-25162837 GCA_963576655.1 Gastrophysa polygoni | reverse complement strand
ACCAGCAACTCTACCTACCTCAACGTTGTGCCCCTTTCTCTATTGCATCGAAGGAAACTGCAAGCGGTCATTGCAGTGGGGAAATTACATTGAATGCATCTAGACGAGGTTGGTCTATGAATCGAAATCGAAAGTGAGGCCATTTGCTTGTCCGAAGAATGTGACAACGTACGGTATAGTGTTCACCGCGCGATACAAATCCAAAAAGAAGAACGATATATTTTTTGCGGAATAAAATGATCGGTCTCACGTAGGATTTAGGTGAGTTTTTTCGGGCACTGGATCGATGATTTTTTCGATGTTTTTCGGTTATTTCTTTTCTGAAATGTATTAGAGATTCAAGGAAATCATTGGGAATTGATAGCATATATTGTTGTGAAATGTGTAGGACAAACTAAGGAGAACGTTCGCACTAGGATTGACGAGTATTCGATATAAAGAAGAACAGAAAAAGGACATTAAGAAAAATTTGATCACAATACTCCTGTTTGGCGATTAATTTTTTACTAAATCACGTCTCACGTACGATTTAGGAGGACTATATCTAGCACTGAAAATAGTTCAAAATGACAATATTCTTTCAGAATCAGGAGAATTTATTGATATTACAATCAATATCATTATTGTTCAATATTGGAAAATCTAAAAAGAAAATGCACATTCGTAATGCAAAGAACCTTTTCGATACAGAAAATCAGATAAAACAGAATTAGACGTCCTAATAACACATTCTTGCTCTATGTCTAAGTTCGAAACAAATCATTGTCTCGTTCGGTTCCTTCTATCAAAAATAATCGAAGATATTCTCAAGAACATTTAAGGATAAATCGATTTCGATCAGACCGAAACTCACCCATCTCACACCACCACGATGTCCAAGTCTACTCTGTTGTGCTGTGTCAGTGTGATATGGTGTACCTCAGGGACCTATTCTAGTCCCACTACCGCCAAGTACACTTACAATTCGTCGGATTTGTCTTATCTGTCCAACGGGATTCAGTTTCCCGTCGAAGACGGCGAGATGCAAGCTTCCGTACAGCAAACCGATGCCGGGGAAATGTCTCAAAACCAATGGTTTTCCAGGTAAGTGCCAGAGGATTTTAATGAGTAGTCGGATGCTGTCAGATCACCCGGAATCGATTCGAAACAAATGTGTGACGGATGTGTGACAGGAGTGTGACAGATGTGTGACGGATGTGTGACAGGAGTGTGACGGATGTGTGACAGGAGTGTGACAGATGTGCGACGGATGTGTGACAGGAGTGTGACAGATTGATTTTCGACAATTTTGGAACTGAGCACATGGTTTTTGGTCACTGCAGTGTGATTTTATTACCAAGCTCGACGTTTTTTCAACGTTTCTGATTAATATATATATTTTTTGTAGTTTGTATGACCACTACGGTTGGTGGGACAATGTGAGAAAAATGCAAGATTCACCTTGTAAAGAGGATATGACCGTATATCTGAGAGAATTGAATAATGATACATCTTGGGCTGTGAAGAGTAAGTATAACTACTTTCACCACTTCACACTGTGAAATAACTAGTATTCCACATATAGGATATGTTATTTTTTCTATATTGAAACTAGATCATTGCGTAATCGACGTTCTTGTTACGTTAGGGAGTTTGCGATTATAAAACCGCACATTATACTTATATCACCACGTTCGATTCTTTGAGAAATTTCAAAAGTTGAGACTTGTCGTTTTCAGTGTTCGATGCTTCCGGAAGATATTCCAGCCATTTTTTTTTCGGAAACGATTTTTGGTTGGGTTCGAAAAGCCTTTGCCAAGATTTGGCAGATGCAGAAACCAATAGCGAAGTGCCGCCTATGGAAATCCGATTTTATATCGCCAAAATCAGGATCAATCTCAATGACGTTGCGACACCTGTGGTAAGTTGACCATTCTCTTGAGATTCAACCAATTTTTCTTAGTGTTTGAAACTATGGCAAAGCAAATTTTGACATTTCCAACAAAGGATGATTATTCTAGCGACACTCAATTTTACCTTGTATAACATGGAATCAATATATCGAATGATGATCCGCACAAAAATTTCTATAACATGATGAAAAAATAACCAAACTCAATGCTAAATTCCGTAAAGAACAAACCGACAGAATCATCTGGAAGCTGTTGGCATCTCGAACTCCGAACTTCTTCGAGTCGGGAGTTGAAAGTTGTGCGCTTGCGATATTTTCAGTGGATGCGCTTCTGGAATTTCACTCCGGGTGACGACGCGAGGTTCGATTTCAGCACAGGATTGTATGAAACGATAGGAGGTTCTCATCTTTCAGATTATTTCGTATTCTATCCGTTTCAATACGAGAGGAAAATATTTTAAAAATCGATATGAAGCCTTCTAAAAAATGTTCAACACAACTTTTTCAGTGTAATATTGGAACCAACTATTCACGATCACTCATATTACGTTTTCTGGATGTTTTTCAAACGTTATCCTCGATTTGTGAGTTCATCCCATTGACGTAACTACATTTTGAACATCTCAAAACTCTGAAAGACATATTTGAAAAGATATCTTCATGTTGCAAGTTGAAACAGATGTTAAATCGCAGTTCAATCATTTGTTGATCCTTCTTGTATAATATACAAATAATTTCTTCTCCATCATTCAAATTACACGTCTTGAACGTTTTTCTTTCATCAATTCACCATAGATTGAACTTATTTGTGGAAGGAAAATCATCAAAACCAATGTAGATTGAATATCTTTAAAACTCCGAATGATATATTTGAAACGTTCTCTTGACGTTCCAAGCTGGAACAGATTTGGAATCCACACGTGTTATAAACGTACTTACTTGAATTCAACTAGAATATTTTTCAATCCTTCTTGTATAATATTCTAATGATCCTCTTCTGATCATCCAGAATACATTTCATGGACGTTTCTTGATCTTCTTGCGTGTTTACAAGCGTGATCAAATGATGTCATCATGACGTTTCCTGAGTTACATTTATATAGAAACGTTTTTTAAACGTCTTGAAACGTACGAAATAACGTAAATTGAACTTGTGATATTCACAATGGTTCAAGACAACGAATATCGACTTGAATTCATCTCCACAATCTGAAAATGCAAGAATAAGTCATCCGATCAACGTACTTTCAGCAATGTTCCCTAGTACCCTCAATAGTGTACGTTTTTGAAACGTCTATTCGATGATATATTCTATCGAAAACTGTTTTGGAATCGTTCGAATGAATCCCGAAATTGTTTGCAGACCCGTCAGTTGAACGTGGCCGAATGTCTTCCGAAATCCTGCGGGGTGGAAGGCGTGCGCACCCTTTTGGCTCAGGAATACAACCGAGCCACCTCTCTGAGCATCGTGGGGGTTAGACAAGTGCCGGATGAGTACTCTGTATTCACCGATGTCAAATTCCACCTAGTCGGGTGAGCGAATGTTCTTCAAATCGTGTTCGAATGTTCTTCAAATCGTGTTCGAATGTTATAACCTGTTTGCCCAATCATTGTTATATGGGACAGTCTTGTTGAAGTTGACTTGAGTCAAAGAACACTATTTTTCAGCGGATGCGGGTTGGCGGTGGTTCTTTTGATCGTGGTGGCATCCCTAGTGGATTATTTCAATAACGAGCGACCGAAAAAGAAGGATATTTATTCTACTGCGGAAAACAACAACAATTCCAACTACAGTAGCAATAAAGACAGTCTCAATGCCGACAGCGCCATCAGTCTGAGCAGTGATAGAAGCGGAAAGAAGGAAAATTATGGTAAACAAGAACACTAGCTGTCTGTTCCTGATGATAACTCAGTTTGTTTTTTTTTTCAGGTATCTCGCTGAAGCTGCTTCTCTCTTTCTCGGCTTTAAGAAACGGTAGAAAAATCACTTCGGTGGAAAAACCGTCATTGGAATCGATACAGTGCATACACGGGCTGAGATTCTTCTCGATAAGTTGGATTATATTGGTGCACAGTTATTTGGAAATTTTCGCCGTCTCCGATAACAAGAAATATCGAGCGGTGACCGAAAGGTCTTTCATCTACCAAACGATCGCCAACGCCACCTTCTCCGTCGATACCTTCTTCTTTATAAGGTAAGTGTTCTTATTGGGGTGGGGGAGGAAGTTCCTACCGACTGCGCCACTTTGTAACTCAAATAAACCCGATATTACTTGTTGTACGTCAAGTGGCCTCCTAGTCACCCTGACCTACTTCCGTACGGAACATCCCAAACATCGGGAACAACCAGCCTGCGGGTGCGTCAAAACCAGCGTCGTCAAGTTCCTGTGGATGGTCGTGTACAGGTTCTTCAGGCTCACGCCGCCATATTTGTTCGTGTTGGGCGTCAACGAGGTCGTGATGCGTTTCTTGCACGCCAATTCCGTATTCTCGCCCGCCATCATCGATCACATCAGCTGCGACAGGTACTGGTGGCGCAACGTGCTGTACATCAACAATTTCTATCCGCAGCAGGAGTTCTGCATGTTGTGGTCTTGGTACATCGCCAACGATACGCAGTTCTATGTCATGGCTAGCGTTTTGCTGGTGATTGCCGTCAGGTGAGTTCGTCTGGACTGTTTGAACGAGAAAATGACGATACTGGGACTGTTTGATAGGTGACTTGACTGTTTGAATGGCATTCGAAAGAGTAACTGACGATACTTGAACTGTTTGAAGGGTACAGAATGAGCGATGTTTGTACTGTTTGAAAGATGAGTTAACTATTTGGACGGTCCTCGAAAGAGTTACTAACGGTCTTTGTCTGTTTGAAGGATAAATAATGAGCTATATTTGTACTGTTTGAAAAAGGAGTTAACTATTTGATCGGTATATTTGAAGAGGAACTAACGAAACTCGGTCTGTTTGAAGGATAAAGGATGAGGTATATTTGTACTGTTTGATAAGTAAGTTGACTGTTTGATCGGCATTTGAAAGAGTAACTGACGATACTTGTACTGTTTGAAGGATACATAATAAGCGATATTTGTACTGTTTGAAAGATGAGTTAACTATTTGGACGGTCCTCGAAAGAGTTACTAACGGTACTTGGTCTGTTTGAAGGATGAAGAATGAGCTATATTTGTACTGTTTGAAAGAGGAGTTGACTATTTGATTGGTATATTTGAAAAGGAACTAACGATACTCGGTCTGTTTGAAGGATAAAGGATGAGGTATATTTGTACTGTTTGATAGGTAAGTTGACTGTTTGATCGGCATTTGAAAGAGTAACTGACGATACTTGTACTGTTTGAAGGGTACAGAATAAGCGATATTTGTACTGTTTGAAAGATGAGTTAACTATTTGGACGGTCCTCGAAAGAGTTACTAACGGTACTTGGTCTGTTAGAAGGATAAAGAATGAGCTAGATTTGTACTGTTTGATATGCGAGTTGTCCTGTTTGAACGGTACTTGAAATAGGAACTAACGAACTTGGACTGTTTGAATTAGAAAATGACAAAATTTGGACGGTTTCAATAAGGAAATGGCGGAATTTGAAGTGTTTGAATTAGGAAATGGCAAAAATTTCACAGTTTCAATGAGACATGTCGACGTTTGTACTGTTTGAACTGGGAAATGACGAAACGACAGTGTGTCCAACGAGAATACAACGACACTCTCTCTCTTTCTTTCTCTCTCGCATTCCAGAGGTCCCCGATACCTCAAATTCGCCATCGCCATGGCGGCCGCATTGATGGCGGCCTCCTGGATCGCCACCTTCCTGATAGCCCTCGATTGGGACTACACGGCCCGCGTGGAGGAACCCTTCGCTCTCTTCGACCAACTCTACGACAAACCTTGGCTGCGAGTCGGGCCCTATCTGGTCGGCATGGCGGCCGGATACGCCCTGTACAGGAAGAAGGGACGCGTGCGCATCGGGGCGTGGGCGGTGGCCGCCGGATGGGCGTTGGCGTTGCTGTGCCTGGGCGGGCTGGTGTACGGGTTGGGCAGGAAGGGGTTGGTCGTGCCGACTTCGGCGTTCTACGTGAGTTGTAGCACTTTTCGTTGGCGTTGTTGTCGTCGTCCTTTGAGTCTTTGCACTTTTATTAGGGTTTTTTTTATTTTTGTTATTTCTTTTTGCACTTGTGTTTAACTTCGTGTTACACGTCGTAATCAGCGTAGTTTCTTTTTAGATCGGAATTAGATTGATGTCTTCTTACAACTCCAAATTTGCGTGATTTCGTAGTGATAACTCAAAATTGACGTAATTTTGTGTTACAACTCGATATTAGCACATTTTCGTAATACAACTCGAAATTAGTGTGAATTCGTGTTACAACTCGAATTTAGCGTAATTTCGTGTTACAACTCGAAATTAGTGTGAATTCGTGTTACAATTCGAAATTAGCGTGAATTCGTGTTACAACTCGAAATTAGCGTGAATTCGTGTTACAACTCGAAATTAGCGTAATTTCGTGTTACAACTCGAAATTAGCGTAATTTCGTGTTACAACTCGAAATTAGCGTAATTTTGTGTTACAACTCGAAACTAGCGTGAATTCGTGTTACAACTCGAAATTAGCGTAATTTCGTGTTACAACTCGAAATTAGTGTGAATTCGTGTTACAGTTACAACTCGAAATTAGCGTAATTTTGTGTTACAACTCGAAATCAGCGTAATTTCGTGTTACAATTCGAAATTAGTGTGAATTCGTGTCACAACTCGAAATTAGTGTGAATTCGTGTTACAACTCGAAATTAGCGTAATTTCGTGTCACAACTCGGAATTAAAAAGTAATTTGATGTTACAACAGATCAATGTAACTCCCTGTCACAACTCGAAATTAGCGTAATTTTGTGTTACAAATCGGAATTATCGTGATACGTGTTACGTGATACGTGTTACGTGATACGTGTTACGTGATACGTGTTACGTGATACGTGTTACGTGTTATGTCTCGAAATCAGTGTATTTTTTGTAACAACTCAAAATTAGCATAATATTATGATACAACTCTGAATTTTGTGTTACAACAAAATTAGCGCAATTTCGTATTACAACTCGAAATCAGCGTCATTTGGCATTACAACTCGGAGTTGAAATAATTTCATGTAACAATTCAGAATTGAAGAGATTTCATATAACACGAGGTTGACGTTATTTCTTGTTACAACTCGAAATTTGCGTGATGTGGAGTTACAACTCGAAATCAGAGTCATTTCGTATCAAAAATAGAAATGAGCGTACTTTTGTGTTACAACTCAGAATTAGAATGATTTCGTGTCACAACACGACTTTTTTGTGACAATTTTGTGTCACAACCTCATTTTCGAGTTGCAACAGAAAATTCTATTGCTCATATTCTGTTCCACTACGAAAATAACTATTGCATGTCCGTCAGACGCCTAGCATCATCAATAATATCACCTCCGCTTGTACTCCCTAGAGTTTTTTTTTTCCAATACAGCGGCACCGAAATGACCCATTCGAATAAACATCCGTTATTTTTCCGCTCTGCAGGCCGCTCTGGGTCACACAGCCTGGGGCGTGGCCTTGGCCTGGATCACGTTGGCCTGCTGCTCGGGTTACGGCGGCCCCGTCGACGCGCTGCTCAGCTCCCAATTCTTCCTGCCGCTCAGCAGGCTCACGTACTGCGCCTACCTGATCCATCCGGTGCTGATGTGCCTGATCAGCTTCCGCTTGGACGGGCCGATGCATTTGCACCGAGCCATGGCGGTGAGTCTTTCGCGAGACTGCTTTTCTAGGGTCGTAAGAGAGCTCATATATATATATATATATATATATATATATATCGTGTTACAACTGCTGATATATCGTGTTATAACACCGAATATTATGCTAATTTCATTTTTAAACTCTGAATTGTATTACATCTTCAAAGTAGTGTTGATTTCATGTTACAACTAGAAAAGTGTGCTGATTTTGTGCCACAACTCGAGATCAGTGCTAAAACTCTGAAAAAGTTACGATATCTCGTGTCACAACTCGGAGTTAATGCTGATATATTGTGTTATAACACTGAATAAATGCTGTTATAATGTGTTATAACACTGAATTGATGCTAATTTAATTTTAATACTCTGAATTTCATTACATCTCCAAAGCAGTGTCAGTTTCATGTTACAACTAGTAATTTGTGCTGATATCGTGCCACACCTCGAAATGCAGCTCTACAACTCTGAAAAACTTCCAATATCTCGTGTTACAACTCGGAGTTAACGCTGATATAATGTGTTCTAACACTGAATTAATGCTGATATACTGTGTTATAACACTGAATTAATGCTCATTTAATTTTAAAACTCTGAATTTTATTACATCTCCGAAGTAGTGTCGGTTTCATGTTACAACTAGAAATTTGTGCTGATTTTGTGCCACAACTCGAAATCAGTGCTAAAACTCTGAAAAAGTTCCAATATCTCGTGTCACAACTCGGAGTTAACGCTGATATATTGTGTTATAACACTGAATAAATGCTGTTATAATGTGTTATAACACTGAATTGATGCTAATTTAATTTTAAAACTCTGAATTTTATTACATCTCCGAAGTAGTGTCGGTTTCATGTTACAACTAGTAATTTGTGCTGATATCGTGCCACACCTCGAAATGCAGCTCTACAACTCTGAAAAACTTCCAATATCTCGTGTTACAACTCGGAGTTAACGCTGATATAATGTGTTCTAACACTGAATTAATGCTGATATACTGTGTTATAACACTGAATAAATGCTGATATACTGTGTTATAACACTGAATTAATGCTCATTTAATTTTAAAACTCTGAATTTTATTACATCTCCGAAGTAGTGTCGGTTTCATGTTACAACTAGAAATTTGTGCTGATTTTGTGCCACAACTCGAAATCAGTGCTAAAACTCTGAAAAAGTTCCAATATCTCGTGTCACAACTCGGAGTTAACGCTGATATATTGTGTTATAACACTGAATAAATGCTGTTATAATGTGTTATAACACTGAATTGATGCTAATTTAATTTTAAAACTCTGAATTTTATTACATCTCCGAAGTAGTGTCGGTTTCATGTTACAACTAGTAATTTGTGCTGATATCGTGCCACACCTCGAAATGCAGCTCTACAACTCTGAAAAACTTCCAATATCTCGTGTTACAACTCGGAGTTAACGCTGATATAATGTGTTCTAACACTGAATTAATGCTGATATACTGTGTTATAACACTGAATAAATGCTGATATACTGTGTTATAACACTGAATTAATGCTCATTTAATTTTAAAACTCTGAATTTTATTACATCTCCAAAGTAGTGTCGGTTTCATGTTACAACTAGAAATTTGTGCTGATTTTGTGCCACAACTCGAAATCAGTGCTAAAACTCTGAAAAAGTTCCAATATCTCGTGTCACAACTCGGAGTTAACGCTGATATAATGTGTTCTAACACTGAATTAATGCTGATATACTGTGTTATAACACTGAATAAATGCTGATATACTGTGTTATAACACTGAATTAATGCTCATTTAATTTTAAAACTCTGAATTTTATTACATCTCCAAAGTAGTGTCGGTTTCATGTTACAACTAGAAATTTGTGCTGATTTTGTGCCACAACTCGAAATCAGTGCTAAAACTCTGAAAAAGTTCCAATATCTCGTGTCACAACTCAGAGTTAACGCTGATATAATGTGTTCTAACACTGAATTAATGCTGATATACTGTGTTATAACACTGAATAAATGCTGATATACTGTGTTATAACACTGAATTAATGCTTATTCAATTTTAAAACTCTGAATTTTATTACATCTCCAAAGTAGTGTCGGTTTCATGTTACAACTAGAAATTTGTGCTGATTTTGTGCCACAACTCGAAATCAGTGCTAAAACTCTGAAAAAGTTCCAATATCTCGTGTCACAACTCGGAGTTAACGCTGATATATTGTGTTATAACACTGAATAAATGCTGTTATAATGTGTTATAACACTGAATTGATGCTAATTTAATTTTAAAACTCTGAATTTTATTACATCTCCGAAGTAGTGTCGGTTTCATGTTACAACTAGTAATTTGTGCTGATATCGTGCCACACCTCGAAATGCAGCTCTACAACTCTGAAAAACTTCCAATATCTCGTGTTACAACTCGGAGTTAACGCTGATATAATGTGTTCTAACACTGAATTAATGCTGATATACTGTGTTATAACACTGAATAAATGCTGATATACTGTGTTATAACACTGAATTAATGCTCATTTAATTTTAAAACTCTGAATTTTATTACATCTCCGAAGTAGTGTCGGTTTCATGTTACAACTAGAAATTTGTGCTGATTTTGTGCCACAACTCGAAATCAGTGCTAAAACTCTGAAAAAGTTCCAATATCTCGTGTCACAACTCGGAGTTAACGCTGATATAATGTGTTATAACACTGAATTAATGCTGATATACTGTGTTATAACACTGAATAAATGCTGATATACTGTGTTATAACACTGAATTAATGCTCATTTAATTTTAAAACTCTGAATTTTATTACATCTCCGAAGTAGTGTCGGTTTCATGTTACAACTAGTAATTTGTGCTGATTTTGTGCCACAACTCGAAATCAGTGCTAAAACTCTGAAAAAGTTCCAATATCTCGTGTCACAACTCGGAGTTAACGCTGATATAATGTGTTCTAACACTGAATTAATGCTGATATACTGTGTTATAACACTGAATAAATGCTGATATACTGTGTTATAACACTGAATTAATGCTCATTTAATTTTAAAACTCTGAATTTTATTACATCTCCGAAGTAGTGTCGGTTTCATGTTACAACTAGTAATTTGTGCTGATTTTGTGCCACAACTCGAAATCAGTGCTAAAACTCTGAAAAAGTTCCAATATCTCGTGTCACAACTCGGAGTTAACGCTGATATAATGTGTTCTAACACTGAATTAATGCTGATATACTGTGTTATAACACTGAATAAATGCTGATATACTGTGTTATAACACTGAATTAATGCTCATTTAATTTTAAAACTCTGAATTTTATTACATCTCCAAAGTAGTGTCGGTTTCATGTTACAACTAGAAATTTGTGTTGATTTTGTGCCACAACTCGAAATCAGTGCTACAACTCTGAAAAACTTCCAATATCTCGTGTTACAACTCGAAGTTAACGCTGATATATTGTGTTATAACACTGAATTGATGCTAATTTCATGTTAAAATTGGAAATTAGTGTCAATATATCGTATTGCTACTTTAAATTAGCGTTAAATTGGTGTTACAACTAGTTCTCTTGTACAACTTCTAGTTCCAACATGAAATCAGTACCGATTCATAGGGTTGATTTTATGTTACAGCTAGAAATTAGTGCTGATTGTGTGTTACAACTATAATCTAGTTCCATTTTTTGTGATAAATCGAAATAAGTCCTGATATATCATGTCGCAATTCTAAATAAGTGCTGATTTCGTTGAATTTGTGTTACAACTGATGATAAATTAGTGTATATTCATTTCGGGTGAGAACTCGAAATTTGTCCTGAAATATCGTGTTACAATTCCAAATGGGTGCTAATTTTGTGTTACAACTCAGATTTATCGTCAACACATTATGTTATGTCGAATTTACTGCTAATATATCTTGTTAGTGATAATATTGTGTTACTTATACTGGATATAAGTCCTAGTATAATATAATAGTTAATAGTTAACGATTATGTCAATCTTATTTTGTTTTTCAGATCGTGGTGTTTTGCGGCAATCTGGTATTGTCATTCCTGAGCGCGTTTGCTATATCTCTGGCTTTCGAAGCTCCTGTGGTGAATCTGTTGAAGATCATTTTTTCCTGAGTTCCGTTTTTTTTTCTTCTTGTATATTTTATGAATGCAATAAAATTTTATTAATCTCCATAGGGTGTACGGATGATGATGGAGCGAGATCTGTACACACTGTATATGATGATATTCCCTACAGAAGAAAAATTGGCGTGATTTATCAATAAAGATTTTTGAAAAGTTTTATGGTTTTTCAAGAGCAATTTTCGTTGGTGTTGAAAGGTTTTCGACCCATACTGTCCTTTCTACTGAAAATGCTGCATATACATAATCACGGAGAATATAAAAATAACATATTTTCTCATCACTGTTTTGGTTTATAATGTGCTACACTATATTTTATGGAAGGGTTGGGAGATTATTGAAATATAACTGTACAAGATGGTAATCGAACTCTTTTATTATGAAGATATATTTCATAGTATGTTTACAGAGTGTTCACCTTGAGTTTTTTTTTTTCGTAATTTTTATTTCGAACTTCCCACACACCCTGCGTGTATATTTTCGCCTAATAATACATGGGCACGTGCTCGTAGACCTTGTTGAACCCTTGATGGGCCGCATTGCTGTCGACGTTGCCGCCATTGTTACCGTTGAAAGCAGCGCCATCTGCCGCGAACTTGTTCGATCCGAACTGGCCCTGCTGGGACGCGCCCTTGTCGGCGATCATCTCGTTGACGAATTTGCCCTGTTCGCCCTTTTGTCCCTTGGAGAAGGCCGCGTCCGCTTTCAGTCCGGTGGACGAGTCTTTTTGGGTTTCCTCGAACTGGCCCTTCTCGCCCTTAAAGAGAGAGAGAGATTATTTTTCATTCGATAAAATTTGACTGATTCCAGGGACACATGAAATGTACATTTATCGCGAATTCAAATCAATTAGAATCGTCCAGGTGTTTGTGCATTTTATTGTTAACCTCCATATTCAAACATTTTTCACTGATTTCATGCTGTTTTCTTCGTACTCGGGCTATTTTCTCTGAATTCAGACTAATCTTTGAATTTATTTAGAAACCTTTTTATTGAATTGAGACATTTTTCCTTGCAGTCGAACTCTTCTCCGAATATAAAGATCAAAATCTTCGAATTCAGTCTTTATTCTTTGGGCATTGTTTTAGACTTTTGTCTTTGAATTCAGGCTTTTTCCTGTGAATTCAGATGCTATAATCTCCGAATCAAGATCTGAAAGCTGTATTGAAATATTTTCCTTCCAATTGAAACTCTCAATGCAGACTTAATTGAATCTCTGAATTCGCTATTTTTCTCTTTGAATTTAGACTTTGGTCTTTTTTGGAGTATTGACTTCTCTTTCTTTCTGGCTAAAATCTTCGAATCCAGAAATTTTTCTTCAAACTTTTTTCTTTGGATTCGAACTTCTTTCTCGAATATGGAGATTCAAATCTTTTTTCGTTGGATCAGAATTTTCATTTTTTAATTCAGATTTGAGAAGAGAACCTTCGAGTTCACTTTCTTCATTGAATGTAGACATTTTTCTTTGAATTCAGACTTGAATTTTCGAATTCAGTCTTTGATCTTTGAATTCAGACTTTTGTCTTCGGATTCAGACTTGTTCCTCTGGCTCAGACTTTGACAGATCTTTGAATATAGACTTGAGAACTTTCGAATTCAGACTTTTTCACATTGGATTGAGACATTATTCTTTGGATTCAAACTTTTTTGTATGAATTTAGACTCAAATCTATCAATTCGAGTCTATGAATTCAGATCATCTTCTTTGAGTTAGAAAGAAAATAGTCTAATTTGAAAAAAATGACTGAATTCATATGTCGAGGACTATTATTATATACAAATAGAAAATGTGAATTCAAAGACACATATCTGAGCTAAAGAAAAACGTCCCCGTTGAGAAAAAAAATTGAATTCACAGTAATGATGTTTGTTTTCGAGATATTGAAAGAAATATAGTTCGTATCACACCAGTCCTTTACTTTGATCATATTTACCTTGGCGATCATCTTGTCAGCTTGGTCGTGCTCTTCGTCGTAAATATCTTCACTGTGACTCGCCTCGTTCGATTGGTGCGACTTTTTGAAACCCTTGACGATGTGGCCCTTTTTATGGTCCGCTCTCGAGTCTACTTGCCCTTGGTTGTGCCCTCCACAATAAAAATTGGAAAAATTTAAAATTTGGAAATAATAAGAAAGGAGAAATACCATAATTATATTGAAGTGGTTTTTCTATTTATCTTTGCATCCCTCCTGCAGGGGTTATTTCGAAAGTGATTAGGAAATAGTGAATATAAAAGTTTCATAGGTTTTTTCTGTCGTCGAAAATTCAAAATTCCATGAAGAAAAATACTCGAGAGGAAACATTTCAATTCGTGACAATGACAAACAACACAGTTGATGTTGACTCAGTTGAGTGAAGTTGGTTGTGAAAGATGATGGCTGAGATATCCGAAGGTTACCGAACTTATAACAATTCATAGGCGCACACATTTATTTTCATGAAATTGACATAGGTATTGCCTCTCAAACTATCAAAAGGGTATCTCGGTTGTTATCATTCCATTTTGGGTTGTGTAGTAGATTTCGATGTTGAGCGAAACTTTCGAAAAACTTACGAATTCGAGTAGGCGTATTTCTTGAAATTTCAATGAACGACAACGGATGAACTTGGAATAATAATGATTCACTTATTCATTCATGGTTGTAGGGAAAATAGTGTACATAACTCGTCGAGAAGTGCTACTCGTGCGATACAGTACTTATTTTATGGTTTCTTACCGCCCTGCCCGAAGAACTGCCCCCCTTTGAATACCCTGCCGTTTTCCAACACGTTCTTCATGCCGTTGATTCCGTTGAAAAATCCGGAATTCCCCTTGACGTCCTTGATCAAGCGTTCTCCCTTCGAAAACCCGTTCGCGTTTCCTCCGAATTCCATGCCTTGCCGGCCGAAACTGTTCTTGTGCATCATGTCGTTGAATTTCTTAGCGCCAGACTCGACGGAACCGCCGCCCATCTCGCTCCCACCGAAGCCTCCCATCCCTCCCATGCCCATGCCTCCTACGACGATGATGAGAATTAGATGTGATGAAAAAAGACTCGATCGAGGAATCGAAATGGTTCGACAGCCGGAAATATCGAAATTGGTGGTTTTGTATGGGAATCGCCACTTCGGAAACAGCTCTCTATTTCGTGATGACCAGTGTGAGAGATCACTTCGGATCATTTTCAATAGATGGCGGAGTGTGGAACAGCCAAATGGAATAAATTTGACAACAAGCACATCGATTTGTATTTTTGAATACGCATTTTCTTCAAAAAAATCAAATTATATTGATTGTGTCATTTGACAGTGGCCAATTCCAACTTTCTTATTTCAAATGAAACACCCTGTATTTCATTCTCACTGAAGAGCTGATTTCATCGATACGCCACACTTGGGGTCTAGCGGAAATGATTACAGAGATATAGGGTGTGAAAAATCGAGATTTTTCAACTTTACGATTTTTTTGTGTCGAAACTATGCATTATTGGTCAAAAAGGCTTACACGTCCCTGTCTCAACTTTTGATTTACTACCTACTGTCATTCGATTGTAACAAATATAGAGTGGTGCAGAATTCAGAAAATTGATCATCCTGTATCTGTCCCAAAGAAATGTCAGTTGATAGTATATCGAAAATCAAGATAGAGAGCTCTTCAGTGAGATTTCAAAAATGGAATGAAATACAGGGTGTTCCATTTGAAATAAGAAAGTTGGTATTGGCCACTGTCACATGACATACTCTATATAATTTATTTTTTTTTTGAAAAAATGCGAATTCAAGAATACAAATCGACGTGTCCAAGCGTTTTTCCCAACACGCCCTCATTTATTTGTTGTCGAATCTATTCTATATGGCTGTTCCACACTGTATAATATGAATGAATCAAAAACACATTGATCACTTTCACACAACAGTTTTGGAAAAATTCTCATTTGAGGTGCAAAATTTCATTTGTGTTTTGATTGTGCAAATTTAAATGACCACAGTGAATACTATGATGGAAGAGTAAACTACTTAAAAAAAATGGATCTTTACGATCTCAGACTCACCCATCATTCCCATGCCTCCCATACCCATGCCTCCCATACCCATGCCTCCCATACTCATGCCTCCCATACCCATGCCTCCCATTCCTATGCCTCCCATCCTTTGCATTCCAGCCTCACCATATCGAGTCGAGCATAAAACCAGAACTGCAATCACCGATAACGCAGATTTAACCATCTCACAGCTGATATACTGGGCGATAATGAAGCTGGTACTCAGCGAATCGACGTATTTATCAGTAAATTCCATCGGAAACGACTCTTTGCTTGATTGATCGTATTTTCGCTTGGATTTCTTCCACAGGATCTTCGAATCAGCGCGTGGCCTCACCAGCAGTTCTCGGTTAATCGTGTATGTACAGGGTGTCTTGATTTTTAATACTTTCCTTCAACAAATGGAAGAATATGTGATTGTGGAAAAGTGTGCTACACATAACAAGCGTGGAAAGTATTTTGAATGCAAGCAATGCACTTTTTATCGAGTTATGCACACTATTTTTTCTACGACCATGAATATTCATGGATGACCCTAGAAAAATTACGATACTTGCACAAAAATCAGGACTGCGTCCTCCTCTTCGAACAACAAGGTGAAATAAAAACTAGGGAAGTGTTCGCTTGCAATTTATAATGAAATAAATATTTACAAAATAATCGATACCGTCCAACTATCCTCCCTAAAACTGGGGATACTTTTTGAAGAACCCGCTGCTATGCTGTTGCCCCCCCAAACCGTGCTCCCCCGCCCCCCTGTCGTATCCGAAAGCGGTCTGGTCGCGCGCGAATTTGCTGCCCCCGAATTTGCCGTGCTCCCCGTCCACTTTATCCACGGCGTACTCGTTGCCGAAATGTCCCTCTTTCTTGTGCTCCCCCGACGTGAATTTGCCGTCGTTGAAGCCGCCCTTGAAGCTGTTGGCGGCGTTTTCGCCGAATTTCCCCGACTCCCCTTTGAAGTTGAAGTTGCCCCCCTCGTCGTGGTTCTCGTCGTAGTACTCTTCCGTTTGACCGGTTTCGTCGAGGTGGTGGGACTTTTTGAAGCTCTTGATGTTGTGGCCCTTTTTGTGCTTTTCGTTCAGGATGTTCTCGCCGCCGTGTTTTCCTGGAAAACATGGAAATTCAGCGCTGATTCGAAGTTTTCTTGATGAACCGATAGAGCTGGAGCAATTTATCACTCGGGTTCACATAAGAAATTGTGTAATTCTACAGAAAAGTGGCATAATTACAATTATCGTACAGAAGAAATACGTCGAGTGCAACTGAATCATTGCCATGACCTTACGACACCGATTTGACGGCTTTGAATCTCACATAATCTTGGGAAAAATCCATAGACTAGGAACGCAAACTCGCAAAGTATCCTTATCCAAATTCAGTACGTGAAAAAGAAGAAAATTATCAGTACAAACAAGGCAAACTATCGCTGAAACGGAGTTTTGTTGATGAACCGATCGATTAGAGGAATTTAGGACGCAGATTCACATAAGAAGTTGTGTGATTCTACAGAAAAGTGGCAAATCACAGTTATTGTGCAGGACCAAATCCTCGACTGCAACTAAAAAAAATCCAGGCTACACGAAACCGATATAATCAATGTGAAACTCACAAAACCTTACGTATTTAAGTGTTCAAAAGTACTAGGAAAAAATCTATACACTTACAGGAGTCTCTTGATTTCATTTTCATTAAAAAAACTAACACTAGCAGATATAAAGCTAAGTATTCTCGATGAGCTAAGTGAGTTGGAGTAACAAACTCCCCAGACTCAGGCTCAGAATGTCTGAACACAGAACATTACTGAAGATAATGTGTAATTGTTGAAGGAAATCACCCAAAACTTTTGAGTTACATAACATGGATCACGTTGGATGCAGAACTACGACTCAAGCGGAACTAAAAATTCCGCTGGCCTAAAGAAAGCGTTTGAAAGGATGAAACCTTATCGTCAAAAAACATCAAAGGCTTATCTTAGAAGATACTAAAATCGACTCACCTTCCTTGTCGAAATGTTCGCCACCAAGATAAGTCTTCGCCTCGTGCCTCCCGTTATTCACACCGTCCACGTCGGTGAAGCGAACGGACTGCCCTCTGACGTCTTTTTCTGCCACCTGTCCCGACCGAAATCCGGCATCTCCGTGGTCCAAGGAAGCCCCTTGCTGTCCGCTACTGGATGAATGATGCTGACCTGCCAAAGTGTTCTTGGTGTCGCTGTACGAGCTCCGGTCAACGTTGGAACCTCCTAGGGCGTGCCCTCCGAAGCCGTAACCGTGAGGGGTGAAACCTGGATGGACGGGGACCAAGTGGTTACCTCCTCCAAGGCCTGAACCATACCTGAACATGAAATCATCAGTGTGAGGCGTGGATATTTCGTTGGAGCCCTTTTTGTAGCCTCTGGAGCTCAATTGGAAGTTGGAAGCTCCAAGGAAGGCATCTAGAACTGTGGCGAGTAGATGTCCAGAGGAATCTATGCAATGTGAGAATCAAACTACCGGCAGTATTTGTCAAGTGTTAGACTGAAGGGATGAGAAAACAGTAGCAGTTCAGGATAGCACCATTTTTTAGCCTCTGTACCTGAATGGAGAGTTGGAAGCCTGAGTTCAGAATGTTCAGCGGAAGATTTGGGTCAGTGAATCTATGCAATGGAAGGATCAAGGTACTGACAGGATTTGCCAGGATCATAGAACAGAAGTAGAATAAGATAAATCATTTTGGAACCCAAGGAAGCTTGAATGAAATGTCAGATTCAGAAGAGACCTTGTGAAGAGGAATTGGGGCTGAATTGACAAGGAACCTCTGGGTGAACAGAAGCTGAGGCTCTCTTGATCTTATCAAATCGATTTCTGAATCTGAGAGCGCGAGCATTGTGGACTCTGAGGAATCACTAGTAACCCATAGGCATTGAATGATCCTCAGGTATCAAAAGGCTACCAAGAACCAGCTTCGTAGACTTCGTATGGCGATTATATTGAGAAGCACTAGTGAGCTAGAGATATCGAAGAGTTCCAGCTCATCATGAGATACAAGTATCGTTTACTCTAAGGGATTTCTGGGGGTTCATAGATTCACAAGTTCGAAGGTATCAAGAGGCTACATTCTCACCCGCCATATCCCACTCCATGTCCTATTCCCAGACCTGCAGGTTGGTACTCGTGTCCTAAGTATCCCTCGTGCACTACACCGTAGCCGGTAGCCCCTAGATGACCAGGGCCTAACCCCAAGGAATCCTCGGGGGGGCCGTAGCCCAACACCTGCCCCTTGAACCCTCCGTAGCCCAACTGTTGTCCCGGATATTTTCGGATGTCGTCTGGGCCGAAGGTATACGAGGTGGTTTGGTAGTGACCCAAGCCGGAGTTGTAGGGGGCGAGTTGAACAGCCCTTGCGAGGCCAGGGGCGTAGCAAAGTGCTAGTAGTATCGCGGGTATCACTGATGCGAACATTCTCGGATGATGAGGAAAAGCTGACTGATGGATTTTAAGGTGGCTGTAGGTGTATTTATACAAGGTGTTGGTGTCGGTCGCGGTCTGCTGGTTTGCAGATTATTAAAATCGACTTCTTTCACTGTCGATTATGATGTTGTGGTGGATTCTATTATGGCGACCTTCAGAGGTCGATTGTATTCGAGGGGAAAAAATTATTATCTATTGATGACAATACGGTTTGTCGTTACGCAATCTCGATCAGAGGAAAAAGTCGCAATTTAAGGCTTCGTTAGGTATGAGTAATGTTTGCAGACGGGTTGGGTGAATGGCGTTTGCGGGATATCCTGGTCGGTGTAGAAGTGATTGGGTCTGGGACTGTTTATCTAATATGCAGCATCTTTGTATTTCTAATACTTCAAAATATCATCTTCCAAGTCTAGTTCTTTCTGAATTTCTATTCGAACAATTCATCACATCATTATCGTATCATTTATTCAATCTACAAACTACCCATATAAATTCGATTTTCTGGAATTTCAACTTTTTGCATCCATTCTCTTCTGTAACGTTGATTTTATCACGTGTTATGTGATATGGGGTGTCAGTACAAATTTTTTTTTAGACATTTGGAATTTTCTAACCTACAAATGCTGTTAAAACGTGAAGATGGTAGCAATAAATAACTTCCGGTCGAATTGAAACTCAGATTTCGCAAAACTGTCTCCGTTCGAAAGATACAGAGCGATTTCGATCACTATCAATACGTCTGATTGAGAATTCAGGGCAGAATCCAGTGGCGTACTAAAAATTATTTTTGCGAGGTATGGTTTCGAATATACGACATAAACTTAATTTTTTTTTCAGTGGATCACCCTGTATTATATGACCTCATTCAATTCGATATTTCATTCCAAAATTATGCATAAAACTCTATATATTGGATTTTGTCTGAAAAGAAAGATCGTAACAACACAACATATATCACCTAATACGTCATGAACTTGTTACTTTGATTGTCTATCATGTGAACGTAAAAACTCACAAAAATTATTATTTTGGTGAATCGATTATGAATATTATGGTGTGAGATCTGGAAAACATACGAAATCATTTCAGTTGTTCTTGGAGATATCGAAAAAATGTCAGTGGCGTACTCAAAAAAACTTCTATTAAATTTCTTCAAATATAATGCCAGAAACCTATCTCCCAGTTTCTTGATTAGAATGGTATAATAAAAGATGGTTATTTTCGTATAGAGGTAAATTTACCTGAATCTGCCATTTTGGACTAATTCACCCTGTGTAAGTGAATGTATGGTTTTTTCCTGGTATACTTCGTGTATTTACTCAGTCTAGATCGAGATAGAAAATGTACGGAGATTTCCAGGTGGTGAACAATCAGTTAGTAAAAAGAAGAATTGGTCTGAAAACATCACAGGAAAATTGAAAACGGACGTTCCAAATCGTGTATGAAAACTGTGCTTTTCATATGTGATATCAATATTTCACTTATTGTTTCCACAAAAAATTGTAACAGATCAAGAACAAGTTGATCGTTGAATATTTTTTTCCTTTCCATTGACATTGAGGATTTTTCCATATTGTTTGCCACCGACTGAATTATTTCCGAATTCGAATGAATGTGAATAAAACTACGAAACGTTCCATATGCTTGACGATAATTTATTTTCCAATAAGTATAACAAAATAGACAAATCGTATCACTCTGTATGAGCATTCCATCGACAATCTATCGAAACGGATCAATAAACAACGGAAATACGTTAACAATTCACATAAATAATCACTACTGAACACTATGGCTTATATACAGAGAGTTAGAATAAAAGAGGTACAACAAATATGGTATACAGAGTGTGCCAATATCTTCATTATCTTTATATCAATGATATTGATATTGGCCTGTACACAGGATGTCCCACAATTTATTCAACAAGCATTATTTGTGGAGATAGACGATTTGACTGTTAACAACTTTGAAACATAACATAATGTACTGTGTGTATGTTATTCGAGGAGGCGGTATATTCGTTTATCTAGTTTTTTTCATGGGATTTTCTCTCCTTGTTTTTAAAGAATAAAATATTATAATTATTGCAATATATTTGTAGTAAGGACAGATTTGTGACAAGTTTCGGGTGAAAACAGTATTCAAGAGTGAAAATACAGTGAGATCGATTTTGACTAATATGAAACCAAACAATTGTATTCACATTGAACATGGACAATATTGAAAATTTCACTAAGGAAAAAATATAAATTGTGTTGAAAACAGGAGCAGATTCTTTCCCGAAACGTCCACTAAGATAAGTTGAAGTTTTGTTCCCAAATTTTTTGAAAAACAAGCTGTCACTGACAAATAGAGAATTTCTCTTTTAGGTATCTTAAGGATTAATTTCGAGCGCAGTGACATTTTGGGGCAGATCACAAATATATCCTTACTACAAATATATTGAAATTATTTCAATATTTTTTTAGAAACGAGAGAAAATCCCACACAAAAACTAGAAGAATGAACAACATAATGTGTTGACACCCTTCAGATCAAGTTGTAGCCTACAACTCTAAAAGAAAAAAAAACAAATATCATCCTGATCAAGCCAAAAAAGATCAACTGTACGGCCTCGATACACGAAAAACTCGCTCTTTCATAACGAAGAAAATCGGGGACACCCTGTATGCATAGCCGATCAGTCGTCGTGGAAAGGAGCTATGAAGGGGCTGGTCTTGAACACCTTCCCCGCCTCCTGGTGGCCCAGAAGGCTTTGTTCGTCCGCCCCGTTCTTGTACCCGTACGACGCCTCGTTGCCGGCGAACTTGTTCCCCCCGTACTTCCCCTTGCTCCCCCCGGCCTCAGTCGCCGAGTGTTCGCTGCTCTGCTGCCCCTCCTGCTTATTCTCCCCCGCGCTGTATTTGCCCTCCTGGTTGCTACCCTTGAAGGTGGAGGCGGCGTTTTCGCCGAATTTCCCCGACTCCCCTTTGAAGTTGAAGTTGCCGCCCTCGTCGTGCGCCTCGTCGTAGTACTCTTCGTCTTTGCCGGACTCGTCCTTGTGGTGGGAGGTCTTGAAGCTCTTGATTTTGTGGCCCTTCTTGTGACCCTGCTTTTCCGTCTGTTCCTTAGCGTTTTGCCCTGCAACCGACTGACGTTATTCGATGGTTATTTCAACTACCTACTTGTCTTGGTGGGGTCACGATACGAGTGGTTGTGTAGACGATTTAGGGTTGTTATAGTTTCGAAAGTGACGGTGAGGATTTACAAGTGCTTGTTAACTCTTGATCACACGAAAGAAAAATATCGCAACAGACGATAGTGGAGAAGGCGAAGTAGCTGAAGATGAAGCTAAGGTGATGAAAAGTTTAAACCATTGATCGTCTCTGAGATTGATGTAATGAAATAGCTGATGGAGCTACTCTAATACTTATCCTGTCTTCCAATCTGTCACAAGTTGACACAGCTCTCATTGGGATGTTATCTGGTTTGTAATAGTTTCTGAATGATTTCTCGATCTTCGTCGTCTTCAGTTGGAATTCAACTGGTTTCGGCCTTTTTAGTCTGACGAAACGACTGAAGAGTGGATCCACCAGCTAGTTTATTATATACATCAATGCTCTGAGAAGAGCAGATTCATTTCTTGACTACATCATCGATAAGGATTTTTTTTCTGAATAGAATTTAAGATCTTTAGCACTCCAGGACAGATCGAATGCGTGCTGTGATCATGAGAAGATGCTGAAATACGAAACAAAAAGGTTTTCCCGAAGCAGATCTCGCGAAAGAAGGCTACTCGCGAGTAAATAGATCGGTCGAACTCACCTTCGTTATTGAAATGCCGTCCGCCTCGATACTCCTTACCGTCCTCGTACACCTTCTTGCTCCCGTCCACGTTGCTGTAGTACCCCGAATCCCCTTTGACGTCCTTGGAAGCTACCTCCTTCTCGTTGAACCCAGCCTCTCCGTGCTCCACCTCCTCCCCCTCCTTGCCGGCCGCCTGTCGGAACTCTTCGCCGACGGACGATTTCTTGGCCTCGCTGAAATCGCCTTTGCCGAAGTCCTCCGAGCCCTGCGACCGTGGCTGGCCGAAGGCAACAGGTGTCATCCCTGAGAAAGCGACAGGTGACCCTGAGAAAGCGACAGGTGACCCTGAGAAAGCGACAGGTGACCCTGAGAAAGCGACAGGTGACCCTGAGAAAGCAACAGGTGACGCTGGGAAGGCAACAGGTTGGCCGTAGCCGGATCCTGGTTGGTCGTCGAGGTAGCGCAGCCCTCTGGCGACGGGCACGTCGAACGTTTGGCCGTTGACGATGGGTTTGATGAGGGTGATGGGCGGTTTTTCGTATCGCACGCTCTCTGAGGGGTAGTAGCCTCCTTGGACGATGCCGCCTGGGTAGCCTGCCCTGAAGTTCTGTGCGATGTCGGAGGGGAAATAGCCGCCTTCGAGCACGCGGTAGCCCCCTGGGGGCTGTTGAGGAGAGACGATGGGCTTCAGCACGTCTCCGGTGCGGTACGTGTATTGGTATACGGGTTGTCCGGTCCCGAGGGCCGCTCTCAGGAGCAGGAAGAGTAGGGTCGTGCCGGTGAGCATTTCGTTGCCTTAGAAGAAACTGTCTCCGATCGGGTTCAATTAGGTATTTATATTGGACGATTCGTCAAGTCGTGTTGTGGTTGATTGGCTACAGGGTTAGTGGTTATCGAGTTCAGTGGTGCATTTTTTTTTCCCGATGGAAATATTGTCTTTCGACACGTGCATGACTTGCATTGAATCGTGAATGACGAGGCACTTTCAGTTCAGCGAGAATAATATCGACATCGGCGGTAGCGAATGTGCACCTTCTGCAGTTTGATCAGCATCCTTTGTGATCATTTGAGATGATCTCGATGTTTCTTCAAACCGCAAACGAATCATTCATCTTCGAAGGTTGAGAAGTTTTCTTACCGTGCGCACACATCGATTCAGAGAATTGGACATTTCGCAATCGACTCACTTGCACAGACTTTAATTAAAACGGAGTCTTGATTGTGATAGTCGTTAGGCAATATTCATTCACACATCATTAGGTACTTTCCCGAATCAATGGGTGATATTATTTCAGACCACTATTTGAAGGATTCATGATAGAGTGTGTAATTCTTGTGTTTCTTTCAACAGATCCATCATTTTTTTTTCTGACTGTTTGACTCATTCGGCAAGTACATTCACTCCTGAACAAGCTTTTCCTCATTTCTGCAATTCCTTTGAATCGTTTTGCAACTTTAGCAGGCCTTTTACCAATTTCAGCTACTTATTTTGCACTTCTCATGATTATTTTTTTTTGCAATTCTGCAACTCTATTGAAGCTTACTACCATGTTTGCACTGATCAAATGATTACAACACTTTTTTCTCTTACTGTCGACTACGTCTTTCGTGACTCTTCAGTAATTATTTTCTGTAAGCATTGCAAATATTTCACATATCTTGCTATTATTCTGCATCTCTGACGACTTCGCAATTCTTGCGAATCCTATGAATTTCTCACGACTTTTTTGCAACTCTTGTGACTTTTAGATTTCTTGCCACTCTTTCATTTCATTCCCACTGTTTTTCCCCTTTTTTCAACTCATTTTTACTGCAACTGCAACAATTACAAGTCTTGTGATTCTTTAGCTTTTCTTATGAAAATTATTGCAATTCTTGCAACCTTTCGCGAGCTTTTTGACTGTTTCAGACTTCCCTCGATGTTTTTGCAACTCTTGTGATTCCATTTCATTTCTTGCCACTCTTTTGCACACTTTCGCTCTCATTTGTAGCTTGTGCGACTCTTCTGCAACTATTGGAAGTTTTCTGATTAATTTGCTTTCCTCACTAATATGCTTGCAATTCTAGCGACTCTTGCCAAATCTTTTGAGTTTCTGACGACTTCTTGCAATTCTTCGGGCTTCCCTCATCTCTTTTGCAACTCTTGTGACTCCTTTTCATTTCTTGCCACTCTTTTGCATACTTGCGCTCTCATTTGAAACTAGTGCGACTCTTCTGCAACTATTGGGAAGTTTCCTGATTCGTTTGCTCTTCTCACCAATATGTTTGCAATTCTTGCGACTCTTTTGCAAGCCTTGCAAATCTTTTGAGTTTCTGACGACTTCTTGCAATTCTTACGACCGTTTCGGGCTTCCCTCATCTCTTTTGCAACTCTTGTGACTCCTTTTCATTTCTTGCCACTCTTCTACAGTCGTTCAAAGTTCGCTGATTCTCCTGTCGACTCTTTCGCATCTCTTGTCACTCTTTGGCATTAATTGCGACTCTTTTGCAATTGTTGTAGGAGTGCTAAGCACAGGCAGGCGACAGTCCTGCAACGATGATCTCTATCCTGCGATCGAGCGGAATGCGAAGCAGAAGCAAAAAGGGTGGCGCGCGACTCTAGTTCGTCGTGGGGTCGATCGCTCCAAAAACGTGAGACGCGCCCTTTTCGCTCTCCTGTCAGTAGCTTCTCGATTCCGAAGGTATTTCGACACTTTCCCCCGTGCCGAACTCTCATCGACGAACTTTATCGGTTTCCCTCTGTGATTTTCGATGATGTCCTTTTCTGAAGAGGAACTCGACGAGTGAGTATATTGAGGGGACAATGTCACTTGCTTGCAATCGGAGTAGCGAAAATTTTCAACAATGGTCGTTGAAAATATCGGTTTTTTTCTCTTCGGATCTGCTTACGCCTTCATTGATTGTTCGATTTTCAGAGTGGATATTTCGAATCGATTTATTGACGTTCTTCTTTGCCGAAAAAAAAATTATTTTCTGAGAAATTGGAGAAAATATGGAGTATATTGAGTTTATTGGCACCAAAAAGGGGTTCAAAAAATTGAAACAGTTCGTAACCCTTAAGAAGCATTGTGCATGGACATTTTTCTCGTTCTAATCAGGAACCATTGGTTACACAAAAAGTCTCATTCTTACTAATATGTTCCTTATAAAATTTATTCTTTTATTGGGCTATTTGAGATAAACTTATGAATGGACTATTTTCAAGGAATATACGCAATACCTATTAGAGTGTAGAAGTTTTATGTATCAAGGATACGATCGCTTGCATTCGTAAACCCCCGAGATCATTCTGAAAATAGATCGGACATGATAATTTTCAGGAAGTAGGAACTGAGATGAGGTTGCTTGATTCGTCATAACTCGTTGGTAATGGCAACAATAGATTGATTTCCCGGAATATCTACCTTTCTCATTCAGATTCTATAAATAACAAACGTAAAATATAGTATTATTCATATCATTGCAATTACTTGAAACCGACTGTCAGTAGGAAAAAATTGAAATTTCACGGTTTATAAACGTTGTGGTCATGGCTATGAGCTATAAGAAAAGGCAAGGTTAAACTCGCAGTTGTATTAGAAAATTACTAGGTCTGTGCTGTCTAAGCTGAACATTTTCGGGTTTCAACAATATTATTGATTTTCGTAAAAAACGCCTATTTCACCATGAACTGAATCGGTTACCTACATTCATAATCGTTCAATAAATTTCTCACCATTTTCATATCACAGATGTTGAAGTGTGCCAATTCCATATGAAATGAATGAAATGAAATACTATTTTTTCCGATGAAAATTCAAATCGGAAATATAAAATATGAATGCAGTCATGAAAAGAGCGCAAGCGCTGAAAAAATTAAAGTGTGAAGTACAGTTGGCCTAGCAACAATAAATAATGCTTCGCTGATATCACTCAGATAGCAGGTGTAAATATCTTGATTCATGATCGTTGAGTTGATATCTCATCACAGAAAATCTTGACTTTTATAATTATAAGTTGGTAATAATATTCCTGTCTCTGTTTCTATTTTCATTCAATATTTCACAATTTGTATTTCGTATTTTTTTTCTGAGGTATATTTATGCTTATTTAGTAGGTAGGTATCTATATTTCGTTACTCCTACTGAGGCATTCACCCTGTATTCTTATCGTACCTAATTCAGATGAGTCCAAGTCGACAGAACAAGCCAAAACATTGTTTTAGTATCTTTGAGTATTTTTGAGGGGTATTTTTTGCATCCTAATGAGACATTTACCCGGCATTTTTCTCGTATTCACTTCGACAGGTATGAAATTTTTTAAACATTAAACCACCTCCTAGTTGATCTGAGATTGTGTCAGTATCTATCTTTCGAGTTGAGTACCAAAAACCGTTGAGTATCTTGATATGGGTATTTTTTGCACTTAATTTCATTATCTTTCGTGTTACACTATTGAGTATTTTGAGGGGTATTTTTGTTCTTTAGATTGGTCAGAGAAATCAAAACAATTCATGATTAATCTGAAATTGTTTGAGTATATCTTTGAGTTTCCAAAAACCATTAAGTATCTTGAGGTATTTTTTTCTATCACTGAGATATTTATCTTGTATTTTTTCTCGTCCCACTCCAAAAAAATTGAATATTCGAAAACCAAAGTTGTAATGTTAACGTGCTTCTATTTTTCATAGACCGTCATATGAAGATAATGATAAGTCAATAAAATCGGCAATTCGGACGGACTAATTATTGATATCGTAATATTCATTGTATAAATTCACAGAAATCCTCCATCGAACATCATATAAACATACGCAACAGTGTTGATCAATACCGATACAGTGTTGCCACATTGATGTGACGTACTTTTTATGTACATCGGAATCGGCAAATTATACGAGGGTGGTCGAATGGAACGACAACCGTTTTCGAAATACATTTCGTTTAGAAAAATATCGCGTTCTACTCCAATGATGTCATGTCTCACTCATTTCGCGCTTATCTCCCCTACTAGTTGGTAGATATGATCGGAAGGTAGAAGAGATTACAGTGAGGATTCGGTGAATCATCGAGTGTTGTATCAGGTTCATTGTCAGTGATGTGCGCAACGGAGGTGCGATTATTATAACGGTGTGGTGGAAATTGAGTGCATCGTCAACTGTTTTTCTATATATTGACGTTCAGGGTCTGTTCATTGAAATTACACGAACCATGTTTTATTTCAAATTTTCATTCAATTTAGAGTACTGAGACTGATTTTTGTGAGTTTTCGTTCCAATGAAAAAATTTTTTCATAGCTTCGTTATTTTTTGAATTTTCCACACGCTTCTGGAATGAAAAGGTGATAGAAGCACTATAATTTTCATTCACAAATTCGAATCCAAAGTGCCAAAATAAAAAGATAGACATGTTAGTCTAGAATTTGGAAAGCTCTGTATAATTTTACGAACGGACCCTTGACACATTTGACAAATTTATTTATTGTTTGGTCATTTATAGACCGCTAACTGCGCTCATGTTTGTTTATTTGATCTAATAGAGAGCAAATAAATCGTTCGTTTTGTGAAAATTCGATTGTGCAATGTCTGTTATCGGAATAAATAAAAAAAACAGTGTTTGAATATTAGAAAATTTGCTATCAATTAGTGAATTGACGTAGTTCAAATATTTAGTGTACGTTGACCACAGATTTGTACTATAGTTTTCACCACAACTTTTATTGGAAATAGAGGTTTTTCGAAAATGCAAGCCGAAAATTGTCCGGAATGTACCAAAACCAATGGGAATAATGGTGTAGATGTAGAAGAATATCCTGCTATTGACGAATTCAGGTAAACCTTCGATAAACGATCGATATTTTCACCTTTTAAAGTTAGTATTTTTTGTATCCTTGAGATTCGGATGAAATATGTATTGAAATCGATAAGAATAATCTAGATCATCCCTATCTTCGAATTACTGATTAGTTTGACGTTTTCAATATCAGCTGATAATGCAATTATTGCAAGTGTTATCGGATGAATCGAAAAATCGTATTGAATCACTAAAAAATATTAATCATTACTGTAGATATCATGACGAACCAAATTAGCCCTAGATATTTCTGAGGTTTATACGCTAACACGTAGAGAAAGATAATTATAACACCATTTCCAGTGTCAAAACCGACAACATTTTGCGAACAGAAAAATATTTCAATTGTGTTGAGAACGGGAGCAGATTCGTTCCCGAAACGTCCACCAAGATAAGTAGAGGATTTATTCTTATTAAACATATTTGTATTTCCAAATTTTTCAAAAACAAGGTGTCACTGACCAATAGAGAATTTCTCTTTTAGGTATCTAATATAGGTTTAATTTCAAGCGCAGTGACATTTTAGGGCAGATCACAAAATCTGTCCTTACTACAAATATATTGAAATAATTCTTTCAATAACTTCTACTCTATTTTTTAGAAACGAGGAGAGAAAATCCCATGAAAAGCTGGAAAATGAATGTACCACCTCCTGTATAATGTACCATTTTCATATTTACCTGGAGCATTTCGGAAAATATCTAATTTTGAAAAGATGTAAATATTTCCAAATAGGACGCAGTATATATTATTATACACACAGAATTGTACGGAAAAAAAATTAATGGAGTGTTTTCATGCCAAAAGCGTTCGAGTTTTCAAAATATCATGAATAATATGTGGATTTTTTTCTTCAAGGTACCCTGATGGCAGCGTCAAGTTGCGAAACCCGAACATAGAGCTGATGGACCAAGACATCTTGTATCATCTAGCGCTAGGTAGTGGATCACACGACCTCGTCGAGATGTTCGGAGATGTCAAAGTAATTTGTCGATCGACCGGATCCGCAGATTTTCTGATGCCTCTTATATCGTTTTCAGTTCGTATGCATGGGCGGAACGCCCAAGAGAATGGAGAACTTCGCCCACTTTATGATGAAAGAGATCGGCCATAAATTGCCCACTGGCACCCAATTAATGGATATCAGCCAGTTTTCTTATCGGTACAGCATGTACAAAGTCGGACCTATACTGTCTGTTAGCGTGAGTTTCATTATTTTTCATTATTACGAACGTAGGTTGGCACTAAAAGGACATACCTACCGATAAATAATCATTATTTCTGTAATTATTCTATAATTGCGATATTATCCTGTCAATTGAGCTATTTGCAAGATTTATCTTGCTATTAGGGCTTAATTGGCAGACCAAACTTGCAATTAGAGCTCATCTTGCAAGATCTACCTTGCAATTAGGGCTTGATTGACAGAATAAACTCGAAATTTGGGCTTAATTGACTGATTTATCTTGCATTTAAGTTTATTTGCAAGATCAATCTTGCAGTTAGGGCTTGATTGACAGAAAAAACTTGCAATTTGGGCCTAATTGACTGATTTATCTTGCATTTGAGATATTTGCAAGATTAATCTTGCAGTTAGGGCTTGATTGACAGAAAAAACTTGAAATTCGGGCCTAATTGACTGATTTATCTTGCATTTGAGCTATTTGCAAGATTAATCTTGCAGTTAGGTCTTGATTGACAGGAAAAACTTGCAATTTGGCCTAATTGACTGATTTATCTTGCATTTGAGCTATTTGCAAGATTAATCTTGCAGTTAGGGCTTGATTGACAGAAAAAACTTGCAATTTGGGCCTAATTGACTGATTTATCTTGCATTTGAGCAATTTGCAAGATCAATCTTGCAGTTAGGGCTTGATTGACAGAAAAAACTTGCAATTAGGGCCTAATTGACTGATTTATCTTGCATTTGAGCAATTTGCAAGATCAATCTTGCAGTTAGGGCTTGATTGACAGAAAAAACTTGCAATTTGGGCCTAATTGACTGATTTATTTCTGACTGATTTGCATTTGACCTATTTGCAAGATTCATCTTGCAGTCTTGATTGACAGATTTGCAGAGCTATTTGCAAGGTATATATGGTAACCTCGGATAAACAAAATTAGGTCTCTCTCTACAGATTTAGACAATTTGCAAGATTTATCTTGCATTTATGGCTTAATTGACAGAATGAACTTGCAATTAGAGCTTAATTGATAGGTTTATCTTGCATTCAAGCGATTTGCAAAATTTACCTCGCATTTAAGCTATTTGCAATATCAATCTTGCAGTTAGGGCTTGATTGACAGAAAAACATGCAATTTGGGCCTAATTGACTGATTTATCTTGCATTTGAGCTATTTGCAAGATTAATCTTGCAGTCTTGATTGACAGATTGAACTTGCAATCAGAGCTATTTGCAAGGTATATATGGTAACCTCGAATAAACTTACAATTAGGTCTCTCTCTACAGATTTAGGCAATTTGCAAGATTTATCTTGCATTTATGGCTTAATTGACAGAATGAACTTGCAATTAGAGCTTAATTGATAGGTTTATCTTGCATTCAAGCGATTTGCAAAATTTACCTCGCATTTAAGCTATTTGCAATATCAATCTTGCAGTTAGGGCTTGATTGACAGAAAAACATGCAATTTGGGCCTAATTGACTGATTTATCTTGCATTTGAGCTATTTGCAAGATTAATCTTGCAGTCTTGATTGACAGATTGAACTTGCAATCAGAGCTATTTGCAAGGTATATATGGTAACCTCGAATAAACTTACAATTAGGTCTCTCTCTACAGATTTAGGCAATTTGCAAGATTTATCTTGCATTTATGGCTTAATTGACAGAATGAACTTGCAATTAGAGCTTGATTGATAGGTTTCTCTTGCATCCAAGCTATTTGCAAGGTTTACCTTGCGATTGAGCTATTTGCAAGATTAATCTTGCAGTTTGGGCTTGATTGACAGAATCAACTTGCAACTAGTGCTATTTTAAAGGTTTTTATAAAATTGAATAAACTTGCAATTAGGGCTTGATTGACGAATCAATCTAGCATTCAAGCTAATTGCAAGATAAATATTGGAATTAGCTCGACAGAATATTCTTGTGAAACAAATGAAATAAATAAAATAGTGATTTTATATAAAAAAACGAGGTATTAAATTTGAAAAAAAACAAGACTGTCACAACCCACCACTAATTTCTCATCAATCTATCTATTCAGCACGGCATGGGCACTCCCTCTATCGGCATCCTGCTGCACGAGATCATCAAGCTGATGTACCACGCGAGGTGCAAGGATCCGATCTTCTTTCGCATCGGCACGTGCGGCGGCGTCGGTCTAGAGGGCGGCACCGTCGTCATATCCGAGGACGCCGTCGACGGCATGCTCAATCCCCACTACCAAGTGGTGAGTGTCTTAATATTTTTAATATAATTTTTTTCGAGACCTGTCGAACATCGCTATACCAAGCATCGTTCATCAATAGAACGGCAAAGTTGTGGAATTCTTTGTCTAGTGAAGTCTTTCTTAATGCTTACAACCTCCAAACTTTCCAGGAAAATTCCAACTCTCCCAAAATTCCACCGCTGGCTAACACGATGTTCCTCGAACATTTCGTGTTGTCCACAGATAAAAAAAAACAATATATGACTGTCGCATTCACTATTTTCTGATTTTTCCTTTGCAGCCGATTCTGGGCAAGATGGTGAAGAGACCTTCGAAGCTGGATAAGAAGCTGATGAAGGAATTGAAGGCGCTGGCTGATCCCGAAGACCCTTATGACACCGTGACAGGGACCACTATGTGTGCCGATGATTTCTATGAAGGTATCGTCACTTTATTACTTTTCAATTTATCCGATGTCACAAACTTGATAAACTGATTCACATTTTACTTCATATAGTTATATATTTTTCGAATTGTTCGAATAGTAACCAATTACCCACAGTTCCATTTTAGATTTCGAGCTACCTGCCAGGTCGGTATCAAGTCGAATTTCGAAACATTGTCTTGAGCAATTAATAGTGCCGCTATGTCAGCTTTCACGCTGGCAGAATAATCGACATTTAGGAGAATGTCAGGAAATTCTTCTTGATCGAAGCAAATTCGATAGGCAAGACTTAGGGCAAGCTGTCGAAAATGCCTCGAATCGAATTCGAGCAAAGGAAGAAATGTGTTAGCGAAATGACTGCCGCCATGAGCGGCGCGACGACATAAAAGTACAAGGATCATTTTTTCTCGTGCTTCTAGGTCAAGGCCGTTTGGACGGAGCCTTCTGCGACTACTCCGAAAGCGATAAAATGGAGTTTCTGGAAAAATTGGCTGCCTTCGGAGTCAAGAATATCGAGATGGAGGCCACCGTGTTCGCAGCTTTGACTCACCACGCCGGTATCAGAGCTGCCGATGTGTGTGTCACCCTTCTGGACAGGCTCAAGGGCGATCAGGTGAGTTAGTCGTCGATGGAAAGGGGTTTTTCGAGGTTCGGGGGTATCCTCTTCGGTCTCCTGACATCGTCAGAAAACTGGCTTTGGTGGTGTCGTGAGGTTTTGTGATAAGAATCGAAAGGCAATTGATCGGTCGAGGTGACAGATCGTCGGTGGTTGCGCAGTTGGTTTCCAAGCAGGAACCAAAATGGCACCAAAAATTTTCTGGTCTTCGGACTCCAAATAGTCTGTTTTTGATCCTTCACCAGGACTCAGAAATCCACCGGGGAATTTCTGTTCCTGTTGGAAGTGACGGTTGTTTTTGTTGCGAGAGTACCTCTACCATCTATGTCGAAGATGGCGATCGAACTTTGTGAAAAAATCACTCGATTTAGGAGCCAAATTGTTTGTTTTTAGTGTAGAGAGTGGTTACCAATTTGATGTTCCCCGAGCAGGATTCTGAAAACCCTTGAAGAATACCAGTTTCTGATCGAACTGGTAGATGATTCATTCGCAAGAGGATTCCTACCAACTATGTCAAAGATGGTGCTCAAATTTTATGAAGAAATGAATTACATGAGGCGTTAAATTTATATATTTTTGGTGTAGAGAGTGGTTGACAATTTGGTTCCCAAAAAGGTCGTAGGAATAACGGTTTCCGTTGGAAAGTCCATTATATGCAAGAGGATATCGATGTCGAAGATTCCGACAGGAAAAAATACTGGAGAATTCAAGTTTCTGTTGAAAATGACACTTGATTCCCATGGCCAGGGCAAGGCAAGGCCAAACATTCCGTTTTTTGGTGTCGAAAGTGGTTGCCTATTAAATCCCCGAATGTCATTCAGAAGAATTCAAGTTTTTATGGAAACTGGCAGTTGATTCATTCGTAGAAGGACATCTACCATCTATGTCAGAGATGGTGACCGAATCCTATGAAGAGATAACTCGATCGAGGCGTCAAATGGTTTGTTTTTGGTGTCGATGAGAGTTGTTACCAATTTGGTTCTTTAGCAGGTTGTAGGTGAACCTGTAAGAATTGCTGTTTCTATTGAAACTAACTGATTTTTCTGCAAGAGGATCTCTATTATCTAAGTCAAAGATGGCGACTTGATACTGAGAAGGAATAACTGAGTCAAAGCGCCGAATAGTCTACTTTTGGTGTAGATAGTGGTTACAAATTTAGACTGAAGGGAAAACACTGAAACTCAAACTGCAATAGTGTCAAGAGTGGTTGCCAATTCAAATAATTCTGTCGAAATTGAGAGTTGGCTCTTCGGCAAGAGGCCCTCTACCATCTATGTCAAAGATGGCCACCTAGATCTGCGAATAAGAATAAGAATTCCAACTGTCGAAGATGGTGACCGAATTCAATGAAGAATTGAGACGATCTCCCCTGTTTTCGGTGTAGATAGTGATCTTGAGATGGAACCCGATGTTTTTCCCTAGGTCATGGCCCCTAAGGAGGTACTGAACGAATGGCAAGTGCGGCCCCAGATCCTGGTGAGCCGCTACATCAAGAAGTATCTGCAGACCAAAGGCAGGATCCTGCTGGACGGCCACGGCTCGATGGCCGTCAAGAGCCCCAGGCGGTTCAAGCTGGTGCAGCAGGAGTCGCAGACGTTCGATTAGAGAGGCTGAGCACGAGAGCGGTTGGGAGGTCGAAACGTCGCCGGGGCGGTTTTGCACGATGCCAGGAATTTGCGCTTTGTGTTTCTCGATTTTTTTTTCGTTCGGTTACGATGAAATTTTCAGCTGAAATACGAATAAAATTCGTGCAGGCTTGACGAATACAACCTTTCAATCGTTCCGAAAGTACTTTCTGAAGTGAAAGTATTGACAACGTGAGAGTATTTTATCGCCGAGAGTGAAGTCTTTATACATTTTTAAGTCACAGCCTTGAAATTCGTACAGACTTGACGAATACAACCTTTCAATCGTTCCGAAAGTACTTTCTGAAGTGAAAGTATTGACAACGTGAGAGTATTTTATCGCCGAGAGTGAAGTCTTTATACATTTTTAAGTCACAGCCTTGAAATTCGTACAGACTTGACACATTCTACCTTTCAATCATTCGAAAGTACTTTCTGAAGTGAAAGTATTGACAACGTGAGAGTATTTTCGCCGAGAGTGAAGTCTTTATACATTTTCAAGTCACAGCCTTGAAATTCGTACAGACTTGACACATTCTACCTTTCAATCGTTCGAAAGTACTTTCTGAAGTGAAAGTATTGACAACGTGAGAGTATTTTCGCCGAGAGTGAAGTCTTTATACATTTTCAAGTCACAGCCTTGAAATTCGTACAGACTTGACACATTCTACCTTTCAATCGTTCGAAAGTACTTTCTGAAGTGAAAGTATTGACAACGTGAGAGTATTTTCGCCGAGAGTGAAGTCTTTTTACATTTTTAAGTCACAGCCTTGAAATTCGTACAGACTTGACAAATACAACATTTCAATCATTCGAAAGTACTTTCTGAAGTGAGAGTATTGACAATATCAGGATATCATTCCTGAGAGTACTTTTTCTTCGCTATACCATCTCATCATAGTACTCTCATATTCATAAATAGTACGTTTCTATCACATGTTTGAAGGTAACTTCGTGCTCAATAACACGCTTGGAACACATTTCCTTACACAGCTCTAGTACAATTCATATACATGAGTAAAAATACTTTTATGAGTACAACAACTGTGAATCGGGGGAGTATTTTGTACTTGAAATTGATTTCATAGTTGCTCTTACGCGATTGGAACATGTTTGTGGACAAGTTCATCAAGAAAAAATACTGATCACGTTAGAGTATCTTAGCTTGGCTGAGAGTATTTTTTCTGGCTGTAACATCTCATCTTAGTACTCTCAGATTCATGAATAGTACGTTTAGATTACTCGTTTGAAGGCAGCTCCGTGATAGTATTTCTAGTTGTAACACATCGCCTCATACAGCTCTAGTACAATATACTATCATATTGTCAAGAATCGTGAGAGTATTTTGTACTTGAAATTGATTTCAGTTGCTCTAACGCGATTGAATACATTTTAAACATGTTTGTGGACAAGTTCATCAAGAAAAAATACTGATCACGGTGAGAGTATCTTAACTTGGCTGAGAGTATTTTTTTTTTGGCTGTAACATCTCATCTTAGTACTCTGAGATTAATGAATAGTACGTTTAGATTACTCGTTTGAAGGCAGCTCCGTGATAGTATTTCTAGTTGTAACACATCGCCTCATACAGCTCTAGTACAATATACTATCATATTGTCAAGAATCGTGAGAGTATTTTGTACTTGAAATTGATTTCAGTTGCTCTAACGCGATTGAATACATTTTAAACATGTTTGTGGACAAGTTCATCAAGAAAAAATACTGATCACGGTGAGAGTATCTTAACTTGGCTGAGAGTATTTTTTTTTTTGGCTGTAACATCTCATCTTAGTACTCTGAGATTAATGAATAGTACGTTTAGATTACTCGTTTGAAGGCAGCTCCGTGATAGTATTTCTAGTTGTAACACATCGCCTCATACAGCTCTAGTACAATATACTATCATATTGTCAAGAATCGTGAGAGTATTTTGTACTTGAAATTGATTTCAGTTGCTCTAACGCGATTGAATACATTTTAAACATGTTTGTGGACAAGTTCATCAAGAAAAAATACTGATCACGGTGAGAGTATCTTAACTTGGCTGAGAGTATTTTTTTTTTTGGCTGTAACATCTCATCTTAGTACTCTGAGATTCATGAATAGTACGTTTAGATTACTCGTTTGAAGGCAGCTCCGTGATAGTATTTCTAGTTGTAACACATCGCCTCATATAGCTCTAGTACAATATACTATCATATTGTCAAGAATCATGAGAGTATTTTGGTAAATTCTAATTACTCTCACGAAATTGAATACGTTTCATACATGTTTGTGTACAAGAAAATATGAGAGTATTTGTGTTCGAAGTACTTTCTGGTAAATGAGTACCTACTTTTCGTATACATATTATAAAAAACAAATCATATAAAAATACATCAGAAGGTTAATTTTTCATACTTATACTGTTTTATTTTCCATGCACAGTGTGATTCATTGAAATTAGGACAGGAAAAATGGCATAGCAAAGTTGATAAAATTATAGAAATCTCATTGAAATATGATTTCTGATAACCGAAAGCTGAGTTTCAAACGGAATTCAAAACGAATACAACAAACTGTATTTATTTGTAGTGTACTATTATTGAGTGTATTCCATTTGAAAAATACATATATCTAGAAGGTGAAACATGAAAAAACTTGCTTGGTTGTCAGAATATGATGAATCACCCCGTACATGGCCCAGCTCTGACGAAGATGAAGTGACCGTGCAAAATCGTGCTAAAAAGTACAAGTAAGCAGAAGTAAGATTTTGTACAATTGAGTATTTTATTGGTTGAAAGTTGCTTGTTGGTATTTTTTGAATTGGAATTTTTAATTTTTATACAATTTGAGTACCCAAGGAAGGGTACATAGCTTAGGAAGTATTTATTATATAGTGAAGTTATTTCGGTGGCAAAATTGTTATCAACGAAAAATCGCTTCCGGAACAATTCTTTATAACTGGGAATTCAAAAAAAAAATGTTTATCAGGAACGAACAATTTCTGATATTGAGACATATTATTCAAACAAAACATATCATAATCAATGACCATTACAGAAAATAATCAATCCTATAAACCGCCAATATGATGAAAGTAATAGTTGATTTACTTTCACGAGGGTAACTCAAAATATCCTAATGAGTATTATATTCGACTATTTAATTAATCAATAGGAATAAATTAACTTGCATAATGCATGTAGTCAAAGACAATTAAAAATTATATCATGAACTGGATATTCCGTATATTTTCTGCAAGTTCCCTTACAATTTTCAATTCAGTGATTGATTTAGGAGAATTAATTAATTATCATTATTGAGAATGAATTCCTTTTAATCAGATATTTTTCCTCGAATTTTTATGTTTGTAGGGAAAGTATAGTGTTTCACTCGTATTCTTTCTGATGATTCATTCGATGGCTCGAAGTAGTCATCAAAAAAGTTTCATGATATTCACATCACTGAACAAAAATAATGCACAAATATTTCACGAAAAATAGGCTGGAGATATTCTGCATCACCCACTTGATATACAGAGTGTTTCATTGATATTGTAGTGAAATCCAAGGGTAGATTCCTTGCTGAAAAATAAGGAAAGAGTTCTCGAAAACTTCTTCCCAAAGACACTCACAGTACTTTCGATTTTTATGAGAATGGGAAAAACTATTTTTTCATAGATTGAAAAAAAAAATACGTGTCTTTGGAAAAATGGTGACAACTATTTTCCTATTTTTCATCAAGGAATCTACCTCTGGATTTTTCACAATATCAATCGAACACCCTGTATATAGAGGGTGGTGTGTAGTCAAATATCATTGGAAAAATTTACCAAGCGTACACTACTTTTTTGGGTCATCCTGTACATATCCTAGAAATCGAACGAAGGAATGCTGGCGATTGAATGTTTATCATTCTATCGTATTTTCATTTTCAGTTTCATAGTGTACGATTTTTACTCTGTTTGCGGGATTTTTCCAAAAAAAAAATATCGAAAATATCACGTGATAATGTTGAGACAGGTGGCCCAAGAAAATATGTGTGTTGTGCTGCTCGAATTCTACAACATGATTACCTACATACAAATATTTTTGAAATTTTCTTATATTTTCTTATCTTTTTCTTATCTCATTCTGATAGTGAATTAGCCAAATTTTTCAATGCTGAATTGATTTGAAACGTTTTATACGGAACGGAATTCCCATCTGATGATTTCAGCAATATATTCCGGCTATAGAGAATACAAAAGAGTGTTTTGATAATGTCGTGTACATGGTGTATAATATTCAACTTCGACTTTTGACATTACGAAAAGTCTTATGTGAATTGCAAATTCTCCATTTTCCAGTGGAAATGAACATTTTATCATTGATTATTGCTCGCCTGAATTGATGTCGCGAATGTTTGTACCTAGTTGGATGAAATGACAATACAAAAATTGTTGATATTGACATTTGAACTTTTTTTCACCGAAATCCGAAACTATACATGTACGAAATTTGAGGGCATATTCCTGGAATAATTTCAAGTTGACTCTCTTACTTTTACTCTCTGTATATTTAAAACCGGATATTTCAACACACATATTCATATAATCAACTTGTCTACTTGAAATTGTTATTGAAAAATCTACGCCGTTAATTTCAGTACATATCTTCAAGTAAGACCCTGTATAATTCGAAAATCGAATGCGTATCTTATGTATCTTATATCGCACATTAATTCGAAATCTTTCTTATTGACTCATTAAAAATAGTACCATTTACCTACACTTGAAAACTATTAAATTTTGAAGCTGACACCTTGTATAACAACTTCAAATCATACTGTCGAACGTCAAATGCGAATTCAGTGGCGTTCTTTCATTTCGGAATCTCAGAAAGAGTATAGTGTGTAACACGGATATAAACACGTCATTTTTTCTGGAATTTCTAAGTCCTCCCTATAAGAATATGAAATTCTTATCTATTCTACTATTTTAACAAAGGTAATATATCATTGACATAATTTAATATAGAAAATACAAAATTGTACGTTAAGGAAATGAAAATGACGTCAGTCGTCCGTGACATCATAACATAATTATTGAAGTCAGTGTTATCAGTTCAATATTGAATCTAGATATAAATTTTTACATGAACTCGAAGTTCAGTTTTCTCTTCCAAGTGAAAAATAACTCTGATAAAATAAATCATATTTAAAATTATCAGGTGTCAAATCTTTTTCTCAATTCTGTACTCCATATTGATTGTTTTTTTTTTTCATTGACATACGGTATACATAGATTCATTTCACAAGACATGAATTCACATAAAATATCCCATTTCTAAATGTTGTTGTGATTTCATCAGTCTCTACAATATTTCCTGTGGGTATATATAGAGTACACGTCCAAACTACTTATGATCGAATAACACCCTATATAGGTATTCTATATCTCGCACGATTTTTCCAATGCTGGCTCTATATTCTTCATCTTAGACACACTGTATGGATAGATTCTACAAGACAAGATTCGCATAAAATATTTCATTTAGAAATTCCGTTATTTTTATCCCTCTCTGTATATCTGTGGGTGAATTTGAATACATGAATACTGTCTCTATTTTTTCTTGGACATACTGTATAGATTGATTCATTCAACAAAAATCTTATTTCGAAATTTTGTGTTTTCATTCCTCTGTATAATGTTTTCTGAAGGTTCCATCAAAATTTCGTATGAATAAATAAATGGACCCTTATATTCTGTCTCCCTCTGTATATCTCCCAATAATATTTCTCATGGCTCTATCTTTCTTGGACATGGACAGACAAAAACAATGCAATCCACTAAAATATCTCATTTCGAGATGTCACTGTATTTTTATCTCTCTGTATAATATTTCTCGTAGGTACATTTAGTGTGGATCCGAATTTCCCCTGAATAAACGTCCTGTATATCCCTATAACTGCGCAGGTAAATCGAAATTAAAATCTAGTCGCATGTGATGACTGATGACCAGTCACCATTTTTTGCTCGCATTGTTTACGATCCAGCAACGAGCAAAAAAACTGTTATCGACGCGATTCGCTTTTGTTTTCTTCATCGTTTTCGTCTGGTTTTCGCAAGGAATTGAACGAATAGGCTCGAAATTATTTCGGTTGGTGCGTGAACGCCGGTATTTTTTGATCATTTCGATTGATTGATATCATAGTTATATCAGGATTTTTTTTACTTACGCCATTGTACACAAGTGTTTCTTTATTTTTCGATTGATTTGTGAAAAATTTCAAAAATATTTTGTGGTAGTGGGGAGTGGCTGGGCCATGAAAAATTCATTTTGGATAATCTCTTTCTTCCCCGATTGAATATGGTGAGTGCTACAAATAAATCTCTTTGAATCATTTCAGTTTGAGTATTTTGCTTGAAAATAATATATTTATAGACACAAAAATAATAAATTGATCGATTCGAAATGCATACTTTCCGATATTTCACTTTTGATATTGATATTTTTGAAGGAAACACTATCACTTGTATCGATACAAGGTGTCTCATTAATATTGTAAAAGGATCCAAAGAAGCAGATGTTTTTACAATATTTTTTTACATATGTTTTTACAATTTCTACAGAGAAATTCTACTCACAAACAACACACTTTTGCTTTTGATCAATATATTCCGAATATGTACTTTTATGGCATCTATCAAGGGAATTTTTCCATGTAGGTATGTCTTTCTTAGTTATATTCTGTACAGTGAAAGTATGCAAAGTATGAGATGTGAAAAAAGTGTATTTTCGTGAAAGCTTTTTTCGTGCATTTGAATATTTTCAGTGTTCTGTTGAAGGTTACATGATTTTTTTTATACTTACAATCTTTATGATGTTGTTAGATTTTTCCTATAATAACAATCTTCTGAGTTATCACTGAAAAAACTCCATGTAAATAAAATGTGTACAGGGTGTACTGGAAATGGGTAACAAAAAAAAATGCATTTCCAATTTCCTACTTTCACATGAGAAAATTCTCTCAAGAAATTCAATTGGTTTTCTTTAAATGCATTTGCTTTTGTTTGATTCCACAGAGATGATGCCATCAATTAACCAAATCAAGGATTGTTCAGATGGAAAGAGAAATTGAAGCAGATATCTATAAGCAATATCCTATGCAAGATGGATGAAAATCTCTCTCATCGAAAGTCCAAGAGATTACAGGTGAGTTGATTTTTTTATTCAAAATATCTTCTCTGAAAGCCTCCTTTCAGAAATTTTGAGAAAATTCCCCATTCATTTTTTTTCCTCGCCTAGTCATCTGAAGCTCTCCTTTCTACCAAAAAGTTTTTTGTTTTGTTTTTGCGAATTCACATATTTTCAGGGTCTGAAGCAGCATTGAAGATGAATCTGGTGGTTCCTGGCTCGTGAATGATGATGAACATGGATCTGCATCCAGGACTACAAAAAGGACGAACAGATGATGATGTTTACGCAGATTATTTCCGGAGATTTTCATAACAAAACTAGACTGACGGTGAGTGATATTTAATGAAAATTTTCACCTGGGAAGTTTTCACCTGAAAAAAATATTTCAGCTAGGACAGCATGAGTTTTTCTTGAATTTCCAAGTCTTTCCTATGCCAATAAAATTCCTCACTCCCTTTCCAACTCTTTTATATCAGTTGATGACTTATGTAGACAATGAAAATTATTTGTTTCGCATATTAATTTTTTTCTAGGAAACATATTTCACTTAGGACAGCATGTAAAGTAGGTTTCCCTTCAATTTTCAAGTTCCCGCAGGCCCTTTTTTGTTTTACTTCCTCTCTGAAAAAAATAGTTCAGTCAGGACAGCATGAGAAGTAGTTTTTCCTGAATTTCCAACATTCTCTTATACCTATAAAATTGCTCACACCTTTTCCAACCCTTATTTTCTAATTGATGAATCATGCAGACCATGAAAATTGTTTGTTTGTCCGATCAGTTCCTGTTTAGAAAAAAAAAATCACTTAGGACAGCATAAAAAGTAGGATTTTCTTCAATTTCCAACTCTTTCTTATACCTATAAAATCCCTCAGTCCCTTTCCAACCTTTATATTTTGATAAATGACTAATGAAGGATATGACAACACATTTTTTCATAATTGTATTTGTTTAAGAGAAATAGTTCAGTCAGCAAAGCACAGAAACTAGATTTTCCTTGAATTTCCAAGTGATTCATATATCTATAAAATTGCTCACACCCTTCATAACCCTCATATTTCAATAGATGACTAATGTTGACTATAAAAATTCATTTCATCATAGTAGTTGTTTGTCTGAGAGACATATTTCAGCCAGGATAGGATGAAAACTAAGTTTTTCCTAGAAGTTCCAAGCCTTTCTTTTTCTATAGAATTTGTCAGGCCCTTTTCAACACTTTTGTTTTGATGAATGACTAATTCAGATAATGAAAATTCTTTTTTTTTTCATAATAGTTCCAGTCTAAGAAAGGTAGTTCAGTCAACATGCAGAGCACGAAAACTAATTTTTTTTCCATAGTCTTATGCCTATAAAATTTCTTAGGCATTTTTATTGCCCTGATGGTGACAGAGTAAACTGCTGAAACGTCGGCTCTTGGACGATGTAATTTTTTTTCCTGAAGCAGTGAACCCAAAAAAAAATGATTGGAAACTATGATTGATTGGTGTTTTTCCTTAGGAGATGGAGAAGTCGCTGCCAAAGGATCAGAAGCTGAGCTGAGTTGAGCTGAGGCAGAGAAGGAGGTGGATCGAGATGAGGATCGGAAAATACGAGAAAAACCGGGTGGTGAGCGAACTGTTATTCTTCTTTTTCTCCATCCGTGGAACTTTCTAAAATTCATGCACAGGGCAAGCGGTCAAATAACTTATTTTCTTCATTTTGAATAAGGGATAATAAATCTATATTTCTATATATTGAGTGGTCCATTTCAATTTGAGAAAGAAAAAAAAACACAGTTCACAAATTTTCTCTTTTCAGTATCAAAACAGAATTCATCCATCTTTCGATCTTGGCAAATGGAAAAATTATAAAGTCAGGAAAGAACATGGTGATGTGATAATTGAATTTCAATTTTGAATTAAACAGTTCATTCCAGAGGCAAAAACTTTGAGTGAAAATTCGCCAACAATTTGAGTAAATCTTTTGATTTGTTTGAATAAAAAGAAACATTATTCGAAAATTTACAAATTTAGTAATGTTATTCTTCGGTAATCATAGTGATTCAATGAAATTCATTGTAAAAGAATTTAGAAGACAGAAGTAGTTTGGTACATAGGGTTTTGAATTGATTTCCCTCCGGAAGTATTGGCCATTTGAAAATATAAACACAGTTTTTTCAGGTATTTTGGAAAAATTTGTGAATTGAACGTGAATTTTGAAACTTGGTGTAACGTTGAATATTTGCACCTGATTTATTTTTCAAGTTTTGATTGCTTGGTACTTTTTGTGTACAAAGTTGTTAGTTTCGGATTTTATTCCATTATGTGTATTCATACACTATGAAAACTGATTTGTGACATGAAAATTTCCATTCAGCATACTTGTGAGATTGAACACATCCTAAAATCAAGTGTTTAAAAATGCCTGTAGTTCGAAAACTATTAAAAATCATACCTTGCTTTCAAAGATGAAAATATTGTGAATCATTTAGTCAATGAAATATTCGTATCCTTTTACCTGAGAAGTTCTCAACGAAGTCTGGCCATAGATTTTGAAAGTGGTCGAACTGTTCTGATCTGATCATGTAGAATTCTCTCGGGGTATTTGAAATACTTGGGAAAAATCATTCGTTTGTTCAAAACGCAAAGACCCTGTGGATTAATTTTGAAAAGAGTGAAGCGAATGCTTTCTAATACTTGGGTATTATATATTGAATTTTTCCTGTATACGGCGATTCTGAAAGCGGATTTTATACCGATATATATATATCATAGTTTTTTTGCTCTCTCTCTACTCAAGTTTCGTTGATTTTTCATGATGCTATTCTTCATTCTTTGACTGATACAAATGTTTATAGAGCCAACTTGTAGAGGTTTGTGTTCTCTTCACATTTTATTCGATTTTTTTTTTCTATCACGTCAGCATGGCTTTGTAATCAATGGGAAAAAGTAAAAAACGAGTGTATTTTTTAATTTCATTTTTGCGACTTTATACCATAACGTCAAGATGCTAGTTCGTTCGAACACCCTGTGTGTTGTGATGAGGTGATAATAATTGGGCGGCCTGCCAATTTCGGAATCGCACGTGAATCAAATTCGTAGTTTTTTTTTTTTTCGTTGTTCTTGGGACTTTTTCGGAAACGTCAAAAAGGTCCGAAGGAAAACACTTTTCTATTGTAAACGTTTCATCATTCCTTAGTCATCTTCGGAGGCAGGAAAAGTAGATGCAGCAAACACATAAGATAACTGATATACAGGGCGACTCGCAGTTTTCTGGTTCTTAGAGTAATGGGCAATTATAGAGTCTCTCTTGTTCAGTAGATTATCATTCTTTGAAATTTTCCTCATTCACTATTTCATATTGTATATTTTTCTATAATAGCTAAGTGGTTTTCATTACGATGCCAGTACTACAGAGATAATGTGGATTCTTTCACCATATATGTTTCCCTTCATCTGTACCTCGGTCGTTTCAGAATTAATTCGAGAATTCAGTAATTTTTCAATTAATTTTTTGCTAGACTTCATAGATTATATTAAAATACAGGTTATCCTAAATAAACTAACTATGGGTTAATAATTGATTTTATTCTTATAGGACACCCTATATTTTATTCCTTCTATGGCTAGGAATTCATGGTGTTCCCATTTGAAAAAAATCAACTACTACCTCATGGTTCGTCTATTTCGGATGCCCTGTATTTTAACAAAATTTATAAGAATTCTGATTGATAGTTCTTTACATTTTTGCATCGGTTCATAAATAACCACTTACAGGCGATGGGCCATTTATGGTGAATCACTCTGAACAAATCTTCGATGTGATGAAATTCACGGGATATTTCATGAGTCAAAATAATTATTCATGTATCATTCAATTAGCTGCATTATCCAGTTTTTTTTGCATTGATTCCATTTTTATGATCGCCTCAGAGGAAATTAATACTTTTTTTTTTTTTTTATCTGTGGACAACATAGAAAGTATACAGGGCATTTCACGATGAGATTAATTCATAGTAACTTTGTAATTAATTATTTCACTCAATTTTTCTAATAATCGTAAGTTTACGATGGATATTTGTTTGAATTGTTTTTCATTTTACAGTGTGCCTAAATGAATTGTGGTATCTTTCTTCGAATGGAACTAAGTGATGAATTATGAATGCCCACTCTTGAGTTGAGACAAACTGTATGGTATAATGAAAAATAATTCGAACATGTGACTATCGTGAATCTACGGCACTACCAATGGTAGAGCACACTTTGAGGCGCCCCCCTGTATGATTGACTATTAAGTATCTATCGTAGCAATCTTTAGAATGATCTCGTCATGAAATGCACTGTTTTCTTTTTTAGTCTCTTGACATTTCGAACTCGTCTCGCCCTGTATAATTGTGTTGTTTGAAGTGAGCGGCCATTTTTATGTCGAAAATGGTGATTGGGTGGGGGTCAGACGAAAAGGAAACAGCGCCATTATCAGGAACAGCATGCTAATTAACATCTTCACTTAATTTCGTCATGATTTCATTTGGTGTAAATTTCATCTTTACTTCTCGATTTTTCTAAAAAGATGATCACCCTGTGTTTCTTTCGATCGTCGGTTCGGATTCATCATGAGGAATTCGACGATATCAGGTTTGATGGTGTTTTCTTCGAATGCTACGGAGACGTGACTCATTTATTTTTTCTGTATAGTGCGTGAGTGACAAAGGGGTTAGCAAAACCTCTTTGTCACACTCATGCAGCATACCGAAAAATAAATGGGCTATAAATCCCTTTAGTATTTGGCGATACACAGCAAATTTGGTATCGTTTAATTCTTCATGATGAATCCCAACCGATGATGGAAAGAAATATATGGGGTGATCAATTTCCTGATGACGGCTCTGTTTTTCTTTCGATCTGTATGTCTTGTATTAATTGTATTTTTTTTGTGTTTAGGTGGCCCATTTCCGATCGGGAGATGGGACAAGAAGTCCGCCGGTTGTTCTCCGGCCACGACGACAACGGGCCACGGGCCACGTTTTTGGGGGAGAAAACGTCGAGGACGGATGACGTCGACTCGACGACGTCGTTCGATCTCCGCGTTTCTCCCGCAAGGTCGGTGGTGGGCCGGCTGTCGTTTGTGGCAGGCGAAATCGATCGTCGTGGCGTGGCGATTCTTCCGCCATCGTCGATCGACCGGGTCGGTCGGCTTGTCTCCTCTCTCTCTCTCGGTCGATCTCTTCGCGGGCGGCGGCGAAGACGGGGAGATTCGTCGAGTCCGACGGCGGCGGGTCTCCTCGCTCTTCTTCATCTTCCTCCAAGGAAGGAAGGAGAGCGAGGAGGCGATCCGTCTTCGGTCTCGTTGAATCTCACACCGTCTTCGACGTACAAGGGGAGAGATCGACCGAGAGAAGAGAAGAGACGATTCGACAACCCGATCGGTCGACGGTGGAGAACGGAAGAACCGCCATGGGGTGGTAGGAGGCGAGGTGAGGAGGAGGCGAGGGGTGGAGGAGACGAGGTGGGGACGGCGAGAAGAGGAGGAAGGAGATAATGAAACTAATATATAATAATTAGCTTTTATACTTATTCTAAAATATATGGTATACAATTACAGTGTCTTCTCATTTTATTCTACCTTATACACTATCCTACCTAGTACCTGTCGGAGGGTCCCCCTCCGACCTGCTGACATGTGTCGGAGAGTCTCCCTCCCATTCGTTCGGACAGTTCGGAGTGAACTTCTCCGACAATCCGACACACGGACAAGACAGGAGGAGGAGTTGTGTATAATCTCCCCTCCCCTGTTCCGTCCATGTGTCGGAGGAGTGTTCCATCCGACCTGTCCGGAGGACAAGACGACGACACACTCCGACACATGTCGGAGCCTGCGGGGGTCCAAGTCGGAGAGTGTCCCGATCGAATAGAAGGGTAGGAGAGCGAGTACTACCCCGGCGCACGAGGAGCACTAACTCTCCGACCCTCCTCCCATCGGTCGGGACACTCCGACACACACACACCTAAATCTAGAGGGTCCCGATTCGAATAAGAAGAGTCGGAGAAGTGTGTGCCCTCCGACACATGGAAAACTGAAGAGTCTTCCGAATGTCGGAGAAGACAAACTTTCTCCGACCTTCCAATCGGTCGGGACGCTCCCACACATGCACCTGTGTAGAAAACATTATTAAATAATAAGAATGGTGAATGCATTCCTATTCAATGCAATGTTAAAAAGCTGAACCAATTCGCTTCAGACGGCTAATGTAGGAGTCATTAGTTTTCCTGAAGATGGCGCCACTACTAAATTCAAGGGGTAGTACTTCTACCAAATATTTGATAAAATGATTCTGAGAAATCGATAGAATAGTGGCGCCACCTTCAGGAAAACTCGCGACTCCTACATCAGCCGGAGTAAAGCTGATTAGTTGAATTAAGAAAGTTCATAAATGCATTCACCATTCTTATTTCATTATGGTGAAGAGCGTCCTGATCGAAAGAAAGGTCGGAGAAGTATGTGATGTATTTGAAACTCTGAAAGTCTGTCGTATGTTGGAAAAAGACGAAACTTTCTCCGACCCTCCTAACGGTCGAGACACTCCCTCAAACACACCTAAGGAGAAATACCTATCGACAAGTCAGTGGTCTGACATGGTGATATTCGAAGCTGAAGTTGTTGTAGATCGAAGCATTTACGTGTCGCTTTTGCGAGCAAGTCCCGCCAGTAGAAAATTGAAGATAGACCGATACTTCTTGTTTTTCTGCCCACCATGAATGTCAATATAAATATGTGAAAGCAGACTTCACACACTCACTCTATTACCCCATATTTCTTGGACATTGCTTCTGCATAAATGAGTTGACAAAGTAAGTATCTATGTACCTAGGACGAATTGAAAAGCTCATTTTCTCTAATTTCCTTGTTTTCTTTCATCCTACCCAAATACGCAGGGTTTCATATAATTAAGCCTGTCCAACGTCACATCGTCTTCCTCAGTTAAAAAATTGGTTGAAAAAGTTCAGATGAAATATGTCGATTGATAGATAGTAAAAGAACTACGACCCCATGAAGTGAGAGGGCTGAAGTTCACATGCCCAACAAAGTGGAAGAAATATATTCTTCTTATTTCGTTCAAGAGAATATTGAAGAGAATAGACTAAAGGAAATTATACTCTGAAATCAAATCGAATTGTTTAGGACATCCAAATGATCGAACCTACTTTAAATCACCTGAATATTGAATATAATCTAGCTCAGTTCATTTATTATTCTAGACACTTTTCAATGTGTGTATTTTTGATTCCCAAACTAATGAAAAAATACATTTTTCCTATTAAAAAAATGTTAATTTTCGTATTTCCAAAGCAAATCTTCAAAAAATCATCAGATACAGGCAAGAACAAAGAAAGAGTAATAATATTCACTTTGGTTGAAAATTCTTGAAAGAGCGCAAAGAATTTTTAACCTAACCGTGCATTCTTTTCGGACCAACCGTCAAATTTGGTTATGGAACGCAAAAATCAGAAAGAAGGTTGGCAACACATTTATTACAGTTTCCTGTAATGGTTCTATGATGAACTAGTTTACTTCAGCCTTCCACAAAGAGATAGCGCTCCTATCATGATAGAACAGTTCTACCAACCTTGCAGAAAACGTCGGAGATTAGTGGGGTAACTTATCTTCGTTAGTGCAGAATCTATTACACAATCAAATCATTACCAAGCCCGAGAAAGAATTCTAAGCACTACTCTTCAAACGAAAGCGCTTGATATTCGTACATTTCGTCAGAAGTAGAAATAAATTGTTCTGCCGAATCTGTGAATTTGTTGTATCATGATTGAAATGCATGTTGAATTAAATTTCGGATAATCCATTTCAGAGAAGAATGAAAAAATTATATAGGAAAGCAACATTTTGCGATTTAGATGAAAATAAAGAACTGAAATTATGCCCTTCAACAGATGAAAGGTCAAATTTCATCAATCAATCAGTTGAAAATACAACTAGGTATAAATATTCAGACGAAAGAAAACAAGAAAAACAATGAATATACATCAACTCAGACAGGGGTCAACGACTTGAATAGTTCCTAACAAAATGTATACAGGGTGCTTCACAGCTATAGCCCTCACTCAAGGTGTTATTCGTGATTTATGATATGATAAAACGAAAATAAATCTATTTGATGAAAATCTTTTTCGATGTACAGGACGATTATTTTTTAACCTATTCTTCTTCTTTTCGAATTCTTGAAAAGGTTTATAAATAACCTACATGGGGGACACATACAGTGAATCAGCTTGAAAATTTCATAAGTGAGTAGGATGAAAATAGTTGATTATTTGATAAAATGGCGGTAAATGTTTCACAAAGGACATAGAAATTATTGAAAATTGAGAATTTTGCGATAATCCTCCATAGTCATTTGAAAAACACAATCAAATAAAAAAATCTGACACTCAAATTATTACTTCTGTTTTTGAAATCCTGCAGGAAATTACACCGTTGAGTTAGGAACAATACTAATATAAAACACCCTGTATAATTTCCATGAAAAATTTGTGGAATTTCTATAAAATTCTATTTAGACTCTACAAGAATGATAAGAATGTGATGTTTTATTCACATACAAATGAATGAAAAACTAATGGCAAATATCAACATTTTGTTGAAGCAATTTTCTCACTCAATTAAAAATTTTGAAATTCTTGATAATTATTGGTTTACTAATTTGTTGGAACTCTGTCATTTTCTTATAACTTCCTCAATTATAGACAACTAACTGTTGGCAAAACTTTCACAACAATTATATTGTTCAATTCTTGATGAAAACAAACATGAATGAATAAATAGTACTATACATGGTGTTTGGTACACATAGATACAAAGAAGAGCGAAAATTTGAAGGTATCTTTCCAAAATTTCCGGGTAATCCAGTCTCTCATGTGCGCTGAGTAAAAATGAATAGGTCGCAGATTAGAACATTTGGGCGAGAATATTTTTTTTTTCAACAATTATCTTTGAAGATAATATGACTCATGACACACTCTTGGACAGAACATGACAAGAAGATTTTCTTGTTCCAATAATAATATTATTAGGTATTTTTTGGTTCAATTCGACTATTCGAAAAACCGGAGTTGTGACGAATGGTTTTGCTAGAAATTTGCCAACCGAAATATAACTTAAGAACCTGTCAACTCATTTATGCGCTGTCTGCATCTATGAATACAGGGGTGGGGGAAAGGGGGAAAGAAATATCGGTCGAAAGCACGGTTGAAATCTCCGAACATCTCCTGTGAGACGACCGACTTGCCGACTCACAAAAATTCATGAAAAACTCACTTGGTATGCCTAGACGTCAAACACAATGGGCATATCTAACAGAAAATAAAAATTAAAAATAATTCTTCCTTTTTCTACCATGAGATTAGGTGTGCTTTGACCTTTTTGCATTTCAAAAAATCCAAAAAACTGATTTAGCAATTTTTCATTGGATAAAATCACCGATTTTGTGATACTTTCTGTGAAAGTATTTTCTCGAAAATTGACTTCTATCAGAAATGAAGAACATTGTTTTTTTTCAAGATAATGTCATCCTGTATAGAATATAATTTACAATGCCCATAAAGACCGTCAACAGTTTGAACTGTAAAAATTTCGAAACAACAGTATCAAGCTCCATTTCCTCTGAACAAGCTAATTGAAATCCTTCTGGAACTACAGGTTTTCAAGAAAACAAAACCTTTTATATATTTTTGATTTTTGGAGATGGAAAAATATGAAGTAAGCTTCAAAATTTTGTATTTCATCATGAACATCGTAACCACAGTAGAGCTAATGAAGCCTTATCATTCTGAAGAAAAAGCACACAATTATAACAATCAAGTTTTAAGAGAAGTCAATCTGATTCTTCTCAAAAATAGTTACATAACTGAAAAATCAAAATTTGCTGCCAAAATCAATCCAATCACGATTCACGTCTAAAAATGGCAAAATGAGAAACAAAAATTTGCCAAGCATTCATAACGACTTAACATGGCAATTATAAATCCTTCAAATAAACTTGTTTTTCCATATTTCGGTAATCCTTCCTTCGTTCAATAATTTACGTTTATTTATGTTTATCTATCGACATGAATTGAGATTTGATCGATTTTCACTGTTCAAGAAAAATTTAAGGAATAAATGATATAGTTTAGTTTCTCTACAGTAAGATATGCCCATTTGACCTCGAGCCAGCCCAGGTGACCAAAACACTCTGTGAAAAGGCATTTCAAGTTTCCAAGAATATTGCAGGAATTTAAAAAATCAAATAACAGAATATTTTAGAAAATATTGCTTCTATATTTGCTAAAAAGTCAAGAAAATTTACTGGGATTTTAAAATTGTTTGGACTGGAATTTCAAAAACTACTTGATTCTACTTTTTGCAAAAAATACATTAAGATTAATTTCTTTTCACAGGCAGAGTGCAAAATTTCAATAAATATATTACACAGTGGAAACTTGAAATGTCGAAACACAAATACAATTAATAAGGAAAAATTTACTATCATATACATCGAACATAAAAGCAGTTACATACAGGGTGTTCCTGAATTTCACCGACGACAAAGCTTGACAGGAGATTTCTCTCAAAAACTGAAAGTTGGTTATCAATAAATGGTCCTCAAGTGTTCAGTTTTCTGAATGCAAAGAAGTTCATGTTGAGAAAATTAAATTTTCCTCGGACACTAACCATTTTCAAAAGAAGAACAAGTTCAGATGTGATTATTCTTGTTCACCAATAGTTGATAGAAAAATTATTCCATCATTCGAAAAATCTATCTAATCACTTCTAATTTTTTGTTGAAATACTATTTTTCAGAAGAGAAATTACTATTATTTTCGATATAATTCAACAGAGAATTCGAGAGTTATTAAACAAAAACTATATAGCAAAACAAAATCTTAACCCAGATTTCAACAGTTTTCGAGCTATAATTAGAAAAATCTATTTGCATTCTCAACCTGCAACACCCTGTATCTCCAAAGCTGAACATTCGAAGACATCATATTCCCAATTTCAATAAAATCGATGCATTATCGGACATATTGAAACTGATAGAAAATATCCAATTCAAAATGAAGTGATGAATGAAGTTTGTCGGACATATTCTGTTTCACCCTGTATATAAAACGAATGCAAAAGAACGTTTTCGACACTTCCTAGAGGGGGAAAACTCGGTGGAAAACATTTTCTGGCATTCGAACGGAAAGTGAGTTTAAAAAAATCAAACTACACATATAGCATAGTTGAATATTATTTAAAAATTATCAAAAAATCGATGACAATCGAATTTACTGATCTTGTTCCCTCTAATATCACTGACAAATGAAAAAAAGTAACTGAAGGTTGAATTTCAAGCACAGTGAGATTTTGGAGCAGATCATAAATTGGTTCTTGCTACAAATATATTGAGATAATTATCATAATTTCTATTTTCATTTTCCCAAAGAGAAAAGACCAAAAATTGAAATAAAATGAAATTCAACAATTGAAATCAATCTTTCAGAATCAATAATAATGAATCAAAACTTCATCAAATAATATAAACTGAATGATGATTTTTTTTTTCAGTATTCACTCACCACGAGCCTGTGAATGTTTCAAAAAAAGAAAATATCCAGTCACAGCAGTAATTTTTCTAAGCCCCACTTTCCGTTCCGTTCGATTCGCTCGTATCAATTACAATATCAGATTCAAAAATTTGTTCATCTCATGTCAGACTTGCCGAATTTGTACGCATCGTTTGAAGATGGCGCTATTCGATGCTGCCAATTTTCTCGCTATCCTTCTTCTCTGACGAAAACTTGCCGTCCTTGTCACCACCTCGTTCAATGATGATGACGTCATGATGTTCTCGTCGATCTGTCATCTGTCGATCCTGCCGCCTGTCCTGCCCTAAAACTGCTGTTGGGAGAAAAACCAGGAGTTAAATTAACAAGTGTTTCATGAAAAATAAGATATTTAACTGAAAGTTAGTCTCAAAATTTCCTTGTGTGAGGAGAAAATTACTTGTCTAGAAATGATCTGGTAGTGAATCTACCTTTCTTTTTTCGAATAGCACGATTTCTACTGAGCATTCGAGAAAAAACTAGTTTTTGTACTGTCTAGAATGAGATAAAACACGAAAAAATTATTTGTCATAGTCCACATTAGTCACTTATTGAAATAAAACGTTTGGAAGGAGCCTGAAGATTCTTATAATTATATGAGAATTGGGAAGTTATGAATAACCTACTTTTCAAGCTGACCTGATTGAAAATTAATATTTTGAAATCTAATATTTGAAAAAATTGAGCTACATACCTATTATGTTTTTTAAAGTTTCCAAACATTGAGAAAGATGTTTCATTTGGAATGACGAAGGTGAGTTCCACTTCTGGTATAACTGGAAGTGTCAGAAAACTGAAAATATTCTTCTCACCTCATACGGAGCGTTTGAGAAAAACTGATATGATTGAAAAAATAAATCATCAAAAAAAGAAACCATAATTTTTTCGCGAACGCTCAATATATGAAAAATATCACATTCGTCTTTACAGTATGTTTCGAAATGAAAAATTACTCATTGAAGAAGCAAAAAATAAACTCGCCTAGTTGGTGTGCTCCCTGCTTGGACCTTCGAAGGGCCGATCTGACGACAGTCCATCTTGTACGGGATGTTTGCTATCTGCTTCAATTTCTCTTCTTTACAGACGACAAGCCTTCGATGGATTTTTTGGATTTTTGCTCTTCTTCCTGCCAAGTCAAGAAAATGTGCTCCATCACATCTCACAAGAAACATCAATTAGGTATATATTTTCACACTTTCGCTGAAAAGGGTATTCAATTCGATTTGAAATGACTCAATAGCGTAAAAGGCAATAGATTGTTTTGTGTATTTAAACATCCGATTTTTATACTCCCTTTACACCCTGTATAAGTTCATTTTCTCGATAACTATACACAGAACTTGCAACCTTTAATAACAGCACACACTGTAGGTACATATAGAAATAATACATGTATAAACAAATTAAGGCGAATTTATAAAACATTCAGCATCATCACCTTTATGAAAGAATGAAAGCATACAAACTCGTTAATGAAATGAAAATGCAATATTCCTTTCATGAATACAGTCATTGATTTTTAGGACTCACCATTTCGACAGGAATAATCCAATATGTATTCGTCACGGCTAGGCACTAACACAAAATCATCCCACTTTCTCAAAAATCAAACGAAAATTAAAAGAATACGTCACGATAACTTCCGTTATGTTCACGATCCGACTGAATTGAAACAAGAAATCGTAGCGAAATCGACAAAAAAAGAAACAAAAGCGAATCGCGGCGATAACGTTTTTTGCTACCTCAAATGTAAACAACAAGGCAAAAAACGAGCCTGCGCATGGACAATCAATCAAGCCACTTGATTCGATTCGACTACGCAATCACAGACACATACAGGGCCATTTATTTTCTACTCAATCCTGACACATACAACGAACGTTATACTGAGCGACAAAAAATAACGTAGTTTAGGACTAATGAAATTTCGATGATGGTGTTACAATCTTTGCAATGAGAAAATATATACATTGTGCTCAGGATGATCAGTATGGACAATTTTGTGAAGAACACTAGATACATATTTGAAACGTTTCAATAGGTTCGGTGATGATTGCTCAGAGATGAAACGTTGCCATATCATATGTTTACGTTATGTTGTTCAATAATATGTATTCATAAGAGTCGATATTTATAATTCATTTTATTCACATCCTTCGATTGCGAATAAAATTCAATCGTATATGAAAAGCATGCACGTGAACGAATTTTCAAAATATTGTCTCTCACCGTTCTCCAGATACTTCTAGTACGCCATCCGTCGTGAATCGCCCTGTATAAATAGGATTATGAATGAAACGATACGACCCTTTGTACATTGCATATTATTTCGAACAGATTTTTGTACAATATAATATAGTGTAAGTATTGAAGGTTAATGTTCATTACATACTGTTTTATAACCTCCTTGTTTCCTATTTTCCCTCTCATTTTCTTCCCCATTTTCTACCTTTCTAGGTGCCCTATTTTTCACAAAAGTTTGAAAAAATTGAATGTATTATAACCATAATATTTTATATATTGACTACAAACAAACCTGTTGATACTTTCAGTATTCTTAAACTTGTGTCAAATGCAATCACTTTTGCACAAATGTTTCGAGTGCAATTGTCCATGTTTTCTAGTTCAATTATTGATGATTTTGTTCTGAATAACGTAAGAAACAAGATTGAAGATTTCATTTACTTCACGTTAATGAATATTGAAGATGAATCAGGTAGATTCATTGAAATTTAATAATCTCCCGTTTTGTAAAAATATAAAAACTATACTTGACACATTTATGTTCTAAGCCATCGAATGTAAAATATCAAAATAGACAAATACCAGGAGTATTTCAACAAAATATATGTGAAGTGTATTTCACGTTCACAAATGTTACAAGTGCAATTGTCCATGTTTTCTAGTCCAATTATTGATGATTTTCTTCTGAATGAAGTACGAAACAAGGTTAAAAATGTCATTTACTTCCCCAAAGATTGAAAATTAATTATTCATTATACATGCATTATAGAAATTGCATTGAAACTTTCGAAATTTCGGTTTGTGGAAGAATAAAAACTACACTGGACATAAATATGAAAATTGACTGACGAATCTGCGACAAATAATATCTCAATCGGGAATGGGGCACCCCACATCACAATTATACAGGGCGAAAAAAATTCCACAGTCGGAAATTCGAGAAAAATAAAAGAAATGTGGTTGGACGGAAATAATGAAGGAAAATAACTATGGATTGGGAATACCCTGTATACTGTATTAAAAAAGTTAATAATTTTGAAAAAGACAAAAATTAGTTTCTTCTGAACCGTCCCTCGACACATAGAAAAACTCATTAGTAGTGACAGCTAGAACGAAAAAAACTCGGAAAAAAATGTAAAAATCAATGCAAAATATTGTTTTTTCTTTGTTTTAAAGCAGTAGCTTCACGTTTACAAAATGGATTTACAGGGTCGACCACCTCGCTTCGCGTTTTGAACGTACATAATTATTTTATCGACATTTCTTCAAGCTTTCCAAAGAGTTGGACTCTATTCCGAAATCCTGTGAAGGGGTTAGGAGGGGGTAGGGAGGGGACTTTCCGCGCTGACAACAATTAAAAATATACAAAAATTCAAAGTCCCTGGGTTGAGAAAATTCCAGATGGAGTTCGATGAGAAGGAGAAAAAAGAGCTTCACCACAGATTTTGTCGAGAAAAATTTCATCGCCACTTTTTCGAAATTATCTTTCGATCACATCAATTTTATTGTCTCACTATGTATGAATTTATAATTGATAAATCATAACGTTGGTTGCTTCGAAACAATTTCGGTAGGTTAACGATATTAATCTACAAAATCAAGTCAAATTGAAATTGTGAAAATATTAGATAAAAATTACCTAAAAAAAGGGCACACGACCACATGAATTTCAAATAGATTTGTTGACAAATGAGCCATCAAACAATAATACAAATAAGAAAATCCTGATGGAAACTATTAGAAAAATAAATAAAATGAATTTTTTTCTGAATTTGTCCAAATTTGATACGAAATGATGGAAAAAAACCATTTTCATCGAAACCGAGGCAAATGGAGGCAAAACTTTTTCTTCTCTTCTCAAACTCCAATCAAGATCGCCTAGCGATTTTTTTCTTCCAAACGTACGAAACGCCTCTGTAGTAAACTATTATTCAAATGGAAATTCAATTATCACCTATAATAACAAACAATTAAATTAAATTCATCTAACAGTTATAGTAATAGTACCGATCACTCTTTTTCTACGACACCGCTGAAATGCCAAAAAAATGATATTTTTAAATTCAATAATTCTGACATAAATCACAAAATTCTGACATACATCACAAAATTTTTATATACATCACAGTATATTTAGATACGAGTCAGAATTCCGACATCAACCTCAGAATTTTGACAGTATTTCAGAATTCTGACATACTTTCACATAATCCTGTTATTCATCACAGAATTTTGAGATAAATATCGTAATTCGTAACAGAATTTTCAGATGCAAGTCAGAAGAATTCTGACAAACAACACAAATTTTTCTTACACTCATACATGTTAGAATTTTGACATAGGTCTACAAGAGATAAAAGTGATAATTCTGACAATTTGAGCATTTTGAGACGCAAGTCAGAATTCTGACATCAATCTAAGAATGTTGACAGTATCTCAATAAACGAAACCATGAACAATTCTGACTTCCATCACAGAGGTCTACGATGCATGTTATGCAGAAATTATGAAACTTCAAAAAAAAATATCATTTCCGTTGGCTCTTCAGCGTTTTCGTCCTATTCACAGCTAAAAAAAAAGAAAATAAAGATTTACAACTTCATCATTTAAAATGAAAAAAATATATATGTATATCAAATCGCCCGCCTCTGCCGGTTTAGAGCATCTTAGAGCTATCTTTAGGGGTTGACGGTGGCGACTGAGGCTGCGTTTCGGGCGGTTTCGCACCGGCAGCGCTCTCGCTGCCCTTCTCCCCTTTCTCCACCCCCTTCGTCTCCACCCTCTTGGCCTCCTTGTCCTTCTGCAACGCCTTCTCGATCTTGTCTTCGACCTCGAGGATCTCCTCCTTGTCGAGGAGGTCGATCAGCTCGTCGATCTGTTTGGCGCTCAGCTTCACGTTCTCTTTGCCGATTATTTCGATCACCTGCGGAAAAGACAATGTTTTTTTTTCTTCTCCTTGTGGAAACCGCCCAGTGTTCACAACGCAGATATGATATTGTTTATTATCTACTAGATCGAGCTGAATTGGAACGACCATAGGGAAAAAACGCAGCGATGAAAAATCACATGACTGTTGGCATTGTCGAAACATTTACTCTTTTTTTTTTTTTTTTATCTGTGGACAACACGAAAGAGAAACCTATGATGTTCGAGGAACATCGTGTTAGCCAGCGGTGGAATTTCGGGAGAGAGGGAAGGTGTTGGAATTTTCCCCGAAAGTTTGGAGGTTGTAAGCATCAGGAAAGACTTCACTAGGCAAAGAATTCCACAACTTTGCCGTTCTATTGATGAATGATGCTTGGTATAGCGATGTTCGACAGGTCTCGAGCGTGACAGTGTAGGGATGAACAGCTTGAGCTCGTCTGGTTTGTCTACTAGGAATCGCGCGTGGTGGCATAATAGATGATATTTCCGTTGAGCACCGACCGTGAAAGTACCTATAAAAAAGGCAGAGATCGCCGACCTTTCTACGATGATCTAGAGAGGTCAATGATTTGGTGAGTGTTGCGTCATCGACTAGGCGAACAGCTCTCTTCTGAATTGAATCTAAGAGCTTAAGCGTATGTTTGGGGGCTGAGCTCCAAACATGTGAACAGTACTCCAGGACAGGTCGAATTTGTGCTTTGTAGATCATAAGCAGTTGCTGGGATGTGAAGTATCTCTTCGCACGGAAAAGAAAACCGAGTTTTTGTGAAGCAGTCTTCGCAATGGACCTCACATGATCGTCCCATGAGAGAGCACTGTTGGTGGTGACACCCAGCATGGATATTGACGACCTCATAGGAACAGTTTATACCCGACATCATCAAATTGGGCATTGTGTGATCAGCCTTCTTGGTGAACATACAAGCTTGAGTTTTAGTTGCATTGAACTGTACTAGATTCTGTACTCAGATTCTCTAAACTGCAGTATTTTGAAATCTCTTGAAAATGAAGACGTAAACTGAGATTTTTGGAATCAACATCTAGTCCATTCAAACCAAGGGATCTGCTAGATCTCTGCCTTCAAAATGAAAGTGTGTAGTTTCATCCAGTTTACTAAACAATGCTTTCAATGTCAATTCTAACACTCATGAGCATATCACACCAGACAATGTGATCATTTGCAAAAATTCCAGATGAAATCCCAAAAATTGGTAAATAATCCTAGTCGGGTCTAGGAAGGATTTTTAAACTTTGTTCGAGATGGTGTTGTCCTGTCTATCCTATGACTGAATTAGAATCAAACAAGATCAGAATATATCATTTCATAGGTAAGTTATTGAATAATGTTGAAAAAATTTCAAATAGAACCTAGAGAAAGGCGAAGGAATCCAAACGAATCGATAGCTCTTACATCTCATAAGTGGATGAAGCAAGAGAATATTATATAATATCATATCTTTGGTAGAAATTTCTAAAACATCGTGCAGTTCAGAAGTCATGAAATTCTGTATTCTCATTGTCAAATTAGTCGTCCTTGAAAATTTGAGCGTTGGAAAATAAGAGAGAAATAATCGGTATTGATAGATAGATAGATAGATAGATAGATAGATAGATAGATAGATAAATTTATTCAAAAAATTGTAAATTTACAGTTACATGTATATCAACAATTAAATGAATATGACGTCAGACAGGTTAAAAAGAGTTGAACAACTACAATATAATACAATAACATCAGTAATCACATTACAGATCACAAGTGAAAGTAAAAGAAGGCATATTTATATAAAAAACTATCTCTCTGTAAGTTCTCGAACAGTGTAAGGTTCTATCTTCAAAATGTTATGAAAAAAAAGTTTTTTAAATTTTTTAAAATAGGATTCTTGCTGTATCTCTTTCGGTAATAAGTTGAAGAATTTAATACACGAGTAAGTAGGAGCTCTTTCTGTCTGTGCCAATCTATGTGCTGGAAAGTTTAAATTTAAGACTCCTCGTATTGAACTCATGTTTTATTTCGAATTGGTCGAACTTTTCTCTATTTTTAAACAGAAACACCAAGCATTCATACACATATACACCAGGTAGTGTTAATATATTGAATTTTCTGAAATTTCCTCTGCAAGATTCATTATGTTTGAGGCCAAGTAGTATTCTAATGGCTCTTTTCTGAATAATAAAAACTTTTTCAGCATCACCGCTTCCGCCCCAGAAAGCAATCCCAAAGCGCATCACTGAGTATATGCTTGCGTAGTAAATAGCTCTTAAACTACCTATATCTAAATATTTGGCAGCGATTCTGAATGAGTAGCAGGCTGAGTTGAGTTTTTGCACATTTCTAAAATATGTGTTCCCCATATGTGTGTGATAAAACTAAGAGAAAAAAAAACTTCGCTTTCAAGAGTGTCTTTTGAAAATAAAACAAAAAAAAAACTCACCTTCAAGACATCCTCGATCTTCAAAGAACCGTCCTGATCGTCGTCCATTTTCCTCAGGACGGTCGTTATCTGCTCCAGTTTCTTCTGATCGGGAACATCTTTGATCTTTTTAATGGCAGCCATAATGTCATCGATCTTAAGCAGTTCCTCCTTTTTCTTTTCTGTAGAATCGAGAAAAATCATTAAATGGGCCTATCGTTTCGGACTTTCGATTAGTCGACATGGTGAAATGATTCAAAATGAGATCATCCGATCGGTTGGGAAGTGGAATTACCTGAAATTCAATCACTAACCTGTAGTCTCCATCTCCAAATCCTTTTTCAACTGCTTCTCCTTCTTCTCCAAATCCGTCATGACAGTATCCAATTTGCTGATCATCTTGTTCACGCTCTTAAACAGCCGTTTGGCAGCTTTGCTCTCTTTGATTTCCGGCTTCGGTTGAGTCGCCACCACTTTGGCCAAATCTTCGACGTCTTCCTACAGAAAAAAAAAATACCGAACGTTTCAAACCGCAGTCTTATGTTTATGTAGGAAAAAAGATCTATAATGATTTGCCGTCTTCTTTGGAAGATAAAAGTTTTTTTTTTGATTTGAGAATGAGATGTTTGATTTAGAATCCGGACATTTTGGAGAATCATTCAAATGTACAATGATTTGTACATGTCTGTAAATAATACCTGTAGTTGATGATTCTATTTGAGTAGAAATATATAACCAGATGGCACAAGTTCTTGATTGTGGAGTGCTTCAAGGGCTTTTAATTGATTTTTCAATAATGCAGCCCAAATTATTGTGAGGTACTTAAGAACTTCCTTGCAAGAAGATATTTTCCTTCTTAAATAATCTATATGATGACTCCACGATAGAGTCATGTCAATTTTGAGCTCCGAAAATTGTTTCAGTGATGAGTAACTTTACCGATATACATGAATGAAGATTTTTTCATATTCAGTGTTATATATTGAAAGATTTTGTTTGTTATTTTACAATGAAAATTAAATGAAAACTTTACCTTATAATCGGCCATCTCAGCCTTCAGTTCCTGAATCTCCTCCTTCTCCACGATCAACTTCATCTCCTTGGACACAGTATCGATGGCGTGCTCGATGATCTCGAAGTCCTTCGATTGCATGTGCTCCTCCTTCTTGTCCTTTTTGGCAGCGGCGTCTTCCAGCACCGGTGTAGCGCTGGCAGAAATAATCGGCGCTCTGTCTTCGAGCACCTCCTTGTCCAACTTCTTCTTTTCCTCGCGATGCTCTTCGCGTTCCTCCTTGATCTTCTTCTCTTCCTCTTTGAGGAGCTCCAAGCGCACGCGATTGTCGATTTTGCCTGATGAAAACAGAGATTTGTAGCAATCTGTAGTTGTAGTTTGTTCGATATCGATAAATCAAATCTATTTCTATCTAAGAGAACCTTAAACCACCATTTCACAAGTTGTATGAGAGATTTCTCGATAACAAAAAAAATAAATTCAAAATCTAATAGTCACAAGATATCAGAAAGGAAACGTATACGCACATGTAAGTATCTTATATGAAATGCTACAATGAAAGTAAGTAACAGAATCGAGCAAATATTCTAGATATTGGTGTGAGTTGAGTCAGAAATATCACCGAGACTGCTGCATTTGAAACGAAAATTTATTAGTCGAATCTTGTAACTCATGAGAAACGTTCTTATGAGAAACAGCTTCTAGCCAAGTTGAATAATAATGGTTGTAGTATCAGATTCTGTGAACCAGATGTACCACAAATTCGACTCTTATTCCACACGTATTTCGTAATCTTTCAAGGAACTGACAAATTCACTTCCTTTATTCTATAAGTAATTGAAAAGACTGTGAGCTTGTATCTCCAAGAACCAGTGAAATATCGAAAACTGGACACACTGTACATAAACCTAACCACTCACCCTCTTTTTCGCCGATAGCAGCTTGCGTTTGCTTCACTATTGTCTCTGGCAAGGCTGAAATAGTAGCCTTCAGCTTGTCGCTGGTGGGAATGGTCTCGGGCAGCATGAGAGCCCTAGAGAGAAGTAACAGCGAGGGGGGCACTTTCTCGTTCAAACTCAAGTCCAGCCAGTCGTTGAGCTGAGATCTCAGCCTCTGTTCGCTCACACCGTATGCTCGCATTCCTCTGGCTCTACGATAAAGAGAGAGATGTGATCCGTGATCGATGGTTTTGGGTACAGAGAGAAAGCTCGATATTTTATTTCCTTAAAAAGGTGTACAACATTATTGTTGTTTATCATTATCCAAAGAAACATTACTGTTTATTACAAGAATGTATTTGTATGATTTTATGAGAGTTGTTAGCATTGAATTGAAGTCATGGTTGAAAACTTTTGGATACAAAATTCAAATAATTAGAGTGGAGCAAGGAGCGAGGAACTCACCTTGAACAAGGTAGACGAGAAAGTATCGAAACACAACATATATTTCAGAAATTCAATGCAAAAATAATGATTGTTATCAGAAGAATCATCACAAATCGACGCCATTATCATTTGAATTTCAAATAATCAGTCAGTACTGCCAACATAACGAAATATCAGAACGATACCATAGAACGGGGATAACTGACCACCCAGAAGAGTTCTTCAACCATAGAACGATGCGTGAATGTTAGTAATGATGTAATAACGGGTGATGTAGGTACGTTACGTTACGAAATTACCATTTGAATTTCAAATAATCAGTCAGTACTGCCAACATTACGAAATATCAGAACGATACCACAGAACGGGGATAACTGACCACCCAGAAGAGTTCTTTAACCATAGAACGATGCGTGAATGTTAGTAATGATGTGATAACGGATGATGTAGGTACGTTACGTTACAAAATTTCTGAAGCTGAATAATAAGTGAGAATCAAATCAGTATAAGATTCACTAAAATGAATGATGTGTGTGTAAATTATAACAAAACAATATACTTCGAATTCACCTTACACGATCCCAGATTTCAGGTTATGTTTTCTCAAATTGATAAAATTATTTCATGGTAAAATTGATGTGATGAAAAAAACTCACGTCTCTCTTACCTGCAAGCTTGTTGTACTTCAGCCAGCGTCAAACTCGAAACGCCTTCTTTCTGTATCATCTTATCATCAGCAGCTAAAGAACGCAATTTCATTCGTAGTTGAAAACGTAGAAAATTATTCGTTCCCAAAGTTTGTACATCTAGTACCCTACATAAGGCAATTAATTGACTCCTCGACAAGGAGTCCAGGGTTATTTCATCCTCAAACAGTTTAGAAAACTTCATGATTTCTTCATTTGATACTTGTTCACCTACAAAAAGGAAACCTTTTAGGTCTAGTACTTACTCAAGTTCCTCCTTTTGCTCACTCATCATCATCATTAAGGCATGAGCATGAAAAAATAAGTATTATTGTGTAATATGATGGAAAACTGACCTGAAGTTCTCATTTTTTTGAACCACACCATAAACTCCTTGGCTCTATCACTGCTCCTTTCCGTGTGCTGACCAGACATTTCATCCAAAGTGCCCTGTAAGAACTTTGCCATCTCCAACTTCACTTTCAGGTTCTTCTTTATCTTATCGTCTTTTTCGACATTGGTTTGGAACGTTGAAGGCAACATTCCAGGGAAAAACTTTATAAAAAACGGCAGCAACAACTCCATGAAAGGGACGATGATGAACACTGAGAAGGGCACCAGTCTGAACAAATCTCCCACGGTTCGAGTCAACAACCTGTATTCTCTTCTGGTCAGGGTTTTTCCGTTCAGTACACGCCATACCAAGCCAGAGGAGATTTTGGCGTCTATAAACAACAGACGGAAGCCGTGATAGTAGTGGACTATCTCGTTCCAGATTTTTTGGGGAATGGATTTTTTCACTACAGGCTTCGCTACTTCAGTACTGGCAGAGGCTGTGATCTTTTGCTCTTCCTCTTGCTGTTTTTTCAATTCAACTACAGTGGCTTCTAATTTCGAAGACGGTTTCAGGGGTTCTTTCTCTAATCTTATGTTCGATAGAGAAATATATCGTATTAAATCGTGGTTCGAACTGAAGTTGTCGAGTAGCTTGTGAGATGAGGAATCGGGAATATAATACAATGGTCTCGATTCTGTTACGTGAAAACTGGCATTGCACAAACATTGTGTCTGGAAATGATGACCGAAATCTAAAAACAAATTAACTCGTCACGATACACAACTGAAATTATATAATTATGTATCAATTCATGCCAGGATGTTTTTATAACCTAAAATTGGTGTTTTTACTCACTTTTTAGCAGTTTCGAACGGGAGTTTTTCATGTGCTGGGTTCTCAATACGACGTTCATTTTGGAAAGTGTTATGCCATTGGTTTCTTCAAACAATTTTTTCAGAGTTTTATTATGACGATGAGTGTTTTTGATGACTTTAATAATTTAACAAAATGACATCAACAGTTCATTCATTGCACAGATGTTCAGGTATGTAGAGGTGGGACACCTATCTATCGATAGTAGTAACCCGCCCTCTAATCAGGATTAGACCACAGTAGGGTCGAACCAGCGGGTAACTTATCTTTGTACACGGTGAACAAGAGTGTGTGTCAAAAAACCTGTTCTGTTCTTGATTTGGCGCTCTCGAGATATTTCCAAAAATGTATCTTCCAAATATTCGATTATCTTCGCATAAGTTTTACTGAACTGTCACCCAATCTTCGTCACATATACATGACATCGTACAATCTTCTGTTAAGACACGAATCTTACTTGCTCAACACCAAATTCATAACAATTTTGGCTACTTTTCTTCATCGTGCTTGCCACTGCAACCATTTTGAATTAATTCATCACTGTTGCCAAAATTCTTCGTTATAATAAGCGCTACTCTTAAATATAAATCTATTTTGGACGCTTGATTGTCCAACAGCTAGTCCTGTAAATTTGAGGTAGAAATGAGAAACATATACACTAAAATACTCAAATTTAAATCAACACGAATGGAACCTGTGGAAGGTATTAAAACACGAGATTGTTGCACTTGCTTGTTTTTCATTCAGATTACAAATCATTTACAAATAATATAAGTTCACATTACAAACACGTACGTACCTAATCTACATAAAATATGAACAATCTGATCGTGGTCTTGTGTATTTTTGTGAAAAAGTTAGCGAAGCAAGTACGTTTTCTGTTTTTCGCGGTTTCACTTGTTTTGTTTTCCTGATAATGCTCAGATAACTTTAGAGAAAAATGATAATCTTATTGTAAATGTAAAGATACAATCAATTTGATTAAGGCAAAACGTTAACGTTATTCTACGTGTAAGAGGCACTAAGTAAACAAAACAATTCAACCAAATTTCACTACATTAAACTACTAATGCAAGTGGTTGGTATTCTCAATATTGAATCAATCTATTGCTTTCGTTTGTTTTCAGATTGAGGAGATTGATTTTTACGAATTTTCTGCTATTGATATTTTCCAGAGCATTTGAAGATTCGAGAAAATAATTAGGACGTTTCTACTATGGATTATATTTACCAACCACTTACGAAAAAAAAACACCACTATTTATTGGTGTTTTTTAGTCACTAACCTAATAATAATAATTGAATAAATCAATTTATTAAAAATTACAGAAATATTATAAAAATCATTGTTGACTGAACAGAGGAGAAAAAAATGGGTGCTTGATGAACTGAAGTAACTTTCTGATAAGATGAATAACCTAGACAATCTCGTAAACAAGTGAAATATTGACATAACGAAAGTCTTGACGAAACTAACACACTAGACTACTACTTATCATTATTATCATTATTCAGCCAACAACGAATGAATCAAATGATAGGCAAGTTTGTTCAAATAATTGAATAAAAAAAATACTAGAAATAAGATCTGTATGTTCCAACTGATGGCCAATATCGAATTCTTCCATTCGGGTATTTGTGCTAGAGAAAATTCTCATCTCTTATGGTGCATGAGAACAAAATCACTCAACGCACATACAGATTTGTTTTTTTTTTTCGGCTGAGTAAGCGTATCTAATAATGATATTCGACGAAAATTAGGTTAATCGCTAGGAGCCCCAGAAGGAGGCTCTCATATTAGAAACACAATACTAAACCTAAGAGCTTTTTTATAATTTTTCAACGGTTTTTTTTGTTTTTTTATTCTTTTTCACGTATGATATATGTATGTGATAATATATCGGCTAGAGAAAGGTTCACAATACCACTATACGAAAAAATCTCTAGATAAGTGAAATTTCTTTTTCAAAAGTGATACCGAGATAAGCTCCAAAAAAAGAAATCACCTCAATGATATGAGTAACCTTTTCCAACTATTATAATTATTCACAAAGCAGGACGTTAATTTCAACTATTCCGTTTCCATCGGAAAATCGTTCAAAATATTTACAAATCATAAACGAAGTGATGAGCACGTGAAGCGTGCTAAATTGTCCCGCCTAAAAATTTTGATTTTTTTGTTTTTTTTTTATTTTTTTTTTTGATTTATAATATTCCATTTTTCTCCAAAAGTCGTTCAAAATATTTGAAAATCAAAAAATGAACTCGTAACCACGTGATGCGTGCGAAAAATGACTTCACAAATCGTTTTTTTTTTGTTTTTTTTTTTGTTTCACTAAAACTAAGCAAAATCAAGTAAGCCACAGATGCAACTAAAGAAACATCTGAGACTACTTTTTTTTGTGATTTCTCACGAAGCCATTATCAACAGGTGTTCTGCTTCGTTTCAATTAAAAAATCCAAAGGGTATTATATAGTTCTAGTCGGAGATGCGACAGAACAACAATGGCGAAAAACAACTGTAAAAATAGTGATTGATGGTAGATCTGCCGCGAAAAAAATGTGGATACGATATTTTTACAGTGTTTTTCATCGAAAATCGGGCAGATCTGAATACGAACTGATATATAGAGTAATCATATTGTCGGAACCTATAAATTCGAGCAGTTCCCGCTGAGGAAATCTGAATTTCATTAAAATTTCAACAGAATTTCAACAAAAAATATTAACAAAAGAAAACAAACGGATTCGGACAATACGAATGATTACACCAAAACAGAACTATTCCAATATATATAAAAAATTTTTGATTTGTTTCATACTGTATCGAGTGGTCGGTCCTGGCTAGAACGAACAAGAAACGATAGAAGCTCTTTTGTGAACATATTTCCCTCTACTTCAAATCGTAAAAAAATAATATCTTTACGGAATTAGGTATATATACTAGTAGTAGATGAGTTATTGACAAAGGAAAAATGACGTTCAGTTTTATTTTCTCAGTTTCTTGGGATTTTCTCTCCGCGTTTTCAAAATTTTAAAATTATAATAATTCAATATATTTATAGCAAGGACAGATTTATGATCAGCCTCAAAATGGCACTGCGCTCATCTTATTGTTGTGGATGTTTCGGGAAAGAATCTGCTCAAATTTCCAACACAATGAATAAATCATGTTTATCTCCATAATGTAACTCTTTGACACTAAACAGTCCAAGAGCAGTGACGTTTTGGAGCAAATCGTAAATTGGTTCTTACTACAAATATAGGGTTTATCACGTAACCTGTTAATTAGAAATTTTCGGTGTTCCCATTCGAATAAAACTTTGAAATTTTGGTTAAAGTTTCGGTTTAACAAGGAGTGGACACAAACTTTCTTATTTTATATGGAATACCCTGTACTTCATTACATTTTTGAAATCTACGTATTATTTTGAAAAAAAATTCGTATGTCCCTATAGCAATTTTCGACCGTTTTCGAATTATTACGATTTTTGTGGAAAATTTTCACTTTGCACTAGTATATGTATAAAATCTCTACCTGAGTGAGCTCTAGTATTCATGATGAAGAAACAAAATAATGACTTTCGAAGCTTCCAAAAACCTCCAGATGACAAGATATTTTGCCCACACTGTATAAAATTTGGTGACGTTGTTAATATCACTTCAAAGATCCAAAGATATTTCACAAAAATCGTAATAATTCGAGAACCGTCGAAAATTACTATAGGGACATATCAACCGATTTTTCTCAAAATAATACGTAGAATTCGAAAATGTAATGAAATCCATTTAAAATGAGGCCGTTTGGGTCAATTTTCGGTTCAACCGGAAGTGCTATCCGTTCTAACCGAAGGGTTACGTGATGAACCCTGTATATTGAGATAATTATTATAATTTCAATTCAATTTTTTTAGAAACAAGGAGAAAAAATCCCACAAAAACTGAGAAAATGAATATACCGCCTCCTCGAAAAACCTAGACAGTATTCGCCAATCAGTTTGATTCCTACCAACTGCGCCAATTCGTCGAAAGAGAAGGAAGAATAAAGTTTAGCTCGATTCTTGCCCAACGCGCCAATTCAAAGTACGTTTGAAAATATTTGGGAAATCAACAAAGAGGAAATGAAATTCAGTTCGATTCTTACAGACTTGAAAGACTTCACAAAAACGAAAACACTGAATTTAGTTTGGATTTTTATTGAGTACGTGAATGGGTTCGAAGAGGAAAATCTCGAAAATTTAGTTTGATTTGTTGAAAGAGAACTTTTATCCCTACCGACTGCGCCGAATTCCTGAAAATTGTAACCTCGAACAACGTAATTATTTTGAAAAATGAGAACGACGAAGAAATCGTTTCCGTATTCGTTCCGACCGAGACCGACGACCCAATACCGGCAAGAATACCACATTCAACAAAACAAAAAACCGGCATCGGAGTCAACGAAAAAAATCCCCGAAACGAGCGAAAAAAAAAAAGAATCTCTACGATCCTCGCGATAAATAGAAAGCGGGCTCGACAGCAAGCCAGTCCGCATTTACCTGCGCTGAAACTAATATGGCAGTTGACATGTCTAGGGCGTGCAGGAGGCACGCTCGCGAAACTGCATGCTGTTCGAGATTTTCTTCAGGAAGCCGAAAAAGCTCGCTAGGGGGCGTTCAGAGCGTGACGGATCGGAGAGAGTTTGCAGTCGCAATCTGTAAAAGAAAGTAAAGTTGAGATTGAACAGTGGAAAAGCTATATAAAGCTGGATAACCCATAATCCTACCGACTGCGCTAATTCGAAAATATACTGAAAACGCTTGGAATCCTAACGACTGCACCACAACAGTGTGCTCAGCTCGCATACACAATGATTATTCCACGTATTACAAAATTCGCGAAGAAAACTTCAGCTGTCTTTAAATTTTGATACAGAAATTTAGATATACAAAAGCACACTTTGACAGTCTGTCTCTTTGTTGATAATTGTGATGAACTGAGTTAGGAAAATACCACTCCGTTCCGAATAAATTCTCAATTCTACCGACCTTCTTCCCATTAAACATGAATTTCCCAGCGACCGCGCCAATTCTTCGTGAAACCCAAGATCCTACCGATCGCGACATATTCCCCTCCCATAAAACCCTCGAGTTCCTACCGACTGCGACAAATGTTTCTACGAGAAGAAAAACTCACCTGTATGCGGACGTCTTCTTCGAGCAACTCGTCCTCGTACTCGAACATGACCGAATCGCGCTGTTCAAGATCTCTGGTGGCGACCAACAGCTCGTCAACGTCGCGGGTCGATTCCTCCGCCTCGGAAGACTCGTCCTCGTACATCCTGAAGGTCCTTTGCACGAATTCCAGGTCGGACAGCAGCTCTTCGCCGTCCTGAATCAACAGAAATACCATTTAGTTTGAATTTGCACTTGGCACCTTCTTTCACAAACCGATGAGACCGTTGAAGTTGTTGAAAGAGACGCAAAAAATTCATCGTCCGAATGAGAACCAGAAGTGAAACAGTTCGTGCACTCGTTCCGAGACTGAAACCTCACCTGGATGATATCTTCGCGAAGCTGTTGCGAAGCGGCGGGTGGACTGAACTCGCCTCTGATGTACAAACAATCCTGGCACACCTGAAAGCGAACGAAACGACATCGGTCAGTACAACGGTTGTAATGAAGTGTTTTCTCACCAGCTTCATTACTAGGCTTCGGTATACGAGCCTCATACGAGAAATGAGGTTAAGGCCATTTTAGAGTCACCCTGTATACCTGATTGATGAATTAATGAATCAAGGAGCTCCTTTGGCTAGTATTTTGAGCCACCCAGAGAGCCCTACCCCAGACTAACCTTGTTTAGCCCCGTTGCACCCTGCTGAGGGTAATCAACTTCATGACACCCCTGCCTCCGTTTCGAAAGCACTACCAGGCTAATGATTTCATACATATCATGTTCAGACTCTTGATATTAGTATTGGTAGGATTTGATTGCATAATGACCGTCCAGAGCCCTGGGAAATAAGAAGTCCAGTATGCTATCCGTTTACTTGCTTTATTCATCTTGCAATGATTTTTGCATCCGGAAATCCTGATCAACCCAGAGACTAAGACTTCTTATTGCCTATGGAAAGTGTATTTATGATTTTGGAAAGAGTTAGAATGGTTTTCATACCTGGAAAGACATTTCAGGGTCATGTGATATTGTTTAGGTCATAACTTTGTTATCCGTCGTAATTTTGCAATCAAATTCGCTCAGTAGCACAAACATGGAATGCCAAGCACTTTGATACTACCGGTTTTGAGGAAAAATGATTTCCACCGCAAGTTTCCAGACCCAAGGGCAAGTAGTGTTCACTTTTTCCTTGAGAAAACAAATCATGGTCAGCTCGAGGCCAGACCAGCCCGACCAATCAGAATCCCGACCTCGCTCTGTTTTTTGCCAAACCTGAAAAGAGTATAAGTAGCAAAATCCAGAGGCCCGAGGGCTCTCAGTCTTTTCGACAGTTATAGAGAAATAGATAGATAGTTAGATAGATTCCATTTGGCAGTGATTATTCTGATTCAGTCCGATTCTTACCGTTTGATTCAGTTCGTATAACCGTTATAAAAAGTGATCAAGGTGCTCGAAGTTTTTCCTGTATTGACATCCCGTTTTTGTGTTACACAAAGTTGAAAAAGTGAGCCAGAGCTTTTTCTGCCGACGATTCACCCGTGAAGTATATTACCAGTCAAGTGTGAGTTAACTGCATTTTGATTTCACTGCCTTTTCTCATAGTTCTATCAAACTGCAACTTAACTTTATAGATCGAATAATTTTCCAGTATAAATCCAGTTGTTGTGACATTTGTCGTGACGGTTGACAGCGGCCAGTGAAATTCAGAATCCAGCACAGAGTAAGCATTGGAACTGCCCTGTTGTATATATATGTATCATTTGTAATGACCTGCAGGATAAGTTCTGTGGCTTGAAATCCTAACGTAAAGAGTTTCATCAGGAAAACAACCCTTGTAACGGTCGAGGTTCTTGGTCTGCGTAGCAGTCAACACCAAGCGTCACCAGGGTTGTGAGCATTCCGGTCTCCTGGTCGCATAAGGCTTATAGTCAGCGTCGAGACCACCCTGATAATCATCTTGCAAACCCCAGAGGGGTGAATAGTCTTTGTACATTGACCAGAACTTGTTTTGCAAGGGGTAGAGCTTCTTAACTCGCATAGGCGCTTCCCGGATGCACGTTGCACGGCTTACTCTTTGAATACCAGTCAGATTAGCTGTCACCCTGCTTAAGTCACCCTGCTTAATTAATTGTCACCCGTAGATATATGTGGTTAGGATAATCTACCCAGAGATTATTTGATCTGTGGAATTTTTGCTATCTTGTGACTGACTCCTGTCGACATATTCTGTCATCCGAATTTCCTCGTGATCGTATTTTCTTGGTTATGATAATAATCATTGTGAGAGATAAATTCGATCTGTTAATTGTTTCCAGTGAATAAACCTGTTTAAGTGTGAATTTTAGTTCTGATTATTTGTTCTGAGTGATATACCAAACACCCGCAGCAACCCGTATACCAGGGTGAAACCAAGTGGGTGAACTTAAAGCCCTCACCCCCTTGTGATCTTTTCATAGTCCAGAAGGCCTTCGACCCCTGGCATACCGTCGCTTCGACTGTGTTGCTACCTAGGCCTCCCAACAAATCCTGGTTGGGAGAAAGTGGAGTGCACCACTATAATCCAACTGGCGCTCGAGGCAACCCCGGTCTATCCTAGATATAGACATACCCCGTTGAGCGCCACTCTAGTAACACCCCCCCAAGAAGGAGGAGACGTTACAAGTGGCGCCCGAGCAGGGACCGTTTTGAAGAAGAAATCCAGAGAAAGTCCTGAAGGTATACAGAAAATCAGAACTTGTGTTTTCCTGACAATTTTGAACTTTGCAGTGGTGGATAGTTCCCAGGTATTTCTAAAGTTAATTGTATCGATAGTTTGGTCTGTTATTTCACCAGAAATCGTTATTGTTTTCCAGCTATTGCTGAAGCCCGTAAAATTGTGATTTTTAGATATCGTTTGTGTGTTACGAGGGGTATTCCGTTTCAAACCCTGGTGGATATCTATTTACATTCCAGGCAATTATATCTCACTGTTTTTATTTTCTTTGAATCCTAATTTTGTTCCTGTTCAGAGTGTGACATACATATTTATCTACACTACCCTGCTTTTACTTGATTTTCCACCCGATTTCTACATCTGGATTTTATACTGTTGATGTGATATTTTATTTTCTTTGTTGTTTTGATTTTTCTCTATTTCCCCTGAGTGAATATAATTGCAGTCCCGTTTGTTGCATACACACAATTTTCTGTTGAACGATCTAATTCCTTTTGATACCTAATTTGATGATTTCTAGGTTAATCAATCCGGTGAGTTTTGCTTTTGCATACTTCTTTTCCTCCTGGAATCTATTTCTGTTCATCCTGCGAACAATACACTGTTTGTTTGTTAATCTTTGTTTGGTAGACAATCCAGTTCACATTAGGAAAATGACTGAAACGCAGACAACCAGAGAATCCAGTGAGCTTCAGCTCGCTCCCCCTGAAATTACCAGGACTAGCCGAAGAAATTCTCCTGATCCAGAAAGGGAAGAATTTGGAGATGATTATCTGGCCAACTTGGATCCGAGAGTTGGATGGATATACCGTTTGAAGAAACCAGACCTGACGGAGGAGTTGAAGCGATATGGACTGAATGCTGATGGTACAGTGATGGAACTACGCCGTCGACTTGTGTGGTTCTTGAGGGAAGAACTGCCCAAGCTTGTGGGAGCCCGACACCCAGCGACGGGACATGTTGTACCCCCTGTACAACCATTCCTGGAATGTCCTGTGGACACTCCAGCCGCACCTGTTATGCCAGCAGGTCAACCCGCAACATATTCACCCCTGCTGCAGGGAAATATGCCGTTTCCAAACCCCGTGAATAACTCATATGTTCCAGAACATGTTCCAACATATCGACCGCCCCTGAAACCGTACCACTGGAATTTGCATTTTGATGGCAGCACCGATCCAGTGGCGTTCTTGGAACGCCTGGAAGAAATTGGCAGGGCAGAAAAGGCCCACCCCGAACAACTCCTGGATGCTCTACCCGAACTTTTGCAAGGTCGAGTACTGTTGTGGTACCGTTGCAATGCACGCTTCTGGAACTCATGGGCATCGTTCAAGGATGTTTTCAAGAGATCCTATTTCCCGCTGAGGTTCCAGGAAGACATGGAGATGGCCATCAGTCGACGCCTGCAACGGGAAAATGAGCCAGCCATGGACTATATAGTTGATCTCCAGACACTCATCCGAAGGCATGGAAGCCTCAGACCTGAACAGGAGTTAGGTTGGCTGTACCGGAACTTGCTACCTGATTACAGGCAGTATATCAAGAGGACGGATTACCATGATATTCAATCCCTGATTTCCCTGATTCTAGAGTACCAGAACCTGCGGAAGGAACTGAGGCAGATGCACTCCCGTCACCCAGCAGCTAGGATTGACACTGCCCCGAGGATGATTCCACCAACCGTGCCCAGGAATTCATCACCAGAACCAACCCAGAATGACAATTCACATCAGACTCCTCTGGTTCAGAGTAACCGGAATAGAATTACTCCGCCCGCCGACAGCCCCTTACCTGTGAGACACATGCGCCCTGTGGAACAGCAGACACCCCGAACGCCTGCATCCCCGCCACAAAGGGCATATAACCGGACCGACAACTGCTGGAAATGTGGACAACCTGGACACCGAAGGAGTGATTGCAGGAATGCAGCCAGAATTTTCTGCTCACGTTGTGGACGTGATGGCATCCTGTCCAGAGATTGTACCTGTGCCAGGTCGGAAAACTACCCCGGAGCCCGACTGAACCGAGGACAGTCAGGCTCCAGCAATTAAACATCCCGGAGAAACGAAAACCGCCTCGACCAGATGATAACCGCCTGTATGTGCCCGTTATCATTGGAGACCAACAGTTCCTGGGCCTGGTAGACACCGGTGCCACAAGGTCCTTCGCCAGCAGCGCTGTTGCGGACAAATGTGAGCAGTTTAGCTTCCAGAAATACCCCCATGATGCCATCCAGACTTCCCAGGCAGATGGATCAGTCACTAGGATCACCGGAAGATACAAGGTTTGGATGACAGTAGGTGACAATTGTTTGACAAATGAATTGTTGATCATTCCAAACCTGTCTACTGAGCTAGTGTTGGGTATGGATATGCTTCGCCAACACGGATTTGGCATAGATCTTACCAGGGCCGCCGTATATTGTAACCAGAAAATTGTTTCAGTTGTAAAATCCCAGGAACAACCCGAGAAGACGCCTGCTGATGTAGCAACCATGAGAGGCTCCGTAAAAACGAAAACCCGCCGGAAAAGACGGTCAGTCAGGCCGCCCTGCCACACCCCGAGCAAGGCTGATGTGGCCAGCCTGCCAGAGAAACCTGCGGTTCGCCCGCAGAACCACAGCTGGGACCACCAAGCCCTGGGAGCAGAGCAGAAGTTAACTCTGGAAAGATTCCTGGAGGTAGAACTGCCTGCCTTCGAACAGATCAAGGGACCTACACCTTTGGTCCAACATAGGATCCGCCTGAAAACCTCCGAACCGATCAAACAACGATACCGACCCCAGAATCCGAAGATGCAGGAAGTCATCAACAATGAGGTCGACAAGATGTTGGCCGAAAGAATCATCGAGCCCTCCAGAAGCCCGTGGAGTTCGCCGGTGGTGATTGTGAAGAAGAAGGATGGGAAACCACGTTTCTGCATTGACTTCCAGAAGGTCAACAACGTCGCCGAGAAAGATGCCTACCCCCTGCCGTTTATCAATGCAATCCTGGATAAACTTAGGGAAGCTAAGTACATTTCGAGCCTGGACTTACGCCAAGGCTATTGGCAGATCCCGCTCACCGAAGATAGCAAACCCATCACAGCCTTCACAGTGCCTGGAAGGGGCCTGTTTCAATTCCGAGTGATGCCGTTTGGGTTGCATTCCGCCCCCGCAACTTTTCAGCGACTGATGGACAACATCATCGGACCCGACCTGGAACCTTTTGCTTTTGCATACCTGGACGATATAATTGTACTAAGCAAAACGTTCGAAGATCACCTGGAGCATTTAAAGCAAGTATTCACCCGTTTACGTGAAGCTAATCTCCAGTTGAATCCGGATGAGTGTAAGTTCTGTTTGAATTCACTTAGATATTTAGGACATATGGTCACTCCTGAGGGCATCCAGACGGACCCTGATAAAATTGAGTCCATCGTCCAGTGGCCGGTGCCTACAACCCTGAGGAAGCTACGACAATTCCTGGGAATGGCTTCCTGGTATAGGAGGTTCATTCCAAATTTCTCCGCCATAGTTGCTCCACTAACCAAACTCCTGAAGAAGGATGTCCGTTGGAAGTGGACTGAAGCTCAGGAAACCGCCTTTGCTACTTTGAAGACTTGTCTTATACAAGCCCCTGCTTTGACTTGCCCAGATTTCTCCCAGCCTTTTGTATTACAGACGGACGCCTCCAACTGTGGACTTGGAGCCGCCCTCACCCAGACGATCGATGGTCAGGAGAAGGTTGTCGCCTATGCCAGCAGGATGCTGAGTGCTCCAGAGCGAAACTACTCCGTTACCGAGAAGGAATGTTTGGCCATCGTCTGGGGCATAGAGAAACTGAGACCCTACCTGGAGGGTTACCACTTCACGGTGATAACTGATCATCTCTCCCTGAAATGGATGCAGTCCATCAAGAATCCTTCTGGCCGCATAGCCCGCTGGGCTATGTACCTGCAGCAATTTGACTTCGAGGTCAAATACCGCAAGGGAACGTTGAATAGAGTTGCCGACGCTCTATCCCGACAGCCTCTTCCCCTGTCTAGTCAGGAGGCTGAATCAACGGATGCCCTGTGCTGCACCTTGGAGCTGGAGAAGGAAGCTGGACAAAGATGTACATGGTACCGCAACAAGAAGGTGGAAGTGGAGAAGCGCCCCGCTGCTTTTCCCGACTTCTGTGTGAAAGAAGACCGCCTCTTCCGCCATTTTTGGGATGCTAATAAGTTGAGTGAGTTAGGGATGGACGATCCCTGGAAATTATGTGTTCCTAAACCCCTTAGACCACAGGTACTGAAGGAGAATCACGATGACGTGACTGCAGGACACATGGGCATTGCCAAAACCACGGCTAGAATCACCCAGAAGTACTACTGGCCTGGAATGTTCCACGAGATCGCCCGGTACGTGAGAAGCTGCAAAACCTGCCAGGAGTATAAAGTGTCCCAGCAGCAACCGCCTGGAAAGATGCATCCATCCCTGAACACTAAGCCATGGGACACCGTGTCCACTGACTTAGTAGGGCCGTTACCAAGGTCAAGCAAAGGAAACTGCTACCTTGCCGTTTACCAGGATCGTTTCACCAAGTGGATACAGACGCGTCCCCACTCCCAGGCGACCACGCGGCCGAGGAAGGCCCTGATACCGCAGGCCCCTACGCCGCTGGCCCAGACACCGCTGGCCCTGATACCGCAGGCCCTGACACCGCAGGCCCTGATACCGCAGGCCCCTACACCGCTGGCCCTGATTCCGCTGGCCCTGATACCGCAGGCCCTGACACCGCAGGCCCCGCCGGCTCTGACACCGCACACCCCGGCACCGCAGGCTCTGACACCGCAGACCTTGGCCATGGCAACCTGAGCCCCGACTCCACTAGCTCCACAGCCGGCAGACAAGCCGACCCCAGTGAGGTGGGGTACTCGCCGTCCCGCTTGGAGACTTCACATCACGAGGCCTCCCGTACATCATGCTGAAGTCCCTGGAAGGCCTCCACCCGGAAAACCGCCAGTCAACCCCGCCAACTTCCGCTGGACAACGACGCTCACCTCCACTCTACCTGCCTGTAGAGGAGAGGCTGTGCTGGCGCTGTGGCACGCCGGGCCACGAACGAGACTCTTGTGCTCGTCCCGTGAGGCTGTTCTGCTCCCGATGTGGCCGGGATCGCATCCGGTCAAGCGATTGTCCCTGTCCACGACGATTGAAGACAACCCCAGCCCGAGCCCCGACACCCCCAGCAGCTCCGACGCCGTACCCGATACTCGTCCCCGAGTATCCTCGATCATCCCGCTCTAAGCCAGCGAAAGTGAACCAGCGCACCCAGACATCAACCCCCACCGTCGCTGACAAGGGAGTCCAATGCAACCGCTGCTCGTGCGAAGGAGTACGCCCGAGACACTCCCGTTGAAGACAGCACTAGTACATGAGTATTATCATAGATTTTCCCAGATGTTTAATTTTGAGATAAAAAAAAAAAAAATAATGATTGTTACACAATCATTCTTTTTTTTTCCGCAAGTAGGAGGGGTGTGTAATGAAGTGTTTTCTCACCAGCTTCATTACTAGGCTTCGGTATACGAGCCTCATACGAGAAATGAGGTTAAGGCCATTTTAGAGTCACCCTGTATACCTGATTGATGAATTAATGAATCAAGGAGCTCCTTTGGCTAGTATTTTGAGCCACCCAGAGAGCCCTACCCCAGACTAACCTTGTTTAGCCCCGTTGCACCCTGCTGAGGGTAATCAACTTCATGACACCCCTGCCTCCGTTTCGAAAGCACTACCAGGCTAATGATTTCATACATATCATGTTCAGACTCTTGATATTAGTATTGGTAGGATTTGATTGCATAATGACCGTCCAGAGCCCTGGGAAATAAGAAGTCCAGTATGCTATCCGTTTACTTGCTTTATTCATCTTGCAATGATTTTTGCATCCGGAAATCCTGATCAACCCAGAGACTAAGACTTCTTATTGCCTATGGAAAGTGTATTTATGATTTTGGAAAGAGTTAGAATGGTTTTCATACCTGGAAAGACATTTCAGGGTCATGTGATATTGTTTAGGTCATAACTTTGTTATCCGTCGTAATTTTGCAATCAAATTCGCTCAGTAGCACAAACATGGAATGCCAAGCACTTTGATACTACCGGTTTTGAGGAAAAATGATTTCCACCGCAAGTTTCCAGACCCAAGGGCAAGTAGTGTTCACTTTTTCCTTGAGAAAACAAATCATGGTCAGCTCGAGGCCAGACCAGCCCGACCAATCAGAATCCCGACCTCGCTCTGTTTTTTGCCAAACCTGAAAAGAGTATAAGTAGCAAAATCCAGAGGCCCGAGGGCTCTCAGTCTTTTCGACAGTTATAGAGAAATAGATAGATAGTTAGATAGATTCCATTTGGCAGTGATTATTCTGATTCAGTCCGATTCTTACCGTTTGATTCAGTTCGTATAACCGTTATAAAAAGTGATCAAGGTGCTCGAAGTTTTTCCTGTATTGACATCCCGTTTTTGTGTTACACAAAGTTGAAAAAGTGAGCCAGAGCTTTTTCTGCCGACGATTCACCCGTGAAGTATATTACCAGTCAAGTGTGAGTTAACTGCATTTTGATTTCACTGCCTTTTCTCATAGTTCTATCAAACTGCAACTTAACTTTATAGATCGAATAATTTTCCAGTATAAATCCAGTTGTTGTGACATTTGTCGTGACGGTTGACAGCGGCCAGTGAAATTCAGAATCCAGCACAGAGTAAGCATTGGAACTGCCCTGTTGTATATATATGTATCATTTGTAATGACCTGCAGGATAAGTTCTGTGGCTTGAAATCCTAACGTAAAGAGTTTCATCAGGAAAACAACCCTTGTAACGGTCGAGGTTCTTGGTCTGCGTAGCAGTCAACACCAAGCGTCACCAGGGTTGTGAGCATTCCGGTCTCCTGGTCGCATAAGGCTTATAGTCAGCGTCGAGACCACCCTGATAATCATCTTGCAAACCCCAGAGGGGTGAATAGTCTTTGTACATTGACCAGAACTTGTTTTGCAAGGGGTAGAGCTTCTTAACTCGCATAGGCGCTTCCCGGATGCACGTTGCACGGCTTACTCTTTGAATACCAGTCAGATTAGCTGTCACCCTGCTTAAGTCACCCTGCTTAATTAATTGTCACCCGTAGATATATGTGGTTAGGATAATCTACCCAGAGATTATTTGATCTGTGGAATTTTTGCTATCTTGTGACTGACTCCTGTCGACATATTCTGTCATCCGAATTTCCTCGTGATCGTATTTTCTTGGTTATGATAATAATCATTGTGAGAGATAAATTCGATCTGTTAATTGTTTCCAGTGAATAAACCTGTTTAAGTGTGAATTTTAGTTCTGATTATTTGTTCTGAGTGATATACCAAACACCCGCAGCAACCCGTATACCAGGGTGAAACCAAGTGGGTGAACTTAAAGCCCTCACCCCCTTGTGATCTTTTCATAGTCCAGAAGGCCTTCGACCCCTGGCATACCGTCGCTTCGACTGTGTTGCTACCTAGGCCTCCCAACAAATCCTGGTTGGGAGAAAGTGGAGTGCACCACTATAATCCAACTGGCGCTCGAGGCAACCCCGGTCTATCCTAGATATAGACATACCCCGTTGAGCGCCACTCTAGTAACACCCCCCCAAGAAGGAGGAGACGTTACACGGTTACGAGCGACGTTCGCCGTCTTCGACTCACCTCTCCGCCCCTCCAAATTTCGCTCACGCTGCGAGCGCGCCCCCTGCCCATCTGCTCGAAGTAGCAGTTTTCGCAAACGGTCTCGTTGTAAATCAACTCGTACGGCGACTCGTAGCCGGGGCGGCTCGAGACGAACTCGGGGCGGCTCGAGACGGACTCGGGGCTGCTCGGGTGGGACGAGCAGCTGCTCGGGTAAGACACGGAGCTGCTCGGGGCGAACTCGTCCGGGTAGGCGTTCGGCGATGCGCTGGAAGAGGACAGCGAAGGGCTTCCGGTAGACGGGTACAAGATGACGTCGTTGGGCTCCTGTAACAGGAAAAGTTATTTCTACAATCTCTCAATCACCGCTGCCGAAGGATTCTTCGGCACTTGTGACCTTCTACTCACCTCGACATCGTCGAAAACGAACTCTTCGTCCGTCTCGTCGGTTTGACAGGCCTCGTCCATGCGGCACACGTGGAACTTGACTGCGTAACGGTCGTCCGGAGGCCACGTGAACACTTTGTTCTCCAGCGCGTGGTACTTTTCGTCGCCCAGCCACAAGGAACCGCTGTCGCTACGTCTGAACGCCACCTGGCAACGAAAATCGACGTTAGAGATCGAAATCGGCGCAGTCGTTAAAGATCGGAAATCGGCGCAGTCGTTAGGACGAAGCGAAATTACCTTCAACAGACTTCTAGATGCGGTGAAAGTCGTACCGTCCTCGTATTCCTCGCAAGCGCTTTCGTCTTGTACTATCGGCCTGAAGTGAGTGCTGTCCGATTCCAACAAATCCTCGGTGACGACGGCAACGGATGGTTGGTTGCAATTGCGAGCCGGCGGGTTGGAAGGTGCACCCTGGAAAGTAAAACGCGATAAGCGACATTGAACAATCGATACTTTTTTCAATCCCGAGAATAAGAAAAAAACACTCCCGGAGGATTTGATGCTTGTAACCTGTTGAATTATTCGATTGAATAGTAAGAGGTGCTGAAGTCAAAAGTGATGATATATAGATGTTCGATATGATTCAATTCGGGTTGTGATCTGAAAAAACATGAATAAATTTGACGAAAACGTTTACAACTGCTCAAACACCGATTCCACGTCATTAGAAATGATATAAAGTTGTTCGACACTTGTAAACTTTATTGTTTTTACTTCATTTTCGGTTTGTATTATTGATAGATGCGACGAAAGCGTTTACAACCGAAATCATTCGAAATTTGCGAGAATTACCTCGGGCAAAGGCCTAGGATAGAACTCGGCGAAGCTGCTTCGCCTCCTGTCGTGGCGCAGCTGCCTCAGACTGCACTCCCAGCACATGGAAAGTGCGTTGCAATTCGGAAGGGAATTCGCCACCGTCGGTCTCTCCCAAACTACGGGCCTGTTCCAGTCGATCGGCCCGTCCCACTGTTCCGGCAGACTGCGAAATCCACCCTATAACGAAAGTAAAAACAGTGTTACTCCTCGATTAGTCTCGCACTTGCAAGTCATTAGAAACGATAAACTTGTGGCACTTGTGACCTTTCAGCTCTTTAGCTAACCGAGTGCCGGACACTCACCTGAGGGTTCCTGTTGTTATCGACGATTGGCGCGCGCGAATTCATCGCAGGCGGCCAGTTTCCCGACGGTCTCGCTTGCGTGTCGATCGATATCGAGCTGAATTGGCGGCCGAGCGTAGGATCGGGGCCGTTGATCGCCCAGTTGGAGTCGTCGTCGCGACCGACAGACTGGTCGTTGGACCAGATGGACCTGAGAAACGAGACGAGCACGGATTAATTTCGCCGCATTCGGCACTAGCAACCTTCTAACTGGTGCTGAACATCGCAGATTCGCTGGCGCGTGTCACCAGTACCGAAAATCATATAACTGGCTCTTGCGACCTTCTTAGCTATTAACTTTAATTCGGACGGCAACACGAAGAAATATGAATGGTCACAAGTGCCAAAGGACTTGGCAGTTGTAATCATTCGACTAGGTCTGAGCATCCATACTGATTTGAATGTAAAAAAAAATCTCCTTTCGATTCCGATAGTTCACAAGCTCTTAATCATCGCTTTCGAATGAATTGGCACTCGGTAACCTTTTCGTATTCACATTCAATATCAGATTGTAAAACGTGCAGACCGTGGATATCGGCTCGAATTCAACTCACCTCGTAATACTCGCGCCGTAGGGTATGTATATGCTCGAGAATAAATTTCTTTGCGGGCGAGAAGGGCCAGCCAGCAGATCGCTTACACCTCTAGAGCTATCGTCGTACGTGCTGTGGTCGGTGCCCTGTGCCGAATCATATCTGAAATTTCAACAAAATCAGTAATTGTAATGTAATTGTAATGTAATTGTAATGTAATTGTAATGTAATTGTAATGTAATTGTAATGTAATTGTAACGTTATTATACCTGTTGTTTGTCTCGCTTTGGTCCGAGAAAGATGACGAATACAATGAACCTCCTATGAAGTTACCAGATCTCATTCCTCCATTTATAACTGTCGTATAGTTGTTGCTAAAGAGTGAATAATAACGATTATTCATTCCTCCGTTCACCTAGAACAAAAAAAATACTGTAGAGCCGTATGTTTAGGAATATTTATAAACATGTGGATGTAAAATGGATTTGAATTAATAACGTGTCCATAAAATACGTATCTAATTTCGTTCCCAAAACGTCCACTAAGTAGAAGTTTTATTTTTATTCAAAATATTTATATTTACAAATTTTTTAACAACAAGGTGTCACTAACACAGAATTTCTTTTAGGTGTCTAAAGGTTCAATTTCAAGCGCAGTGACATTTTAGAGCAGATCACAAATTCTGTTCTCACTACAAATATATTGAAATAATTTTATAACTTCTACTTTATTTTTTTTAGAAACAAGTGGAGAAAAGCGGAAAAATGAAAGAACGTCCTAAGTCCTACGTCGTTATTGAAATAATTTGTACCATTTTCACCTCAAACTGGCTTCGTTTCAAACGTTCGACCGATTCCTTAAGATTCTCTTCAATTTCTTACAACTCTTCTAAATGATATTTGATTAAATACAACGAAAAACCAAGACATGGCAATTGACACCTTTTCAAATTCAAACTCACCATATTCTCTCCAGGATTTCCGCCGCCCTCAGCCACTTCCCTATCCAACGAAGATTCGTCCACCCGCCGCCAAGCCGTCGATAATCTACTGACCCGGTTCATATTCACGCTCCGAAGCCACGAAGGCGGCGAATCGACGTCACACCACTCCCTCTGAGACATCCGATAGTTATCAGCCCCGCCTTGACCCACCGACGCCCGCCCCTGAGGCATCGAAACGTTGTCAGGCCGCCCTCGAGGCAATTCCCGCCCCAGCCACCAGGTCCTCGCAAACTCGACGGTCCGCCCCCAAGGCACGAAAAAGTACGGTGTAGTTCGCGCAGACGTCGAGAAATCCTCGGCCCGCCAATGGGGCATGGAAAAATCGTCGGACGAGTCGTACTCCTCCTCCTCCTCCACGGTCGGCGCCCGGGGCACCGAAGCGTTCTCCTGCCGCCCCCACGGTGTCGGGGGGTCCTCGGCCAGCGGCGGCGAGCAGCGAGACGGTCCCCGTGGCATCGATACGTCGTCGTGCCGCCTCGGAGGATGGTCTCGAGCGGGCTCGCGTGTAACGTCGTCGTAGTCGTCGAGGGTTTGTTCCAGGGGCTTGAGGAAGTCTTCGATGCAGCGGCATATCGGCCCGTCGTCGGGCTCGAGCGATCCGTAATCACTTTCGGAGGGTTCTTCGGGCGAGGAGAGGCCGCCCAAGTCGGTCGGGACCGACGGACTGCGCGGGTGGTTCGGGTGGAGGACGTCGCCGTCGGCTTCTCGCAGTTTTTCGCACAGCTCCTCTACCAGAGCTTCCATTTCTTCTCTCTGCAATTATTCATTGTTGTCAATTATTATTGTATCGTTTATTATCCAGAGAAACGTTGCTGGTTGTGTCAGGGATATGTGAAATGAATACATTCACATGCATAACAGTTTGACATGAAATATAAGAAAAAAATTTAAAAAAATATATAACAATTATCATTGAAAAACAGCAATAAAATTCAAGTGATAAATAATTAGTGAAACAGGCATTCATTTCATTATAAGATTGTAATATTACTTCCAATCAGAGTGTTTTGAGTGAGTTTTTAGACTGATTGTGAATGTTCTTGCTTCAGGTTTTTTTTGTTCAATTCAATTTTATTGGAAAAATATTGATTATTTGCAAGTATTTGATTCACAAGCATTTGTCATCAATAAATTTAATCGTCGTATTTCATGGGAATGGATTGAATTAACTTCACTGAAATTCAAGTTCAATGATTTCAATTTCTTCTAGGCAAAAAAATCTGAGAAGAAATTTCGAGTACCTATATATAATGAAACAAAATTCAATGAATCTTTAGGTTTGTATGAATTCAGTTGGTTCTAGAAAATTCAAATTAAAAATACATTTGATGGTTTCTTTTAGTGAATTTCCAAGGGGCTTCAAACGTCAAATATTTTCAATTCCCCACATAGATATGGAATATTGTGATTTTGAATAAATAAGACAAGAGTAAATATTTCCAACTATCTCATAGGAACAACATTTCGAATTTTGAATAAAATATCTATGATCGGATTCAGTTTTCTTCTCAGACAATAATCTTTCATCAATATGAAAACCAAAAAATTTCGTTACATATTGATAATTTAGATCAAGAAAAGAATGCCAAAAAGTGCAATTTATATGTTATAAGCTATGTACACTTGAAATGCTGAAGAGGTGAAGAAATGTGCAGTGGTGTCTACTATTGAAAAACAAATCATGTGAACCTCCTGTACGATAACATAAAAAGCACACGAGAATGTAAGAAACAGACTGAAAATGAGATCACGAAAGAGTCTGATTCCTCATACTCTCATTTCAATCCATTATTTGCTACTTTGCCACACTGACAGATGTCATGTTTTCTGACAGGCGACATTCGTCTTGTCATTTCAAGATTCAAGTGTCAGTATCATACCAAAACGACATGACATGTACTGTCAGCTGAAACATGTTTGCAAAATGTAGGTGTTTGTTGGTTCTGTAAACATTCTGCATAACTTTGACTACTCATTTCTGGTGCGATCGGTATTTCTGAAAAAGTTTTGCGTGCACTTCAGACCAGTGTTGCCGTTCAGAAAATTATTCGAAATCGAAAAATAATTTGAAAAAAAAAACGACACAATCACGGTTTCAACATTTTCGAGAAATCAATTATTTTCCATATTTATATCAATTATTATTATATTAGACGAAAACATGAGAAAAATATATTCATGAAGAAGATGCAATAATTTTCAGGGTGTCTCACTTGAAATATCTAAGTTGATGTTGTTTTTTGTTTGGTATAAGCGGCAACGCTGCATCGCTGAAAATATCCACCGTGAGACACTCTGTATACGAATTCAAGCTAAGTGAAATGCAAAGCGGTAAGTTCAAAGAAGCGTTAATTTTTTTGATTCCACAGCTCTGATTCTACAATCCTAGACGATAGAACCGGCAACACTGCTTCGGCCTAAAAAGCAAAGCGAGAGCTGTACCTGATCGGTAGCGGACAGCATAGCCGCCGAACGTTTTATAAGTTCGGGATCGGCGCGTCTCCACCAGTCACCGCTCGAGTTTTTCCGCCTTTCGATCCATTTTCGCACCTCCTACACACCAATCACGGTCGTCAGATAAACGTCACAAATGGCGCGGAAAAAAATAGCGCCGAAAGAAAGCGGCGCCCCAACAAATGGCGTCGAAAAACAGCGCCGCGAATGAGAGGCGAAAAACCGGCACCGCAAAAATCAGCTCCGTAAAAGTTTCGATTGCAACTCAAATCGACAAGTATTAAACACCGCTACACTAATCACGTCGTTAGAATAATAAAAAAAAAACAGCCGCATTAAAAAAGTATAGCGTCATTATTAAAATTAGCGCCGAAAAAATAGATTGAAAAAAAGGCGTCGCAAAAATTAGCGCCGCAAAATAAAACAGCGCCTCAAAATTCAACACTGCCAACTAGCGCCGAAAGAAAAAAGTAAGGCATCGCCAGAGTGAGGCCAAAATATCACAGCCACAATGAAAATGAGAACAACTGAAAAAAAATTGCACTACAGCAAAATTTAGCTCGATATGGAAGAATATTGAATTAGTTCGCAAGCAGCAATGAACACACTGCAACTGAGGGCTCAATGAAATTGAGTAACACAGGAAAAATTAGCTTTCCTTTCAGTTTCAGAAATAGTCAAAAATAATCTGAGGTTATTCCTATAAAAGTGTCCAAAAACAAAGAAATAAACTGAAAGATCTGAAGATCCACCTTGTATAACTTCATAACCAATCAGTTGAAGAACACAAAACGAAGGTTATGCAAAATTTGGAAAAGGAAAACATATTTAACTGGGTAGTTAGGGTTATTGATGTTTCACACATTGATAAATTGATAATAAGGACAAAACAGCACCACATTCTTCAATCAAATCAGACTTTGAATCATGAACACAAAAATAAAATGGAGGATTCTAGGTCAAACTTTTTGAAATCATCTATTTACAGATTGATTTCTTCCTATTTCATTCAAATTGAACTATTATCATAATCTCGCAAACAAAATCCAACACTAATGTAAATACAATTAGGTTTCATGTTCCAAAAATGGTATAATGACCATCATTAAATATTTCTTATCTAGTTAAACCTTGATAGTTTCATCAAGAGATGTTGCAGGCCTTACATAGTTTTGTATACACAGCAAACAAAAAAGTGTGACCAATAAAATTTCCTATTTACCTGTCTGAAGTGCAATTCTTGCTCGGGGCCATCGACTACTGTCTCTGGATCCAACAAGCTGACCAGATACTCCGAGTACTCTAGGTCATCAATGCCACGAGCTTTCAATTCTTCATCTAGCCAATCCTTGATGGCCGATGGCAATAAGTCTTGATGATACTTCATAATACTCTGGATTGAGAGAACAGTTCAAGATATGCAACTCAGCAGAAAGATGGCTCGACTTACGATGTAGAAAAATAGGTTGAGGAAATGTCGAACAGGAACTGCAATATCTGGATGTATTCTTCAGAAGGTGGCGAATTAGTTATTCGAGGAACATCGTTAGAACTGCTGTTGTCTACCCATCCTTATGATGAGAATATTAGTTTTTGAGTCGTTTCGTTTGTTTTAGTACATTTCTTGTCTATTGTTGAACCCCATTGTAATGTAACTGTAACAAAAATCAAAATAAACTCACTGATTCCCCTACTAATGAGGATCTAGCACTAAAACTATACTTAATTCATTCAAGGACATGGAATGAAGTTTTCTTCCTTGTCTGAAGTTGACATTTTTCCAATAACAAAGCCAACTCTGATGGAAGCATACAACAGAATCCATATTATTCAAGTTCACAATTTTCCATGGTACAATTTTGGTACCTGAACATATTATCATGAAAATATAACTCCAACCATGCATACGGTTTCTATAGGAGTAACATTCAAACTTCGCGCAACGAAATATAAAGAACTGCACTTATCAGAACTGCAACTAGGATATGAACTTTGTTCCTTTGATATTATGAGCATGACACCTTCTGCGTTTGTATTAATTGAGTAGAAAGAATATCTCGTAGGAATGTGTCTGCACCAAAAAAGCAATTTAACATGAATTGTCAACAAAACACTGATGGAAAGTCTACATAGAGCAAAAAAAAGCATGGACACTACGCCATTTCTAATTGCACAACAAAACAAACTCCTAATGTTATTATTACAGGAAACGGATTCAAACAATCAAATTTATCAAAAACTACCTGATTCGAACGATATCATTGTTTTGTATCGAGAAAAATCATGCAAAAACTTACCAATCGGGAAAGGATATTTAACAACACCCTTGGCGCTTTACAAAAACATGGCATCTATCAATCGCAATCTATCTTCTATGTAGAATATAGGTGGCTAGACTGTCTAGGCTCGCAAGGCCAACTACCAAGCACTAAGCACAACCATTAACCACTACACCACAAACTAGTCGAACTACACCAATCACGAGAGGTCCCGCCCAACGTGCGCAGAACGGCAGGGGTGAGCTTTTCGCTCGGAACAAAGCTTTGCGCCTGTGCCGTTGTCATTTTTATCGACTTCTTGGAATTCCAGGAAGGAATGCAGCAATGAGCATAGATTAGGGTGATTAGGGCTCAGATTACAGAGAAAAACGATTAGATTTGTTTTGGATTTGCTGTTTGAACTCGTAAAGGACTCGTCAGTTCGGTACCTATGCTAATATAGTCTTTTGTTATTTATCGGTTTTATGGCAGACGGGACGTCTACCTACAATATTTTCAGAAAGCCTTTTGTAATTTCATTGCTCATTTCTACCTAAAGGTTTTAGGAAGTTTGCCCCTAGAATTGTAAACAGTGTTTAATTTCGTGACGTATAGGTTTTCCCCAAACAGGGTGATAACACCGTAGAGAAGTAAACAACCCTACGGTAGCGATACCTAACCACTCGAAAAAAGAACGGAACAGTTTCCGCAACGTTGCAGTCGAATAATATATAGATCTGAGTATTGAGGTCAGCAACCCGAATTTTGCCCGCCAAAAAAAGAAATTGAGCGGGTAATGCAAATCCCGAATTACAATAAAAACAACAACATCGATTTGGATTCCATTCAGCTGATTCATCGGTTATCTGATTCTCCTTCAGACGTTTATTTTTTTTTTATTGAACGCAAGTTGGTTAACTTGTTGGAATTTGTTTTGTTGTTGTTTTTTTTGTCAACAATATACATTCAGAGTTGTCAGATGTTTTTACTGAATATCCTTGATATTGAAAGAAGTTAACACAACCAAAATGAGTTAACAAATTACTTTGAATTCAAATATTCTATACAATTGATATCACATATTGTGGAATATGCATATAGATTATTTGAGAAGAACATTGAATCATATTTGGAGTAAATTTACTCCAAAATAAAGAATGAATTGATCATCAACATGAAGAATGCACTTAAAACATCATCATTTGAATTATTTTTATACATACTTGAGATTCAGTATTTTTGTTGTGTGTTTAATATAGTACAATATAAGTGTCCCAGAGATTTTATGGGTGAGAGCAATTTCATAAAAACTTGATAGCAGATTACTGCTAGAAACCAGGCTTTTGAAAATGTATAAACAGTTCTCAAAACGTAAAATTTATGATGACTACTCGACTTACATGAGGCTATATATTGTAAATACACATACTGTATATGGGTGTGTATGTATGTATATGTGTGTATATATTTTTTATCCTACCAAATGTAATTTGCTGAAAACTATAAAACATTTCTAGTATATTAGAATATAACTTCTCTCAGAAAATCAAAAACTCTCAAACACTTTTACTCTGTCATTGCATATACAGACCTATATATGGTCTATATAGGTGCAACACAGTATGTTAATTTCACTGTAATGTACATCCTAGTAATAATTCTGTATTATTATCCTGTATGAATGAATGAAAATGAAATGAAATAGAAAAAATAGTTTTGGAAAAATTCGCATTTCTTCATTTCAGATTATTCGTTTCAATAAGTTGGGAAACCATAAATGTGTTTCTCCAAATATGGACCTCCCTGCTTTTTCAGCATTTTCATCAGAAAGGTATAGGAACACCTTTTCCTGAGCAGATAATAGCGATATATAAATACTGGTAGATTCTAGCTAGACTTCATTACACAATATACATCATCGTGTTTCATTTTCAAATTAATTAGTAATTCAAATCAATTTATTATTTCTCATCCTTCCATTATTTTTTCTTCTCCAAATTCTTTGTTTTATCTAACATAACATATATCTTTATCTAATTTTGAATATTATTAAATTCGTCTCGAATATTGATATATTCATGCAGGATGAGTTTATATTCATGCGTTTCTATATATGGAGAAATCTTGATTGCAATGCAACTCATCTCACAATATGTTCGACCACCCTGTATGATATTCCTTAATGTTGTCCGGTGCCTAATGGTCAGTCCTTTGATTCGAAATATTTACAAACCTATTTTGATAACAATTAAGGAACGATCGAGTAGAAACTTTCCCATTAACCAGTATCGCATCAGACATTTATTTCAAATATAACGTCTAGATGAGCTGATAGACCGAAATTATGCACCAATATAGTGCGTTGAGGTGGTCCCTGATCCAGATTGTGATCATCTAATAAAACGCTCTTCGATTGATTGAGCTGATGCATGATGAGAATGATTTACATGAGATCTGATTTCATTGGCATTTTGACTTGAACCCAAATAGCACAAGACGTTCGGTTTATATCCAATCTTGGTCTAAAGGTCTTAGACCCTGAATGAGACGTCTCTTGCATATGATTATATACTACCAACAGACTCTGTTTTCCCATGATGTAAAAGCTTTCTTCCCCGAAATTGCCCCCACAAAAACCAACCACGTGTCCAGAAATCTCCAGAATTCAGGGAAAACTCACCAATCTAGCAACCCTATATCATGCCCATAAAATTTTTGTGAATTTTCTATGATGCCAGGGAATAAGCAACATCGATAAAGATGGAACATAGAATCCTTGAATAGAACGTCACTCATGTACATGAAAGATATTGTGTTCTGTGATCCGAATGTAGGTAAGCACCACAGAAATACATATAGAACTCTGTGGACACAAAATAGTTCTCTGTCAGAACCACATGATGTTCCACTGTTGCCAAGTGAATACAATGGCAGAGGATTCGATATATTTTTTTTAGGTTCCCATTACATATCATTTCTATTCAATTGTTAATCAAAACGAAGCAAAACGATGATTCTGTTCTACAATTACGTAACAGTGCATGAAATTTCATTTTATTTATCCATTCATTCATTTATTTGACGGTCTCAACTAGAAAGTTGGTTGTTGATGATGTCTTAACGAGACGAAACCTTCGTTCTAGAACTAGTAGAATAAGAGTAGTAGAATAAGATCCGATCCAACCATATCAGTTTGTTCTTGGTGCCAAACTTATGTAACTATATTTCTCAACAATTTCTAATATTTCCTCTGCTGCCTTTTCGTCCACTGTGGAATATAGATTTTGCGTTATCACCGCTATGGTCGTTCCCAATAGCGCACCTCCAATAACATCTGCAAAAAATTCATCCATTATTAAATTCTGAAGGTTTCTTCCAGGGTCCTGAGCAAATGTTTTCTCAAACTAATTTTAAATCTTCTGTTTTCAGTTATATTTTTCATATCATTCGACAGTTCGTTGTATTGTGAAAAACTGATTGTTTGCCAATATTTGATTCATGAAGTGGCTTTGAACGTGTAATATCTGTACTGTCCCAGATATACTGGGTGGCCCAATGAAAAAGAAACAAGGCCGATTTGACATGGTTATCGTTCTCAAAAAAATGCATACCTTGTTTCGTTTCCATTGGGCCACCATGTATATTGAATATTGTGAATTTGAATAAATAAGACAAAAGTAAATATTTCTCAAACATTTCGGATTTTAAATAAAATCCCTTTGATCGGATTCACATTTTTTTTTCTCAAATGATCTATAGGCATTTCCTTCAATAATATTTCATCATTAAGGTCTAAAGATGTCGCTGCATTCATATACCCAATGGAGTTTTTATTGAAATTCATCTACGAAGATTCTTGTAGATGAGAGTCAACTCATAAATTTGCAACCAAAATGATATTTTTCTCAAATCACTTATTACACATAACCCAACTTTTACCTGTATAATGATGATGATAGTCAGCACATCTGCTCACAGCTATCAAAGTAGCCAATAAAGTCGGAAGCATCATCATAAATATCAAGATGCCTCTGCAAACTCTAACCTTCTTCAAGTCGATCAGTTTGTTGATGTGTAAAGTTAGATAAATCATGCAGGTGAAGGCGAAAGAAGCGTGCCCACTCGGAAAACTTTTCCTCCCATCCAACATACCGTGGTATTCCCCTAAAACATCGTTGTTCATGTTGTTTGTTTCACAAGAGCTGTCAAAATAAATTAGTGAACCTTGAGAACACCCCGTATTATCATTAATCAAAATGTCCTTCAATATCTATCATTCATCGAGAAGCACAAATAGAATTACGTCTCGAAAACGTTCTTCCTCGCGTTTTTAAGATGAATCACCGTGGAAATCATTTATTCTGTTGTTGATTAAGACGCTCCAGGGGGAAGAACGAGCCCATATACGTAGAAAAGCACAAGTACTTACAAGACTCCCGGGGAGTCGAAAACGTTTCAATTGTCATTTTGAGACGCTCTTCATGGTTTTCAAGACGCTAATGAATTGAAAATGCGTCAGAAAACGATAGTGTGAGACGCCTTCCAAGGTTTAAAACGTTTTTAAGACGCCCGAGGAGTCGAAAATGGATCACAAAAAACGTTTCAATTGCCATTTTGAGACGGTCTTCAAGGTTGTTAAGACGCTAATGAATTGAAAATGCGTCAGAAAAAGATTCTTTTGCAAGTTTGAGAGGCTTTCCAAGGTTTGAAACGTTTTTAAGACGCCCGAGGAGTCGAACATGGATCACAAAAACGTTTCAATTGCCATTTTGAGACGGTCTTCAAGGTTGTTAAGACGCTAATGAATTGAAAATGCGTCAGAAAAAGATTCTTTTGCAAGTTTGAGAGGCTTTCCAACGTTTGAAACGTTTTTAAGACGCCCGAGGAGTCGAACATGGATCACAAAAACGTTTCAATTGCCATTGAAATTGAAATTGAAAATGCGTCAGAAAAAGATTCTTCTGCAAGTTTGAGAGGCTTTCCAAGGTTTGAAACATTTTTAAGACGCCCGAGGAGTCGAAAATGGATCAGAAAAACGTTTCAATTACCATTTTGAGACGTTCTTCATGGTTTTTAAGACGCTAATGAATTGAAAATGCGTCAGAAAACGATTCTTTTGCAAGTTTGAGACGCTTTCCAAGGTTTGAAACGTTTTTAAGACGCCCGAGGAGTCGTAAATGAATCACAAAAACGTTTCAATTACCATTTTGAGACGTTCTTCATGGTTTTTAAGACGCTAATGAATTTAAAATGCGTCAGAAAACGATTCTTTTGCAAGTTTGAGACGCTTTCCAAGGTTTGAAACGTTTTTAAGACGCCCGAAGAGTCGAAAATGGATCACAAAAACGTTTCAATTACCATTTTGAGACGTTTTTCATGGTTTTTAAGACGCTAATGAATTGAAAATTCGTCAGAAAACGATTCTTTTGCAAATTTGACACGCTTTCCAAGGTTTGAAACGTTTTTAAGACGCCCGAAGAGTCGAAAATGGATCACAAAAACGTTTCAATTACCATTTTGAGACGTTTTTCATGGTTTTTAAGACGCTAATGAATTGAAAATGCGTCAGAAAACGATTCTTTTGCAAGTTTGAGACGCTTTCCAAGGTTTTAAACGTTTTTAAGACGCCCGAAGAGTCGAAAATGTGTCGAAAAAACGTCTCAATTGCCATTTTGATACGTTCTTCATGATCGATACGCTCCTCAGGGTCGTACTCACCGGTACAATTGTCGATGTCTGTACCGTACCCGTCGGGGAAGCACCTATGGAAGAAATTCGGCCTCGGCCGGCCCAAACTGAGCTTCAGGGCGGCGGTGAGTATCCCGTTGACGCAGTAGGCGAGCGTGAGGCCGAAAAAGCTTTCGAATATGTCGGGGATGGTGTGCTTGCTCCTGCCGTTGATGACGAACTGGCAGAAGTAGACCAGCAGGGGGAAGGCGCAAATGATGGCGTAGAGGTAGTACTTGGGCACGATGCTGTCCATCGAGGGGTAGCGGTACATCCACATCTCGTCTTCGTCGATGTGACGGATGATAGGGCCGTGTTTGTCCAGGAATCTGTCGATGATCGGAAGATTTTTTTTTCTCGACAATTTGAAACATACTGAACTTTATCGATTCTTCAAACACAATGAATTTCATATGGAAAATATCATGAATAACCAGACAGAAATGACTGGTATTAATTTACAAATGATTCGAGAAAAAAATCGATTACAAAAATAGTGAATTTCACAAAAAATTGAACAATGATATGCGATAAAATGGAAGAAACCATTAGACAAAAGAAAATATTGGAATAGATGAAACTTCTTCATGTGTGAAAAATGAAAAACAATGTAACTGTGCTGGTCATAATACCAAAGTTGATGTAATAAAATATCTAGAAATTCACTATTTTGGCATTTGGTACAATATGTTAGAATAGAAACTTATATCAATTCAAAAGTATGCCTTGAAAATTATTTTTGGAAAACCTTTTGATTATTCTTCTCAAATTCTCTCTGAATATAAAAATTCATCTGTTAAAGATTTGTTTTATAAAACATCAACAATAAACACAAAGTAAAAATTGATAATTACGTACAACATGAATATGATAAGAAAAATAAAATTGATGATTGTATATCAACTGAGAAATTCTCTATAACTTCAATGCAGAAACTTGCAGTTTATGTAGAAAAAAAGATCTACAATAAATTGCCAATCTACAAAAAAAGGTTTTCTGGGTTCAAGAACAAAATAAAATGCTGATTGATTGAGACTTCAGAAATTTTGGAAAATCATTCATGTATAAAATAATTTCCAACTTTCTATATCAATTATAATAACAATACTTACTGTTGATTTATGTTGTTGTTACTCATTATTACTAATTTTTTTGGTGTATACAGAATATGAACAATATTAGGTATGCATATATTACGCTCATTTAATATGTTCAGATTTGTGGAAAATGGAAATCATGTTTTCATACAAATTTATTATGATTTTTATTATATATCGACACATTGCATTTGTTGGTTCACAATAAAAATGAAATCTGCTTGTATTTTTACAGTCTCGACAGTATAGTACTTACAGAAATAAAATCCAAATGCCAAGTCGAAAACCAGTTTCCAGAATTACATCAAGTACAGTTATTGTGGTATCCATCACAGTCGAAATGGTACATTTTCAGGAAACCCTGCAGCTTTTTATGTGCCTGAAGGCATTTTTTTCTACAACAGAAGTTTTACAAGTACATCGGAAATTTTGAGGCTTCAAAAGATTTAACCTAACCATACGTCAAAGTTGAAATATTTGTCATAATTGTGCGATGTACTGAGGGAGATGAAACATATAATCCATGTTTGAACATACAAGAGAAATTATTGATAATACCTACAAAATGTCACTTAAGTAAGAAATAAAATTCATATTTTTAAAAAACTACTATATCTCCGGAATTATGAATTTTGTTGCTTACTCATTTCTTAAACTTACATCCATTTTATACAGTATAAGTAATCAAATTTCTAAAAATTGTTCAATAAGACCATTTATTACTTGTGTTGATGAGGTGAATAAATACACTGAAAGGTGTGAAATGAAACAGGACCATATAAATATTTTATTTTATTAAATTATAAGTCTCATGTAGACTTGTTTGACCGTTATTACTCTTTGCCTTTCAATATATGTCAGTTCCACCGATTTATATAATTGACCAGCACTTCAAACAATGTACATAGATAATCAATGCATTTATTTATTCATTCTTCTCGAATTTTATAACTAATAATATAACCGCTCGTCCAGACGATGGCAATAAAAAAAAATACACATTTTCACTGACACACATATTTCCCAAACGAAATAAATGCAAAGTGTACCTAAATAACAATATCTCACAAAAAGACAACAGCACATAACCTCACATTTTAAGACTTGGCCTTGAATTACTAAGAAGTCATCATATCACTAACAGACGAAGTATTTACATTGGGCCCTTTCAAAGAGTCATTTATATCTCTTCTAAACATCGACAAGTTTTGGGTGAACCTGAAAATCAAAAACAAAGTCAAGTAAATCAGAATAATGAGAATGAATAACCATCTCAAATACGTTGAAAAGCATCTCAAATTTGCAAGAACGTTTCTTCTGCAATTTCAAGACGATTTTTCACGATGTCAAGATGTCAAATTAGTTGGAAAGCGTCTCAAATTCGCGAAAAAGTGCCCCAAGAACGTTTCTTCTGCAATTTCAAGACAATTTTTCACGTTATCAAGATTTCAAATTAGTTGGAAAGCGTTCCAAATTCGCGAAAAGCGCTCCAAGAACGTTTTTCTGCAGTTTCAATTTAAAGAACCATCTTAAATGAGTATCATAAAGGGTCTCGAATTCGCGAAAAGGTTTTTGAAGAACTTTCTCGTGAATAACCATTTCAATTACGTTGAAAAGCTTCTTAAGAACGTTTTTTCTACAATTTCAAGACGATTTTAAGATGTTTCACTATAGAGAACCATGTTGAATACTTGTGGAAGCGTCCCAAATTCGCGAAAAAGCGCCCCAAGAACGTTTTTTCTGCAAGTTCAATTTGAAGAACCATCTTAAATGAGTATCATAAAGGGTCTCGAATTCGCGAAAAGGTTTCTGAAGAACTTTCTCGTGAATAACCATTTCAAATACGTTGAAAAGCTTCTTAAGAACATTTCTTCTACAATTTCAAGACGATTTTGAGATGTTTCACTGTAGAGAACCATGTTGAATACTTGTGGAAGCGTCCCAAATTCGCGAAAAAGCGCCCCAAGAACGTTTTTTCTGCAATTTCAATTTAAAGAACCATCTTGAATGAGTATCATAAAGGGTCTCGAATTCGCGAGAAGGTTTCTGAAGAACGTTCTCGTGAATAACCATTTCAAATACGTTGAAAAGCTTCTTAAGAACGTTTCTTCTACAATTTCAATACGATTTTAAGATGTTTCACTGTAGAGAACCATGTTGAATACTTGTGGAAGCGTCCCAAATTCGCGAAAAAGCGCCCCAAGAACGTTTTTTCTGCAAGTTCAATTTGAAGAACCATCTTAAATGAGTATCATAAAGGGTCTCGAATTCGCGAAAAGGTTTCTGAAGAACTTTCTCGTGAATAACCATTTCAAATACGTTGAAGAGTTTCTTAAGAACGTTTTTTCTACAATTTCAAGACGATTTTAAGATGTTTCACTGTAGAGAACCATGTTGAATACTTGTGGAAGCGTCCCAAATTCGCGAAAAAGCGCCCCAAGAACGTTTTTTCTGCAAGTTCAATTTAAAGAACCATCTTGAATGAGTATCATAAAGGGTCTCGAATTCGCGAAAAGGTTTCTGAAGAATTTTCTCGTGAATAACCATTTCAAATACGTTGAAAAGCTTCTTAAGAACGTTTTTTCTACAATTTCAAGACGATTTTAAGATGTTTCACTGTAGAGAACCATGTTGAATACTTGTGGAAGCGTCCCAAATTCGCGAAAAAGCGCCCCAAGAACGTTCTGCAATTTCAATTTGAAGAACCATCTTAAATGAGTATCATAAAGGGTCTCGAATTCGCGGAAAGGTTTCTGAAGAACTTTCTCGTGAATAACCATTTCGAATACGTTGAAAAGCTTCTTAAGAACGTTTTTTCTACAATTTCAAGACGATTTTAAGATGTTTCACTGTAGAGAACCATGTTGAATACTTGTGGAAGCGTCCCAAATTCGCGAAAAAGCGCCCCAAGAACGTTCTGCAATTTCAATTTGAAGAACCATCTTAAATGAGTATCATAAAGGGTCTCGAATTCGCGGAAAGGTTTCTGAAGAACTTTCTCGTGAATAACCATTTCGAATACGTTGAAAAGCTTCTTAAGAACGTTTCTTCTACAATTTCAAGACGATATTAAACGATTTTAAAATGTTTCACTGTAAAGAACCATGTTGAATACTTATAAAAGCGTCCCGAAGTCGCGAGAAAGCGTCTGCAGAACATTCCTTTCGCAATTTTAAGACGCTACATCACGTTTTCGAGACGCTCACCTGTCCCTGTTCTTGGTCAGCAAGTTCCTCTCGATGCCGTCCATGAGGTTCTCGAACCACTGCGCCATGGCCGCCCTCTTTTCGGGCGGCTGCCCGCCGACGATGCTCTCGCGCATCCCGCCGAAATAGTCCTCGTTGAGGAGGATGAGGCCCAAGAGGGGCCTCGACATCGACCACTGGTTGCGGCAATCCTCGAACATGATCACGTTGAGGACGGTGCTGAGGATCTGCCGCAAGATCTCCGGGTGCATGTCGAGCACCTTGAGGAACATGTCGCCGGCCGGCAGCGACATGTTGACGCGCCGTCGCTCCTTGCCCGGGTAGACTGGAACGCGAAGGCAGAGAGGTTTTTTGCATCAGAGGTTTCGCACTCTTCGTGCCGAGAGTTTTTTTTTCAACTGTACGGCTATTCATTTCACATCTTATTTATACTTTTACTAAACATTCGAAAAGTCGAAGAGGAGGAAACGGATTCTCATTTCACAGCGCCTTCTATATATATCTCCTCCAAAATGCTGAAGAAAGCCCATCGCATATTATGTGTTGAGAATTACCGGATATTTACGATACGCTACGACTATTGCATACTGAATTGATTAGATATTTTCGAATCTTCAGGATCCAATAGGCTGCAGCCAATAACAAAGCACCTCGAGATCGTTTCTTCTGCAATTTTGAGACGCTATTTCACATTGTTAAGACGTTTCACGTTCAAGAATCATCCCACATATGTATGAAAGCCTCTCGAATTTGTGAAAAAGCGTCTTAAGAACGTTTCTTTTTTCCATTATTTTACGTTTCAAGAAGCTTGTGCAGTGAAAAGCCTCTCAAAAACGTTTCTATTGCAACATCAAGTCGTTATTAAACGTTGTTGAGAAATTTCGCGGTGGAGAATCATCTCAAATATGTATAAAAGCGTCTCGAATTCGGAAAATAGCGTCTCAAGAACCTTCCTTTTGGCATTTAGAGATGCTATTTCGCGTTGTTCAGACGTCAAACGGTTAAGTGTCACAAAATCATGAAAGAGTCTTGAGAACACTTCTTTTGCCATTTAGAGACACTCTTTCACATTGTTGAAGAGCTTGTGGAGTGAAAAGAGTCTCGAAAACGTTTCTTTCGCACTATGAAGATGTTATTTTACGTTGTTAAGACGTTTCACGGTCAAAAATCATCTCAAATATGTATAAAAGCCTCTCGAATTCGTGAAAAAGAATCTTAACAACGATTCTTTTTTTCCATTTTACGATGCTATTTTAGGTTTCAAGAAGCTTGTGCAGTGAAAAGCGTCTCAAAAACGTTTCTTTTGCAACATGACAATATCTCCAATATGTATGAAGGCGTCTCGAATTCGGAAAAAAGCGTCTCAAGAACCTTTCTTTTGGCATTTAGAGACGCTATTTCGCGTTGTTCAGACGTCAAACGGTTGAGTGTCTCAAAATTATGAGAGTCTTAAGAACGTTTCTTTCGCCATTTTGAGATACTCTTTCACATTGTTGAAGAGCTTGTGGAGTTGAAAGAGTCTCTAAAACGTTTATTTTAGCACTATGAAGACGTTGTCAAGACGTTCCATGATTTGTCATGAAGACACAGGTCAAAATGAATAGGCTTTTTGTGGTAGTGGGATTTTCTACCAAGACCAACATCAAACAATCACTACTCACCTTTCTGTGTAAGTTGTTTGAACAAATAGGTTACGATGTGATCGAGAGTGGCACAACATCCTGTACATACCATCGTATCTGAAACATAAAAGGTCGATCCCTATGTTGAAAAACTTGTCTTCAGCAGCATATACAGGGTGTTCCAGGAGCAAAAGTGTCGGTAGTAGTACGTTAGTATTTTTTTTTTAGATTAGAATTCCTGGAACACGAGTATTTTATGTTGAATAGAAAAAAGATTTTGAAGCACTCAACAAAAAAAACTGAACGTTAGCACAAATAAGGTTCACTGAAAAAAAAACATAAAGTGTTGCATGTTTCGACCACAAAAAGTGATGTTTTATTTTGCTAGGCATGTAAGTAATAACAGCCATTAAAGTTTTCGAATCCAAATCGATTATTTATTCGAGAAAAAGGCCTTACCGATTCGATCCCACATGTTAAACTAAGCTAACAATCGAAACCAACAATTCTTTGTACAGTCAGAGACGTTCGACAGCTGCAAACTTGAACAAATTCCTACGAAATCAACGGATGCACTACATTTCGGATGTCCAAAAAAATCACAATGCAGACTTATCGGATATGTAGATGTGCGAACTATTTAGCTTTGAGGTAGAAGCACGTTTTGTTCTTGATATATCGTGATAAAAAAGCTGTGAAATTCAAGAAAACCTCGAATGCATTCAAATTTGATTGGCACACTCCGTATATATATATATATATATATGTTTTCAAAAAGTTAACAATTTCCAGGGTAAAAAAATTATATTTGGTACCTTCTTTCATTTGATTTTGATACGTTTTGGTAATTTTTCTAATGAAAAGTTACAGGTTTGATATCGCTATTCAAATATTGAAAAAAAAATCTAAGGAGTCTTCAAAAAAAATTCTGAGGAGTCTTTCAAATAAGTAGTGCGAGGCTTCGACATGATTTCGTGAGATTTCAAGACCTCAAACCAGTTTTATAAGACCAGGAGATTTTTTTGTTTGTTTCGTTTGCCATAACATTGACATGAAAAATTGAAAAAACGAAATCGAGTGTAACACACCAATATGACAGTGCAGTTTTTCTCACAAGTGGTATTCTCATCCCTTGGCAAGGTTTGATTGCATTTTCAGACTTCAAATCAGTTTCCTTGATCCGAGAGAATTTTTTTAGTTCTCTTTGAGGTGGTGATCGTGCCAGTCTTTAGCAACTTAAAAAATTTAGAAAAAAAAGTCAAGGGAGAAAGTTATGATCCCGTGAATTTTTTTCTGAGTAGTGTGAAGCCTTCACATGATTTAGTGAGATTTTCAGACTTCAAACCGGTTCCATAAGACCAGAGGAATTATTTTAGTTCGACTCAGTACCGTCAGTAATGTCACAGGGCAAGTAAAAGATTGTGGTGGTCCCCATATTTTGAAAATTCCAACAGAACACTCGCCTGATGAAACAAATATACACAGAGTGCCCAATCAAAAACCGCAATGACGTTTGGAGAAAATCTCGAACGATCAGTCTGCATTGGACTCGACGTTTTCGTCACGGACTCAGCTGTGTCCCTGACTTGCACAGACCTGTAAAATGATTTAGCTGCCCACCTAAGGCCGTAAGTCCTTCGGATATCGACGACAGGATGTACAAGAAGACCTGCGGCTCCAAGGTCGACAAGAAGCTCATGTGATCCTGAGCCAGGCACTCTAGAAGAACGTAGTAAGTTTGAGATAACTTCGGATAATCCTAAAAAAACAACAAACGAATTCAAATGAATAGTATATTTACATAACTAGTGCGGAAATTGACATGAAATACACTTTCCAACGAGTTATGTACACTATTTTTTCTACGACCATAAATATTCAAGTTATTTGCATTATAATTGTTACGTTCGAATAATTCTGCATTGCCATAGCGAAATGAATAGCGAAACAGCGTGCTATTTGCTGTTTTCATGGATGGTCGTAGGAAAATTGTATTGTTCCAAGGAATAGAATAATACTCACTAATAAGTCGGACTGAGGGATGGATAACAGTAACTTTACAAAAATATTTAAAGCATTGTCTAAAGCCTCGTCGCCGTACAGTCGAAAAACGCCGAAATTGACGTAACTACCGCAAAGAGCAGCTTTGAGCATGGAGAAACATATCGAGATTCCCTTCAACTTCAAAGGGTACGTCTGTTCTTTGGGCACTTCTACATTTAATATTCTACTACCTAAAAAAAAAAACGAATTAATACTAAGATAATGAATTGAATGTTATAGAGCAAACATGAGATGTCATGAAGCGAGGGGTTGAGTTACTCTCTAGTCCCACGGTTTATACAGGGTATATACAAAGTCGTGCATTTTCATGACGAATCAGAGAAAATTTGATTTTCAATGAAATCGATACATTACATTCTCATGAAACACGGAATTCGAATCTGCTAATAGCAATTTTTCATACTGGTATAATTCTATACCATAACCGAATGATTTGAAAACTATAAAGGAAGCGAAAATATTCAAAATTAACGTGATTTGCACTATTTTTTCATATATTTTTGTATTTGTTATTTGTGTATTATATGTTCATCAATGCATCCCTATTTTAAACAGCAATGTTTCTTGGGATGATAAAGACAATCAATCAATATATTGTAAAAAACGAAATTTCTAATTCGTTCTAATCGTTTCTATTCTTTCAAGTGACGTCTAAAAGAACCTTCAGAATTCGATAATTATGAAATCAACTACTTCAGTCCCCGTTCGGAGGAAGTTCCGGTGCAAAAGTGCAAAAAATATAATTCGGATTTGACATATTAGGACGCAAGGAACGGTTACCGGTACTTTCAAATTGTTTCAAGGATTGTCGAAGACTTACCATAACTACAAATTATCTTACTAGCCTCCCTAAATAATAAAATCCCGTTGGGAGACGAAACGTCGAATTGCAGCCTTTGCGATCTATTTTGAACTAATTCAGCGAACAGCTTCAAAACCGGCGTGGTCACTTGCGGATCGTGATACCAGAGCTCTATGGCTCTGAGTAATATCGGAGTGTAGTCCGGATATCTGACAGAAAAATGGTTAAGAAAAATTCCAAAATGACATTCTCGAATGTGGCATAAAAAAAAAACAAAATGAATATACCACTCAATTTCGATAAATTCTATTGATAACCATGTAACCAAATCGATTCTTTGCAATTCGGAAAGTTTTGCATAAACCCTACAAAAAGTTTCAAACTCTCAGGTTTGATGACAGAACAATCTATACCTAGAAGATTGCTTCCAAGTAGATCGAAAAAGCATATTGAATTCAACAATAAAATTATTGACTATTCTGTAAGTAGATATCAAATTTCTTGGCCTGATCATTAATCTAAATTTATCATGGTTGAAACATATCAAATCCTTTTTCATCAAATATGGAAATAGTGAACTTGAAAATCACTTTTTTTTCATTATTTTATTCTTATTTGTTACTATTCATTCATGAAGTTAATTTTATAAACTATAACCTGTTTTTGTTGTGAACTGATTGTGATTACTCAAGTATAATTTATGAATATTCACATAGGACTGATGACGATCAGTTATATTTTTACATTTACATAATGTATGTGAAATTTACGAAAAGAAAAAATCTCTGTTTGGTCATATACTTGTTTAAGTGGAATGAATTTTTATAATAATTCAACCAACAGAACAAAATCTATCGATTTTGTCACAAAACTAACTCTCTACTTTATATTGATTACTATATTTTGAATTATGTTATTTTTATTTTCAAACCGTCGAAAGTCGATAGAAAAAAAGTGAAAAATCGAACAGAAATACAATAATAATAATAGTCCGGTCGCCCATGAAACTGTCACTGTATTGATATTTGTGTTTGATTCAATAACAATATTGCTTTAAAATAGCCAGATTTGGCCGAGTAACGATAAAAAAGATTGAAGAAAATGCGCAGTGTCCTCGAATTATACCCAAGCTTCATTTTTATTTGGCAGAAATTCGAATAAAGGATACATCCAGTCGAACAGCATCATGTAGGAGGTTTTGGTATTGAAAGAGAAAGCCAATCCACGCAAATCTCTAGCTAAACCTATTAGTGCCTTTTTAGCTTCGTCGGGTGCAAACACGGGTGTGTCTGCAGTCGTCAGCAAAGATCCTATGCTCTCAAAGGAAGCTGCAAAAAAACGATTCTTTTAGAAAATTATCATCAGGTAATGATCGAGACAAAAACGCCTACAACTTGACGACAAATAATCAGAATCTATTGAGAATTAAATAAGTTATTCAAGATTGAAATTTGAACAAATTTTTTTTGACTAATAGTGTATTTGCACCAGAAAAATAACTAGTTAAACACATGACCATGAAAAGAATCTCCATGTTATGAAGATACACAAACAAATTTCGTAACAAAATAGACCATTCATGATATTTTTACGAATTCTCTATAATTAAATAATTAATCAATCAATCTAAACGATATTCAACTTGAAAAACACAAATTCAAAATTATTGAACAACACTCTAGTTACATTGGATCGAAAATTTTTAACAAAATACCATTGGAATTGAAATTTCTTCATGAAATAACTTTGAAAAATGAAATCAAGACTTGGATTATAGAAAATGCAAAAAAAATATGACCTTTTTCAATGAACTGTTTTGCTCTCTTATATATAGAAATATATTATTTTTGAAAAACTCATCTTTTTCACACACAGGTGAACAACACTTATGTGAACAAGATATGATATGAAATATGTTCATGATTATTCATTCGTTCCTGATTTTTGCAGATGAAAAAATCAAAGAAATCTCGATAATTAATTGAATGATCAAATTGAAAAAATCAAAGAAATCCCAATAATTAATTGAGAGAAAATCCCACAAAAAAAAAAACTGAAAAATGAATATCCGTTCCTGATTTTGGTAGAAAAAAAAATAGCAATAAATCACGGACCTGTCAGAGGCAACATAAAAGTGTGAAAGCGATCCTCGTCCTCGCCGAGGTCCACCATCAGCAACCTGCCCAAGGACGTGTAGAACATCGACCGGCTGCGCATCTCCGCTATGGCCACGGAATTGCCCAGGAAGGGGAAGTGCTCGCTGGTGTGATTGTTCAGCATGAACTGCACCTCGTCGAGCTTCACCAGCTTGCGCACCGAGCTGTACCCCACCGACAGGTCGTTGAGCAGCTGCAGCGTCTTGCTGATGATCTGCTCGCTGCGGCCCCAGTACTTCAGATTCGTTATGCTGGAATTCGTCAGCATGAAAATACGGTTTTCGAATTACTATTTCTCCGAAATTTATGCCTTCAAATACTGTCTCTAGGAGATTAGAAGATGATACAAATCTTAATGACTAAAGTCAGTGTAGGAGGACTTTTAGAATTTTTGGAATTATGACTCTTTTTAATTGGATAATAATTTTTATCGACAAAGTTTCGTATGGCCATGAGTTCAACACTATCTCCTATTTTAAGTAATATATTCATTGAAAATTAACAACAACAATTAACAACCAAATTGAATACACAACAACAAAGACAGTCAACACTAACAACAAATATAATTCTATACATTTCCGGAATATCTAAAAGAATTTAAGGTGTTGGTGACAAGTGCAGAGTGAAAAAAAATCAAGATTGAAAGTACAGTGAGATCGTTTCTAACTCATACAAATTGAAAATCATCGTTAGTTTTACTAGTCAAATTCCTGGCTAAATAATTGGTAAATTATACGATTCAAATATCATATTGTGCACTCACATTTTTCTGATGAAAACGCTCAAAACAGTAGCCTCGTCGTTCAATCCCAGAGCTTCGCTGAGCCTTCTGTACACCTTGGTGTTCTTCTGAACCTGTTAACGGGAGATTCACATGAAACGCAAAGATTTGCGACCTCTTCTTCCATTCCAACATTCTGATATTCTCGATAACTTACTAATTTTTGTAATAATGAAACCAACTGAATCACCGCTCAATAACACCTTGCTTGATATTAAACAATAATAACATCTGAACGACAATTCAATGACAGCTTCGATACTGAATGATATATCAAAAATTCATGAAAAAGTATTTGAAACATTATCCCCAATGATTATTTCGATCCTGCCGAAATCTTGCTATTTTTCCGAACAATAAAAATGACTCAATAACAGCTTCAATACCATATGATAACGTAAATCAATCAAAAAGGATTTTAAGCTTCTTCTCCCCCAATAGTTGCATCTTCTCTATATTTCGCTGTTTTTCAAATAATAAAATTCGATCTATCTATCGATCTTCCCTATATCTTGATAACCCAATAACAGCTTCAACTCTTATCCCAACGATCCGACGGAAACTTTCGCTAATCCACCTCGAATCTAACCTGATCTCCGACATATATCTTGCGAAACTGCTCGAAGAAGCTGAGCATCGCCAGCTCGAGCTTTTCGCAGCCGCCTTGAACCAGCCTGGAGTCGGTGAGGTTCATCAGCTGCAACACGCGACACACCAGCTCGCCGTCCATGGTGTCGTGCTCCTCGTTGCTGTTGAAGGACACTCTGCCGCCGATAGCCGAACCTATCACGTATACCAGCCACGTGAGTTGACCTGAAACAGCAGAATAGCGAAGCTGTTAACTCTAGAATACATTTGAAGCTGTCAACTCGAGACTACTTATGAAGCTGTTAGCTATAGAGTACTGATGAAGCTTTCAACTCGAGAGTGAGCACTTGAGAAGCTGTTAACTAGAGAGTAAGTACCGATCAGTATCATAGTAAGATCAGTTCATGAGTACTGTCAATTCGACAGTACTTATGAAGCTGTCAACTAGACAGTAAGCACTCACGAAGCCGTCAACCCGAGAGTAAGTACTTACGAAGCTGTCAACTCGAGAGTACATTTGAAGCTGTCAACTCGAGAGTACTTATGAAGTTGTTAGCTAGAGAGTACTTATGAAGCTGTTAGCTAGAGAGTATTGATGAAGCTTTCAACTCGAGAGTGAGCACTTGAGAAGCCGTTAACTCGAGAGTACTGATGAAGCTGTCAATTCGACAGTACTTATGAAGCTGTCAACTAGACAGTAAGCATCTACGAAGCGGTCAACCCGAGAGTAAGTACTTACGAAGCTGTCAACTCGAGAGTAAGTACTTATGAAGCTGTCAATTCGAGAGTACCTATGAAGCTGTTAGCTAGAGAGTACTGATGAAGCTTTCAACTCGAGAGTGAGCACTTGAGAAGCCGTTAACTCGAGAGTAAGTACCGATTAAGCTGTCAATTCGACAGTACTTATGAAGCTGTCAACTAGACAGTAAGCACTTACGAAGGTGTCAACCCGAGAGTAAGTACTTACGACGCTGTCAACTCGAGAGTACTAATGAAGCTGTTAGCTAGAGAGTATTGATGAAGCTTTCAACTCGAGAGTGAGCACTTGAGAAGCTGTTAACTAGAGAGTACTGATGAAGCTATCAATTCGACAGTGTTTATGAAGCTGTCAACTAGACAGTAAGCATCTACGAAGCGGTCAACTCGAGAGTAAGTACTTACGAAGCTGTCAACTCGAGAGTAAGTACTTATGAAGCTGTCAACTCGAGAGTACCTATGAAGCTGTTAGCTAGAGAGTACTGATGAAGCTTTCAACTCGAGAGTGAGCACTTGAGAAGCCGTTAACTCGAGAGTCAGTACCGATTAAGCTGTCAATTCGACAGTACTTATGAAGGTGTCAACTAGACAGTAAGCATCTACGAAGCGGTCAACTCGAGAGTAAGTACTTACGAAGCCGTCAACCCGAGAGTAAGTACTTACGAAGCTGTCAACTCGAGAGTACTTACGAAGCTGTCAACTCGAGAGAAAGTACTTACGAAGCCGTTAACTGTACAAGAGTTGTGTTGAGAAAGTTGTTGCGAAACACTCACCCTCCTGTATGGCGACGTCGATCTGCCTGCTGGGATTCCCCAAGAGGTCCGAGTAACTCCTCACCGCCTGATCGAACAGCTGCACCAGCAGCATGAACGTCTTCTGGTACTCGCACCTGCCGATCACGCTCAGCTGTTCGAGTTGCTGCTGCACCATGCCGAGATCGTCGAGCGGATCGTCGAGGCCGTCGTTGGCCACGACGGCGACGGACTCCAGCCGCGACGTGATGTAGGCGTTGGTCACCTCGGGCGCGTACGTCTCGAGCAGATGCGGCTCGGTGGCCTTGACGTAGGGCACCGAGGCCACCATGCGCTGCCACAGGCTCAGCAGGTAGTGCACGCTGTTCGGGGCGAACTGCCACATCCGCAGGCTCTGCACGGTGAACTTGGCCATCGATTGGATGGCCTCGGGGTAGTTGTCGACCATCACCAGCTCGCCCAGCTGGTAGTTGGTCTTGAGGCGGGCCAGCAGCCTGCAGAACTCGTGGTAGTTGGCGGGGTCGCTGAGACCTTGCGGGTGCTGCAGGATGCGCTTGACGCCGTTGACCAGATGGGCGAGGAACTTGGCGCGCTCGGTGTTGCTGAACAAGGACCGGCGCACCGAAGCTATTTGCACCAGGCAGCTGAGCGCCAAGGAGGACAGCGTGTTGGGCAACGAGTGGTAGAGATCGAAGAACAGCTTCAGGGTGGTGAAGTCGAGGAAGGCGGGCCGCCAGCTGGTGGGGATCTGGACGGTGCACAGATCGTCCGAGGATTCGTCCGTGGACGTTCCGATGAAGTCGAAGGTGAGGCAGTTCTGGGCCAAACGCAGCAGCTGAGTCATCAGGCCGTGTTGACTTTCGTCGTTGAAGTTCAGGTTTTTGCAGTTCTCTCGAGCGTTGCCCAATAGGGTGCAGGAGAGCCGGAAGATTTCGAAGAGTTGGGTGTCGCGGAACGACGACGCGATCTTGCGGTGTTTGGTGAGAGATCTGTTGGCTTCGACTTCCGAGATTTGGTTCATCTCGCAGGTGAGTTGCGAGAGGAGTTGCACGCCTATCATGCAATGCTCGACGGAACCCTGCAAACGAATTATAGATAGATAGATAGATAGATAGATAGATCTTTATTTGAAGTAGGCATCCTAATAAACATAATGTTTAGACATAATATGCATAAATATAAAAAATAAATAAATTTAGGTATGATATATATAAAACATTACATGAATAAAATGGTAGAACATTTGAATACAAAAGAATGTAAACTAGAAATAACAAATAATAATAGATGATATGTAAATGAATATATATGAAGATTTTGATTATGATATACGGTATATGCGACTGATATAGACATGAGATATAGACATGACATGATATATGGGATTGATATAGACACGAGAAAAATTATGGATGAAAATATATACGTATATACACTCACTTAGATACATCAAAATACATATATATATATAACATGCATAATTAGCAGGACAAATGATGTCAGTAGTTCACTGATTTTTAATCCGTCAAAAACGGGCAGAGAATCTCGATAGAGCGATCTTCGACATTATTTTATTCCAGCCTGACATTAGAATTTTCAACATTCTATATCTATTCATCCTTACTGTACAAAATTCGATGGGATTTAAGAGGTTTCCTCTGGAAGTATCAGTCCTAGACAAAAACAGATGACCAAGAGGTCCTGGACTAGATTTTCGTGAAAAAAAACAATGGCGCAAATCGCGGTTGTCTATCTTTCTTGGCTGACAAACTACAGAGCGATTTTAGAAATTTACCATTCATCGTCGATTTCCGTGAGTCGAATCAAAAATTGATCAACTTTCTATTTCTTCTAGTTTATGAAATCCCAACGATGAGAGAGGTGGAAAAAAAACTATATCTATAACAACAAGAAATACAAACACATCTGCAAAAATCATAGATCTGATTCAAAAATCAAGTGCATATTCTGAGCATGTGGAAATGAATCTGGCAATGAGTTGTATGAAATTATTTTGTTACATGAAATATTGATTCTTTTCAATCTTAGATTTATATGAATGAGCAATCATAAAAATTTCATTCTTTCTTTTCTTTGAAACTCAAATTTTAGAAAATCAATGAAACAACAAATCTCGAGTTTATAAAATGAAATTAGATGAAAACTCGAAAGAGTATATCCTTAAGGTTTTCAGAGATAACAAGTGGTTCCAGGAAACTCAATTTGAGAATTCATTTATTTCCTTATTATAATTTCATACAATCAGATCTTTTAGTACTAGCTGCAGCTATTATACAAAGTGATGTGAATTACTATTCAAGGTATTTTTAGTGTAGAGAACCAAATGGATATCGTCGTGTAGACTTGTGTATCAAATGATTTCAAAAATTGAATTATATACCTGATATCTTCAACTAGATGAAGAATCTTTGTTATATTCATATAAGAAAAATCAGTCATACTCACCTAAATATGTTGAAAATGGTTATCAATTCCATGTTGATCTTTATTTAATTCTCTTATACTTTGTTATTTCAAGCATGTATTATCTTTCTCGATATTTCTAAAGCAAATTTTTTGGACTTGTATCATTTTTTTTTCAATAATATACTGAAGAACCTGTTGCAAATTGTGAGTGAACACTCAAATTGGAAGAAATACACAAACAAAGAGCAAAGTTATCATGAAATACCTTTCCATCAGCATAACTGAATATTTCCTGAATGAACTCAACTTACTTGTAGAAACTTTCCAATGTCAGTAACAACATTCCGAAAAACGAAATCTTCCTTGTGGGTATCAAACCAACCAAGTTTGGTTATCCTAGCAAACAAAGTCACTAGGGCTTGCAGTACGAAATTGGGCAGTTTTGGCCTGGTGGCCAGATAATTTAACACATAATTCCTGATATCGACTCTCTGCTGCAAGCTCAGACCCTGAGCACTCCTGGACACTAATTTGGTGAGGGTGGTGGCAGCCAGCAACTGGGCATAGCAGGAGTCCCCTCGGTCAAGCAACACTTGGCATTTTGTGAGTGCATCAGGGCCATCTTGGAATACTACCAGCGTCTTCTCTGCATCCGATCTCACTGTGGTGTCTTGGGATTCGTATAAATGTTTGCAAAGAAGTTCTAGTTGTCTTATCTCCTACGACAACACAGTAATTGAATTAATAACAGAACAAGGGTTGACTGATTCCATGCTATCATCCACATGTAACTGAATGATAAGGACAAATAATAAGTATTAGCAAACAATGCTACTGAATAATGGATCTTGAGATAGGATCACAATGAAACTACTATAGGTATCAGGAAGCATCTCAAAAGACGATCAGAATACTCGTATTATCTATGTCTCATGGAAAACTGAACCAACCTGCTCTTCAGCCATTTTCAGCTTGTTTCATTTGTTGATGGAATATTTGAAATTTTGGAAATTATCCGTAAGTTATAAACGACTTCTAGGAGCCGGATTTGCTCCAAACCAATTCAATTTCACGCAGATCTCTACTGATTCCACTTAAAAACATAACACCATGGCTTGTGACAGCTGTCAATCTTTTTTAAAGCAGATGACTGACGTTATTGTCCCAGAAGAAATCTGGCAACATCGCCAATATGAATAAAAGTCAGACGACTCAATTCCTATTTGAACTCATCGATAATAATTCAATGATTTGAATCGAATAGCCGTTTATCGTACGAGAGCCTTCGCCACATAATAAGTGATTCCTAATCCCCAATAAATATTCGAATAGTTCCAATGACGTCACCAAGGGTGTTTTTTATTATGTGGGTGGCAACGATGAATCGGGGCGATTGGCACTGTTGACAAAATCAAAATGGCAGTTCGGTGATGACACTTCTTGTAGCCACACTTCGAAGGGGGAAGTGTGTTGTGGTTCTTAGAAGTTTTTGATGTTAATTAATTAAATATCGTATTAACAAATAGGTGGTGATTAGACTGAAGTGGGGGCTCACATGATAACCAGAAAGACTTTTTATTAAATTAGTGCGTATGCATTTCTCTTAATCGATAAACCCTTTCGTTGATTTCGTTACAATGATAAAGATGGAAACTGATAAAATAGAAGATTCTTCAAGTAACAACAGTTCCCAGGTGAGTCACCTTTGTGATATATCAGTTGAACCTGAATAGACCCGGAAATACAATTGAGGATCGAAAGTTGGCTCTATTTTGTATTTAGGAAGAGTCGTAAATTTACATGGGCTCCTTTTCATTCAGAAATTTATCTTCCACTTTGTCATCCGTCAGAATCTTTACTTATGTGCCCTACATTTTCATTAGGCCTTTTGTTTGATGTAGAATTTCCTGTTATTATTTGCTGCTTAACCTTGGTTTGGCTGGATTAACTAAGCAAAATAACAAAAGTGAGAAACTAAAGTGTGTATTACTTATGTTTGATACAATACATAGTGATTAATAATAGTCAATAATATGTACTCACTACATAGTTATTGATCATCGAAAAACACGTCTTCATCAGGTAGTAGTCATTGTTCAAAGGTGATGTAACAAAGAAATAAATATTTCATATATTGTTTGTGGGAAACAGTTACTTTTTCATTAAATGTTTTTCAGTAAATTGGAAATAGTGGCTGTTGACCTTTGTGGTCGTGACAAGTGCTTTTATGCTGTTGCACAATTATTAACGATTTTACCGTAACTCCCAGTAAAACCTATTTACCTCTTGTGTTGATGCTCAAGAACGAATGATCAAATACCACCAAGAAGGAATCCAATCTCATCTAGGTTATTTTATTATACTCACTAGATTGAGTAGGTACTTAAGTGCCATCAACTTTCTTCTAATCATAATCATAGTTGATCACTTTGTTACTGTTTATTGAACCTGATATTTTTGGGGAATATACCTACATTCACATTTTATAACATTGTTATGATCATGTACAGTTATTTAGCTTGCATAAAAATTAGTAGATAGGTATAATTAGGAGCTAATTAAATGCTGATTGGTATAACTTCCTCAAGGTTTACATTTGTATTCGTTCACAAGCAATTTATTACTTACCAATAATCACTAATCAGGATTTGATAGTTTAGTTTTTTCTTCCATTTGATTGCTGGAATATCGAGTCATTTAATGAGTCATTCTATAGCAGTATTTTGTGAAGAATGATTCCAGTATAGTTTTGATGATTCTGTCCATTATTTTGTCTGAGAGAACTCAAGAAAATTGTTCATCAACATATCTCAAAAGGTAGATTAAGTATGTCTCTTCTCGAACATTATGATATTCATCCAGAAATGTCTACACCTCTAGATATACAAGAAGCATCAAAATGCAGTTAAAAGATGAAAAATGTAAGAAAACTGTATTTGACGGACTATGAAACTTGGTATGAAATCAAGTTCTTCCCTAAATCCGTCTTGTTGGAATATTTTACATTGCCAAACTACCCTTCGTTGATGAGTACAAAAATTGAGAACACTTTCTGCCGAAAAAAATATTTCATAGTCGTTGACAATAGTCATTGAATCAGTCTTCTCTGATGCTTTTCTTTACCACCACAGTTATTTCTGGAGTAACTCGAAATCGTGCGCGTACAAGGTCTGAAGAGAAACTCAAGCAAATGTATACGCTCATTGGTCATCAAGTGTTGTAATTGTGCGACCTCTTGAATTATTATTATTTTTATTATCCATTGAAACAATGAGAGACGAGAAGGTTTCAGTCGAGGTTTGTATTGATAATTATTTTATTCTAGCGGGCGTTGCATTGTATCCTCGATTGTATCCGTCAGTTTATCAACTTGCTGCAACTTGTCTTGCACGTTAGCATAGGAATCGAATCCTTTGTTATCATGAATGATTTTTTATTGGTACGGGTCTCCATACGCCCGCAAAATTCATGGAGTATTTTTTTTTGGAAATGCTGTCAGTTTTATACCAGTCAAAAATTAATGAACTTTGCCGAACAGATCATAGTATCAAATGAGAACGTGTGTATGATAATTGATAAATATTAGAATGTATTTATTTACATACATACATAAATGAACTTTTATATTAAATATATTATTGCATTTTTGGAATCTTTGATGGAATATGGACCTATAGCTTTTTTAATGTCTAAAAATCTTTCCAAAAATTAACGCAGTTTGCTCAGAAATTGGTACCGATTTGCACTGTCTAGAAAATTCTCTAACTGAATAATTTCATCGTGAAGGACCCTGTATATGATGTTGTTTATTTTATAGTCTTATCAGAAGGGAGAATTAAAGAGTTAACAGTATCTACTATTGATACAACAACAATGATAAGTTGTTCATGATAAAACTTCGATGTGTTGTAAATGAATCCCTAATGAATATTAGTTTTGGAGTTGAAGTAATTTTTCTTGTGAAATATTTCCGCTACTAAAGCTGTAGAAAAAGTATAGTGTACGTAATGCTCATTTCTGACAGTATTTCATACTCCTTGTTGACCAATAGACTATTTCATCTACATAGAAAAGTGACATTTATTGATGATGCATGATTTAGTTCTTAGTTGTTTTGAAAACAGTCCGAAATAAAATATCGCTTGAATAAGTAATCATATCGGTCTGAGTCATCTACGGAAGAACTTTCTTTCCTCTATTCTGGTATAATTTGATTGAAAACTGAAAAGAACATGAAATTAACTGCTTTACCTCAAACTACTTCTACTTGTACTTTCTCTTTTGATTCGATAGCCTAGTATATTCCGACAGCATGCAGATAGGCTGATAAAAATAACGGTAACAGGCTGTGCTTTGATGAAATATCGAACACAATTTACAGGATGTCCACTGAAGACATGCCCAATTCGTCCGAACAGAAACTGTATAAGAAAAATGCATAATCACTAACAGTTTGTAGAAAAACGTATCTTTCAAGTCAAAATCAGATCACAGTTTTTCTTGGTATTGTGCCGTGTGTTCCTACCTTTTTTACCACCTGCTGCCTTGACCCTGAAGAATAACAAATCAGTCGAAACACATTCACATACGGAACTGATAGGTCAAGATGATCAATCAAATCAATATCAGCTATCATGGGCGTCTCAATTGATGGGAATATAATTTCAAATTGAATTTTACAAAATTATCATCCATCACTTCTATAGAAGACCATATCACGAGTGAACGACCGGCAATATGGCTTTCGTCACCTACTCGCCTACGCCTGGAAGAACAAAATTTTGACAGGAGTTGTAGGTTCATGAGAGACTTGTTTTAAAATCATTTTCCATACGGTGCGACCCAACAAAGTGAGGCGTATCATCTGTCTCGAAGAGCAGAGCAGTAATTTTGCTTTGCCACACTGATGGTCCACTCTGTATAGTTTCTGATTGACCAAGTTGTGAGATGAGTAGAATAGTATCACAGATTGACTCCTTCGGAATTTCGCCGTGAAGTACATTTTTTAAACATATTTTTTGACATACATTTTCAAATTTTCCTTTTTTGCAAATCATTTCTACTTTCCATATCTACTAATTTTTAATTTTTTCGGTAATATCTTCGGTATTTTATTTGAATTTTTGATCTTGACCCCCTTTGGAAAAATCGTCACCGACGCCCGTGAGTGCAAGTGAAACTGCTGGGCACTTGACGATTCTCCGCCAATTAACAATGAAATCGTCGTGAGAATTAATTGACCGTGACTCATTTATTTTTTTTTTTTCATTCGCAAGACTGACATCGGCAAAAACTGTAATTGTCGTAACGTGATCAGAGTCAAAGTCGTTTACGCAATAAACACAAGAATCCAATTTCGAAGAGGTGCGATTGCATTCCGTTATTTCCGATAGTAGAAACTGTTGAATGTATGTATACCTTCATTTTGAAAGTGACACAAGGTGTATGCTATTGCATTCATCACTAGAGGGGTCGACAAATCTTGAGTTGACCATCGAGTCCCATCATCCAGAAATGTGTCACAATTTGTTGGTTCTGTTGGATTCTGTTGAATTTACAGTTGCTTTGTTTGTTTATGTTCAATTCACATGATTTTGTTATTTATCTGCATTGTGATAGGAATATACTCTTGTATCAATTTATTTTAGAATTCATTTTTATTGTGATCTACTTGCTTCTGTTGAATATACAGGATTCTGTCATTTGCTTCTGTTGAATAAAATTTGTCTGTTTACTTCTGTTGAATTTACAGTTGCTTTGTTTGTTTGTTCATGTTGAATTCACATAATTTTGTTATTTATCTGCATTGTGATAGGAACATACTCTTGTATCAATTTATTTTAGAATTCATTTTTATTGTGATCTACTTGCTTCTGTTGAATATACAGGATTCTGTCATTTGCTTCTGTTGAATAAAATTCGTCTGTTTACTTCTGTTGAATTTACAGTTGATCTAATTGCTTCTGTTGAATATTCTGGAAATTTCTGGAATATTCTGTTGAATGAAAAAGCGGAACCAATATTTGATCTTGTTTCTATCGAATATACAGTTGATCAATTTGCTCCTCTGAATTCATAGTTTGTGTGTTAGTTTCTTTTGAATTTACACTTGCGTCTGTTGATATCACAGGATTTTTTTCCTTTATTTCTGTTGTGAATATAACATGTTATCAATGTATTATTTTCTATTACGATATACTTCTGTTCTGTTGAATTCATTGTTGGTCTGTTGATTTCTGTCGAATTCTGTTGAATTTATATTTTGTTCGCTTCTGTTGAATCCGTATTGTTTTATTATTTATTCCTGATGAGAATGTTCTGTCGTTTGAATTTTTTTTTCTATCCTATTTTTTTTTATTTTCAGTATACTGGTACGATTTTACCTCCATACGACACAGCCCGCAAGAAAGACAGTTCGACGTCGTTCGGTACGGAGAGAGAAGCATGTCTGAAATATTTCGAAAAATGGAGCGAATCGGATCAAGTGGAGTTCGTGGAGAATCTTCTAGCTCGCATGTGTCACTATCAGCACGGTCACATCGACTCCTATCTCAAGCCGATGCTCCAAAGAGATTTCATCTTCATGTTGCCCAGTAAGTTGGAAAAAAAAACTATCCTTGATTACATAAATTGATTTCAAACTTGATTCAGTATAATAACATTGTTATTTATGATAGGGATTTGATTGAAAGTCAAGTTATTCATTGTTCGTATAACCTACAGACAGTACGATGGAATTCATTTTCTTTCTTAAATATATCGTTATTTCTGTACACAGAGAAAGGTTTGGATCACGTGGCTGAGAATATTTTGTCCTATTTGGACGCTGACAGTCTGAGGAATGCAGAATTGGTCAGCAAGGAATGGTTCAGGGTGATATCCGAAGGCATGCTATGGAAGAAATTGATCGAAAGAAAAGTCAGGACAGACTCTCTTTGGAGGGGATTAGCAGAGAGACGAATGTGGTGAGTGAAACAGAAGAAAAAATCGAAACTCTTAGTTTTAACTATAGATCAGTCACTTTCTTGGTCTTGGAGCAGAAGAAAAAAATATATATCCTATAAATTGTGGTCTTTTATAGCCCTACAGCATCTGAGAATCATTCATTTTAGGTTCAACTCAAAACTGCAGTATTTCATTGTTATTCTCCTGCTTTCTGCACAAATTTTACAGTGTCCTACCGACTGCGCCAATTTTTTTTCAATGCAATTTCTCCTCCTCAGGATCCAGTACCTGTTCAAGCCGCGCCCGGGAGAGAACCATCGCCCGCACGGTTTTTACCGCACCCTGTACCCGCGCATAATCCGCGACATTCACGGCATCGAGTCGAATTGGCGCATCGGCAAGCACATCTTGCAGCGCATCAATTGTCGCAGCGAAAACAGCAAAGGCGTTTACTGCCTTCAATACGACGATCAGAAGATCGTTTCCGGCTTGAGGGACAACACGATCAAGATATGGGACAGGAGCACGTTGCAGTGCACCAAGGTGCTCATGGGACATACCGGAAGCGTGCTGTGTCTGCAGTACGACGATAAGGTCAGTTCGAGTTCCTACCGACTGCGCCAATTCTAATGTTTTTTTTTTAGGTTATAATCAGTGGTTCCAGCGATTCGACTGTCAGAGTGTGGTTCGTCAATTCTGGGGAAATTGCGAACACGCTGATACATCATTGCGAGGCCGTTCTTCATTTGCGATTCAACAACGGCATGATGGTGACTTGTTCCAAGGTAAATGAAAAAAATACTCGGTTCGATAGATTTGATGGAGAATTTATGGATAATAAACGAAAAAAGAGGCCACATTTTTCACCTCCATCAATTCGTGATTGGATATCTGAGATCACCTATATGACAGCTCTTACAGTATCTTTTGACCTACGGATTCCATATTGATCATTATACAAGAGATTATTATTTTCGAGGGAGTCAAGCAAACAATACATCAAATAGAATACATAATCCTTGAACTGGAATCCTACCGACTGCGCCAAATTTGTTTTAACATCATCGAAGGATAATGAAAAACTCGGGATGTGTTCGGGAGACGAACAAAAGTTTCAATCCATAACCTGTGGGCCATCTTTTGTGGTTTTACAGCTGTAACTCTTTCAATATCAATTTTTCTCACGATTTCCAACGTCCACATTTGAGTTTTTTTTGTGTACTCCATTCTATAATATCAACACTACTATATTTTGAACGAAAACACAATCATACATTATCGCTAAAACAAACATCGACCAACGGTCCTACCGCCTGCGCCAATTTTTTTGTCCGCTCGTAAGCATAAATTCCGTTCGTAGGATCGTTCGATAGCCGTGTGGGACATGACCTCGCCTACGGAAATCTCACTGCGACGCGTATTGGTAGGCCACCGCGCCGCCGTGAACGTCGTGGATTTCGACGAGAAGTACATCGTGTCGGCGTCGGGCGACAGGACCATCAAAGTGTGGAACACGTCGTCGTGCGAGTTCGTGAGGACTTTGAACGGGCACAAGCGCGGCATCGCTTGTTTGCAGTACCGCGACAGGCTGGTGGTTAGCGGCAGCTCCGACAATACCATCAGGTGAGTAGTTGCTTGCCTGGGATGTCGTAGAAACGTTGGAACTCACGATTTATTGCTTTTGGCGCAATAGGGAACCCTACCGACTGCGCCAATTTTCATTTACTTCGTTTCCTTGAATAAAAGTTGGAATTTACGACCTGTAGGCTGTTCACTTGGTGCTGGTCCTAGTCCCGAATCTAATATAACGCCCGTATGGAGCTCAAACGTGAATCCTACCGACTGCGCCAATTCAAAAATTTTTTTTCGAGGTTATGGGACATAGAGTGCGGCGAATGCCTGAGGGTGTTGGAGGGGCACGAGGAGCTCGTGAGGTGCATCCGTTTCGATTCGAAGCGCATCGTGAGCGGCGCTTACGATGGCAAAATCAAAGTTTGGGATCTGCTGGCGGCCCTCAACCCCAGAGCTCCGACGAGCTCGTTGTGTCTGCGGACTCTTGTGGTAAGTATGCAAGTCGGGCAAGATGATATTTTCCGCTGTTTTTTTGGTCTTTTCTAAGTGTTTTATGAACCAATTTCATCCAAGTCAGATTGGTAGATTTACTATTAAAAAAATCTTTTGATTATTCATCTCAAATTCGTCAACAAATAGTCAAAGTGAATAATCACATACAAAATAAATATGAAACAAAAAGTAAAATTTCTGGTTGGATATCAAATATCAACAATATCATTTTGTTTATGTATCTACTTATTTCTTTGTTTGTATATGATTGCATAAATTATGCTTATTTAATATGACGTATTTGTCATTTCATCATAAATAAATAGATGAATGAAATATTAATGTACAAAAAAAATCTTAGGATATCTAGTTTGACTTTTACGCTTGAGATTTTGTTACGTTTTCTTACAGGAGCATACAGGACGTGTTTTCAGACTCCAGTTTGACGAATTTCAAATTGTTAGCAGTTCTCACGACGACACGATTCTCATTTGGGACTTTTTGAATTCCATACAGGACGGGAAAAGCAGCCCAAAGAGCGATACTAGATCTCCGTCACGTAAGTTATCAGTTCAGAATGAATTAAAATGGAAATAGTGTATTTAAAAACTAATTGATTTATTGACAATCAATGAATGATTTTTGCTTTCATCTTGAGTTTCATCGTAAAGATGCATTCATGTAACATCGTAGAAAAAATAGTGTACATAACTCATTTCATGCATTCGTGTTGAATATTTACTCGTGCGAAATATTCATCATTTTCCACACTAGCTCTGCAAATATACTATTTCCATTGAACTTGCGGCATAATTTTGAATGTTTTCTTCCAGCGTTTTCGACTTACGAGTGAATCTCCTCGACGACACAGAAGCGAACTCATCCGACCCGGAACGTGCTTATTTTGTGATAGACAGGGTGATCGATTTCGGGACTCTTTTTCTTTCGTGCCTCGCTGGACGTTGATGTAAATAAAGATCTTTTTTTTTTATCTTCCCCGCTATCGGGAAATAACTCTCGACTGAATATTTTTTTCTTCGAATTCCACAGATTTATATTCAGTAGCTTTTTCGTTTCGATCAATTCCCTGTTTGATGGCCGGAAAATATTTTATTTGGGGGAGAACGAGGTCGTCGGATTTTCTTTCGGAAACGGATGGCTTCTGATTTTTCCAGGTCTACGATGGTGGAAATTTCAAAATCAGTCCATGACAAATACACCATTCGTATGTAACATATTTTAACTTTTATGTAATCGTGTAAGAGACATTTTGCGCTTGGAAGTGGTTTGCGAGAGAGCTTGTATACAGAGTGTTCTCAAAATTCAAACGATTTTCGAATTTAAATCCTAGGCGATTCGACACTGTGGAAAAAAGATAATGGAGTCGTAGTGGGCCTTGGAAACTCTATTTTATTATTTTTTTTTTCGTGTGCAATATTATTGTGAACTTCGGCTTCGGGAAAACTCACGAAAAATTCTCACAGGACATTATTTTTTTTCTAGATTTCCTTGACTATCGAGTACATTTACATTATCTTTTTTCTTTATGCTTAAAGTGTAGAATCTTTAAGTTGTAGGTAATTTTAAGACGAAAAATGAAAAACTATTTGTTATCGTTTTTATATTGAATATTTAAAAGAGTGTTTTTCTCTGTGGAGCCTAACTGGCTTAGGTTGGAAATGTTGTAAAATACATAATTTCGAAAGAATCTTCTATGTTATTTTTTTCATTAGGCGTACGGGATTGTACAATTTCGATGTACTACCCAGTACGAGATTCATATTTTACTTTTTAATTTCATAATGACGTAGCACCTAGATGTTTATTAGAGAAATGCCTTTTAGGTTATCCGAAAGAGGTAGAAGAAGATTTCATTCGGATATACAGGGTGTTTTGTTAGTGTGTAAAAAAATCAAGGGTAGAAAAATGAAATGGTTTCTTCAAACTGTTTTCCGAAGACACGTAGTTCTCGATATACAGGGTGTTAAAATAAAAAAAAAAGGTTCTAATCAGTTTCTGAAATTTCTTGTTCAATTGTTCTAGGGCCGTTCTAAGAGGCAGCTGAGCTGTTGATAATATGAAAAAAATTGAGAAGCCACTGTTTATGAAGTCAAATACCTTTCTTAGGTTTCAGTAATTCAAAATACTTTTTTGTGTCCTGTTTTTTTTTCGCTCTTTTCGAAAGGAAATGAAAAAATAAAAATAGGACACTACTGGAATATTTGAACCTCAGAAGAAGTAGTTTGCTATTGAATACAAACCTACTGAGCTTCAAAGAAAAGAAATTTATTCAGAAAATGATGAGAATCCGTTTTTTTAACTATGACACCCTGAAATTCGAAAACTACGGGTCTTTGGAAAAAAGTTCGAAGAAATCTTATTTTTCTGCAATGAATCCATAATTAATCATCCTGAATTTTTTCACATGATCAATGAAACCATTCAGTTGTAAAATAGTGGGGCTAATTTTGTATTTTCCTTTTTTTTGCATTTACCGTAATGTCTTTTTTATGAAATCTTGCTTCTATCTTTTTAGTTTGACGACTAATAGCTGGCCGATCTTATGGAATGAATCATGTCTCTGGCAATTTATGTTGTAATAGTAAGATGGAATTGACCAATTTATTCGTTATAATTCCAAACTGAAATGATTAACTTTTTTTCGAATGGAAATTGAAGCAAACTAGATCAGTATCGACTCCGTTGACATAAACTGAATAGTTATATTATTTGAATGACTTGGGTTCATTGTTCGAACATTTGTCAGTATTTCTCACAGTTTCTGCCAAATGTAGTTTATCATCAGTACAATAAGTTTCAGCTGAATATACCAAAAAACTTTGACACTGTCTGCCAGGGGTAACGCCCTATATAGGATCGAAAATCTACTGCGTCCACAAAAACAGCTGAAACTGTTTGTGTAATCTAGAAATAACTGGAATTACTTATGAAAAGCTTTTGTGATAAACACTTATCGTGGAAAGAAAATGTATGGATGTTTTACTCTTTAAGTGAATGACTGTACTTTTCATCTCTTATTTCAAATATTGAAAGGTACTAACGAATTATCCTTATACATAAAAACTAAAAATGATGTACATATTGTAAGTGTAGTATTTAATATATTCTTTGTTTGCATTTATTCGAATTCGTTTTACTTCTTCCCCTTTTTCTTCTTTTGCGCCTCAGGCCAAGGGAATCCTCTCCATTTCAGCAAATCCTGAACGTTGTGGCAAGTCGTGTAGGCGTTCTCCATCGCGGCTTCCGTGAAAACGTCGACGTTGCATCTCGCTCCCTTCGATTTACCTCTTCTCGTCCCGGTTTTCTTGGTCCTGCCCCCTTTTTTCTTCTTGTCCTTGGGGTCGCTGTTTTTCCTGCCGTTCTTCAGCTTTTTCTTCTTGCCACCTTTTCCAGCCATCACTCGAGAGAATTTTCAGCTCTGTTTGATCGATGATCGAGCCTAGTTGCCGGTTGCTTAGTTACGGAGTTGGCAACAGTGTTGGATCAACGACAGATTGATTTTGACAGCTTTAGTGGTTTTTACAACAACTGACCATTTCGGCAGCGCTCGGAGTAGGTCAGCCATTGACAAGTGTTGTCAAAAAACATACCCACAAAAATTCTAGAAGGATTTTTTTATTAAAGAGTCGAGGATTGCAACAAACTGCATAGATCAGACGATAATGATTATTAATCAAGGTTTTCTGCCGCTGAGTATCTTTATGATGGGTTAGCTTCGGCAGAGTGCTGCCATTGACAAGTACTGTCAAAAACATAACCCAAAAAAATGCCAGAAGGAAAATCTTCAATGAAAACATCCAACAAATTGTGAATTTTCTTCACAATAATGATATTGGGTCAAGTTTGAGCAGCTTTTACAAAAGGTAACTACCTTCTTGATGATGTGTTTGCTTCGGCTGTCCAAGAAGTGCTACCATTGACAAGTATTGTCAAAAAACATAACCACAAAATGCCGGAAAATAGGTATCTTTAGACTTTTGCCGACCGAATAAAAAGATAGTAACGGTAATAGAGTTTTCTGAGAAGATTAGACAGATATCAAATCAATTTTGATAAGGAAAATAACCGATCTAAGTATTCTACAGAGAGATAATGATTGAAAAAATCAATATACATAACTTTTCCTTTCTAAAGAAGCAAATGCAACTTTGTACGACTTTGTAATAAAACGATACTGTATCATTTCGATGCCGCCGAGTAAAATTCGTCCCACTTTCACCTATCTGCTAGTTTATTTTCGCAGTAGTGGGAGTATCACTGTGGCAATCCGAATATAAACACTCGGTCTACACCGAATTTCAATTTTATTCCAGAAAATTGCTCCGTGTGCTTCTAGATCAGTAAGATCGGTAAGTAACTACCTACGTACAGCCTATATACCGAGTTGTCACTCATCTGCTCCTATACAGGGTGTCCTCTAAGCACTGGAAAATTTAGATTTTTTTGACATACCTCTTGGTATATTCAGGACAGTGACACCCTGTATATATGGGACGCCTATATTTTGAAGATGATTCAATTTAAAAATTCGCAAATCTAAATTTTTAATAATCAATATTATTCAGTAATTTTTCTTCAGTCATAATCTGAATAAAGAGACTAATATATTTTATAATGTCTGTAGGTTGATTGAGGAAGTGGTATATTCATTTTCACAGAATTTCCTCTCCTCATTTCTAAAAATGTCCTTACTATAAATATATCGAAATAATCATCATAATTTCTATTATTATAAACGAGGAGATAAAATCCCGGAAATCTGTGAAAATGAATACAAATATATGTGTGGATAATCTTGATTGAATTTTCGAAGCGAACTGGGTTGCCAAAATGGGAAAAATCGCTGCTATCGGTATAGACCTCGGAACGACCTACTCTTGTGTGGGCGTTTGGCAACACGGCAAAGTCGAAATAATCGCCAATGACCAGGGAAACCGAACCACCCCTAGCTATGTGGCCTTCACCGATAGCGAGAGACTCATTGGGGATGCTGCTAAAAGCCAGGTAAAATTTTGAATACTTTTGGATATCTGATTTTTGAATAATCTTCATGAATCAACAGGGCGTTTCATTATTATTATAAAAAAATCCAATTTTCTATAAAAATGTTTTTGTTCCGAATATTTCGTTCGATTTTCTTCAAATTTGGTAAGTTCACATGCAGTCACAAGATACTTCTGATCCCATTAGAATTGGTTTGATTTAAAAAAAATTGTGCCAATGTTTTTTTCTCACGATTGAGCAATTCAAAATACAACTTTTTTCGCGTATCTTGCCATTCGTCAGATATAAAAATAAAAAAATATTTCTCTGCACGCTCTTGAACCAATTTGAAACAAAGTAACATTATTTTTATTTTTTCAATATTTTTCCATCATCACTATTATAACTATCGCAAACAAATCTACCATATTCCAAGGAAATCGAAAAAAAAGTTTTGTCAAAAAATGTTGAATTCCCGTTTTTTTTGTTTAGAACGTTTCGATTTGGAAAAAAGTTTTTGAGAACTATTTTCTCATTTTTCAACTACCCATGAATATTTTTATAATATCAATGAAACACCCTGTATATGGATAACTAGAAGTAGCATGATTCTCATAATTTGTGGGTAGAGTGAAGCAAACGAAAAAATCCAACTGAAATATTGTTGTTATTGTTAAGTTTTCGGTATTTTGAAGATAATAATAAAAGTGGCGTCACTTCCGGAGAAACCAGAACCTTCACGAAAACGAAAATATTTCATTTGGATCTCAATGTCTACAAATTCTCATCCTACTTTTAGTTCTCTATTTACAGACCGCGTCAACTCATGAATATATACCCTGTATAGATTGAGATATACCCTGTATGTTGTTGTCTACTATGGAACAAATTGTCTCCACGTTCTTGTGTAACTTCAACAAAATAATCTCTCTATAAATGGAAGACGAACGTGGAGGATATTACGGAGATATGTTCAAATTTGGACTGACAAGTCTTCAAAGTCCTCGTCCTAATATGGACTGCAATTACAATGCAAACTCAATCGAGAATTATTCGGATCATTTCATGGACTGACATTTGAATAAAAAAAAGGCTTGTCGCGTATTGAATGGAATAGAACAAAGTTGCTTTTTCCTGGAAGCAGAATATGGCAATTTGGTCGCTCGCCAAAATTATAAACGCTCGGTATCATCTTCATTTATTATGAAGTGCTACTATTTCGGGAACCTGCGGCTAAAAATACATATCGATGAAAATGATTCGTGTTTAAATTTATCAGAGCATTGTATCATTGTTTTGACAGTTGAAAAATATTTTTTGTTTTACAAAATTCAACTTTCAACAACTTTCCCGCGATATTATAAAAGCCACCCACAGTGTTTTGGCAGAGTGTCAAAACTATTTGGTGCTGACGAGCTGAAAATATCACGCGTTCTCATTTCATCGGTGAATTTCTCGATTTTGTCGAATTCTCGATTCGTCAAAATAGAGATGAAATTGAAATATATATATATATATATATATATATATATATATATATATATATATATATATATATATATATATATATTCCTACGACCACCTATGAATTCATCACTTTCAACATTGCTTCTTGTCATTTGTCTTGTCTTGTCCACTATGGCAACAGGAAATGTGAAAGTAAATCGCACTAGTGTGGAAATATAGCACGACTCGTGCTAAATATCTACTCGTGCGGAATATGTCACTTTCCCTACTAGTTATACAATATACTATAACTCTCAGGGGCGTCATAGTATATTTTGTCGATATTTGCATAGCCACTGATACTGAAGAATAAAATGACGAGATAATGGAGGTGGTTTTAGAAACAGCTCGCAAACTGAATAATAAATTGAACCCAGACAAATTCAAATATTATCTAAATGGAATAAACTATCCCTGTTATAGCCATAGTGACGTTTCTTGGAATAATAGTCAAACACTCCGTCAAAGCTGCGAGTATACGAAAAATATCGCTTTTTCACTACCACATCCATATTCGCAGGTGGCGATGAACCCCAAAAACACGGTCTTCGATGCCAAACGCCTCATCGGGCGCAGGTTCGACGACCCCAAGATCCAGGAGGACATGAAGCACTGGACCTTCGAGGTGGTCAACGACTCCGGCAAGCCGAAGATCCGGGTGGAGTACAAGGGGGAAGTGAAAAAATTCGCCCCCGAGGAGATCAGCTCGATGGTGCTGACCAAGATGCGGGAAATCGCCGAGACCTACTTGGGGGGCAAGGTGACAGACACGGTGGTCACTGTGCCAGCTTACTTCAACGATTCCCAGAGACAGGCTACTAAAGATGCCGGTACATATTGTTAGGTTAGGTTAGGTTAGGTTAGGTTAGGTTAGGTTCCAAGTACATATTGTTAGGATAAGCACCGTAGCCGATCTGAATCATTCAAAGTGCTCGAAGAATTGAGTTGACCACAAATAATTTGTCAAGTGGTCATAACTTTTTCAAAAATCTAGCGATTTTCAGTCGGATCAATGCATAAGGAAACTGCATTCTTTCTGTTCAAGATGCATTGCTCATAACCACCAAGTGTCCAAAAAGAGTATTCAATGTATTCTCACGTATCTAATGATTTGAGAAAATTATAGAGGGATATTCAAATCATTATGCACTGTGAAGAAATTAAAAACATCTTAGGGAAGAAATTGGCATCCCTCGGAGGTAGACAAACTTTTGACATCAAGGTCAGGCTCAAAACATGCCGAACTTCTCATTACCAAGCATTCTTCATCAATAGAACGGCAAAGTTGCGCAAATCATTGCCTAGTGAAGTCTTTCCTGATGCTTACGATCTCCAAACTTTCCAAAAAAATACCAATACCTCTCTCCCTCGTACATAAGAGGATTTCCTTGTGTTGTTAGGAAATCGATGAGAAAAAACCTGTACATGAAATAATTCATCGATCGCTACAGGCGCCATCGCCGGCATGAACGTCCTGAGAATCATCAACGAACCGACGGCCGCTGCTCTAGCCTACGGCCTCGACAAGAACCTCAAAGGCGAGAAGAACGTCCTCATCTTCGACCTGGGGGGCGGCACCTTCGACGTCTCCATCCTCGCCATCGACGAGGGGTCGCTCTTCGAGGTGAAATCCACCGCCGGAGACACCCACCTCGGCGGCGAGGACTTCGACAACCGTCTGGTCAACCATTTCGTCGAGGAGTTCAAACGCAAGCACAAGAAGGACTTGAGCAGGAACACGCGAGCCTTGCGCAGGCTCAGGACAGCCTGCGAGCGCGCCAAGAGGACGCTGTCTTCGAGCACCGAGGCGAGCATCGAAATCGACGCGCTTCACGATGGCGTCGATTTCTACTCCAAAGTCACCAGGGCTAGGTTAGTAGATGAGTCGCGAGAGTTGCTGTCATCTGTCAACTGTCATGTCAACTGTCATCTGTCGAAAGTCGACTGTCAGCGGTCATAAGTCAGCCCTCATGGGTTGTCAGTGGGTTGAATTTATTATGAATTGATGATGGAAACAAATTGAAAATTCTTCACAGATTCAGTGGTACTTATCAGCATTTCTTGGTGAGAAAATATTTTTTTTTGAAAAAACTTACTAGTGGTTATCAAACTCATGACCTCGTCGAAAGAAAACGTCAATTCATTTCCATTCATTCCATTTGGGAAGATGATTTGAAATCTTGAATACGACAATGGTAACTTACCCAGGTAATGTCATATTTTGATCACCAGGCTTGAATTGTCTTTTACACACCTCAAAACGTCTCACTATTGTAACAAATCATCACAACAAAAAATCAACCAAGTTCCTGATTGATAACAAGTATACAAAACTGAACACATGTTGAATAATACCGATAAATCGAAACGTAAATAATGACCGATACCAAACAAATCATTAATCACCGTCGACTGTCAATGTCAATGAGTGTCAAAACCGGTATCGCCACGTTACCAAAAAAGTATTGATGATACCCAGATGGTCTACGAACTGCCAAGAAATTGACATTGCTGAGTCACAGAATAATGTAGCAATCCTCTATTGATCAGAACAGATTCAAGATCATATCATGATACAAATCAATTAATATACTTGTATATGGAACTACGTGGGATGATTTTGATGATGCTATATATGACAATGCACGATTGGGTACTGATATTAGGATAATTTTGCGAATTCTTGTCAGCATCAGAATATTTCTTGAGACATCTATTATGCCCCCACGAGCGATTCCAAGTCGACAAACTACCCCTAAAAAAACACCTAACCACGGGACCTTTCGCCTCTGGTCCCTGGCTAACGATATCCTTCCACTACGTTGCTGTCAAAATTTTCCTGCTACTTGTCGCCCTTTCCGACTGCTTAGGTTCGAAGAGCTGTGCATGGACCTCTTCCGATCGACCCTTCTGCCCGTGGAGAAAGCCCTGACCGACGCCAAGCTCGACAAGAGCGCCATCCACGACGTGGTGCTGGTAGGCGGTTCCATCCGCATCCCCAAGATCCAGAAGATGCTGCAGGACTTCTTCTGCGGCAAAGCGTTGAACCTGTCCATCAACCCCGACGAGGCCGTAGCGTACGGGGCGGCCGTGCAGGCGGCCATCTTGAGCGGGGACACCAGCTCGCAGATACAGGATGTCCTCTTGGTGGACGTCGCGCCGTTGTCTCTAGGTGAGCGAGGGGGAAGGGTTTGCGAGCGGATGGAGAACGGTTGCTGAAGGATTTTTTCCCGTCCATGTAAACTTCGTCATTTTTTCATTCAATTATTTATTTCTCAATGTGTCAAGAAACTATAGAAATTACGATACGATATATTTTCGTAGTGAGGACAGATTTATGATCCGCGCCAATTTGAAATTTATTGTTTTGTAGTTGCAGGATCAATGAAAAAATGATTGAGATGAAATATAAGAGTACTGTATCGTCTGCATACAGCGAATACACTATGGGCCCCAAAACAGATCCTCGTGGAACACTGTTATTTATTGATAATTCCTTGGCCTCAGAGTATATAAATTCGGTGATTGTCGTTAATCCTGTGTGTCGTCTTCAGGGATTGAGACGGCAGGAGGAGTTATGACCAAGATTGTGGAGAGGAATTCGAGGATTCCGTGTAAGCAGCAGCAAACCTTCACGACCTATTCGGACAACCAGAATGCCGTGACAATTCAGGTATTCGAAGGAGAGAGGGCGATGACCAAGGACAACAATCTCTTGGGTACGTAGATCTTCATAATCTCATCTCAAATTCTCCAGAACATATCAAATCACCTCATGAAACGTTTCCAAAGGTTCACACTACTTGTGAAAGAAATCACAGACTGTTGAAAGTCACTGAGATTGAACTAACACTGAGAGACTTAAATCTGATTTGCAGACGAACCAATTGAGCTAGAGCAACGACTTACCCCAAGTCTAACTCAGCAGACATGAAAATGTTTAAAATAATATTGGTAACCTGCAAAGAAAGTTGTGAATTTCAAAGTTTGATAATAGTCATGAGGATGTACAGCATTACCACCTCAAACAGTACCAGAAAATATACCCTGACCTTATGAAACCGATTTGGAGGCTGAAAATCTCACGATACCATGTCAAATGTACACGCCACTTGGAAAAAAACCACAAACAGGAGGTCCCATTTTTTCTCGAACCAATAGAGCTGAAGCAGAAATATTTATGATCACCACAAGAAAATGTGTTATTCGCCAGAAAAATAACAAAATTGTCATTCTCAAAGAATCGCGCTATTCTCAGGCACCTTCAACCTGAACGGCATCCCGCCAGCGCCACGTGGCACGCCCAAGATCGAGGTGACGTTCGACCTGGACGCCAACGGCATCCTCAACGTCTCGGCCAAAGACAGCAGCACCGGCAAGTCGGAGAAGATCACCATCACCAACGACAAGGGCCGGCTGTCCAAGGCCGACATCGACCAGATGCTGGCCGACGCGGAAAAATACGCGGCCGAAGACGAGAAGCAGCGCGAGAGGATAGCGGCCAGGAACCAGCTGGAGGGGTACATCTTCAGCGTCAAGCAGGCGAGTCTCTGTATATATTTTTTCATGCATCGATACGTCGACGTTGTGATACGAAGGCCCTGGAGTCGGAACTTTATATTTTTTCATGGTGAACTGCGAACCACTTCTGGGGGACCGACACCACCGAAGCGACGTCAGGATTTAAACCATGAACGATGTTTTTTGCAGAAATTCTCCCTCTTGTTATCAGAACTTTTGTGTATGACCCTCAGTCAATTTGAGTCCAGCGATTCTGAGGCTTCTTGCAACGTTGATAAGTTTCTTGGACGCTCAGTTCTGACGTTGGAGGATTTAGGAAACTCCCTTCAGGAACTCAAACTTCTTGCAAAAGATACATGATACAATACAATACTCAAATACCTTTAGGACTCAAGTCCTAAAGGCTGCGTCACAAGCACTTCGACCAATCAAATATATTGTGTATGACTCTATGTTTATTCGTTTTATACTTTCCAGTGGGCTTCGGAAAGTCCACAAAAGGTTTCCAGGCTTTGGAAGTCGCAGAAGGCAGTGACCTGGTTATTCGCTGTCAGTTGTCTCAAGGGTTGTTACCTTACTTGTCACGTCACTTGTCACTCGTAGACAGATAGATCTTTAATTGTTTTCTGAATTCAACAAGTAGTCTAATGTCACGTAAGATTGCAGGTGATAATAGTAGAGAATGAGAGGTAGCGTTCTTGTTTCAGGCCGCGGAAGACGCTGCCGCTGACAAGCTGACAGGCGAGGACAAGAAACTGGTGCAGGACAAGTGTTCGGAGGCCCTGTCTTGGTTGGACGCCAACCAGCTGGCCGACAAGGAGGAGTACGAGCACAAGCACAAGGAGCTGCAGCAGGTCTGCTCGCCGGTGATGCTCAAGCTGCACCAGGCCGGCGCTCAGGGGGCTCAGGGAAGCAAGGGGCCCACCGTCGAGGAAGTGGATTGATGATTGATCGATTGGAGTGCAATTGAAATGTGGTTTTATTGGTTGGGAGACATGATTCCTTCTATGAGATATATATCTACTCAAATTTTCAATACTTGATATCTGTCTGGGGAAGTACGAATATTTCGTCATTGAGATTAATAATGCAATCATAAAATAAAACAGTAAAGTGTATTTTTTGTAACGAATCTCTGGATGGAAATAAGAATTATTTCACACTTCTCCAGATGAAACTTTATTTTATACAGTTATTTATTAATTTCTATGGAAATAGTCCTTCTCCCACAGGGTGATCAAATCAAAGTATGAATATTCCTACATTTTTGATTTAGATTGTCTAGAACCGAATGTGAATTTATAAGAACCCGAAGATTTATCGGATCTGATATCACTGTACAAACTTAAGATATGCTGTCTTATTCATTTTGCTGTGAGGAAATTGAAGGTTTCGAATTTGAGTTCTAATGAAATTGCAGGAAGCAAAAAGATTCGAAATTAACTTGAAGAAATATCGACTTGGGAGACTTATCATAGATTAATTTGATTTGCACTATTTCTGACTATTTTTACCTATTCACACTTTTTTTGTATTTGTTATTTGTGTATTATATGTTTAATTGTGTATCCCTATTGTGAACAACTATGTCTCTTGGGGTAATAAAGACAGTAAATTAATCTTGTGATGTACCCAACACAATAAAATCTATCAATTCAACTCTCTTCTTTATATTAATCAATTCTGATTCAACTGTTCAACTTACAATTGACACAATTTTTTCGACAAAGAAAAATCAAGGAGGATCAATCAATCCGTAGTCAATTCTCGGACCTATTTTATGTCTTATCAATAAAAAATAAATAATTTCAACTCTCTTCTTTGAATTGATCAAATCTAATTCAACTGTTAATATTCCATTTGACTTGATATTTCATTTATTCACTCATCAATTTACTTTTACTCTTTTGTCCCCACATTAACATGAACGTTTCTCAGGATCAATAAATGCTATTATTATTATTATTATTATTATTAATTCATGTGTTATGCTACCGTTCGCCAAATAAAAAGTACAGCTTGACATCACTAAACGTAACCTGTTGCATTTATTTCCTAACCTCAATTGCACAATCAAACGACGCCATTCAAATTGAAAGTCATGGCGAACTTCTCCAGCTCGAGGCTCAACTCGGGATCGTCTTGGAAGTCTTGCGCAGAGGCCCTTTTCCGCACCAGACTGCCCTTGGGCCTGCCCCGCTTCCTGCCCGCCTCGTAGCCCTCTAGCGGCAGCACGGCGAGTCGCCGCGCTCTGGAAGCAACGGAACTATCGATAGTATCGACTATTCGGGATGTATCGATACTGTCGATAGTTTGAACGAAATCGTTGTAGAAAAAAATCGATTTTTCCAACAATCGCTAGCCTATGGATAGTTTAACCTCGTTCAAGAATCGATGAAAATTATTGATAAAAGAATCAAATTCATTGAAAATCGATAGCTTATGGATAGTATCGATAGTATTACCTTGATTTGCCAGAGTCGTCTCGAAGATGGAGTTGCCTTTCGGACTGGGGAAGGGGCGGTAAGTGTCTGATGGTGCCCAGTTGGGGGTTGATCATCAGGTTGGTCTGGGGATACCCGAAACGGCCGAGAACCTGACGAAAAATCAATTTCGACTATCAGAAATCATAGAAAAATACAAAAATACTGACAATATCGCCAATAGTAGCACTGAATTATTAAAAATATGAGAAAAAAAACTGGAAGTATGGAAAATACTAAAAATATGGGGAGCACTAAAAATATGTAAAATGCTTTGTGCGATTTTTCTCTCATTGATTGAGACTCAATAGTCCCATGATTCATGTATTTTTTGAGACGACGAATATTCAAAATGGAGGCATCAAATTTCATTCTGAATTTTGACACCACATTGAGGCTCTATCATTCAGAAATATTGCAAAATCTGACCATAAATGAAATTTTCAGAGCGATGATCTACTTCATATATCGAAGATACTGAAATATCTAAAATAATAATGAATTAGACAGGCAATATTGAATTGGCGAAAATACCAATAATATTGAAATATGGCCGATACTATCCAATAACTATCGAGGACTAAAAATAACGGAAATGCTAATGACTATCGAATATACTGAAAATATCGAAAATGCTAATACATATCGAAAACACTAATGAGCATCGAAATAAATAAATATTGAAAATACTAATAAATATCGAAATAACAAATCAATATCGAAAATACTGATAAATACCGAAAATACTAATAAATATCGAAAATGCTAGTAAATATCGAGAATACTAATGAACATCGAAATAACAAATGAATATCGAAAATACTAATAAATATCAAAATAACAAATAAATATCGAAAATCCTAATAAATATCGAAAATGCTAGTAAATATCGAAAATACTAATGAACATCGAGATAACAAATGAATATCGAAAATATTAATTAATATCAAAATAACAAATAAATATCGGAAATTCTAATAAATATGAAAAATACTAATAAATATCGAAAATGCTAGTGAATATCGAAAACACAAAAAACGATAGAAAAGAGAGTACATAATTTTCACCTGGGAAATGTAGAACTCCTTCTCTCTATCCTCCAGGGATTCCCACGAGTTCGCTATGACGGTTTTGATTTGTTGTTTGGCCGCGGTGGGATACATCCAATGATACAAAGTCCTCGTACGTTTCGAGAATAGAGCTTTAGCCGCATTCAGTATCTCCTGCTGTTTGGCGGGAGTGAAAGTTGTCGCAGATTGATTCGCATCGTCTGTTACCTGACATCAAAAAAAAAAAAATTACCATGATTCACACGATGAACAATCTACGTTTTTTGTCTAAAACTATTTATAATTCATGATATGTCACTTTTACAAAGTTTTAAAATGATTTTCTCTCATTGGAATTCGTTGTTAGAATAGTTGTAGTTGAAGTTTAGTATTGAACTCGCACACGGCTATTGTTATTACTCACCAGCAGTAATTTCCCTTCTTGTGTATACACAAATTTTCTCTTTTTGCGCTTTCGCTTCGGGAAGAAGTCATCCCTCGGTATATCGAAGTTATTTTTGTGACACACGACTTCATGATAAGGCTGGACCTAAAAAATGAAAAGATCTCAAAAGGCTGCATTTACTTGCTGTCTCTCAATAAACTTGTAAATAATATACTATTCTAGAAATATTTCCAAAGTTTTTTGGAAAAAAGTGTGATGGTGGATGACTTTTCATTCGACTGGATACACCCTGGATAGCATTGCAGATGCGACTGAGTTATCTTCATTTTGGATGATCATATTCTATTAATAGAGAAAAATATAATGTCAATAATACTCGTATGACTATTGGGAGTGTGGTGTACCCTAAGGTTCTGTTTTAGGGCTGGTTCTGTTCTTGATGAACATCAATTATTCTATATCCGCCTCGGAATCGTAAGAAAAATTTGGATTTTTTTGGAGTATTAGTCTGCTCCTCAATTAATTTTATGACATTGATAATAAAATAAAATTAGTGATGAGAAACAAATATTATCTTGGCTGCAAATTCATAATTCTTCATAATTCATAATTCTTCAGATCTTCTACATCTACAACAATACATAAATTTCAATAACAATTCCAGTAAGTATGCAAAGGTAATGACAGTTTTAGGCCTTCATATTGATGATATAATTATTGTAATAGACGTATAGATCATTCAAGAAGGATATGAATCCGATAGAGGAATTTTATTTATTTTCCGAAATTTTATTTCTATGAGATTCTTGAGAAATACTTATTTTTGTCTTATTCATTCGAATTAACAATATTTAATATCTATCTGGGGAGTATAATATTTTACAATTGAAAACACTTGGAGTTACAAAATGAAACCAGATAGAATGCATCGCATTCCATTTCTAATTCAAATTTTTTACTACTGTGAACTTACCTAACATAAAGATTTGGTTTCAATATATGAGCTGGAAATTTGTTGATTCAGTCATTTTTGTCAAGATCTAATTGAAAGTATCAAACTTGAATTTCAATGGAGTGTTTACAATTCATTCTCATAAAACCACATCTGAATTCATAAACAGCAAATGGCAAAAAATCAAGTTTTCACAATGCAAACATTTCACTCAACGCACTGTCCAATAATAGACTGAAAAATATAACTGAAGCATCAAAGAATATTTCCCCAGAACAATTTGATTTGGAAAATCAAAACAAATCGAAAATCATTTCCAGCAACAACTTCTGCAGTTTCCATTAACAAAGAAATTATGTTGCTTCATTCATTGTTGTATACAATGTTTACAACACGTATTTTCACCCATTCGATCAAAATGAACCGACATATTCTGAAAATCAATCTTAAATCCGGCTTGAAATTTACCATCATCCTAATTTGATTTCATGCCAAAGCCAACACGTAACGAGTTTATCGAAATAATGATAATGTTAACTTATATTTTTATTTTTAGAAACTAGGAGAACCAATCTAAAATAATCTGGCAAAATCAATGATTAACATTACCTCAGAATTTCTGTGATCGTTGTGCTTCATCCAACGCTGCGTTGTATCAGCAGAAATCTGTTTGCTTCCTCCAACGTGCCTATTATTATTCGACAAATCAATGGGTTCCTGCTCGTCGCTCCTGCACGCCGTGAAATATTCGAACTTTTCCTGGAACGAGCCCGCAGGATTCCCGTTTTTCGTTTCGTCCTGTAACAAACGCACGAAAATTGCCGCATCACCGTAGTTATTCGATTTGTTTTACCCCGATGAAAGTGCATTGCTTGGAAGCGAGCGATTCGATTTCGGTTTCCATTGAAAGCCTGCTTACTGTCAAACAAACGTCAAACTGTTTATGCTGGTTTTTGTCGCACGGCAATCTTCGTTCAAACAATCAAACATAGTCAGCCGATTGCTTATACAGGAGGTTCAGGAATTATCATTGATTTTTACCACCTACTGGAGAGAGTAATTGCATTTTGAGTTGTGTACTATATTTTATATACGACCACAAATACAGTGTCAAAAACTTCGCGCCATATGGTTGACATTTATATCATCAGATTTCTAAATTCCAGGATGGTATACAAGAAAGATCTCTTGATTGATTGTAAAGTACCATTATTTTGGATATTTTTAGAAGAGTTCATCCAGAAAGATTGTTTATGATTGAAAACAATATTCATATTTCGAATCACAGCCCACTACGTAATGTTTCCCAATTGTTCACACAAAAATTTTAAAACTTACTGATGTATATCAATTACAGTTCAGTGGAAATTCGTTATTTATTTTCGATACAATGAAACTTGAATGTTTATTCATTTTTCAGCTTCATGTGGGATTTTCTCTCCTCGTTTCTAAAAAATAGAGTAGAAGTCATTAAAAATTATTTCAATATATTTGTAGTAAAGACAGATTTTGTGATCTGCCCTAAAATATCACTGCGCTTGAAATTAAACCTTTAGATACCTAAAAGAGAAATTCTCTATTTGTCAGTGGCACCTTGTTTTTAAAAATTTGGGATCATAAATATATTTAATAAAAATAAAACTTCTACTGATCTCAGTGTAGCAGATTCGTTCCCGAAACGTCCACAGAGATAAGTAGAAGTTTTTTCATTCTTATTAAATATATTTGTATTTAAATATTTAAATTTTTCAAAAACAAAGTGTCACTGACAAATAGAGAATTTTTCTTCTAGGTATCTAAAGGTTTAATTTCAAGCGCAGTGACATTTTGGGGCAGATCACAAATCTGTCCTTACTACAAATATATTGAAATAATTTAATAACTTCTACTTTATTTTTTAGAAACGAAAACTTACAGACAGTATATTTGACTGTTTATGTTTTTCAAGTTGAACAATGTTGCTTCTGTCTGATTATATCGGTTTCTACTGGATTCTTCCTAATGAAATTTACTGACAATTTTCTTGAAATAATGGGGCTGATAGTCAGTCATATACTTTGAAGAAATATCATTTTCAAAAATGATAAATATAGAAAATGAATAAAAAATTAAATGAATGTAGTCTGGATCGAGAATACGATAAAACATGATAATTTATTTTATAAATCTCTCAAGGTATTTGTTCAGGCAACTAAGATGCGTGATTTAAACGTAAGAATGACAACTAACTGAGTGTCTCGAACGCCATGGCGACAAAATTCATCTGCATCTTTTCTTCACTAGAATATTCAAGACGTTGTTTTTCATCTCTAGAATCTTCATCGACATTCTATTATGTTCTAGACCAACAATTTCAACATTCGTTATGCCCACTGTCGAATTTGTTTACTCCTCAGAGAAAACAACACTGACCTAAGCAATAAACATTCCAGTTCCCAAAATAATTGAATAGGAATTTTTTCGGTTTTCCACAGAAAAACATCGCTGACTTATTTCTGCTTTATGATCAAAACGCTACTATTGACATACAACGTTTATCACCGTCTACATAAATATTTATAGTGCCCGCAACTGCGTATTCCCAAAATAAACTGAAAATCGTCTAGATATATTCAGCTTGGAAGACCACAGACAACATAACTGAAAGTTCAGTGCGTGACTGAACATCGAAAAATAGTGAACTGAAAATTCTTTCATAGGTGAGTGCAGGGGTTATATTTCAACCCCCTCAACTACTTTATTATGGGAGCTCGAAGTAGTTGAAAGTTGTGATTTCAGGAAAAATGCATCTGAAAGTTGGTTGCAGAGCAGACGATGCTGACAAACATGAATTCGATATCAACTTCTTGCTCTATCACAAAGGGAAACTTTACAGTGCAGGTGACGACGGAAAAATTATGGTACTGTTCGGCTTTTATATACGTTCCATTTTCTTCCTACGATTCATAAAGAAATATGTTCATCTCTAGAATCTTTAAAGCGAAATTCGCACCTTCGAAAATTTCCTGTATGTCGGATTTCAGGTTTGGGCTCCAGACTTGAAAAAACTTGCTGAAGTGCAATCGAACCCTTGCTCTGTTTATTGCTTAGCAGCCAACGAAGATACTCTGTTTTCTTGCTCCAATGAGGGTACCATAAAATCATTCGAATTGGACACTCTCAAAGAAAAAAATGAAGTTACCAGAGATACGAAAATGGAGTTCTGGAGACTGTGTTTTTCCGATGATTGTCTTTATTCTGGCGATAGCGAAGGGAATGTGAGTATAAAGAAACTACTTCTGAGACGACGTGTACACGAGTTTTTTTTTTCAAGGTGAAAGTTTGGAAGAAAGGGCAATTTTATGGATCTTTGAACGTCGCTGAGGCAATCAAAGACATGGTCGTTTACAAAAACTTGGTTTTCACAGTCAAAGACTTGGATATCATCATAAGCGACGTGAAACTAGATGGTATAGATTGTTCAAATCGCATCGTAGATCCTAATCCTGTCTGTTTTGTAGGCGATAAATTGCAATACGGCACCAAAAACTCCTTCATGGGACGAGCACCGATAACCGTGGTTGGTGACAAATATTTCAGCTTCGTCAGCAGAGAGGGAATGGATATCAATCTTCACGAAAACAATAGCGACGCTCATTTCAAATTCGTCACCAAAGTTCAAGTAAGAAACAGCTTTTCTTCACCCCAAACGCATCCAGAATGACTTGAGTCGTCAGAGACTGTTCACATCTGTATATCTTGTAGTTCATAAATCGTAAACTTGATAGGACCCCGGACTGTGCCCTGTGGCACCCCAAAATAAAATCCCTCGTGACCTCTGCAGAACTTTCTCCACGAAACTCTGACCATTCTGTTTTGTTCTACAGGGCGCTCACGAAAAAATAATCAACGCCTTGGCGGGCGTGAATTGGCAGGAGAAGAATCTCCTCTTCAGCGGAGGCTGGGATAAACAATTGAAGAGATGGAACGTTGAAGATGGCCAGTTGAAGCTGGATTCATCTTGCGACATAGAAATCGTCATTAACGCCATAACTGTCGGAGATCAGGGAGAAGTGTATGTGGGTGGAGCTGACGGCCATCTTGTCAGGGTCGAGGTCGATTAAAATGGCCGCTAGATTCGAATTGGTTTTTGCTTCGTTTGGAAGTAGCATTTATTTGGTTAAGCAAGCTGAAATTTTGTGCTGTCGCATATTGTTACATCTACTGCATGTTAATGAACTTGGATTAGAATCATTTTTTTTTTCGGGCCTGATAGTAGCATCAAAAAAGTGTGATAGGTATGCGCAGTTATTATCTGAAAAAGTGCAGAAATCTTAAAAAAGTTCTTCTGAAAAATTCTGCAGTGTGTGAAAACAGTATTGAGAAACCTTTTTCTTAGTATTATCTCTTAGAAGTTGAAAAATGTTGTGCTTGATATTTCTAGAATCTAGAATTATGACTGAAAAAATATATAAATAAGTTTTCACTTATGTTTTTCTTCTACCTCTTGATTCAATCCTTCCAATTTCGACAATATTTTTCTGATGATATTTTCCAGCTTGGAATCTTCAAGACGATATTGAATCAAACCAGTCATAGACAAAATAGTTTAATCTTCAATCGAATATGAGAAATACTCTAGATGAAATACTAGAATTCGATTTCTTGAATAGTTTGTATTGAATGTACAAAAACTATAACAACGTCTATATCTATAACAACAATCTTGAAACTGCTAAAATTAGGTACGACACATGATTGAATATAGAAGATTAAATATAGTTATTCGTAATATCTTCCCATAAAACAATAATGTGAAAAATGCTTTCATGATTAGACAAGCCATATTTCTGACTTATTAGTGTCTTAATTTCGACATGCAAACACACAGAGACATGTATGACACAATATTGCCATATGAATCAATATCCTGAGGTTTTCAACATTTGAACTTACATGCCAGACTTCTGAAATTTGAGCATGACTCTGAGTCATGTAGAACACATATATGTATGTAGAAATTTTCACATGTATGTTCAAGTCCTCAGATTTCAGGATATTGACTATGAATATTGATTAAAAAAGGAAATCCATGAAAGTATTCAACGATAAGATTCTCTGAGATATGTAGAACTCAAAGACATGTATGTCAATTTTTTAACATACACGCTGAAGTTGTCAGATCTCGGGATATTGACTCGATGATCGAAATATTGACATCCATGACAGTACTCGAGAAGGATATGAGCGATGTAGAACACAGAGACATGTATGTCAACATTTTGACATACATGTCCAAGTTCACAGAGAAAAAGATATTGGCTCGGATCAAAATGTTGGCATCTCTGGAAATATTGGAAGAATTGATTTATCTGAGTTATGAGACATGTATGTCCAAACTCTAACATACATGTTCGACTTCTCACATCTCAGGAGATCTATCGAAAACAATGACATACATAAGAGTATTCAAAGATTTGAGAGACAATTCTGACAACAACTCTGAGATTTTTTTTTGTATTGTCTTATGAATATGTTACATACAAGTCGACATTCTGATACAATTCGATTTATAAACTCTTTCAACGTCGAGGACACACTAGGGTATATGCGGGGTTTGCTAAAAAGCTACAGGGGGTCAAAAAATATACTAAGGTAGTAAACTTGTACATAAAAAAAAAAACATTTAGTTGGGACACTTATTCATCTTCAATGCGTAGAATATGGCCATCGCTGCCTCCCACGTAGATTTCCTCTTCTTCTCCGGTTACCAAAGCGTTGATCACGATTTCCACGTCGCAAGCAGAATCCATATTCAAGCGGTTATTATCAATAATCCACTTTTTCACCAGTTTGTCCCAACCTCCACTGTATATTATATATTGCTCGTTGAGTTTGGCGCCTGCTAAAGCGTTTATGATTTTGTCGTGAGCACCCTGTAACATATCAGTGAATTTGGTTAATTTTGGGAAATATATTTTCATCAAAATGTAAAGTAACTTTTATGACACTTCATCATCACCGTCCGGGTTTATCTTAATGTGTAGTTTTCGTATTGCATTGTCAGGGTCGATGAATGAAACCAAAAAACGGGACCTACAGCTCATAGTGGGCTACGAACCGCTTTTGAGTTATAACAAACAATGAGTAAGTGAACTAACCTTTGCTTTGGTGACGTTTCTGAAATGTGATTTGACGTTGTTCTCGTGTACAATCAAGTCTCTTCCTTCTCTGCAGACGAAACTGAAGTATTTGTCTCCCACCGTAGCTACTGGGGCCCTTCCCATGAACGAAGTCTCCGTTCCTGCTTGTTTTTCAGCTGTACAAACAGAAAGATCGAGGAAATTCCGACAACCGAAGAGTTAGTATCCCTAGCCAAGTCTGTTGCTTACCGCTAACGCTCAGGTCAGTAATGACGACTTCCAAGTCTTTTACGGAGAAAATATAGTTGTCGTAGATGGCCATGGCTTTGACAGGTTCGCCGATGCTGAGGGAGCCACATACCTCCCCGTTTCTCCAGAATTTTATCTTAAACGGAAACGTTGGAATGAAAATACTCTTTGTTTGAAAGTTGAAAAAGTTACGTGTCGGTCTATTCTCAAAATTATTAATGACTCGAATATGTTTTTGTTTATTGAATAGCCCAGTTGGTTCTTGAGAAGCTAAAAATAAACCGAGCAGTTTTGTTTTAAATAGTTTTATGCGACTTCAACAACTCATTTAGATTGTTATTTACTGTACTGAGTGGAAATAGTAAATGAAAATTACTTTCTCATTCTGCTACATTCCATGAAACTTATATATCAATATACTGTATTAATATATTTGTACTTAGTATTAGTTTTCTCACTTATCAATGTCACCATATATACAGGGTGTTACTTGAAGCTACCTTACCTGGAATAATTTGTAGTAGAAAAGTTCATTTTGTTATTTCGCATGGATTTCTTTGTTTTTAGTTGTAGACATGATTATGTTGATCATTATCTGATATCAATTTTGCGAAAATACCCAATGTATTTTGAATGAAAAGACTAGGATATTCTGAATGTTTCCACAGTTCTACTCTGTTCATCATAAGAGTCGAATCAAGAGTTAGCATAAAATAATGACAAAAATAGAAACGCTTACGAACTGATGTACAAAAAAAAAACGAGCAAAATCGATGAAAATTCAAAAAGTTATCACTCACATATCCGTCACTATCACCGGAATACAACATTCCATTTGAATACTGCAAGCTCCAATATTCTACAAGACTATCTCTACTCCATTCGGATTTCTCCTCCAAGGTGTCCAAATCGAAACACTTGATAGTACCTTCGTTTGAACAAGAAAATAAAGTATCCTCACTCGCTGCCAAACAATATACAGAGCAAGGGTTCGAATGAACTTCCGCGATTTTCGTCAAATCCGGAGTCCATGCCTACAAATTTCACCGATTGATTGAACGAAAACTTTTCACCGTCTCATCATCTACTCACTTTGATTTTTCCGTCATCGCCTGCACTGTAAAGTTTTCCTTGATGATAGAGCAAAGAGTTGACATCGAATTCATGTTTATCGACATCATCTGCTCTACAACCAATTCTGAGAGGCATTTTCTAAAATGAATACCGACAACTTTGATCAAAAGGGAGGGCGCATCAGCCACAATACAGGCCTGATTTTGGTCCGCTCGATCAATAAATTTGTATTCAGCAGAAAATCGTTATATTTATATCGGTTTCAGTCCAAAATGTGCCTGTATTAGAGATTGCTATAAACTCAAAAAGCACTTACGAAATATTTCAAATATCTGAAATGATAACACTTGTTCTAGTTGACACTGTTCTTGAAACTGAAGAATAGTTTTCTGTCCATTCGATCTTATATCTCTCGGTATAATTATTTTGAGAATGGTGCTATTCTTAGAGCTCAACTTCTTGTAAACAATCGCCAAAACAGTCGTACGACAAGTGGAAAAACATGAAAACAATCAACAAAAAACAAAACGGCATTGAAGATTCCTGTGGGGCTATTAGGATTGTAATCAACAGCATAAATAGCACGATGAAGTAATATGACAGAATGTCGAGAAATGAAATTTGAAGACAAAATTTTATTCACTGAAATTTGTAAACAATGGGTGTTGAATATACAGACCAAATTGAATTAGTTATTAGTACACTCAAGATCAAAACGACATGAGCACTAGGAATTTCGAAAATTTCTTGACTCTTTTTGAAATGACTTTCAAACCATGACGAAGTCTCTTCAATTTTTTTGAGACCAATACCACGATGAAATAAATGTCAGCTGTCACAAAAAACCTTTGATATATTCCACTTAATCTCATCTTCAGTCTCGAATCTCTGGGTGAGTCTTTTGAAAGAGATTCCTGAAACTTCGAAGACATCAACAGACTCAATGACTTTCAATTCGAAGTCTCAGAAACTGAGTAGTATTTAAATTTCAACATAGCCCAATCAAGTAAGGTTTCCCAAATTTTGGAAAGATGTTCCAAGCTGTAACAAACTTTATTGATTGGAAAGACGTCTCATGCACTAACTTCGGATCTCCTGGAATGTGTCGAGATATCTACAAGTTTGACATGATTTTCGAAAATCTGGTATCGTTCTTTCTACTAAAAAGAGTCCATTGTCAACTCTGCATGAGTTTGTTACAGCGCAGTCTTTTAAAATCGCATCCGCTGAGATGAAGTCTTCCGAACCTTTGAATTCCACAGGACTTGATCAAGTCTGTCTCAACTTCAAAAAGATCTCCTGAGCTATAACAGAATGAACTTCCATCATTGTCAACCAAGAGTTTGTTGGTTACAGCGCAGTCTTTTAAAATCGCATTCGCTGGGATGAAGTCTTCCGAACCGGGAAGTTTTTGAATTCCACAGGACTTGATCAAGTCTGTCTGTCTCAACTTCAAAAAGATCTCCTGAGCTATAACAGAATGAACTTCCATCATTGTCAACTCTGCAGGAGTTTGTGGTTACAGCGCAGTCTTTCAAAATCGCATCCGCTGAGATGAAGTCTTTCGAACTGGGAAGTTTTTGAATTCCACAGGACTTGATCAAGTCTGTCTGTCTCAACTTCAAAAAGATCTCCTGAGCTATAACAGAATGAACTTCCATCATTGTCAACTCTGCAGGAGTTTGTGGTTACAGCGCAGTCTTTCAAAATCGCATCCGCTGGGATCAAGTCTTTCGAACTGGGAAGTTTTTGAATTCCACAGGACTTAATCAAGTCTGTCTGTCTCAACTTCGAAAAGATCTCCTGAGCTATAACAGAATGAACTTCCATCATTGTCAACCAAGAGTTTGTTGGTTACAGCGCAGTCTTTTAAAATCGCATCCGCTGAGATGAAGTCTTCCGAACCGGGAAGTTTTTGAATTCCACAGGACTTGATCAAGTCTGTCTGTCTCAACTTCAAAAAGATCTCCTGAGCTATAACAGAATGAACTTCCATCATTGTCAACTCTGCAGGAGTTTGTGGTTACAGCGCAGTCTTTCAAAATCGCATCCGCTGAGATGAAGTCTTTCGAACTGGGAAGTTTTTGAATTCCACAGGACTTAATCAAAAAGATGTCCCAAGCTATAACAGAATGAAGTATCCTCATCTTTTTTGAGATCCCCTGGAATGTGTCGAGATACCTAAAAGTTCCAACTATGGTTTCATATAGAAAAGATTGCAGAAGTATTTTAATATATCTTGAAATGTGATGATATATCTTGAATTGAGATACTAGTATACCAGTATGGGTGTTTACGATGAGTGTACCATCAATATTCAACTAGGCGAGCACTTTTTAGTTTTTTCGGAGGTTTAGTAAGGTTTGTAGAGGTTTGTATAGCGCATTGAAATGACAGTTATAAGTAAAGAACTGTTTTACGAAAAAGTAGGGGCAAAAGTTTCTTGCGAAATCATCCATTTCTGGAATTCGACATGTGTCGGTGGTAATTTTTCACCCATCTGGATGTTTAGATTGGCAAAAGGAACTGCAGTATTTTTCCTGCCTATTTATACAGTAAGTTTGCAACAAGAATGAGGAGCCACCAGGTATATTTTAATGATGGAACAAAAAACCACTAATTACTAGAAAAAACATCACGTATCTTCACGATAGGCAATTATTCATTACATAGTTGGAACGTTTATATAGTATATACGAACAACGTGGTGTTAAATCATCAAAATGTCGGTTATCAGCAAACGATTGTTTTACGAAATAATAAAGAATGATACGTCTTGTGATGTAATACACACGTGGAACAAACAATGCTTTTGGGCCAGTTGTTCCCCAACATATTTAACTTTTTTCGTCAGAGGGGTAGCAAAATTTTTCTTGCCAATTTACATAGTGAGTAAAAATACCCAGAATGAGCATCAATAATTGATGTACGATCGTGTTGAAACTAAGAGGTGTGTGTGGCAATTTTTTATCCAATCGTAAACTTTTCCAGATGAAACTAATCCTGAGCTACCGGAAGAAAAAGGACCTGAGAATTTTGCTCTTGAACCTGATCAGATCTGAGCTCAGAACCATCGTTTACGGAATGTCCATGGGCATGACTCTGATATCGTCAATTTGTCTACTGAGGTCAATAACATCAGCTTTTCCGAGAAGAAAACATGATACCGTTTGTTTTCCAGGCAAATTTTTGGCAGAATTTATTATTACAATTTATTGATGGTTCCCGGGTTCATGTCTAGTTTATCGATACTCATAGAGACTGAGGAAAATCAGGTGCTCGACACTCTTATATTTTTCAACTCGGTAAGATACAAAAAATTGTCTCTGATGAAAGTCAACAACAGCTGTGTTTTTTTCATTGTATTCATTATTATTCTGGAATTTCCATGCCCTAAAATTGACACAAAATGAACAGGGTTTTCCTGTATATTTTTGTAGTCCACCTACAGGGGTTATTTCCGAAGATAGTGACTACAAAGTTTTAAATTTTTTCTGAATCAAAACTTCGAAATTATTTCGGCAAATGTAATTTCTAGACGTAGGCGTCACTTTTTCATTCTTATTTTTTGATAACTTTCGAAAAAGCCCTTGTAGATGTTGTGGAAAGTAAACCGGCAAACCCTGTACAGGGCGATTGTATTATTATTGTATTTTGTTTGAACAATAACGAAGTTTGTAGAAACATTTCTGAGGAAAATGCATCTGGACAGGTTGGGGGAAACGCTCCTTTTTATGACTGTCAGTGGCTTTTTAATGCACTTGTTGGAGAGAAGGTGTTCTGAAAAAATGGGGTTCACACATTTTTGGTGAGTTTCAACCAAATTTTTTCTGACACAATCCATATATATTTCTGTGATAAAGGTTTTACATACCCCCGAAGAAATCACGAGGAAAAAGTATTGAAAATGTTAGTGATATCAGCAATGATAATACTGATAACACTTTGTTGAAGGTGAGATAAACCAACTTCGATTCATTCTGAAGCCTGTAACATATTTTTTTGTAGCATTTTATAAACTACTTTTCATTAGGGTACGGAGTCAATGTTGTGAAGAGACTTATACCGAAATTCGGAGTGATTCTGAAAAAGCCATCAGAACTGATAAAAGTTCTTTTCAGCAAGTCGAATGTCTACTTTGGATTATTCATAGGCAGTTATGTGACTATTCACCGGGTGAGAAGAGAATCAATGCCTCACGATATGATAGTTGAGAATTAAATTGAATAAATCATTTTATAGATAGCGATGAATTTCCTCAAACGAAAATCTGGAATTGATGGAAAATATCACGGATTCCTGTCAGGTTTATTGTCTGGTCTTTCTTATACCATTTCACCGAATCTACAAGTATTAGTGATCGCTATTACAACATCATTACAGGTGAAAATCCAGAAATTGTACATTACATAACTGGTGTGGCAAGTGATTGATTTCGAACGAGTAAATATTTAGCACGAGCAGTGTAGCGTCGAGTGCATAAAATACATTTCTCAACGAGTTATGCACACTATTTTTCCTACGACCATAAATATTCATAAGTGGTCGTAGGAAAAAATATTTTTCTCCATGTTGCAAATGAACTACCCATAGTTTTTTCATATATTTCAGATGATGTACGAATTTGTCTGTATCAAAATGAAGATAACAGACCACTATTGGCAGAGATTCCTGGTGTATGCTTTCTCCCACGGGATGATGTTGCACAACAAATTTTTGTATCCAGACACGTGTTCTCCGTACTATAAAAATATGATCGACGCTTGTACAGATAACATGTGGGTATTTTATGATACACAGGGTATCTCAGTATCAACAAATTCAGCCCTAAAGCACATCAGCAGGTTCCCCGATTTCTTATTTCCACTTTATCTTCAGTTCTAGAGTTATTCTGTCTATGAAAAAAAGTATTTACAGAATTTTCCTATTTTTTATGATGTGTCAGTTTTGATACACGTAACTAAATCGTTATCGAAAATGAACCTCCTGTTCGATATACACTGGATTTGACACTGTGTATCGAACAAAATACACATGGCTCTGAACGTTTCAAATGAAGATGAGCCGATTTAGTTGAACTTGATAGTGAGACACCCTCTAACATTGCTATTTTATTACAGGACGAAGCGAATTTACGAAAACCTCCTGACTCGATTCTTCCTGAATTAGTGTACGTATTTTGTTCCGCCACGAAATCTGCCTTTATCCTCCGAAAAACCGAATTTTTCAATCCGGTCCTACCTTTTCGATGCGAGTAAGTGAAGGCAAGTTTGGTGAACATCTTCGCGTTCAACGAAAGTGAAAGTGATATTCCTTGGCAAAGGAACACGCCTTGAAAAACTCTTGTTGATTTTGAAAATAAATATTCGATTATGTAATGCGAAATGACACGTTTTATTACTAATAATTCGTGACGAGTCCGAAATAATGCATAAAAATCATAACACTCCTGGTTTTATCATCGTACATGTTTGATGTAGATTTTTTTTATCTCACGTAAGAACGTCGGATATAATAAAGGTACCGCATTTTCATTGCACTTTGGAGATTATTTCCGAAATTCGAGGCTGGAAGGAATTGAAGGTTGAAGAATTCAATACACTCTCGAAATCACTATATATTCCTGGTATTCAATACTATACATGTTTTCATAAATAGGTAAAATTCATCCATAGGCACCAATAGAGGATTCCAGTACCCAAATTCAGTGTTGCCACTAAAAAATTGTCAGGTCCCAAACGACTGACATATTCTAGATCTTTTTTGATGTGTTTTGAACATATTATGATACCTTCGATTCAAGGATACCTGATAATAAAGTTGGTAGAAGCAAAAATGAGATGTCCTAGGGAGTTTCATTATTCTGTGGTCGTCAATTTGGTTCAAACCATGTCATTTTCATTGTCCCATGTCAAATATCATATGAGATTAGTGTTCTGTGGGTTTTTGGTCATGACAGCAAAAGTCTAAACGCATTGAATACGGAATTTACTATTGATCGATTCGAAATATGTTGACTGTTATAATGAAAACACCACAGAACACATAATTATTTGACTTCTGACATCAAAATGACATAAAACAAACGAAGAATGTACTAAAGTCAAACTCTCAAGGATTCGAGTCCTCCCCATGTTCCTACTTCAAAACATATGAAAAAATACCTAGAAAACGCCTATTTTTGCAGTTGAAACACTGATCCCAGGTACTGGGATCCTAGATTCCGCTCCGAAATACCAACCTTAAGGTTCACAGAACACATATTTCTTCCTCGCCGGAATTTCAGGTGAACTATGCGAGGAACTCGAATGACAACCCCCTGCTAACACTCCTAAAAGTCAACCCCCCCCCTGCCGCCCCTCAATTTCGCAATTTGTTGTTGCCTCCGTCGACGGGGATGGCCCCTGGCGGCAAATTGGGGAACTCCTGTCTGGACTCCTGCCGGTAATTTTGCTTGGCCTTGTTGTTGGGGTTGTTTTTGGGGTTGTTTTGGGGCACGTTGTCGAACTCGTCGTCGGCTTCTTGGGGTTGGGGGGGCACCGTGCTCGGCACGTCGCAGTCTTCAGTAGGAGGAACTACGCATCTGAAGATTGAAAAAAAAATCAATTGATATATCCTACAAGAATCAAAATTTCAGGTGTAATTGTGAATCAGTCTCTACCTTGGTCTTCGCATTTTCAAATAATAAAAAAATGATCTTCTATTGTTGGTATATTATAAAAATTGTGGTATTAACCATCACTTGAAGATCTGAAATTAATGTTTTCAATAAATTCTGTCTGTAGGTCTAGGTTTCTGAAAATGAATATATATATAATAATCATTTAAATATATTTGTAGTGAGAACAGATCTAGGATCTGCGCTGGAAGAACCTAAAATAGAAATTCTCTATTTATCAGTAACACCTTGATTTTTGAAAATTCGACAATTTCACTGGAAAATAATTTTGTCCCTATTTTCTAGGCACTTCCAGGATAAATATGCAACATTGAAGAAATATCGATGATAAAAATGATAATAAATTTATAAATCAGGTGTGGCTTTTTGTCCAAACCTCGTTCGACTAGAAACTCACCTCAAAGAATTCCTGTCGAAGACCAACATAGCAGGACACCTTTGCAGACGAGGGTAGCCTCCTTGGCACTGCCAATACCGGTTGCAGGACTTGCCCAAAGGCACATTTCCGTTAGGTTCATCGTTGCAAAGAGCTGAAGAATAAAATTAAGAATATTCCTCAAAAAAAGTTGTAGAAAAAGCATCGTGCACAATATACGCATCAGTGAAAATAAAAATAAATGCAACATGTGAAGTGATGGATATACATGGTACACTCACGATGTTTTTGGCATCCGTTGACGTTCTCCGGCCAATCGCAAGAGTGCGTTTCTTCGTTGTATAGCAGTCCACCGATGCAAAACTGCTCGGTCACAGTACCGTTCCAGCAGGTCCAGTACCGAGTGCAGGAGGTTTCGTGACCGAAAATGCCGTACAACCAGCCGCAGTGCTCAGCCCCGATAGGCGGATCTACGGAGGAAGAAGTGTTATCTCGATGAGAAGAAGTACTTTGAAATTTCGAAAGGAATACTATCGAAATAGTTCAAATGCGAAAAATACCACCAACATTGGAAAACAATACGTTCTGATCGAGATTCAACGAAATATAAGAAACAAATACAAATATTTCGAAAATAAATACTTTCGAACACAATTCAGTCATGAACTTTCGAATAGGGGATAAATCTGTGTAAATTCAAATACACGACCGTTTTGTAGGGACCGAATTGGGAATAAATACCTTGAAAATAAATACTTTCGAACTCAATTCAAATATAAACTTCCAAATTCGAGATGTATCAAATCAAATCAAATATACTTTATTGTCAAAGACTGATACATATTATGGACAAAGCAAATATAAAACTAAGTGCCAATAGGACAAACAATACAAAGGTAATACAGATTAAAAAAATCTCAAAATGAAATAATAGTCGATCAATAAAAATACACAGAAAATAGGCATTTATAAAATCAGGAAACATCTCAAATTCTTTCCTCAAAAAATTCGCGAATCTCATAGTATGGTCTAGAAAGTAAAAATTCTTTAACCGCTTTCCTGAATAGTAAATAGGCTCCTATATTTTTTACCGAAAGTGGAAGGTGATTAAACATCTTTCCTCCATTGTGAATGAAAGATTTTTTTACCAATCTCGGCAGAGGCAAGGGAATTTGACGAAGTCTAGTATTGACTGGATTTTTTTTCTATATAAATGATACTGATGCTTATGAATTAGACACACGGTTTCCAATATAAAAAGACATGGTAATGTAAGAATCTTCCCCTTCACAAATAAAGTCTTACACGATGTTAAAGCGTCCACTTTAAAAATATATCTCACCGCACGTTTCTGTAGGGCAAACATCATATCTTTGACAATAAAGTATATTTGATTTGATTTGATATCTGTTGAAAATTAGGATACACGACCTCGTTGGGAATACTTTCGAAATAAATACTCGTGGAAATATAAAAAAAATACTCTGGAACTATTTCAGAATTGGAATTACCACCTGTGAACTGAGACTTTAGAAATAATCACAGTGAGATTTCGAAATTTCGAACTTTCAAATTGGAAATGAACCTGTTAAACAGTATACTACCTTAGTGGAAAGGAATACTTCGTAGTACCGAAATGAATACTTTCAAAATGAGGATAAATACTTTCAAAATAAGAATGAATACATTCAAAATGAAAACGAATACTTTCAAAATGAGAACGAGTACTTTCAAACTGGAATCGAGGAAAATCTCGAAACTCACTGGCTTGTTGTTTGCCGTCGCAATAGTTGGACTTCCAAGGGTAGTCGCACCCCTCCGTGACCCCCCTATTTTTGCCGGCGAACACGAGGCCGTTGGGGCAGTCGTAGAGCTCCGGTTGACCGTCTACGCACTCCCAGTATCTGTCGCAGTAAGTGACGTCACCGACCAGCCTCGTTTTGGTCTTGCAGGGATCCTCCTGCACCTCTTTGTTGGACTGGGATGCCGCAAGACCTGTTGAAAAGAACATCAATCGCATGGGAATCAGCAGATGAAGATTCGAATTGAGAATCGACAAACTAACTGGGAATGACTACTTTAAAATTTGGAATTGAATACTTCCTAGAGCTAAAATGAATACTTTCGAAGTTGAAAAGGACGGTTCCAAGTTGATCATAAACTCCAATTGAGATGAAATTCAATGAATTCAAAAATATCTCTTTTAAATCGAGGAACAAATCAGTAAATCAATGAATACTTTAATGAATACATTCAAATGAGGATAAATACTTACAAATTTGAAATTGAGAACCTCTCAACTCATTGGGAATGAATACCATGGAATTTTCAAATAAATACTTTACTGGCAATGAATAGTTTCAAACTCAAAATGGATGATCTCTAGTTGAGGAAAAACTTTTCAAATTGAGAGTATCACTGATTTAAAATGGAAATTGATACTTTTGAATTGAGGAAATAACAAGTAAATTAAAAAATACTAAATTGCCCGACAAACTCTCTCAAATGGTAATGAATACTTCCAAAATTGAAATGGGTAATCTAAGTTGATCGTAAACTCAAATTGAGGAAAACAAGTGAATTAATGAATACTTCAATGAATACATTCAAATGAGGATGAATACTTACAAATTTGAAATTGAGAACCTCTCAACTCATTGCGAATGAATACCATGGAATTTTTAAATGAATAATTTACTGGCAATGAATAGTTTTAAACTCAAAATGGAAAAACTTTTCAAATTGGGAGTATCACTGATTTAGAATGGAAATTGATGCCTTTGAAGTTTGGAATGAATACTTTACCGATACACTTCCAAAATCTAGGATAATCTTTCAAATTGGAGATGAAACTGAGTCAGAATTGGAAATCAATACATTTAAAATACATTCAAATTCAGAACATCTCAATCTATCCCATTATAAATAGACAAATACACCGACACGAATTTCATCAAATCATGAAAACAACCAAAGATAATGTTAGGTATACACTTTATTGTTAAGTATTCGTCCTCGACTCAATGGTTCATTCATGAAGTCGTGAAGATCCTTTCCGATGAAAAAAAAAAAAAAACTAGTGGACCGATTAGCTCAAAGGCTATCGAGAACCAGTTCGCAGAAGAAGAAGACGAGGAAAAAAAAACGAGCTAGAAGATGTATCCGTATACTAGGTCAACGTGCAAGAATGTAAGAGGAACTAAAAGTAAGAGTCTATCTGACAGCCTTGAGACTAGATTAGTTACGTAATATGATGAGTTTTTCATCGAAAATAATTAATTGAAATGCGAAAAGATATCCCACACCTACTCACTTGTTTTTACATGCTGTAATGTCGGAATTGATGGAGTAGGTGTGTAGAAACAAAAATGTTCACCCGAAATCAAATCGGATAACTATTTATATTGCTGCACACTTATTCGCGACTTGCGGTCAATAGTTTCTTGTTGAGTACCCACAGTTCATTTACTCGAAATATAAAGTCCATGGAATGCATACCAATTAGTTCTTTGTCATGATACTAATGACATGATTTCTGGTTAATATTCTTCATGAATAGAGGCAGTATTCACCGTTTTATACAGCGTATACTGGAATGCAAAGTAGCCAGACTCGTTATATCATCACTAGAAGCACATATTTGAGAAAATCATTGACAAGAAGAAACTTTCTTAGATTTTATAGCGATTCTACAAACAGGATTATGAATGAATCATCATGGAGCAATAACGGGTGTCGGTATAAGAAATTTGTATTTTTTACTATCGTTTTATTAAAGTGTTTTTTATAGAAAGTCGTTATGCACTTGTTTATGCTACCGAGAAATAATTATATAACGAGTTAATTTCGTCGGCAAAACTTCTAATTGACGAATATTAGACATACGTAACTCATTGAACAACTTCTCTTTCTTGAGAACTGATGATTTATGAGAAATAACGATGTACAGAACACTGGTGCAGGATTCTGCCTATTTTCCTATCTAATTTCTTCAACCAAAACTCTAACGTACAGCTAACTTGATTATAACATTTTATTCGTTATAGCGGAAAATCACTCAAATGTCAGTTGTTAGATGGCGACACAAAAATGAAAACAAAATCAGTATTACTGATCATTGCACAATCAGTGTTTTTAAAAATGATGATTCAGAAGTAGTAATTTAGGTTACTTCTCAATTGATGATCAAACTACTTGATTACAATCTCAAAACATCAACTATTTGTACAGATATCTGTAAAAGTGTCACCATCTTCTGGGGAGTTTTATAACTATTAGGCCATCATAGCGGAAAATGGCGTTAGCGTTTTTGACGAAACAAAACACCATCACAGTGAATGCACCAGTGTTTTGTACATCGTTTCAAAAACGTATGAATTTGGAGTATAAACTTTTGTTTCCTGCGCTTGCGCTGATGATTCATCACTTGATGACAGACTGAGGTTATCTTCTTCTTCAGGCTATTCGGCCATTTCCTTTTCGAAATTCTCCAGATTGTATGGTTATGTCAAAGCTCCATGGTTTCCATCTACTGTCCCATGCGGTGTGTGTGAGAAATCAAAAATCCCGATTCTCCCACACTAATTACAGTCATCATTCTTGGCGATATGGGAATCGTGAAATAGAGCCATGACTGGTTCGACATCAATCAGTGAAATTGGCAACAACAACAACAATAACAATCATTGATTGTTTACTATCGAATCGTGAACTATATTGTAGAAAGTAGAGCATTCATTGACCATGAACTTTCCATTTCACAAATCACTATGCAACACAACCATCTTGAATGATTTTTTTTTCTCGATAATCTGTTTGTGGGAATGATTATTTGTGAAATAACAATGCAGTTGCATTTCTCTGATACGATTGAATAATATCCTAGCGAACTTTCACAAAAGATTATCGATTAATATAATTAAAAACAATATCCTACTTCATCAAGATAATGACTCTTATTTAAATTAGAAAATCACTTTCAGTGTAATCATTTCAGTTTGATGAACAACAATTAATACTGCATTAGAACGGTCTGTTTCAAAAATTTAATCACCATGTGACTATGAAAAGTGATCGAGTCATTTGGTAGATACAGGGTGTTACGACCGTGATGGAAAATAATGGTTCATGGTAAAAGCATGTGTCTTCACATGAACGTTGAAGATGCTGCTCGTAGATATGACTACAGAATAGAAAGTGCAGAGAAAGTCGAGGTATTTCTCTCGATGAACACGAATCGTCTAGGAAACGTAAAATGTGGATACCTCCGAAAGAAAAATGACCTTTAAAGTCTGTTATCCAATCCCAGAATTTATGACTTATTATTCAAGGAGTGTTTTCAATGGGGAACTTGTGTTGAAAATAGGCAAAAATACTCTGACGATACTCCAAAAACTGTTATATATCCATAAGTTGTTGAATGATCCCACGAATGGAACAAAGAGAATGAAATGTAGCAAAAAGACATGAAATTGTAAATTCAATGCTCAGAAAAAGTTTCTATTGGAATTACTATTTGATTTTCAAGAAAAATTCTCATCTCCTTCAATGATTTTCTGCACGAATTCTCAAAGACAATTGTATTGTGAAAGAAAGATTTCATATTTTCAGGCTGATCCTAAATTACGTAACGTTCAGCAAGAGTACAAGTCGTCCATATATGACACACCGAGTGTTTGTAAAAGTTGTCGTTACGAAGTGAAAATGGGTTAATGTTTCATCAATTATCACCTGGTGTATGCTACTCTCTACGACTATGGAACATCTGGTATAATTTGTAGGCCATTATAATGTGAGGAAAGTCATAGTGATTATCACGAAAATGAGATATTTCTATGAAAATTGGCAAGAGCTACACTTTTTCCAATTTTAGTTCAGAAAGCGCTGAACGTATTTTCGAATCATTTAGATTTCAAAAAGTATCATTTTGATTTCAATATTATCTGTAGAATTTCAGAGTATATCATTTCTTCTTCTTTTGAGAATTCGTGAGATTTATTGAAATATTCATTTGAATTTCGATTCAAGTATCAATTACATTTATGTACTAAATTAATCAAATCAATTTCAATAACTAACATTTTGATCTAAGAAATAGTGGTTTTTATTTTCAAATAAGTCAAATGTATTTTATAATGCATTATTTTTACTAAAAAAACAATGGCAAAGGTTTGTAACGTTCTATAATATGAGACTGAGGTTTCAGGTAGTATTCAATCACCCTGTAGTTACTACATATATAGGTTATAGTAGTATTAAGACTACTGTAGATCGCTTTTGAAATGGAAATTCGGAGATCCGATATACATGATGGCTTTTGAAATTCAAATGTAATTTTTCGAAGATAATAATTTGAAATACCTACGCTGAAGTATTTCGAAATTGCATTGATACTTTCAAAATACATTAAAAATCTATGTAGAATACACTAAATGTATCAATCATAATTGAATTCCTCGAAAAAATACAGGATGTCGAAAAAAGTCAAATTATGAATCATAATAGTAGTAGTAGAGTGCCAATAATATTATCTAGAGATACAAAAAAAATAATATATGAATGACTCAGAAAGAAAACATCGCAACTAGAGTTTGTCATGATTTCTTTTTCATTGAAACCGAAAAAAAAAATCAGTTCAGTTCAAAAATATACATTCGCATTGGATAAAAACGAAATTATAGCAATGAGAATCATCTGAGACTCACCAATTATTGTAGTCAGTAGCAAAAAGTACACCTCGCTCTTCATGTTGAAGAGAAATAGTCCTTTCACTGTAAATCACACACTTTCTCTTTCCTCTTCGCGTGAGTATGTCTTGACGATGACTGGCAATCTTCTGAGGCGTCTGCCGCTTTTGTTACTACTCACGCAACACCCGGTGTATGCCGTTTTTAAAGTTCTTCCACCACCCGAGCCTCGGATGATTCTATATCGGAAATATAAATTAAAGTCACTGTATAATTGTTGTCTGTATAATATACCTTGTCATACGAACAATCTTGTAGTGAACAGTGTGATTGATTTAAGGGAATATATAAATATTTGAGCTTCGAAAAGTTGGACTTCATCTTTCATATCATCATCAATGAATATTGAACAAGCCATATTTAATTATTTGGAACCGAATCTAAATGTCAGAACGGCAATTCCACAAGCTAACGGAAAATAATAGTCAACATATTTCGTAAATACAGTTTTTATTAGTCTATCTCAATCTATCATGGTATATGTTTTATTATTCTCAAAATCTCTTACAAAATAAATATGGATCAAAAACTAAATTTGAGTTCAATGCAGCAACATGCCGTTTATATAGAAAAAAATTATTATAAATTGCAATTTTTTTATATTCCAAATGTGAGTCAAATAAATAGTTGATCGAGTTTTGAAAATTTTTTATAAATTATTTGAATGTTAAATAAACTGTCAATTTTGATATTTGTCATGATAATAATATTTACTGCTAATAATAATTCTTATGACTAAACAAATAAGCTATTATTATGATATTAAATTATTCACCTAATAAATGAAAATTCACATCCAGCAAATGATTGAAGTTTATGACAATCCTATTTGAGTTTTCTCCTGGAATATTTTGAATTTTTTGAATTTCTAGCTGCCATTTTTGCACTTCGATCACGGAAACTTCGCCCCTACTTGAACTGTGTTGTATCTCTAACGCTTTCCAAGATACCCATGTATTAAACTAAATTTGTAATAGCCCAACAATGATTTTTCAAGTGATAAATTGAATATATCGTAAATAATTACACTGTGGCAATTTTTTATCTCGATGATAAATGTGCATCAGTTGTCTCTCTAGATCAACAGAGATAACAGATATAATTTGCTAGTTACAAGACGACGATATCCCCAAACGTAAAACAATAGATTTGCCTTGTCTTAGTTCCCAACATTCACGCAAACCTTGAACCGAAATGAATTATTCAAAGTAGCTTCCCATGTGAACGTTTAGAGTATAAAACAGAAAAAAAGTCGGTTCAATTAAAATAAAGATCGAGCACCACCGTCAAAAGACCTTGAATAGAACAGAGAGGATGAATCATTGAGAATTTTCATACTCACTTTTTTTCCAGCACGCCGATCGTGAAGTTTGGCCATCAGTTTCTTCTGCTTTCCTCAAACTGCTTACTTTTTATAATCCCATTTTTCTCGATTTAAGAACAGATCATTTCTTTGATTGCACACAACTGAAAACCTTAAAAATAAATTGATTTAGGACGCTGTAAGTTGGAGAAACATGGAGCTGCGTAGCTGCAATAGCAAGAAATCCTCCCTAACTACCAAAGACCGATTGCACTACCATCTCTGTTCTCTGGAGTAATAGAAAATGCCGAATGAACATCAGCAATATGGCTATCGGCCCCAGGTATCTAGCATCAGATATGTCCAAAGTCATTTGACCCAATTGGCACCAAGGCCTTCTTACGAAACTTCTGTCATATGTGTAACTATTTACCAGTTCCTACCGACTGCGCCAAATATCGAAAAATCGTTTCTTCATCATAGGAAACATCGGAAGCTCTGCTCAAATCAACCCCAAGGATCACAGATAGTAATGCAATAGCTCTATAGTTGTGAGATGGGACATCAAAAATGAAACCATACTCGATAATAATCGTGGAATACACTTTTATTTCTTTCTAGTCGCTGTGAGCATTTTGATACAATATATATATTACAGTTTGCGACCATTTTTTCTTCAAATCTTAACAGTACTTAACAGCTTTTAGGTTAACAAATAACATATTGAGATGAATATCGAAATACAATTAGGTGTATTTTTTGCGAGGAAATCTCCCAAAGTCTCGGTTGGTAAATTTGCATTATTCTATACAACAAATACTTCGTAGACCTGCGAGATGTCCCTCTTATTATGCAATCCGTTCAGTTCATCACAAAAACAAGGTTTTGTCTGATTGTGTCGCTTTTGTAGAAATTATTATTGTTCGAACAAAAAATTTTACTGAGCGATTCAAAACAATTCTAGTCAAGTATTATCTTGGATTTCAGTTGTTATTGGGGAGGCAGAAGTGAACGAATTGTTTAACAACGTTACACTGTTGTCTATGAGTTGATCTATCTGTATAAAAATTAGGAAACAGTTCTATTATTGTGATGTTTTCGTGATATCCCACAGACAACAGACAAACTACATCATTGGGCCAAATGAAAAATCCCAGTTTCACGATTCAGTTCAATTTTTCTGCAGCTCAATGTGACAAGTTGTTCAATCTAAAATGATAACAGAACGATGAGATTATCTGGTTGTTTGGGGAAGAGGGATCGAATCCGAGATTTTTCCATCATGCAGCCCAGACACTTGCCCAGAATAGGGCTACTACTTGACAATTTTTCAACAAAGTGCGCCCGACTAGCAGTTGCACAAGAGTGTTTGGAAGCCGCAGTGCTCAGTGCAGGTTACCTGCCAAAACGTCCTTATTCCTCTCGAATCCCAAGTCCTAAGGTCAAAAAACACCGGCAATATCCATGAGCCATAACCCAAACAGCACAAGAAGTCTTTTGGACGTCCATTTCTAGTCCGGTGAAACATGATCTGCAATCATTCGGATATACGATAGAAGTACATCCCCCAGTGGATGTTATTTGGATACGTTCTGGACATCAAATTCATTGAATAAGGACTTCAACTGTACGTCCAAAATTTGTCCTGGAATTCATTGAATGTACATTGAACTGTACTAGGACTTATGCTGTATGAAAATGCGCAGGCGCAGAATGTCATAAACGGACGATTGAGGTTATGTAACAAGTGACTCGAGAAGTTCCAACGTTGCCAAATGACGTGATGTGAATACCCGTATTTACATTATCAGTTATTTTTATTATTAAACAGCCGCTGGCCATTGTAAAACCTACCTACCTACTTTAGTTGAGCAGTATGTGAATGAAATTGTTTTTTTTTTGGAAGAGTTGTGAAGGAAGGACGGATAAATTAGGTTTTTTTTGATGATCGAAAAGTAGATCGGGTATAAAAATGCGTAGGTGCATTTTAGAAGCTCAAATTTCGTCAAAATGGGAGACTGAATTGATTTTCACATAAATTCTAAGGGTTTCTTGTTATGAATGATGACGCTGGCGCTTTTTTAGTTCATAGAACTCGACGAAATAATTACACTCATCATTTCAAAAAGACCACATCCAACTCCATAACACGAACAGAAATTTTGAGGTTATTATTTTATGTCGATTCCTCTTGTTGGCCTCTATACGATGTTGCCACGTTTGAAAAACGATATGTCCAGTGTGAATTACTCGGTCAATCATGAATCCATTACAAGCATGAGGTCAGAGTTGAGGTCAGAAATGAACTGAAGTTGAATTAGATTGAATCGACAACACACAAGAACTATTATCTCATCGACGAATGATGAATTATTTTTTCCTATATTTTGAGATGTATTTGGACACAAACGTTTTTTCCTTCAAATGAGATTGTACTGATTTATCATCTACACCTAAACCCGATGAAAATTTACAATAGCAACAGTTTGTTAGAAACAAAATGAGAGCGCTTGACAGGCAAACAATGAGAAATGTCGATGACAGGCGACGTTTTCGACAGGGATTTTGACAGGTAACCGAAGTGAGTGAGTTATATTTTAACTTAAATGACAGACACCTCGTACAAATCGAACGGTATGTCGTCACTTAGTATGCAACTGCTTATGTATACATACAATATATATACTATATAAATATCTATCGCGAGTAGATAATATTTAAAAATAATGATATTATCCTAATTAACAATGTGTATTATAGTGCGATCTTCATCGCAGTGATCTTACCACATTTATTTTAATTGAATACAATTTATTAGTTGTGTTTATGAGCGCTGTAAAGGAAATTTTGAAACCACAGTGAATGTTAAGGACCCTGTACAGGTGGAAAAATCCAGCCACATTACAATCGAAAAGTTTCCACTTATAATATCACAAGAACTTGAAAAATTTCACACCCCGAGTATAAATCTTGAAATTCGGTTTGATGGAAGGTTGAAGGGGGACAAAGTTCTCACAAAGAAATCATCTCCTGGTGTTGGTGCATTGGGGAGATGATCCAAACTTGACAGGAAAAATTGCAAATATGCTTCTCTTGTTTCTGTCCAAGCTTTCGAGACTTTATTCCTGTTCCTTATCTTCAGTTCCTAATGAATAGCCAATAAAGTCTCAACAGCTTGAACAAAAACTAAGACTGCATACTCAAAGGATCCAAGATTTCTTCTCTATTCACTTGTCAATGAATTATCAGCATTATATATGAAATCATTGAAAGTACTGTAGGTACCGTCTTCGACAGAAAATGAAAAAAATTCTTATGATACGTTAAATAACCAGACAACCCTGATTTTTTTTTGTATCTTCGCATCTTTTTTCCAAGAAACCTCGATTGTAAAGTGCTTTGACATTCCTCAAATAAATTTTGCGATGTGATGACAGAACGTGAGTTTTTGCTATTTTGCTGAGAAAAAACACAATAACTACAGGGAAGACTTTCAATATCGATAACGAAAAGAAATGAATAATTCATCATTGCAATACTCTACTTGGTGTTCCGTTTTATAATGTACACAGTGAAATAATACTAATAATACGTATTCTGGATACTGTTTTTTCGCTTTGGCAACTCAGTTTATGATTTTTTCCAGTTGTTGTGTTGCTTCGCAAATTTTATTTATTTTACACACATCTTTTATTTATATTAGCCATATATCAGGCTGCTAATGTTTTTTAGATGAGATTGATAATATCAAACATTTGCCCATTCCACACAGAAAATCTTTGGAAAAGAGAAAAATTAACAAATGGGAAGACTTTTCATTCCAATGTATTGAGAATATGCTCAGCTATTTTTTTCATATCCATCTGTGCAGGTACAATCAACTCAGCAATACACATTCAACTTACGTAGAATCAGATACTTTACAAATTCAATTGGAAATAGGAAAATCATTTCGGAGTTATCCCATACCTTAACGTAATTATCCCACTTCTGATATGGAAAACCCACTGCCACCCACTGAATAATCCAACTCTTCTTCGACAACCTATATTCTTTGAAGGAATTGGTCGATTCACTTATAATTTTAGAGATTTCTAGAGAAAAAATCAAGAAATTAATGAGCCTTGGGAAATAGTATTATTTTCGTTCCAAAAAGAAATTGGGGAAAATTCCAAAAACGTCCCGAAATGTATCGTATCGTGTTTCTGGAGTTGGGAAATACCAAACATCAAGATTAAATTGGCAAAATTCCTAAAAAAATACATGTTCTCGTAAAAGAGTCATTTAGTGTATTGAAAACATTAATATTTCAAGAAAAAGTGGCCCCGTTGCTAGGATACGTACAAAATAATTTTGGTTTGCCCATCAAAAAATTCTGGTAAGATACAGGGTATTAAAAAAATGGTATACACATTTTTTACGATTATGTCAAAACTACTGGCAACATTGCCAGTCTTCTTCGTATCCTAGCAGCGGGGCGACCTTTTCCGAAACACCCTGTGTAAACAATCTTAAACTGAGCACAGTCTCAAACGAAAAAAGAAAATGCACACCTAGAACATATCGAGCGAATGATTTTTCGTAAATAAAGTGCTAATGATTCGTTTGCAATTGTAAAAATGTCCACAAAATCAAACAATTTCATTGATGTATCCTAAAACACAACTAGAGACCACTTGAATCAGTAGCCGAGTGACATTTTTGTCGCGCAGCCACAAACTAGTGATGTTGTATATAACAATTGGCGTTTTTTTTTTCCCACCGTTGGCACTGAAAAGAAATCGAAATCGTCTTGTCACTGTGTTTTTCACTTAGAAGCAAGTAACATTTTCGTTCGGCAGTAATTTCCTTCTTTCATCTTTCTGCGCACCAGGAAGATTGGATATTCGTTGTAAAAATAAAATATAGAGCACCGATGATCGAAATTCCATTAGATTGCGAACACATTTTTGTACGACGATGGATCAGTGTCAGGCCCGATTATGAGAAAATACGTTTTGACAAATTTTTTCCTTCACTTGCTTCAATAGCTATTTCAATATTGCATCGATTTTGGTTGTTTTTTGTCAAGTTGCAAGCGATCTCGATCATTATCTGATGTTAATTTCTCAAAAATTTCCAATCAATTTTATCTGATACAGGGTAAAATCGGAAGTTGCATTCCAGTCTAATATTCGGAACTCTCTGTAGGAGAATTCAACAATACAACCACATGTGATTTTGAAGCCTGATCTTTTCCTAATATTTCTTTCTTTGATTCGTCAAAATGTCTCCTTTCTAAAAGAGGATACGAATTTTACAACACGACGATGTAAGTTACAACAATCGAAATTTTATAGAATGACCTCCACGTGAGCCTGATCTGAACCCGATTGAGCATGTGTGGACGTTATGGAGGCTAGTACTTAGCATAGTTTTCTGAAATAATAGTGTTGCTTGATTCAAATATAATGTTCCGATTGTTTGGTATTGTTGTTAGTTACAATTTCGTATCTTCGTTTGGAAATGAGATATTTTGACGAATAAAGAAAGGGAAAGGAACGAATGACACGTGATTATATCTTTGCATTTCTCTACGGAGGGTTTAGAATAGTGGAGTGGAATGCAACATTCTGTTTCGCCATGTATATCACAAAATTCGTTGAGAATTTTTGCGATACTATCATCAGATGACGAAGACAAAAACGCTTTTGAATTGATGAAGAAACGAACAAAAATTCAGGATGAACATTTTCCGTTTTTCTGCTACTGATTTAGTTGGGAATGGAGGCGAAATCACTGATTTTTTCTAGATAGTTGTGACATTGAACAGAATACATCTTCCTCATTTTTTCTCAGGCTAGACACTTAGTTGAAATTCCGCTCTTTGAGTGCACCGTGCATTTTTCTACTTAGTGTTATTGCAGCTTATCGAAGTGATTTTGAAACGAATTATATTCCATCGCAGTACAAACTATAACGATTTTATTATTTTGGCAAATTGTCTTTGTTTTTCGTCCACACGACTAGTCTTTGCATTTTGCTATCTACACTTCACAAAAACATTTAGGTATATTGATTTTTAACACTTTAACCATTTTTTTTTTAATTATTCGTCGTTCCGCTATCGTTTCGGTTTACACTTTTCACACGAAGGTCCGAACGAGCTTTGGAACATTTGATTGTCCATCTTGTATCGCTGTTTCAGCGTTGATTCTACAGAAAATCGGTATTCTTTTCGGTAAAATTTTCTGAAGAAATGGCGCAGTCGGTAGGATTCCAAGTGGTTATTCAGGCAGAATGGTATTTCTATTTCAACCATGAGCAATCATGAGACTCTATTGAATTTGCACCACAAAAAATATTTCCAAAATCGAGAATACCGAATTACTGGAACCCACCTGAACATCGAAAAAAAGTATTTTCCAATTAGCTGCCATGGCAGTAACATTTGGTATTATTCAACATTTCGTATGAGCCATCGCAAAAAGTGCAAAAAGAATACCGAATAATATTGACATTACTCAATTGTTTTTTGTTGAATTCATCACTATTATTATTCACAATTTTGATCTTGATTTTTTCTGAAGCGTCTATTCAATTTCAATATTCTGATATTCATTGCCCATGCGCCATTTTGTCAGATTTATATTTTATAGCGGTGTCAAAATGTAGATCTTGAAGTAAAAAAATAATGAATTGAAATTAAATTGGATACTGTTGAAATAAATGAATAATTTTTGGAATGAAATCAACTTTTTCCGAATTCAATTGTCGTATTCCAAAATAAGATTGATAATTTTAGCGGACATTTGACAAATTCCGGAACTTAATTAAACAATTTGAAATGCAATCGACACTTTAGCATAACGCTCTTTGAACTACAATTGGAAGAGGTGCCAGGAAGCTATTTTTTTCATTAAATAAGCCCACCCTATGCAACCCGACAAAAGTCACCCGCCATGGCAGCATCATTTAGTAGACCGCGAAATTCGCGCCCCCGAAAACAACTCTACGCCACCCGTTTCGAGAGCGACGCCCTCAGCCGTCATCAGACGCTGTCGACCGAGGCGAACCGTTCGCCGAGCTCCTCGCAAAAGTGCGCCGGCGACTGCCGGAACGACGTGCCCGGCGCCGGCGGCTGACGGGAAGTGCCCGGCGCCGGCGGCTGCCGGAAAGCGCCCGGCACCGGCGGCGCGCACATGGCGCGGCGCAGGGCGACGTCTCGGCGCCGGCGACGCTTCCGCCGCTTCCGGTGACAGATCGAGCACAGGACGACGACGGTGAGCAGGATGACGCCCATGGCGACGACGTACGACGTTCGGAAGCGCTCCTGCGGCTGCTCGTCGGCGGCGCCTTCGAAACACCGTTCAAAATACTTTTGAAATACTTTGAAAAGTATTTTGGAAAATACTTCTTATATTCTTCGAAACACTGTTCGAATACTTTTGAAATACTTCGAAATTCTATTTTATGAAATGAATTTCATAAAATACTTCTCAAACTGTGGAATTATTTCATGAATTACTTTTTAAAGTATTCTTTTTGATGCATTTTGATAGCATTTCATAAAATACTTCAAATTACTTCATGGAAATGCTTGAAAATCATTTCTTAAAATACTTTACAACATACTTCTAATAGTATTCACAACATAAATGTATTTGGTAATTATTTGATATGGAACTTTCTGAAATACATCATGGAATACCTGTCAAAATATCTCACCTAATGAAATACCTCATGAAGTACTTCATGAAATGCCAAATCAACATATTTTTGATATACGAGTATATCTTCGAATAAGTGCGATGATTTTTGATCATGTCATGAAATGCTCTATACAATATCTCATCGAAAACTTGATGAAATCCATCAAAAAAGAGGCTATACAATTCGTTACCAGATACTGAGGAAGGCACCTGTATTCAACTGGAGTATTCAGATATATTTCATGAAATATCTCGAAAAATTAAAATACTCTTCAAAATACTTGGACATCTAACATCCACGTATTCTTCTGGAAATGGACCGAGTTCTGTGAATACTTCATGTCTATACTACTTTGAAATATTTCAATGAAATACTTCATGAAAAAAGTGACCCCTCGTTTGACGAAATAGCCCTGTTAGTACCTGATGAGATTAGTACCATAAAATGATAGGTGGAATACCTGTTAATATATTCGAACACCAAGCTCTTTCCGAGAGGATAAATCGAATAACTTCATAGACTGAATTGCATGGAATACTTCACGAGATACTTCATGAAACAGCGAACATTCTATCTACCAAATCTGAAAGCTTCTAATCTACCGTGCGATCGCTCTACTGGCTGAAAGATACAGAGCTACAGAAGAGAGAAACTCACGTGTGAGTGTGAGACAAGTAGTAGTGACTGTCATGCTGTGTGAAGTGATGGTGGTAGTGGTGTTGGTGAGACGGTCATGCCACTCTCGCGAGCTTCACAAGCAGCAGCGCCATCAACAGCGGTGGTGGCAGGTGCCGAAAGCTACGTGGACGCCTGAGAGAGGCACGCGAAGCACCTGCACAAAAATGCATTATTTTCCTTTTTTTTTTCTTCCTCTTAGTTTCGGTTCGTGTTAGAGAACCTGCCACCACTTCGCTTTCATGCACAATAAGCTACGGTATGTGAGGCATACAATCATGAGACAATGCGCGCCCATGATGGCAGACATTGACCTAGCGGGGACTTCGTGTAGCGACCATATTGATTGAACAACTGATAATATGACTTCGAAATTCGATTTCCAAACATAGATCAGCTCGACATTTGGAATGGAAACTAGAGACTAGAGAAACACAGGGAGATCACGCGAAATAGAGTATGTATCAATCTGTGATTTGAAAGAAGAGTTGATTTCTACTCAGTGGCTTGTCTTTGTGGTATAACTTCCACAAAGTTACTCGAAGTTATCTGAAACTTTGCAGGCACTCTTTCTAATGCGATACTGATTCATTTTTTGTTTGTTTCTAGTTTACTTGATGCGGAAAGAAAGAAGTTCTCAGCTGAAGAAATATTTGGGGAAAATCGTGTATTGATGATCTATCAAAGGAATCGAATGGACAATACAGACCAGGGTATCAACTTCATCAGGGTAGCAACTACTCTGCGAGGTCAATTCACATATAAATTCACAACACAGAATAACATCGATCACGAATCATAACCTCAATGAAATATTGACAGTTTGGCGCAAGCTGAATGAATGATGAACAAAAAAAAAATATCGAGAGCACGTGCGCTGAGAAATCGAAGAACTCACAATCAGCCTCGTCCGAGTCATCGTCAGATCCGCAGTTGGGTAAGCTGTTGCAGCGCAGCTTGTCAGGGATGCAAAACCCCGTCCTGAGACACTGGAATTCGTCGCAGCTAGGTCCATCTATCACTTCGGTCCACACTGCTTTGAAACCTTGCGCACCGACCGCCTTATCTGCCGTTATGAAACTGAAATGTCGGAGGAACATGTATGAACATCCTCACAGGAACAATATCACCTGTTATTGGTGGTAATTCACAATAGTACGAGACGTTTCCAGCTTGCAAACCCGCTCGATTTGTGGTGTTCCCCAAGGAACTGTTTGAGGACCAATTCTGTTCGTCATTTATATCATGCTGATGACAGACACATTGATGATTGTTGAAGGAGCCTCTTAATAGATGGATAATCTGATAATTCAATCATTAACTGAATACCAAGTTCACGAAAAGGAGAAATCAATTGAATAGAGATGATCTATTCTTGTTAGGTGTTGGAAAGGGTTGCAAGTTGCTTACTTCACTTCATTTCATTCTTATTGTAAAATATCAAATACAATGTGTCAAAATCTATGGAAACATGATCAAACAAGTTGAAAACTTGTCCATGACCATGTAACTTGATCGTGAAAACATTCAATCTCTTTATGATTACATAATATATGTATTCATATTTTAGCAGATAAATCTATATGGAGATATTTTATTACATCAACTCTGCTAACATGTTCGGCACAGCTACATTGTTCTTCATTTTTTTTTTGTCAAATTGATCAGCAAACTCACCTGAACCTCATCGTATTCGAGGTCGACACGTACTGCCAAGTTTTATCACCCAAAAGCTTCTCTCCGCAAAGTTCTATCGGTGTCGAAGTCAGGTCGATCCATAACCTCAAAACTGCAGCAGGACAGCCTCTACCTGAATAACAGTAACAGTAGTCAAGGAGACGGGGATCTACAGCTTATACGAGTGGAATCTGAACCACTGTAGCATTTGGGCTAGTCATCTTTAGAAGTATCCGATATACGTGGCACAGAACATAGTTGAACTAAAATCCAACGGCCACACTACAAGACTACAAGACATGGTAGCTCCAAAGTGTCTAGAGTAATTTGAGAGTTTTTTATTATGAGGGAACGGACACTTGACAAGCAGTGAAGAACAGATTCACAAATATTACACCGTATCGCAAAATTCTGCCACCAGTGGGGATTTGTATAATCGGTGTCGATTGCATTTTGCAGTCGCAGCTAACTTTCTTCAGCGAAACGAAGTTTTTTTTTCCAATACTTTTAAATACGCCCTAAGCAAGTATATTCACATCGTTGAAATATTCTTTGACACTGATTGATTTGTGACTTCAATTGATTCAAGAATGCCTGGATATTTTTATTTGCACTTTTCTCACAGTCTTCAGATTCATGATCAACACAAATATATTAATTGTATGAAAGGTATGGAAGGTTTCTATAAAGACACTCACCTAGAGGTTCGCCTTCAACAGCAAACTTCTCGAACACCAACAGGATTTTATACTTGGGTCTCGCTGTTATGTACCAGTTGCAACTTTTCGAAGCTTGGTTCTTCGATGGAGCGCTATAATCTTTGGGAAAATTCGGACTGGTCAGAACGCCGAAGTCTTGACTGCTGACGTTGCCGCCGCAATCTCCGAAAATCGATTTGGCATCCTCGAAACTATACCTGTTGGGATCGAATATGTTGAGAAGATTCGCATACAAGATATCTCTACATATAAGCTGTCAACTGAGAGGGAAGAATTTCTTTTACCTCGCTTTAAAACCGCTGTAGACGCCGTCAGAGTCGGAATGCAGGATGAGTTTCAGGCCGGTGGCCCCTCGATTGGACTCGATAGGTCCTGGCGCTGACATGTGACAATACCTGCCGATTTTGGTTTCGGAACCGTCTTTGTACAAGTTGAAGATTTCGATCCAGTCTTCTTGGCATATGGTGGTTCTACAACCAGAACAATAATCCACTGAATTACCTGCCTCGTATTTTGTACTATTTGACAGAATCCTACCGACTGCGCCAATTCGCGACATTATCGCGAAATACTCACCCATAGGAACCGATACTGGTGTTGACGTTGTCGGCGCGTATTTTGAAGTTGTCGAAGACCAACGTCACCTGCTCGTTATCGGTGGCGAGAAAGAGATAGGTGCAGTTCGTATCGCTGGGGTAGTTGGAAGGGTAGCGAGGCGAGTTGAACTCCCCCTTCTTCTTGCTCGTACTTCGGTAAGTGAAGGCGCAAGAACCATCAGGGGCAGCAGTCCCTGGTATTCGATATTCTAAACAAACAACAAGTCATTGATCAACAATCTTGAGCACAACGCATTCTCTAGGCTACAGCTCACCAGTCTCAAAAGTATAGTTGGCTTTGAACCCGGTGCCCATCTTTTCTCCGCTGCTGAAGACCATGACCAGTCTGGGACCGTCTGAAACGACAGTTGCTGGACTGCTCTCGTCCCCACACATTTCGTAGTCGAATTTATCGTACGAATCCGTGGTTTCCTGACCCTTCAGGTAGATCTTCAGATAACCGTCAGAGCAGCTGGAAACAAGCCGACACAATAAGGTATTGAACAGTTGGTACAAACGATATAGATGAAATAGTGTTCATAAAAATATTGAATAAACTTTATTTGACCATTTATGGCAAGTCCCAATAAAAAATATTACAGCAAAGAAAACAATCACATAGTGTTGGTGAAGTATTTCCACCCTGATTGAAGCTTTCCAATCTATTCGTCAAAATACTGAAGGCAGTCTTTTTTTTTTATCTGTGGACAACACGAAAGGGAAACCTATGATGTTCGAGGAACATCGTGTTAGCCAGCGGTGGAATTTTGGGAAAGAAGGAAGGTGTTGGAATTTTTCTTGAATGTCTGGAGGTTGTAAGCATCAGGAAAGACTTCACTAGGCAAAGAATTCCACAACTTTGCCGTTCTATTGATGAATGATGCTTGGTATAGCGATGTTCGACAGGTCTCGAGCCTGACAGTGTAGGGGTGACCAGCTTGAGCTCGTCTGGTTTGTCTACTAGGAATCGCGCGTGGTGGCATAATAGATGATATTTCCGTTGAGCACCGACCGTGAAAGTACCTATAAAAAAGGCAAAGATCGCCGACCTTTCTACGATGATCTAGAGAGGTCAATGATTTGGTGAGTGTTGTGTCATCGACTAGGCGAATTGAATCTAAGAGCTTTAGCGTATGTTTGGGGGCTGAGCTCCAAACATGTGAGCAGTACTCCAGGACAGGTCGAATTTGTGCTTTGTAGATCATAAGCAGTTGTTGGGATGTGAAGTATCTCTTCGCACGGAAAAGAAAACCGAGTTTTTGTGAAGCAGTTTTCGCAATGGACCTCACATGGTCGTCCCATGAGAGAGTTGAGGATTCGTTTTCGCGGAGAGACATGTTGGAACAGTTAGTTGACCATTTCTTTTTCGTTACTCACTCTCCCTTCGCGCCCTTAGGAATCCCGAACTTGACGAAGTTCAGCCGCACCCTCTCCAAATGCTGCGAGTCCTGCATGCCGTAGATGAAGTACCGGCACACCAACTTCGCGTGGTACGGCAAGGGGTAGTTCGGGCTGTAAACCATCCCGCTGGACTCCTTCTTGCTGAGGATCTTCTGGTCGCACTCGGAGCCTCTGATGTGCTCCCCCTCCTCGTCGATGAAGTCCAGCTTGGTGAAGGAGTTGGAGAACTCGAAGATGCCCTTGAAGCCGCGGTTCTGAGAGTTGGCGGTGCGCGACAAGGTCACGAAGGTGACGAGCAGCGAGGATTCGGAGGAGTAGATGACGAGGTTGCGCTGCTGGCCGCAGTAGGTGCCTATGACGGCGGAACTGTTGTCCGGACCGTCGTACACTTTCACGTAGTCGAAGGGACAGCTGTGGAATGCCGGAGGTCATTGAAACAATTTTTCAACATCAGAAATCTGTTTTAGTTAATTTTAATCGGTTCCTACCGACTGCGCCAAATCTTGAAAATTCTCTCTTTCTTCACTGCAACCATTCGAAACTCTGCTCAAGATCACTATAAGGTTTCAACTATTAGCTCTTTGTGGCTCGAAATATTGACGGAGAACTGTTCTACGTGTAAATTGTATGATAAGAATCAACAATGAGAGCCAATGTTCCAGTACCGGAAGGTCCCTGGGAAGAAGTTCCTTGCGTTTGTTTCACTTGAACCCAGAATCGCTTCATAATCAAATTGAAAATCAATCATCAAATTCTGATTTTGCTCAATTGATTACAATTCGAACTGATCGAACATATGCAAATCGAGATTCGAGATCAGATTAGATGATAAAACTAGGACGTCATAGGATCCTGAAACATTTTATCGGTTTGTACCGACTACGCCAAATCACGAAAAAACTCTTCAACACCTGTGAAATCATTGGAAACACCGCAAAAGCTACACTATATCTCAAAACCGAGTATTCTCATGTAATCATTCGATATTTATGAGAACTTTCTACAGCGATGCCTTTTATGAATCATTTTACCGATTTTTTTTCTTTCGGAACTCTGCTGAAAACAACCCTATAACGCATCAATTTCATACTGAGACTCAATCATCCAGAAACGTTTTACATTCAAATTGAAATAATCAGAAGCTGGAAGAATAAATTCAATTTTGTTCAATCGATTCGAAATTAGAACCTGTTCAAATCGAGATTCATCAGGTTTTTATAACCATTATAGTGGTTTTTGGGATTTTATTCATTTTGTATTAGAGGTTTCAGAGAATCTCAACATCGCAAATCTCACTATTTATCGATATTTGAGATCGCGAATGAGGAAAGTGTAATTTCCTATGATTCAGGTATATATTATCGGTTCCTACCGACTGCGCCAACTTTCTAAAACCCTCTTCATCCGTCACCGGAATCAATTTGAACACCTCCACGGACACACTGGGCGCACCAAGTCAGTTCATTGCCGGTACTACTTACTGCGGTCCGCCGAAGAACAAGTCGAAATCGCGGAACTCGAGGCGAATGCGTTCGCCGAGCGCTCCCAGGAACTGGTAGGAGCAGTGCAGCGCCTTGGGGTAGGCGCCCGGGTAGGTGGGCGTCAGAATAGCGCCGGTGTGTTTCACCGAACCCTTCACCAGGAAGTTGCACGGGCCGCCGGTCAGCGGCGTGCCCACCTCGTATTCGGCTGGAAAAATAACATCAACCAGTAAGTTGCCGAAGGATATATTATGGTATACATACTGGGTTTCTCAATTACAATTTTCAAAAATTTGTAACATCACATGAGTCAACATGAACAGTCGATGTGGAATACCAACAGTAGCGTAACACTTTCGGTTAAACCGGAAGTGGACAAAGACGTCCTTAATTTGAATAGAACCCCCTGTATTTAATAATAATAATCGTCTTTATTTGGGCGAAATTTAGCCATAGGCTATTCTTACATCTAACCCATATTTAAATAACTAACTTAACCTAACTAACTAACCTAACCTAATGCACAGACGAGAAACTAAATTTTCATAAAGATTGTGTTGAACAATACTCGGAGTGAGAACCATAAAAATTGAAAAGGGGTTCAAATCAAGAATTCAACAACTCATGCTTCAATTTGTATTTGAATTTCGTAGCAGGTAAACATTTATGGTCAGTATTCATTTGATTATACAAAATAACTGCATTGTATGTGAAAGATCTCTTGAATAACGAAGTAGAGTACTGAGGCATGGTCAACAAATTTTTCTTCCTAATATTTCGCGCATGAACATCGGTTATTATTTTGGAAAAAATCGTATCGTATGTTCCATATAGTAATTTTCGACCGTTTTCGAATTATTACGATTTTTGCTTATCTTCAAGAGTTGAACCTTCCTTCATGATCTTTGAAGTGAGGTTAAGAATTTTATCAAATCTTATACAATGTGGTCAGAAATATCTTGGCATTTGCAGGTTTTCAAAAGCTCCGAAAGTCTTTTTTTTTCAAATCGAACGCCCTGTATAGAATCAAATAACTGAACACACGATTGATATAGGATTTCCTGTATCTAACTCCGAAGGTTTCCGTGTTATGAGAGTTTCTCTATGAATACGTTGTGAGAATTTGAATTGACTAAATAGGCTGAACGAACTAGGATTATTTACCAATTTTCAATATTCAAACAACAAGTTAAACTGAGTTTCTTTGATTCAATACACTTATGGATCAATAAACTTAGCTAAACAATAGATTTGAGTGGATAATCTTACACTATCAACTCGATTCGAATGAAAATAACTGAGAATGTCGTATATCTCAATACAATGGCATGACCCATCGAAATGTTTTGTCTATCTAGTAGAGAATATACTGGGTGGTGGCCTAATAAAAACGAAACAAGGTCGATTTGACATAGATTTTTACTTGGAGAGGGAAATATTTTGCGCATGTTTTCAACTTTATCACTTCAAACCCCTCGGAAGGGTGAGCTCCAACCCTTGAATCTCAAATGGGATAAGGGGTCGAGTGATACATCATTTTGAAGGTAATCGAAATCTCTTACCAACGCTTCCTTGTTTTTGGAATTCAATGCAGTAGTTCTCGAGAAAATACGGTTATGAAAATAATCGGCTAGGGGTGGGAAGTAATGCTTTTTTTCCTATCATCACAATTTCTCATTTTGTAGTTAAAACGATGTTCATCTAAGAAGTGCCTTATGTGTTTTTTTAACCCTGTCCTATCCAACATTACATAAAGAATTGTTTATTTTTATGTCAGTTACTTGATCTTTCAGTAAAATGCATACCTTGCTTCGTTTTCATAGGGCCACCCTGTATAATATGAGAGAAAAATATACCTTCACTTTATGCAAGCACCCCACTGAATAAATAATAATACTATATCTTTCTATTGGAAGCTGCAATGCAAATTTAAATGTAGTGTTCCTGAACCAAAGTGTTATGGTCAGAGCACGAAAAACTCCTTGTTGTCGATCGACTCGAATCAATCTTTCGTGTATCCACCCTAGCGGGGTAGCGAAAAAGGCGAGTCGGGGTAGGGCACTTCGTTCGAGAGAGGGAAAAACTTGATATAAAGTGGATTTCTCTGACGATGAATCTCTATCGATTTTAATACATCGCCGGGAATCTGATACACATCTACTGGAAACGACGGCTCGTACGTTGTGAATAACAAGATATGACGTAGGACAGTATCGGAACGAAGAGACGAACATACGGGGTGTTCCGAAACGAGCATTTTTTTTGAAAAACTATTCGAATTTTACGCTGTACATTTTTTCTTTGGGGTTTCAATGGACTTTGAAAATTTCTAACACGCCACCGAGTTCGGCGTACCCTGTATATCGAGACATTGTTCGGAGTGTTTCAGATCCCAGGGCGAAACATCAGGATACAAAAATGTGCATAATGAGAACCCCGCGGCGAGGACGAGGACCGTTTCCATTCACGCAAAGTTCGATCCATTGTGCTTTTGTTGACCGCGGCCACGACAAATATCTGCGAACTATTATAGTCCCGCGACGATTTATCAACGCGCGCGAATACATCAGGATTTTCCGGGGGATTTTCCATCGAATTTCGCCGGAAACGTTACGTCTCTTTGTTCGGCAGTGACATATGGGCTGTAGGAGCTGCGAAAATTAACTATTTCTACGAGGAACTCGAGCGGTCCGAACGATTCGGTTAATTAACCGAAATGCCCGGCACCGACGAGAGATGTTGCAAAAATGATTAGGGGCATTAGGGGTCGTAGATGGCCGTGCTGGTACATTTCGGAAGGACGGACTTTTTTTATAGAGGACATTCACCCCGACAATTGACGATCTGACATGACAGGTGATGATACGAGCATGACATCTAGTGGGCATTTTTTGAACTAACTTTTGGAGGGCACGTAATCAGCTGATGTAAACAAAGCAATTCAAGTTGGCTTTGGCGCTTTTGGAATTTCAAGATTCACTGTGAATTATGAATCGAAGAGGATTTAGGAATCATCGTAGTCGAACTCGAAAATTTGGTCGATATATTTTTTATAGGTGAACATATTTTGTAGCAACCCGAACACATTGCAACCATTGCAACAATTACACCAGGCAACAGCATCAACATTTGCGGATCAGATAAACCAATTATGGTATATGCAACCAATCCTACACCGTTCAATGACACCATTACTGTGGGGTTGAAAAAGAGGATTTGTATTGATCGAAGTTCGATATTTTCAATTCGTTCTTGACGAAATCAATAAAGCATCGAATTTATCAGTGGCTTCAAACGTGATAGATATTAAATATTGCGAATTTGAATGAATAGACAAAAGTAAATATTTTTCCAGTATCTCATATGCAGTATAACATTCTGATTTTGAATTCAGTTTCCTTCACAAATCGTCTATATCTATATTCCAAAATGATCTTTCATCAATATAAAGGCATAAAAAATTGAAATAGGTACACGATGTCAATATCAGAAATGGCAATAATAGCAGTAATATATCATAATTTCTGTGGAATCAGCAAGTATCAATATTTTTTTTCTATTTATTGAAGTCTTCATTGTCCAAAACACCAGAAGTTTTTGTTAACAAAGCATGCGATGTGCTATAAGTAATGTTAAAACTATAAAATCATGTAAAATATGCACATACTATTGATTTTGATACTTGCTAGGTCATCAATATACATGAAAAATAAGAGTGGTCCGAGCACAGATCCTTGTGGGACCCCACACTTGGGACTATTCAAAAGGCTCTGATAGGTATGATTGGCACCATCTTATTGTTTCATCTCGAAAGCCATAAATCGTAATACGAAGATGAATTTGTAAAGTGAGGTTAAATAGAGCAACCTCGGCTAGACTTCGCCTGATATAGATATTTTATCGTGACGAAATACTCACTGTCATTGATGAACTGGTAGATTCCGTGGAAGATGTCGCTGGTGGAGATGTTCTTGTCGGTGTGGTAGGAGAGCGCGAGCGCCCTGTAGAGGGAAACGCGCGTGCGCGGCCGGATCGGCCCGCAGTACCGCCCCCCGAAAGGGGTGTTCACCAATTGCGAGGCAGCGGGTTGCAGTACCTCAGCGTATACGTCCAAGTACTCGTGAACACAACTGTCGAAAGAAGGGAAATGATTGTAGTTGAAAGTCTAGGACTGCAGACTCGCGGCGACAGTCGCCATCTTGAATATCTCCAAAACGACTGTCTTGACAGTAAAAACATTGGAGCCTTTTTTGTAGATAATTAAATTCTTCATCTATTCTATCCTGAACTTTTTTTAATGCAAGTCATCGTTTTTCAATTACAGCTTGTTTGGTGTCGAGAATTTTTTCTTTCTTCTGTAGAAGGAAAACAATGTTTTTTTTATCTATGGACAACACGAAAGGGAAACCTATAATGTTCGAGGAACATCGTGTTAGCCAGCGGTGGAATTTCGGGAGAGAAGGAAGGTGTTGGAATTTTTCTTGAGAGTTTGGAGGTTGCATGCATCAGGAAAGACTTCACTAGGCAAAGAATCTCACAACTTCGTAATGTTCAAATTCTCATCATGTTTTTCATTCGCTGTTTGATTCCATACAAATCCTATATACAACTCTCTCCTACAGAACTAATACTTTGAAAGTTGTTAGCAGTTATGACGCTAGGATAATGAATACATGAAAATAGTTGAAGGATTCTTATATTCAACTGTTGATAAGTTTCGAAGTATCAGTTCCATGGAAGAAATAAATTGTAGGAAATCTTATTATAGATAAAAAAGGTAATAAGACATTTCAGCAGTTGAGGTTTTTCAGGTAGTTTGAGAGGAAATCATAATAATTGAGATACTAAACAAACTGTGACTGAAAAACGGTGAGTTGAATAAAGAAAAGTTTGGGACAAAAAGATGAAGAATTCAGTTGTCTACAAGAAAGTTATCAATAACTTTCATCCTCAAATCAGCCATTCAAGAGATATGATATGAAAATAGACTCAAGCCGGAAGAGTTTAAACTCCCTATCTATAAATATTTGTTGAGAATTACACAGAATGATCCATGATTTGTGGTCTATAATCAGCAGGCAGGTATATGCAGCAAATTCATCGAGATTCCAATGAATACTTTCGATAATGGAGCTACGTATCCCATCGATTTCAAGTATGGTTACTCTAACATCGACAAATCAAGATCTCTTGTAACTAAATCCCTCGCCCGACAACGTGTATTGACTCCGAAATGTGCGCTGACTGGCGCTTCCCGATTATTAATCAACGGCATCATGAATTTCAAAATGAAACCACAACAACATTTAAGCGAGCGCCTAAATCAAAGCGCCACGTTTGTTTGATCACTACAAGAACTCAGCTTGTAGTCGAGCTGTAAATCATTACATATTTGACGGCACTGCATCGGGCACTATGAGAGGAATTGAACAGGGTGATTCGCCTAAGAGTGCAAATATTCATTCAGTGGGTATCCCTCCCTTTTATAACTAAAAAAATACCTCATATCACTAGCCAATGCACGCCCATGATGCGAACATTGACTTTGCGGGTACGGCAACGACCATTACACCGCATCTTCTTCATTTTTACTAACTGCACTGCTATCATACATAGCTCTGAGTCGCGATGTCACATTTCGGCACACCAATCTTGATTTGATGTGATCGGTTGGCAAACTTCTCTAACGTATTCACGAAAGAAGACTTTGCTTAACTTTGATACACATGTTGTAGAAGCTAGCATTGACACAACTCCTAAAAGTGAGCAGGTATTCAGTCGACAAACTTTTCTAATGCATCAACAACTGATCACGTGAATAATACTTCTAAATTCAATTGATGTCAATGATCAGCTCGACATTTCAAATGGAAATAGCACTTGCTCGTCTCAGCTTCAGTGTGTGGTGCATAAAGGTAAGTGGTTAGCTGATCACTTTGGAGACATTCCATGAATTAAGTGTTCTGAAATTTTGCAGGCATTTTCATTGAAGCCAAGCTGACACCGTTTCTTTATTTGCATTCTTAGGTGAATCATCTTGTAGAGCCACACATGCTAGAACCATTCACGCATTCGTCATGTTGTAACGTCTTGAATTTCTGTTCTAACACAAAAATAACATAATCACTCACCTGAAATAAAATGAATAATATGATTTATCGAAAAATGTTTCAGTTGATGTAAAAACGAAAATAGTCATGCCCATAATTCAGTAAAAAAATAATAATGTATCAGACATCATGCAATTGTGTGGAAAGTGAACGAAGATGTGTTGGATCAAAGTTCACCAATCACCAGCATGCCTACGTTAAACAAGCAGAAGAGTAAATCAATGTTCGATGAAGTATCACTGATCATTGAACGCATCTCATCTTTTCATTTCTATCCATCGAAATTAAAAATGATGTTTGTTACAGAAACTATCAAGTGAAATAGTGGAAGTACAGTATAGTGAGTTTTCAAAGCAGGTTGGGCAGAGTAACGTAGAGCTTGACAACAAATTTTAGAAAATATATCTCTTGTGGTTGTCTATGAAGCAAGAAACCAGGACCTTTCAATGCCTACAATTTTTGTTAAACAAAAGATCAGAGCGAAGTTGAGGGTACCTACAAATCTTACGAAAAAATAGGAAAGCAAGTAGCTCCAGTGATTCAAACAAAGTTATAATAATATATATAGTCTACTAGATGGCGTCTATAGAGAGAGAGAAGTGGGAGGAATTGAAACTACCATAAAATTGACACCCCTTGATAATAAATCAGCTGACTGTTGACGAAAGTATTTACTAACGAGGATAATCGAGTGGTGGCCCGTTAGTTAAATGATTCGATGGACAATACATATATCGATTTTATGAAAACAAACATGTGCGCATGTAACTTGATTAACCTTCGGCAAACTTCGGATATTTCAGCTGTCATCTTTGTAAACCTGCTTCACTCGACTGACTCAACTGTGTTATCGTCATCGTCATGTATATATCTGCAGTGTTTTCTGAGGATTTTATGCACGATTTTTGGAAATGTGCTATTCGCTGTTTCAAAAGATGATCGTAGGAAAAAATATTTCAGTCCAATAAGGATACAGCGTCGTTAAATGTCTCGAGAAACAGATGGAGAGAACCAGCCAACATGAACAGAACACTCGGAACAATCAGCTGACTGTGGGCGAAACTTCATCTGTCAAGGGCGCATCTAGTAGACTATACATTACCATGTCGTCGGATTGAGGAAGATGAATAGAGAAAGAGAGAGAGCTAGAGAGAAAAGAAAGAGAGACAGTGAAAGGCTCGTTGGTCTGATGATACTCACGCAGGTAGGTCTCCGACGGCAGATCCACTTTGTGGGCAGGCAGCGTTGGCAACACAAGATAACACGTCAAGTCAGGGCATACACAAGAATGGGCACGTGCCATGCCATACGGGAGGCTGGAACCGATACTGCACCGCCCCACGACATGACAGTTCGGACAAAGTCGACTGGAATCGTTCAAGAACAATAAGACTCTCCACAACCTCGATGACAACTCGCATGAGTTTATTTTCTGCCGTCCATGAGGAAGCAATCAACATCCGGTACCTAGAGAGATCGGTGCCAAGGCCTTCTAGCAGAACCTCCGTCTTATGCTTCATCGTCCCATCTAACACCAACGAGTTTCCTTGCAGATAGATCACTTTGTGTTGTGGTCAAAGTCTCATCTGACGAAATAACTAACTATGCAGGTGTTCCATGAAGGTCCATCTTGGCACCAACTTCGTTGATGATTCGCATCAGCGATTTGTTGGATGTGACCTCCTACCCAGTCTATAGCTTTGCTCATGAGGTCAGAGTTGCATGGCGGCAATCTGAATGATGATCTGGCAAGAATCTCGAAAGGAATAAGGCAGATCACGCAATCCTCAATTCAATCCCATAAAGTCCACATTCATGTGGTATCACCACCAACAGCGGTCTCTCATGGGACGATCCTTGGAGTACTTTATACCCAAGCAAGCTGGAGTACAGCTCTCAAACATACGCTGAAGTTCTAAGACTCTATTCAGGAGACAACTTTTGGCCTAGCGATTGACCTTTCTAGAACATAGAACGAAGGTTGTATTCCTCTCTTTCCAATAGATATTTCAATAGAGTTTTGATTTCATGTCGTCTGAAGAGGAAAAATTTGTTGATCCAAAATCAAAGTTGTGGAGAGTTCATATGTTCTCAACGATAGTTCATACTGTGTGCGCATGAACTTTAGATATGCAGGGGTAGCGGTAAGTATAGCCATCGTCCATAGATATCCTAATAAGTCCGCTCACGAATTTGAAGTACTCGAAACGCCGTACATTGTTTCTGATGGTTTGACTGCTGAATAATTTATATTTAATCACTTTGTAGCATCTTTGGGGAATTAAAAGAAGAGAATGTTATCGAGTACATGTGTGCCACAACCGACAACACAACAATGAGATGCATCAGAAGTCATCACTATAACGACCGATGTACAAAAACTGATCACAACTCGTGATCATACAACTATTTCTCCGGTTCAGCTGGAAAACGCGTCGAGCTCGATGGGCGAGGGTTGTGGCGGCATTGAGCGGACTTATTAGGATACCATGAACGATGGTATTGCAGCCTCTCATCCATGCCATCGGCAATATGCACTTGCAACGATCATCTCTAAATATTCAGTAATGATGCTCGCAAACTGGTGAGTTTCCATTATCCAGATTTTTTCCAACACCTATAACATGAATATCCATAGGAATTATAGTCCATTGATACTCTACCCCTGAAATTATGCGAATATTTGATCGAACAACTTGTTTATTTCAGGAACAAATGAGAATTCCCATGAAAAAAGCAGACTGAATAACGGGCAGAGATAAATTGAATCGAAAATGGAATGACAGTTGGTATATTCCCATTTCGTCACTCACCGTTTGATTGCATATCGATGTGCGATAATGGAAACTCACTATTCGCTGTCTATCAATCTCCAAACGGATACAAGGTGATACATTGTCTCGACGAGATGCTGGATACCAAAATCGATAACGTAAAGATCACCCTGTATCTCTAATTTCAATATCAACATCGACATTTCGACCTATTTGCCAATCGCAATGTTCGATATCAGTCCAGGATTTTGATCAAATAGAATAACAACAATGTAATAAACAAAGGACAGCTGGAGAACGAACATTTCTTGACGTTATTATGACATCACACATTTCTCAGGAGTTTTTACATAGTTGAAATTGCAAATCATGCATACAAAATTATAATCGATACTTCGATAAATGTCAAATCAAAATCATGGACTCATATTCACTGTTCACAAGAAGAAGCTTTAGTTTATATCCAATTACAGTACAGCCTACATTTTAGCCTAAACTCCGGATATCAAAGTTTACTTCAAGTATTCATATCATATACATAATAAATCCATGCAGTCTGCGAGCAACAAATAACTGAATTTCTGACAAATACTATTTCCAACAAATTTTTTAGATCTGCTCATTAGTTGATGGGTAATCTAAGATGCATGAAGTAGCCTGTAGTTTTATTATTTGCAGAGGTAAAGATTTGAAATTCCCTGGAGAGAGAATTTGGAATTATTGTCTCTTCAAATAGAAAAGTACGTGCTATTAAATATCTCCCGTATCACCAGGTATAGTTTTGAAGCAGGGCATTGATCTCTAGAAATATCGCTGCCGAAGATAATGTGCTTGGCAAAGTCTTGAATCGATAGACATAGTCTATCTTGGGTTCACGAATGACTTCCTCCTTTCTCCTTCCCACTAACACTGAAAGATCGCTCTTTGTGAGATCTCAAATGGAGTGGGAAGTCGTTTCATTACAATTTGTCGAAGAAAACGGACTAACAAACTGCACGCATTCATTTTGATACGCTATTTCCACCTTTCTCAGTTCGAAGATATATAACAGACTCACGGACTCTCTATTTTTCACCAAAGAATTCGAACACGATGGATCATCGTTATATTGAAAGATCTTGATTGCAGATGTATCCAAACATATCTGTTTCGGCCTACCGAAGGCATCATCAGTAGGGCTTGGTTAGCAGACAGATTGGAAACACTCCGTGACCGTATATGCATGAAAAATTAAGTTACTGGGTATGACATGAAATATACTATGCCAGGCGACATCTTATAGGTCCCTACGCCTTTTTACGATCTGCCCAATAAGTCACTACGCTTGAAATCCAACCCTCAGCTACATAAAAGTATCTATTTGTCAGTGACATCTTGTTTTTTTTCAATTCTATATAGGTACTTATCTAAGTGAACGTTAAAAACATTATGAAAAGTGTATTTTGGATTGCAATTTTTTCTGGATGTAACTTCAGTGATCTTTCAAATTCACTTCTCGGTCTATATTTTTGAATTCTGCTATATCTAGAGCCGTAGGGGCTTATACATGACAGTATATGACGAAAAACTTCCATGAGAATTGACAGTTTCCTCCAGAAACCTACTTCAGATCTTCAGGCACTAGACTGTGCATGCATACCCAGTAACATCATAAGCTCGTTAGTTTCTTCGAGAAGTCGATTTCTTTGTTGAAACAGAGAGATTCATGGTAGTAGTAGTGACAGAGAGGTTCTGGGTCCCTCAAGTACGACCTAGGCAGCCCCAGAACCTGCCACACTGCTCTACTGATTCCGGCAATCGTCCGATGCTACTGGTACTCACTCTGGCGGTCTGCCTCGCAGATTGAAGGTGACGAAGGTGATCTGAACACGCTGGCCCGGCCCGGCCAGGAACGTGTACACGCAGTTCCGGGACAGGCCGCGGGGATTTTCGAAATCCGGAGCTAGGAACGTGCCGTTCATCGGGCCACCCGGTCGACTCACAAACGTCTGATCACACTCTGCAACAATAATATCCGATTGATTCGTCATATAATGTCTGATGGATAGTCATTGTACGCGAGTTGAATTGTATACTTTTTATACGGTGAATATACACGGAATATTGTTCTCCATTCTCATATCCCCAGTCGGATGAACTATCATTCGAATATTTGGGGATTGTAAGAGAAAATCGTTCACTTGTTAGCAACTATTTTATACCCACGCCAAATCATAAGACTAGTGGATAGCTTCGAATGGGAAATTGACATGAAAGTACTGTATTGTCTTCCATGAAGGAACTGTCACACATATGCTACCCCAACAAATCAACTATAAGAAGGTACGAACGCATTTTCTCTAGAGGAGCACTATTTAATCAAAACTCTCAAAATCATCAATGAATTCTTTCAATTTCAAGAATACCAAAAGTTAAGCCTAAGATCGGCTCTTCATAGATTGATTCAATTACTCTCACTACTTTCCAAACAGACTATAGGAGAACTTTTCTGTTGGTTCATTAGTGAAATAATGAGAGATAATTCAAGTTTGCTTTGGGAAAACTGGTTTATCTGTCTCGATCAGTGACTGAGATTCTTTCATTGGAAATCCAGTGGGAATATCATGCACATCCTTTTTTTATCGTACGAACTCTTTGCTTTCAGATTGAAATCTCTAGTGACTAATACCAATCCTCAGAGCTTGTCGCGATGTTAAATTGCTCCCAGAAGAGAAACGCGGTCGAAAAATGCCATGATAAATAATATAGATACAGTGTGAATCATTCGTTTTCAGCCACCTTGTGAAACCTCTATTGTTTGTGCGATTTAGAGCTCGATGAACTTGATTACGAGACCGAAAAGCGTCCCGTTCCAACGAAATCTAATGCCAAGTGAACTTTCAGAGCAGACAGGATGATTACGTCTTCAGTTTGAACGGGTTTTTGGATGGTGCTGTGATTAGAATTCGAAAATAAAGCAGAACGAATTACAAAGGAGGTTTCAGTTGAAAATTCGTTGGTGTATATATCTGAAACATGATGTACAATAATGAGTCCCGTCAAATATCAGCATAGTTTCCCAATTGATTTAGATTCCATTCACACCATTCGGATGAGATATATATATATAAATATATTTGATAACTCGGCCGATACAGCAGCAATAAAATTGACTGATGATTATATCCACCCCTGCAAAACGCGCGATCCATGTGAACCACCCTCGGATATTATTGAAATCGTATTTTATTTCTGGCTCCGTAGATTGTAGCGTCACATCATCTCGTCTGTTCTCGATTCAATTGGTTCCGGGAAATTTCGATGCAGATTTACGGATCCGGAGATATTTTGCGATTGTGTTTTGATTCGGCGAATTCGATGCCATCGGAATATTTCAGTAAACATAACCCAAATAATAACTCAAATCGATGGAAATTTGAAAAGAGTTATTCAAAATCGAATCCTGATAAATGGTTGTTGAACTGTAAATAACGCATCGAATGTGAAACTAATCTCGATGGTGTCAACAATCTCATTGACCTATAAAATTTGACATCAAAGTCTGACACGGTTCTGATCACTTTGCAAGCCTCCTTTGAACGATGATTCCATACGTTCTCACCAGGCCGGCTGACGTGGCAACGTCGCAGGGTACAGAATATCGATTGCCATCGTAGGCCCTTGGCACTTCACAACCGTTACAAGTTCCTATGACAAGCCGACGCTTGAACTATCCTCGTGTAGCAGTGTTGCCAGGTCATTTTTTCACCTCAACAGCAGAAAGTCTGACAAAAAAAAATAGGTTCGACATCGTAGAGCTGAATATATTGAAGCTGGAAATATGAACCAAGATGCCAAGGCAATCTGGGAGATAATTTACTTCCAGCTCATTTCCTTCCCTCCTTCGCCAAAATGTTTGTAGAAAATTCCACTTTGAAACCACGAGGCCAGATCTTCCGTCAACACACAATCAGGCACAATCTGCTTGGCCACATACCAACTTCCATACCAACTTGGTATACTTCCCTCTAACAGAGATATAGATAGTCCAACCGATTACAAATAAGGGCAAGAAAACCCTTCCCAACAACTAACATAGACCCTAACATACCACTAATATCTGTGATCTCTAAGGTGATAGAAAAAGCAATCAACATCGAGCTCATCTGATATCTAGAGAGGAATCAGGCTCTCGCCAAAAAAGATCAACAGCAGGTCTGCTCCTACGTGACACATAAGTGACAGGTGTCAATTGAGAAACATGAGCAGTCTCTGGCTGAAGCATTGAATGTGTTCAAAGCATTCCCATATGGATTGCCTCCCCAACTATGTGTTTTACTTTCGAGTTCCCTTGCAGATAGATCACTCAATGTGGTCGTTGACGGGGTCTCACCTGAGGTGCTACAAGGATCTGTCTTAGCACCAACTTAGTTTTGCTCCGCATTAACGATTCGTTAGATGTAACCTCTTGCCCAGTTCACAGCTTTGTTTCTCCTCTTGGACATCCATGTATCATCCAATGAATGACAGAGGTACAAGACGGAGACAGGTCGATGCTTTGAATGATGATATGGACAACTCACGATGGCATTGATAGCTCATTCACAATCTACTTTCTATCAGCTGTGTTCAATGTATTTCCATTATTTCAAAAATGAAATTACCGATAAAAAATATCAAAGTATAATAGTTGAGCCACTGCTAAATCAGTAAGGATGGCAACTCTGCCGTATAGGAGACAACCCCCACCACCTTACCGTTTTTCAAAGGCTCGAACAAATAGAGCTCCGTTTGATGTTCGATATCAAGAGCCATCGCTCATCAAGTGAGCATATAAAAAGTAGCCGATAACTTTATTGCATAGTTCATCAAAACAGCTCTGCGTGACAAATTTAGAGATTTTCGAATTAGTACACCGGTAGACCCATGAACCGTCGTTGGACTCTTCATACAGGATGTCTCTAGAATATCCTCAAAAAACCTACCACATATCCCTCTTCGAGATGAGTAAAAGTAATGCAATGCAAAGTTGATTAGTTTGAGCGCTAGACTCTAGACTAGTCTCCTGAAGCGAATTCACTCCTCAAATTTGGTACGTTGTCATAATTCATGGGACAATGAAACTCATATCATTATCATGATTGATATTATCCCATGGACTGAGAACATTTGAAACTTCTACGTCAAAGGAAAGCAAGAGCTTTGACTATGAAATTCGGACTGCGTAACTCTCGACCTCGATAATTGCAAGTGTAGGTTCCACAAAAAAATATTCACTGAATGAATCAACGCTAAATATTGTATTCCTTTTTACGTCCTGAAGTTGTAAATGAATATTGGATGGATGTTTCGAACTGATAACAGAATTTCTGAAGGTTAGGAAAAAAAGGAGACTCCGCCCTCCTATACCGGTAGATCCCCTGGTTCCTGTCTAACTTCGGCAACGCCGTAGGCGCAAGCGGTTTTCATCCCTTCGACGAGCCCTCCGAGATCAGTACGCGAAAAGTGGACCAGATATGGTGGTCGCGATAGCAATCTGCTGCATCCTCGTCCTGCTGACGGTCTTCATTATCATCATCATCGTCGTGGGACAGACGATAACCACGCCGCGGGGCTGATAAGGCCTACGGGCCGCGAGAGCAAAGGACAGCGGTCGTTTTCGCGCCAAGATTCGTTGCTCAACTGTCATCGACCATGTGGCTGCCGCCGCGATGATAATTAGTGGCTTAAAGAGACGATAGTTTTTTAAATGTTGTTTGTTGGTTGTTGAAACATGTTGTCGTGATAGATGATGTTGTTTAGACGTCGACTCGACAATAGTTGTCATGTAGACTGGTGCTCTTCTTCTCTTTCATTGTTGGTCGTCGATTTTATATTTGTATGGATATTTATCAAAGGGTTTCCATGATATGAAATAAAGATGTTTTATAGTAACACGCGAGTCTTGTTTCGATACAACTTTGAGACAGAAACCACGATGCATTTACTATAAGAGAAGGTATTGAAATCTATCCAATATTTTTGTAACATTAGTTTAAGTTCCAGTTCCAGCACATGAATCATTTTTTCCTTCAGAATAGTAGATTGAGTACAGTATCACCCAATGTTGATTTTTAACAAGTTAAAAAAAATCATTATCAATTTCATTATCAATGAAAGTTCATACAATTTTGAAATGCACAACATTACATTATCAATGACACCCCACATGACTTCATTGGAATCATTCAATGAAAAAAACCAATTGAAATTGTCCACCTTGTCTATCTTGGGGTGACTGATAAACTACGATGAAACCTTCAGAAAAATCACAATGAGAGAGTAATTTTATCTGTCCAGTTTGCACGTCTCATCAATTATGAGTCTAGGAATAACATCAGTCAACATTTTATGGGCTATTTGGGTTTGCTCGGAACTAATTTTATCCTGTAATCCCTCATCAATAAAAAACTATATGTGGGTATCAATAGACGATAATGGTCAGTGCAGGGAAGATATTTTTTCTGTTACAAGATGCTTAGAATCAAAGCCGCGGTAATAAATACATGTAGCTGAGTATTACTTTGATTCTGATGTGTTCTCTTAAATTTTATTTCACTTCACAGTTATCAATACGGTGGATTTAATATCACTACCCCTATCTCCTTCACGGGAGAATCAATGCCCTGCTATACGGAAGGATGAATTTCCCCCAGCTCTTTCTATTCTCCAATTATCGTTTTCGAGATCCGCAATCTTGCCGACTAGACATTTATTTTCACCCGAGCAAATCTCATTTCATTCGAAAGAAAGAAAAAAGACTAAAAAAAAAAACAGGAAACATCTCGAACGCCACTAATACCTTTATTCTCCACCCATATATATTTCGTCCATAATTTCTCAATGGAGAATACAATTTTGTATACACCATGTGAACCGGTTGACACCCATCCTCCGGGCCGGAGGCCCTCTAGCTGGATCTCAGCCCGTCGTTATCATCCTTGTTTGAGCAAGGATAACTCGATGTCACATCCGAGTTCGAGGTTTCTAGACATTCTAGAGGGATTTTTGATGACTAAACTGCTGGCATCGCGTGACAGAATATCAGGATTCTCTGGCCCCGAAGCTATCGGTGAAATGTGGAGGCTGCGATGGGATCTCTCGAATAGGAAGGCGAGGTAAGGCGCGATATGGTAAACTATTTGGAGCTCTGCCATGAGGAAAGATCGATGCTAATGCTTTCTGGACGCTATAGAAATTAATTGGCTGCGAAGAGATAGCTGGCCAACAGTACGATGAAAGACTGAGACCGGGAAATGAATCACAAACGGTGATCTGGCACAGTAGAGGAGCTAGGTGGGTTCTAGGGAAATATGGCTGCTCAAAAATGTGAAAGGTGAAACTCTTACTAACAGCCAGAACCCCTTCCGGTTCATCTACTGGAGAATCTAGAATATAGAATAGAATATATGTTTATTCACAAGGTAACAAATAAAAAAATTTTACAAAATAAATACACTTGTATAAATACCAAGTAAATAAACAAAAACGCCATGTAGCCCTTGTAAGGACTGTCTATGGATTGGTTTATGTTTATTTGCTTTCATGAATTTGCGCGTGCATTAAAAAAACTCCTAGATTATTAGTAGGTACCTTATTAAAATGTTATATTCATATAGTATAACAATAGATAAATTAAATAGTAAACAACATTAACCTAGCCTAAGGGATATAAATAAAAGGTATAATAAGTAGAATGAAGGAATTTTGTTATATGATGGTTTGACATATTTTTTTTAATCAATCAATAATCGAAAGAAAGTATGCTCTTCCACATTGCAAAATCCATTTTTTTAAGGTTTTTTTAAAGAACAGTTTTGATCTGATACATCTTATACATATTTTCCGGAAGGCTATTGTATAGTTTTGGTGCATTATACATTAGAGATCGTTGCCCTAACGCTTTGTTGGCTCTAGGTTAATATGCATTCTTCTTTCTCATGCTCCGTGTATTATAAGTGTGGTCAGGTTTATTGAGATAAGATGACTTATTCGAAAATATAAATATCAGCACTGACTTCACATATATTTGTCTGATATCCAATATTTCGAGGTCGTTATAAAGTTTGTCGGATGGGTATCGGTATGGTTTGAAAGATATTATTTTGAGAATTCTCTTCTGGAGTACCATCAGAGGTTCTATCAAAGTTTTTCGTGCCCCTCCCCACCCAATTATACCGTAGCTCAATAACGACTCTCCGATTGCAAAATATATCTGTTTCAGTTCTTGAAGTGGAAGTATATATCGACATTGATAGAACTTATACAATAGGGGACGGATTTTCTTTTTGAGGTTTTCTGTGTGGACGTCCCATTTTAGACAGGAGTCGATGAATATTCCAAGGTAACGGACACTACGAGCCGTTACGACGTTTAGTCCCTTTTTTTTTCATAACTTTGCGAATGATAGTACACTTCATACAGTAGTCAAAGCTATAGACTGAGCAGGCGGTCACATCCAACGACAAAGTTTGCTCCCAGACAGATTCTTATGGAAAACCAGCATTGATAGTCATTATACCAGATGACAATCCATCTACCAATTGAGTTTCCAAGATTCCAGTCACATTTTTTCCTCGTTAAGGTTCATTCGCCCTCCCTCTCGAAAGCAATGATGCGATAAACGATATCTGCAGCTTCCCACACATTCAGTGACAGCCTCGAGAAGTGACTGCATCTTAGCCCTCGGGCTTCCGACGCTGGATGCGAAAAAAGTAAAACCACCCTTTCGATAAAGCTTTACGACTGCCAAACGGCAATGACGAGAGACATTACAGGATCTCGAAGGGATCGATAAGTTTTTTTTTTTATCGCCGAAAGCGACCACGTGGCCAAATTAGCGGGCGATCATTCGGAATCGGGTACTTACCACTGGTAATCTGTAGACAAACAGCACATAGGAATAGGATCGACAGTACAAGTCTTCTTCCTGAGGTGTACCGGTTATCTGGGGCCATATTGTGTCCTGCAAAACAAGAGTTCGAAGTTTAGATGTGGTCATAAACGTCAAAGCGAGATATCTCGTTATCCAACACCTTTATTAATAGAAAGGCTCGAATCTTTATTAGACAAGAGGATTAATGTGTTTGTGTAGATCCCCCCAAGATGCAATAGAAGACGAGACTGAAAAATGTGCGTCTCGTAAATGATCGTTTCAGCTTCAGTCGCTCGAAGGAATCGAGTGAATATTGTTTGGAGGATGTAACCGTATCGCTGTTGATTTATCTGGTATCATCAGCACCTTTTGTTTGTTTCGGTAACGATGTTAGTGCGGAAGTTTTAGAACTCCATCGATACATCCGTCACCCTTTGTTTTCTCTAATCGAATTGGCTAGAAGTAGGTTGCTCTGGCGTGATACATTCGTTTGGAATTTGATTGGATGCGAGTGGAACGTTCCTTAATTGGCTCAGTTCGAGGCAAACATCGCGTTTAACGCGATTATATCTGACAGCGATGTGGCAGACACGTATATCTAACACACAGTATACTTGATAGCGATTCAGAAATTAGGCACACATATTCACCAAGCTAAATTAACTACAGTTTAGAATAGAAAGCTGAGAAGGTCATAGAACAAAAAAGGGGTTGTTACCCCTGTAAAAATATCTTTCTGTATATTCTCAAGACCATTTGAGCTGGTTATCTTGGAAACTGCAGAATGTACGAGGAAATAACTGAAAAAAACTAGATTTATAGAATTTTTCGTAATTTTTTTGAGAAGCTCCAACCCTAGGAGTGCGTCAAAACTACGAAACACCCTGTATGAGTACCATATGTGGAGATACCAGCAGTAAAATTTCTTGGTACAGTATTATTTCATTCATCAATCACTAGAAGCGTGCATTTCTTTCAATATTTCCACACTAGTGCGTTTTACTTTCGACTTTCCTCTTGTCACACTGAAATGTGCTACTTTTTGGAAGAAAAAAAAAACAATTTCGAAAGCGGTCGTGGGAAAAAATGCATCTCGACGATCCCCGATGAGAGGCACATCCAAACATCCCCCCCCCCTCGGGGGATGAAGAGTCAGACGGAGCGTCGTCCTTCCGGACGCCGTTAGGGCTCTCGAATCGTTACGGCGACGCGTCGCGACGCCCATAGAGGGCGCGGCGGGCGTCGGAATCGCTTCGATTTTTCGGCAGCGTCGGGACGTAGTCGATGCACGATTATACGCACCCCTTGACCGAATGACAGTCGTGTGGGTATGATTGGATCTTGTTGAAATGCCATCGGAAGGGTGTTGATTGAACATTAGAATTCAAGAGGGGGTTGTCTTGGGACTGTTCTAATAATATTTCGTAGTTTGATGATTATCTCATTATTCTCATTATGGCAGTTCGCGCGAAGCGATCTAAACATGGATTCAGGATTCATGATGATCCATAATGTCTTCTGGAATATTATACAGTCGCTGTCGATTGATATCCCTTGGGAAATTACTATGATAATCCGAACCTTTGATACATATCCCTGATCCGAGAACATCTCAAGCTTTGATGGGGTTAAATACGTACCAAAACTATCGCACATCGAATAATATACGTTCATGCAGTGTTATAGTTTTATTTATATTTACAACCACGTGAGGATCATTGCGAGAACTCTCAAAAAATTTTCAAAAACCACTGATTTTCCCGATTTTCCATTCCTCTAAATTATCTCCAATCAAAATCAAAAAATTTGAATCGTTATGAACGTAGTCAGTTCGGGCTAGTTCATACCCTAATCAAAACAAACAACTCATTGGACTGCCTTGGATCTAGATGTTTCCTTTTCCAAAAATTCATTCGCATACCACCAAATACTCGTTCCTACATGTTTTCCCCACACTCATGAAGAAAATCGGAATTTGCTAAGGGCGTTCCCCAAATTTACACCCCTGAAACTCCGCCCCTGTGAATTGAAAACTATAAGTTACATCGAATATTGAAAGAATATTATTTTACAACATTTTAAACCGCTCCATAGCCCTATCGTGAACGGAACAATTTCGATATTCGTGTGAGGAGAGCAGAAATACGATATACCGTATCAACCCAAATCCAACAATTTAAATCTAATTTCTGAGACGGAATCGAGAATGAGTATTAAGAGAGTTTACTGCTTCAGGTCACATTTTGACATTACTGAACTACTCTCAGAACGTTTATTCATCTAAATCATTTCATCAAAGTGATATAAATGCACGCAACGATACCACTAATATATGTTAGATAGCCTAGTGAGGTTAGCAAGCGTGCTTCTCAAGTTGTGGCTGGGGGTTCGCATCCCGCCCAGGAAGAAATTTTTTTTCAATTGGAATTACGTCTATATCGACATCTTTGAAGCAAGCATAGGTGTGATGCTATCGCTAGGATCATGCGTCTTCACTGTTTGTTCCATAAAACCACACAATGTTTTTTTCTCATTGTTTCTTAATTTGCGAGCTGCACTATTCTAGACTATAGTGCTTTATGAGATGAAGGCACCGTTACCATATGCTTCATGAGTTCAATCTCGCGAATATAATCACATCAAATCTTAATGGAATTCACCGATAATTTGCAACACAAGTTAGGTGGAGCACGCGTACCGTCTAAATGCCATTATAGCCAGTTTATAATTAGTTCGGCCGAAGCTGAGAAGTATTCGGAAAATTTTCGATTATACTAGACGATCATGAACAAATTAGAACTGAAAGCGTCGTGCACTTTGAAATATCTTTGGGCTAAACAGCAAATAAAACAAAGAATTCGAACTTCTCAAGGCTTTTTGATAACACAACAAAAGAGTAACTATAGGCTTGTAGATTTCGAAATCACGAACTCAAAATGTAAATGTTGAAACAGGGAACCCAACAATGTTTTTGGTTGGTGGTTTTCAAAATCAGAGAACTACAAATTCGCTTCAGATTCATTTTGTTTGCCTACGAATGTTTTCAGGCTTCTACATTCTGCAACAGGGAACCCAGCCTAGTGGATTTTGAAATCAGGAGCCTATTTGGGTGACTTGATTTCGTACTCAGGGTATCAAAAATGTCTCTGGGTTTCATGATTCGTCAATAGGGAATTCGATGAGACCCACTTAGCAATCTAGAACCTGACGAATCTTCGGGGCTTGTAGATTTTTTTATGAGGAACCTAACAAAATATTTAATTCAAGAGTCTTGGGGTTTCCTTCCATAGGGTCGATCAAGATATCAAATTGGGTTGTTACAAAATGTAGATTTGCATTTGGACTTGTTGATAATCGTTAGGAAGTCGCTCGGGAGACTCAACATAAGGAGTCAAACAATGTTTTGAGCTAGTAGATTTAGCAATCGAGAATATAACAACAGATTTTGCGCTTCTCATGCATTTCGTCGATAAATCTTGTCGTCAATCAATGGCTTTCTGAACCTGAACAGAGAATCTGCGCAATAAAGACGTTATTTTCACAACGAAAAGCATTCGGAGCCAGATAATTTCAGACCGTTCGATTCCAACCACCACTTCCGGTAGGACGTTCATTGTTATGTAAATGTGCACGCAGTGCCGTGCCACAAGGGCGACACGACGTCTAGAGGACCAAAATCTCACCCAAAACATAGATATACAGGTGGCCCAATGAAACCGAAACAAGGGATGCATTTTACTGAGAAATCAAGGAACTGTCATTGAAATAAATGATTCTTTAAGTGATGTTGGATAGGACAGGATTTAAAAAAAACACATAAAGCACTTCTTAGACGAACATCGTTCTAACTACGAAATGAGAAATAGCGATGAAAGGGAAAAAAGCGTTACTTTCCATCACTAGTCGATTATTCTCATAAACGTGTTTTCTTAAGAACTACTGCATTGAATTCCAAGAAGAGATTTCTATTACCTTCAAAATGATGTATCACTTGCCCCCTTATACCTTTTGAGATTCAAGGGTTGGAGCTCACCCATCCGAGGGGTTTGAAGTGGAAAAGTTGAAAACATGCGCGAAATATTTCCCCCTCGAAACAAAAATCGACTGGCTCGAGCGTTTTTTTTTTTCTGAGAACGATAACCATGTCAAATCGGGCGTGTTTCGTTTTCATTATTTTATGGACGTCCAAATCATATCCAATTCATGTGGGAATATCCTATGGATATCCATTTCAAGTCCAATTCTGGTCGGGGTACCCCTGGATTTGAGAACGATATCCAGCAATAATGAGTGTGTTCAATTGCGAGATTTATTCTGACAGTTAATATTTGAGTTATGGAAATGAGTAAATGGATATCCTTCAGAATATGTCCTATGGATGAGATTGGAACAGAACAGGTCATAAGATATCCGAAGCAATTATGGATGACTTTCAAGCTTTATTTCTGTAGTCAATTCCTGATTGTCTCTCATGCTTCGAAGTATTCAAAGAAAACTCTTGTTTTTGGCTATGGAATAGATGTCCATAAGATATCCGCCGACTGATATCTTATAGACATCTTTAGAAAATATCTAAAGGACATTCTCGAAGGATATTCTGTGGAGGTACAGGTTGGTGCGCTTTGGAAATACATCGGACTTCCATTAGATATATTTTGGCTAATACTGGATATCCATAGTACATCCATGGAATTCAAGAAGGATGTCCAATGGATGTCCATGTGTTATCTGGGTAACTACGCCGCTGTGTGAACGTGACTCTCTACCGAAATCGGGTTACTCAAATTCGATAGACGTCGGCTATTTGATTCAAAACGAGTATGCCGGATCCTCTAGCAGGTTTAATTAAACCGACGCTGTTTCTGGCTCTAGCGGAACCTTTCCGACAAACTTTCGTTCGAAAGCGATGAAAAACTTTCGCGGCCTCAACGAACATTAGACTATTGCTGAAATCTATATTTTAAGAACGCTAAAATTGTGAGAAGAAAATTCACTTAATATCTCTGAAGGGCTTAAGATATTACTGGATATTTAACAAAAAAAAATGCTGTTTTCAAACATTGGATTCATAGAAAAAAAATATTTTTCCTATAACCATTTATGGAAAAATTGCATGCACCTTGTATATTTCATAATTTTCAATGTCGCACAAGTTACTTAAGAAGGATGAAGATTTCCAGAACATTTGAATATCCATGTGGATGAAAACAAATATAAAATTTTCTGGATGAATGGAAAAATTCACGTAGCAGTCCATCTCACTGAAAGCACTCATCAAAGAGCCATCTTCCCGATCCGGGACCCGGAACTTTTCAGCGAGTGCGAAAGACAGTGAAAGATTGCCTTCTGGATGAATTGACAGCCGTTTCGACCCTTCGAGAAGAGAGAAGGGAATCTATAAGGCGTTTTTGATGGGTCGAGAACTTTTTCTAAGGTTATAAATTCCAACGTTTCCCACCGAAAAATCCGAGCGTCCTTATAACATGCAGGGTTTGAAAATGTAATTCTTTGCTTCGATTTTTTGTTGGAAGTTCCAGTAATTCCTAGTAGAAGCGGCAACACCGCACCATTCTGATTCTTTCACTTGGGTAGACCGTTCATACATATGTCTGAATTTTGGAAATCATCTGATACGCCATATATCGAACGCTCCCAATCATTTAACTGGAAAATAATGCTAGAAATTATAATACGCTTATTTTTTTGTGCTACGTTTTTACTACTTTACAGTACACTCGGCAACACCGCACATTTCTGTAATCGTAATCCTCTACAGTCTTCTTCTCGAGATCGAGATAATCGATCAAATTTTTTCAAAGTTTCCGATACTTTCTAGTGGGGGTGACAACACCGCGATGGAAAATATCAAATAATCACATCAGGCAGTGCCGCTGCTGCCGCCTTCGAGTTTCGCAACGTGGAATAATGAATAGAGATGCAAAAATCAGCATATTATACCGTTACCTCGTTTACATTTTCATATTCCTTTAATACAGTCTGGGCTACGCTTTGATAACTATTCAAACTGCTCAACACCTCGCGTTAAAGGGCACTAAGAACTTTTCCGTAGTCACATAGCTATGCTTTCTCGATGATGAATGATTCTTTCTTCATAGACTTTCTCCAAGTCGTAGAAAAAGTCTAGTATGTCACTCGTATATAACCGTCACTGTTTTAATCACTATCGTGCCATAGCTCCGCTTGTGTAACTCGCTTAGTCACTCAGTATCATTGGATTTCATTTAGAACCTCAAACAATAGTTGAAGACTCGAGACTAGATAGCTCTGATTTATGGATACAAAGATATGCTGCTGAGAAGCAAAATACTCCTTGGTCCGAAGCGTTCTTTGTCTCTTTCCTGGGACCAGTCGGAATCATCAGCCACTGTCCTCGTTCGGTGCAATCAGGAACAGTGCTGGTGTTAAAATGGAACCCTGTGGCACTCCCGCATAATCTAAAAATGTCGGTACCTAGTTGACCAGCTAGACTTCCAAATGCTACTGGGGTCTGTGCCGTTCCAAGGGTCTGAAAGACTTCTCTTGCCGCTGACATTAGAAGTGGGTAATTTTAGCTAGCTTTATTTTTTGCTTCAACAGCTTTAGAACAATGTTCCTTGCTGCAAATCGTGAAAAGATTGGGTTTTCAGATATTTTTAGGATACTATCAGGGTCAGTACCATTACAGGTGTCTCAAGTTATATTTCCCAAAAACTTCTGCTATTGAATACGTTGAGGAGCTTTGGCCAGCCTCATTTTTTGCCTTAACAGCTACAGAACAATGCAAGCTGCAATTTCCTTGTTGCAAGTGGTCGAAAAAGTTAATTTCCAGACCTTGTTACGGTATTATTAGAGTCAGCAGCATTCCAGGTGTTTCAATATTAAGTTTTCCAAATACTTGAGATAATTGATACTAATTGCTACAACAGCTGTTGAACCATTTCCCCTTGTTGCAAGTGGTCAAAAGTGTAAGATTTTCTGCAGTATTTCCAAATAGACTGGCTTCTAGGTGCTTTGTCCAGAGACTTCTTTTATTAGGATGATGAAGACTTCAAGAAAGATTCATTTTTTGCTTCGGCATCTGTTGCAAGTTTTCAAAATATTAGATTTCCATAGCAGCAGTTTTACCAGGTTCTAGTAAGTAGGTAGCATTCCAGGTGTATCTTATACTTTGCCCAAAGAACAGGTTGGTGGGTTTTAACTAGCTTAATTTTTTACTTCAGCAACTGTAGAGCCAATTTTTTTTCAAGATGATAAAGACGTTCAAGAGTCTGTGGTAGCGTCATGTTCTGCTTCAGCAACTTTAAGACTATCTTCCCTTGTTGCAAGTGATCAAAAGAGGTAGATTTCCACATATTGTTGTATTATTATCAGGTCAAGTAGCACTCTAGGTATCTCATTACAGTTTACCACTGATGTAGAAAGTTGCGGACCTATATTGCCTAGTTGAAACTGTTATTAAAGAAGACGCCAAGTTCCCCACAGCTCAAGTTTACGGTGTAATTGCTCTTCCTCTGTTTTTCTTTTGAATTTTCGATAGCTACAACCCACTGTATGTTATGATTATATTCTATCGATAACAGTGACTGTCATCGGGAAGATCCAAGGTCGCATATTCGTTTATACTGACGAGGGCGCCGAAAAATTCAATAATCCCTGACATAAAAGTTTCCCTGACACAGATATGACGGTCCTACTTAGAGAAGAGACGAGAGAGATGCTTTCAGTACGAATGCGATTCGATTGAAGCATCTACAGTGACTAAAACGATCAATAGGACATATCAGTGTTTACGAGACACATCAGATTGTTGAAAATTAACCCACATGCTTTATTTTCGAGCCTAATTGTGTCGTACGGAAGTGTTCTCAAATTTTGAATGATTCCTGGACTTTGAAATCATTATCATTAAATCGAATACGACTGTCGTAATAACCATCAAACGTCAGTTGCATACACTAGTCCATGTTGCCAACTCTAAGACATGAGAAGCTCTCGGGCTATAAATGCAATATAGACAGAACACTTTCTAAAGATGTAAGCGTTGTAGAAAAAGGATTTTTAATAATCTTCCTTCTGTTTCTTTCCCGTTGGGGGATTGGTAAAAGCTCGTTTCTGAAAGGAGGGCGTGTACACTATACCAATCCAATCACGTGACCCAAATTCGCGGATAGTTCGGGGTGGTGGGGGTAGTGAAGAGCAGGCAATCTGAGTCAGCTCATGGATAGATACGATGTTTGCATTACAAGTAGAGACAATAAAGACCCTTCTGGCGTTTCGAGCAATCGGTGAATCGAAGGTGAATGTGGAAGAACTAACTTTATCTAATTCGACCCAGATATCTGATAGCGGTTCGTTCGGAGAATATATTTCACATGAAAAAAAAATGCATTTGCAGAAAGATCTCAACGAATTATAGTTATTTATATAGAGAAGGTTCGTTATCACTGTTACCGTTAATCATTACAATTTAAACTACTTTATCATATCAAACATTTTTTCAGCTTTTTGAGGGATTTTCTCTCCTCCTTTTTAAAAAATTAAGTAGAAGCTATAAAAATTATTTCAATATATTTGTAGTAAGGGCAGATTTTGTGATCTGTCCTAAAATGTCACTGCGCTTGAAATTAATCCTTTAGATACCTAAAAGAGAAATTCTCTATTTGTCAGTGATACCTTCTATTTGAAGAATTTGGAAATACAAATATGCTGAATAAGAATAAAACTTGTACCTATCTTGGTGGACGTTTCGGGAACAAATCTGCTTCCGTTCTCAACACAATTGAAACACTTTTGTTCGTAAATTTTTCAATGTGCATTGGTTTTTGACACTGAAAAGTGACAATTTGGCAGACGGAGGAATTCTGGTTACAAGGTGTATATTTTTTATTGATATTGGATTTTTCATTTTCATATTCAATTTTCAGAAGTGGGTGCCAAGTTTTATATCTATATCAACTGAATAAGAAGCAATATTATTGTCTCCGTTCAGAAGAATGCAAGCAGACTCTTTGATTTTCCGTTTTTGGTTGTTGTCTTCTTTTCCTATGATCTTAATATCACACCAATCGGCCATATGTTGTCCATTTTCAGTAAGGATATGTTCAGCGAATTTTGATTTGTCAGTATATCTCTTCTTTATATTGTTCTTATCCTCTTTAATCTTTACCGATAATTTTTATAGTAGTATTTTAAAGTAGAAACTTTGTTTAGAAACGAGGAGAGAAAATCCCACAAAAAGCTGGAAAATGAATGTACCACCTACTCGAAACACTTATAGACAGTATACACCATATCAAATCAAGTATCGATGCACTCATTAAAAAAATAGCTGATTGTTAGTGTAAAAAATAATGCTATCCTAAAAAATGAAATATTGAGTGACCCCCAAAGTCCAAAAATCAAGAAATCTGAGTTAACTTTAACCACGATAACTTCTGACGATCGGCTACCATGAGAAACCGGGTATATATATCATATATCTAATAATAATTAAGTAGTAGTTGATAAAATATCAAAGAACTTCAGTTTTCAGTCTTCATTTTGCAAATATTCAAAAACATCATAATGTTGAATGAATTTCGACATGGTTTTGACCACTTACACAGTGAATTATGAATTAGTTATAGGGCTGAAGGAGAACCATGTAAAGGCGCATAATATTTTATATTCGATTTTATTTCCATTCCCGAAGAAAAAAATAATTTCGTTCTGATGTTTATATTCTCTGCGCCCGTAAATCGGGATTTACTATCATATAGTCGGTCGAAGAACCCTTATAAAGCTGATAATATCGTACGAAACTACGAAATCGAATAACCGACAAGCAATTAAATCTCTCGAAGTGCAAAAGACATTTTTCGAGGAAAATAAGGTTTCCGCATAGAGGAAGACAACATACTAATCGGGAATACTTCAACTATAGAATCCTGGGCTCAAAATATGAAGATTCAACCCAAATGGCCGCTATAAAATGTGTCACGTTTCTGAGTCACAGGGTGTTTTGATTAACAATTCAATAACTATTTGTGTCCGGTACTCTACGTTGAAGGAACTTCGATGGATAACATTTGTTTTTTTTTTTTGTTGATGCAGATAAAAGTTCCATTTGCGTTATAAATGCTATACCGGGTGGCCCAATGAATACTTATCGTTTTCAGAAGAAAAAATGCTCGAACCGGTCGATTTTTATTCCGAGGCGGGAATATTTTGCGCATGTTTTCAACTGGAATTCGATGCAGTAGTTTTCGAGAAAACACGTTTATGAAAATAATCGGCTAGGGGTGGAAAGTAACGCTTATTTCCCTTTCATCACTATATTTCTCATTTTGTAGTTAGAACGATGTTCATCTAAGAAGTGCCTTATGTGATTTTTTTTTCAAATCCTGTCCTATCCAACATTACATTAAGAATCATTTGTTTCAATGTCAGTTCCTCGATCTCTCAGTTTCGTTTTCATTCGGCCACCCTGTATAAATGACTCAAAACACCGAAATCATTTATATCAATTGAAATCAAAATAATTGTACAGCTTTACAGTTTAATTTGAAATCTCTCGAAAAATCGTTTTGAAGAAATAGTACAATTCTGAATTGGTTACAAACTATACCATAATGTCCCATATCTGAAGAATATATTTATATTACAGGTTTGCGAAATTTGCAAATTTGTTAGTTGACTTCAAAGAAAAAAATACTCACCATATCGTCAGCGTCAGAAACGAGGTAGGGAGAAAAACGACAGGCCCAAACCTACGATTTCACCTGTGAAAAAAAAATCACCAAATAATTTACATCCGCATACATAAACTGTTAACTTTTTTCAAATTTTCATATTGTATCATGTATGTATACAGGGTGCCAGTTTTTCGATCTGCACTACGGGGATCTCAGTTATTGTTGAATTATTAGGAAAAACCGGAACGAAAAACGAACACCTTGTATACGTATGATCATCTTGAAAACAAGTAACAAGAAGCATCAATCCAACGGAAAGTGAATACCGGTAGTCAGTCATGCAATGACTAGGCCCTTTTCGAATAATATGAGACGATGTTCGGCCCTTCTCAACGAGAATATGGCTGCACATACAAACCGATCTCGCATCCCTCAGAAAACGTTACGGAGATAAAGGGGTTCGTATAGAGATCCCCAAATGAATGGAGTTCTTCCAGTATTCAGGGGATGCCATTTCTCAGGCTAATCCTATTTATCTGACAACTTTTTCGGCCATTTATATGGGTCTGTTGGCATCAGAAAAAAAACCCAGTAGAGATACGTGGTTCATCAATTTTTTCACATGATTCCAACGACAATCCGGATCATATTTCCTCCAAATACAATACTGCTGTATACTGTCCGAAGACTGGTAGAGAAAGTATAGTTTACAACAAGTTTGGTTATAGTTATTCCTTGTCTAGAAGAAGATGTGAACTTTCTTTCGCAACTCGGCCTACCTACCTAATTTCTTATTTTGTTGGCAACATTGCATCGCAGCGTGTGCCTATTGATCCGATTTATAGTCTCAACCGCATTTTGGCCCTTGCTCTTAGACAAACAGCTGTTCGACCATTGTTTGCGAAATAAAGGAAAGAGGAGTTAGAATATATCGATGTCAACTTCAACTGATTCAAAAATAGAATTCGTTACTTCTTCAGTTCAGCATTTTTCGTTTCGCATAGAAATTGTAATATGGAATATGTCAAGTTGATTATTCAACATCTATTCCTACCGACTACGACAGTATTTCACTGTGTTTTTTCAATGTAAGATTCATTTCACAGATTTGACGCATTTGGCGCAGTCGGTAAGAACTAAAGCCGCAGCCTGAAGGGCTGGAGTGAATTGATATTCATCACACAAATCAAAGGTCTATTCACATGCTTGGACACTAAAATACAGTAGACATTACCCAAAACAAGACATTTGGTTGTTCTGAAACATTATTATTAGTATTATTAGTAAACTCGCTCGAATTTTTGAGTCCGCATAGTCGATAAAAAAATTAAAGAACATGCATCATAGCTTCATAAATCGCAAAAAAAAGTATCTCAGCTAAGAAACTCATAGAAATCAGCACAGTCGGTAGGAGTTTTTGATGCTATTGATGAGATAGATGAAAAACTGCCGATCGTAGGTATTGATGAGAGAAAAAATATGCACAACCTTGCGAATAGAAATGGCGTAGTTGGTGTAGATAATTGATGGGTTCAATAATAATATGCCAAGATACTGAAGTGTAGAATAATGATACTAATTTTAAATGTTCTATCGCGACAATCTGAACAAGGAAGATATTTCCACTCTCTGAGGAAAATTTCTAGCCAATAATATTGACTTCCCGACCGAAGATGGTTGCTTCAGCTTCAGTAACAATGACAATAGATCGAGAAGAGAGAATCTTAGCGGGGAAGCATGAAAATCAGCACAGTCGGTAGGAGTTGTCAATAACTTTGAGCATAATGAATAAGGCATTTTTAGCGATAAAACTCAACTGATGATCTGAAAAAAATTACGGAAATCCCTCCACGTTTGAGTCAGCACGGACTTAGTTAGGAAACATAAAGGAACGGTGAGACTCGGTGATTTGTTACTATCAGTGATGGGTTGAATAAGAATATGCCACCATGATGACGAGGAATCTGGAGATTTGTAGAGAACCTAGTATGAAAGTGAGAAAGTTAACTTCCCGACCGAAGATCAAAGGAAGTCAGTCGTGCACCTCCTCGGAGACGTCTTCGACTTTGCACATACCGAACGAGGATTTCCTCTCGACCGAATCACACACCCTCGACGTGCACCGCGTTACGAACGCGAAAAGCCGCGGCACAGAGAGCATCATGCACACCACCCCCGTCGAGACCTACCCTCGCAGCTGCGCCTCCAGGTCCTCATCGTGGCGGCCATCATCGCCGGGCTGCGGACGACGCGGCCAGAGGGCCCCGAGGAGCCCCGCCCCTGCTCGCAACATCGCTCTGGCGCGCCGCCTCTGCCTGCTACGCGCGTCTGGTCGCCTGTCGTGCACGGTGCCCCGCCGACTGTGATCTCCGGTGCCGAGATGGGAGCGGTCGCAGAAGGCGGCGCCTGCGCCGGTCGACTGCCGCCTCTACTTGATCAGGTCGGATTTCGATGACTGACTGAGGCTGTCGATCTCGAAGAGTTCCTTGAAAACATCATTCCAATTTAAATTTCTTCACCTTCCTATATATATATATATATTGCCGACACTCCGGCGCGAAGATGCGATATTATATCTATCTCTAGTAGACCGAGCTATAAGTGAGAGAGAGGAATAGAAACGACCAAGTGGTGGATCAACTCTTTGATTGTTTCTTTCCAAAACTTGTCCAACGACCTTACTAAGGCCGCACCACTCGAGTATAGATGGCGATACGATCGTCGATCCTGTCATTCTTGTCGAATTTCAAATGGGAATCTTATTTTCTAGAGTTTCAAAGATGACCATCGAGATCAGTATATGTGACTCCATCTAGTTTCGGTCTTGGAAAGGTATTAAAATTCAAGTAAGCGAAAGTCTACAACTTTTTCTAGTGGCTGGGTATAAGGAGTTGAAACACCAGTCTATATTTGAATCAAACGACCATAAGAATAAAGAGACGCTGTGATCAAAAATAAAAAAAAATTACTGTTAGCAAAACATTCATGTCATGCTATTGTAGAAAACACTCGTTTTCTATGGAGAGATCTCTAGAGATATCAACTCGAAACTTGAATTCCGGGTATCCAAAAATCAACTTGATCAGTTGACATCAGAGTTCACATTAAAAGATCTCGAAATATCAATATTTGTCTCAAAACTTAGTGACTATCTTGTATGAAACTCAACCTGTGTCGTTGGAAACTTGGGTTTCAGATGTTAAAAACTAGAATTGGGCAACTGAGAAATCAAACAGAAAAATCATTACAGTCCCAGTACTAAACGCCACAAGACGATGATAAAAATTATTCAGGTCAGTGAAATATCAAAAACATTGATGAGGAAAAATCGGTGAAGATGAAGCACAGCTTCTTCGAAGAAACAATAATTTATTGTATTTTCAACAACTTCATACACATAGATAACTATCAGCAAATATATACATCTGATTTATACAGTAATCCTATGCAAGTAAAATTAATGATGAGCCAAAATATAGCCCAATTTGTCTTACTTCTTCAACAACAAAAACATTAATGAACAGTCTTCTCAAAGTTTACTCTTTCTACTCATAAATACCATCAAAGCATTTGAAAAATCATCAGAATCAACACATTCCATCAATTGCCTGAATTCTCTAGCATTACACTGACTCAACTTATCTTTCAAATTACTCATAACTAATGCCTTATTGATCATAACACTTTTGACAGGAAGTTTACCATATTTATGCAAATCAGCAATGAAAGAATCCAACTGGGACTGTGGAATGACTTTAGAAACCAAGCCGAAGCGAAGAGCTTCCTCAGCAGACAACTTGTGCCCCAAATACAGAACTTCAGATGCTTTGCTTCTCCCCAGAATTTTAGGGAACATATAACTGGAACATGCCTCAGCACATAGGCCTAGTTCTACGAAAGGTGCCTCGAACACAGCTTCCTCCGTGGCATAGACGATGTCGCAAAGGGCTACCACGGTAGCTCCAATTCCAATAGCTCTTCCGTTGACTACAGCTATCAATAACTTTGGGTAGAGTATAAAGGCTTGGACCATATCTTGAACCACTTTCAGTTTATCTTCCACGCTTTCAGATGATGACATGGCACTCTTAAGATCGTTGCCACTGGAGAAGTAGTCTCCTACGCCTGTTATTATCGTAGTAACAATTTGATGATTCTTAGCATCTTCGTTGAGAATATCGCGAATTGCTCGATATATATCGGTGGATAATGCATTCTTTCTTTGGGGTCTATTGAATTTGACGGTTTTCACCCCGTTTTTGTAGCTCTCAAGTATGTAATTCATGTTTCAATCGACTTGTTTATTCAAAGTTCAAAGTTGAAGCACCATATTCTGAGGTTAGTGAGGTTATGACGAGGTTGACAGTATCTAACAAGTCGTCATGCGTTTTATAAAATGTATATTGGGAAGATAATTTGATTTGACCTAGATTTGACTGCTTGAATATGTTGGATATCTAAATCAGGATCATTTACATGATATGGAAAACAAGTTATCACTGATTATCTGCTGAATTATTCATTAGAATTATTAATTCTTGTTTATTATACGCCTGTCGACGGATAGACACAGCTGAAGGTCACATGTAATGTCACTTGATGATAACCTCGAAATTCGAATTAGAAATTATTTGCACTGCTGGATTTATTAGTTGTGTAATGAGTAATGAGTGTTACTGTTAGGATTTTGTTCTTTGCAAAAGCAAGAGAAATTTGTGGTAAAACAAGTGAGTGGTTCGAAGTGGAAGTACCGATTACATGCAGAAAATTACTGGAGAAAATCGTGGATACATATTCCTTGGAGGCGATAAAAAATAATGTCATTATAGCAGCTAACGGAGATTACCTTGAACCTGATGACACAGTGACATTGCATTTTGGTGACGAAATAGCAGTAATTCCTCCTATAAGCGGTGGCTGATTATGAATTACCTGAAATTAACGGAAGACAAACTTTCTGCTGAATTGATATCGGACTTGGTCGGATCTAGCTCTTGCGGTGCCATTTCCCTGTTCATAGGTACAACTAGAGACAATTTCGAGGGTAAACAAGTAGTGAATTTAGAGTATGAAGTATATGAATTCATGGCCATCAATCGAATGTCGATTATATGTGAAGAAATTCGCCAGAAGTGGTCCACAGTGGAATCCATAGCCATTTATCATAGGTGGGCAAATTATTTGGTGAGAATTGAATATAAAACTTCAGGGTCACAAGGGTTATCTTTGTGTTGCAGATTGGGATCAGTTCCAGTGAGAGAAGCTAGTATTATTATTGGTATATCTTCTCCACATAGGAAAGAAGCTATTCATGCCACAGAATGGTGTATAGATGAGGTGAAGAGATCAGTTCCAATTTGGAAAAAGGAATTCTATGCTGGAGAAGAACCCCAGTGGAAGGAAAATAAAGAGTGTCCTTGGTCTTCCTCGAACAATGTTGAATTGAAATAAATATTTGTTTGTATCATAGAGGTTTTATTTTACAACTTGAAAAAGGTTGAGGAACTTGGACTGAAATAACTATTTACATTTATCAAAATTATATGTTATTGTTGCATGTTTTTTATACAGGGGTATTAAAATTGGGAACCTGAAATTGTCGAGAGATAAAGAATTGAATCAGTAAGGACATGCTTTGCATGCATTTCAAAAGAGTAATTAAAATACAGATTCGATGTGGCTGAAATTTTTTGATACCTTGCATTTCATCAAATTCAAATGCTTTATTGGCCAGTTGGGTACAGAATTGTCCATATGGCAAGTCATATTTTGCAGTAAACATTACAATAATTATGTAATATAGACATCTTCATCAATTTTTTGAACTCATGATGATGAGTTCAAAAAACCAACCAGGAGTTTGAAAAAAAAAATCATTGCAGAATAAAGATATAGAAAAATTATAACTAGAAATTTTCAATGTAACCATTTCTACCTCAATGGAATGGCATTTTGATTGTATTCCCAATTATCTGATAATAAGTTTCTGCAAATCAAGATATTACAGTAATAAACATATGAAGAATATGGAAAATAATTATTAACTCGAAAACCGTTACAGATAGGTATAGGGAAGTATCGAGCGGAAAAGATTCAGGAAGTAATTACAAATTGAAAATCACTATAATGTCCTATTTGATATTACAAATATGATGCTACTTTTTGGTATAGGCGGCAACGCTGCATTGCTGAAAAAATTGAGTAGTTATATCACAAGTGCTTATCGAAGTACCTGAGTCATCAGAAAAATCCAATGTCTCGTTCTCCGTATACGTCTAAGGTACCATCGACCGTTAGACACCCTGTTCCGAGTGGAAATTATGTTGAGAATGAATTTGTTCTGTGAAGAAAGTCTTGATGGAAAGTGAAACGACTACAGGCTTGATTTGTTCTAGAGTTAATGCCGATTTCAATTTATCTTCATGAAAGAAAGAAAAAAAATGTCAAGGCAATGAAAGAAATAGGGTCCAACTTTTTGCATGAACAGAGAAATTATATACGCTCATTCCAACCATCGGAATTGTTTTTTTTTCTCAAGGTATGGTCTCATATGACTGTTATTGAGAACGCCTCTGATATTATATCACCTACCAATTAGATTTTATGACAATGAAGTCCATTCAACAGTTCAAATAAGATAAGGTTAAGCTAAGTCATTAAACATGTAACGAAAAAACTATTTTTGAGATTACAAATACAACTATTCATGAAACATTCCAATCATGAATAGAAGCAGAACAATCAAAGTTATTCTCGTTTTGAGCTCTCTAGTTTCTTTCTTCGTTTTTCTCACCCCAACATACGAAAAGGTCAGTGAATTAACACAGTTACCGATTTTCCAAGAGAATTTCACATTCTCGATATACGAGAGTTCTTTGTGCGAAGCCAACGTGAACCCGAGGACAGTCAGTACCAAAAGGCAGTGCCCCCAGGGAGGCATAGTATCGGTGAGACAAGGAGGGAGGCTGGGCAACCAAATCTGGGAGTATGCTTCGGTGTGGGCAGTGGCTAAAAGAACCGGTCTTCAGCCCTACGTGCCAGGCTGCATCAGAGACACTATAGACGAGCTCTTCGAGGACCTCTCCATACCCAGCTTCGAGGAAATTTCCCATTGCCCAATCAGCTTCGCAAAAGTTGTGCATAGTTTAGAACAGTGGCAATCGCCTAACGAGACAATTCTTCTACCGATATACTCCAGGCTCTTTGACGTCACCGTGCCTCATCTCCAAGAAGTCCTGAAGGAGTTCAAGATCAGGCAAACAGTCGTGGAACACTGCCAAGCGATTCTACGCGCAGTCGCAGAAATATTTCCCAAGCCGACTCGGACTTTCGTAGGGGTTCATGTGAGAAGGACAGACTACTTGCCCTATTTGCAGTGGAAGTACCACAACGTTACCACAGCGGACCAAACGTACTTCCTGAAGGCCATGGAGGTGTTCGAGAGGAAATACCATGACGTGATCTTCGTGATACTCAGCGACGACTTGACTTGGTGCAAGAAAGTTTTTGCCGGGAAAGACAACGTGTTTATAGGCGAGAGGCAATCTGCTGTTGTGGATTTGGCTTTGATGGCGTCTTGCAACCACACGATCTACGATTACGGGACGTACGGTGATTGGGGATCGTTGCTAGCTGGTGGGGAAACCATCTACTTCGACCTCACTGTGAATCCTTCGGCCAAAATGGGGGAAATGTTACCCACTTGGAGAACCATATCCATGGAGCCGTGAAGGTTTTCAATCACTATGATTTATCAATCGGGCTTTATCAATGTTTACCCAATCGTGCGAGATAATATTTGGAGATTCTCTTATCTCTATAGTGAAAGTTCACAACGGTGCGCCTGTTTCTACGTTCACCCAACATGATTCAAAGCAGGCATTCAAGAGTAATATATATTCTAGTGTTTGGTGCTCTGATCGCACTGTTGGTTTGTTTCAACTATACGCCCGTGAAATTCGCTGGCATATCTCAGCTGCTGAGCAATGATACCGTGAATCCTTTCTCGCTGTACGAAGAGTCTCTATGCGAAGGGAAAAAGAAACCGAGGACAGCCAGAGCTAGAAGGAAGTGCCCCCAGGGAGGCATAGTAACGGTCAAACAAGGAGGGAGGCTGGGGAACCAAATCTGGGAGTATGCCTCAGTGTGGGCGGTGGCTAAAAGGACCGATCTAGAGCCCTTCGTGCCAGGCTGCATCAGAGACACTATCGACGAGCTCTTCGAGAACCTCTCCATACCCAGCTTCGAGGAGATTTACCACTGCCCGAAACTAACTACCAAAGTGGTGAACGGTTTGAAGGAGTGGAAATCTCCGAAGGAGACGATTCTTCTACCAATATACTCCAGACTCTTCGACGTCACCGTGCCGTATCTCCAAGAAATCCGGAAGGAGTTCAAGATCAGGAAAACTGTCGTGGAACAGTGCCAAGCGATACTGCGCGAAGCTGCCGAACTATCTTCCAAGCCGACCCAGACTTTTGTAGGAGTTCACGTCCGCAGGACAGACTATTTGCCTTATTTGCAAAGGAAGTACCACAACGTCACCACAGCGGACTTGAACTACTTTCTGGAAGCGATGAAGGTGTTCGAGGAAAAGTACCCCGACGTTATCTTCGTGATACTCAGCGATGATTTGACTTGGTGCAAGAAAGTTTTTGCCGGGAAAGACAACGTGTTTATAGGCGAGAGGCAATCTGCTGTTGTGGATTTGGCTTTGATGGCGTCTTGCAACCACACGATCTACGATTACGGGACGTACGGTGATTGGGGATCGTTGCTAGCTGGTGGGGAAACCATCTACTTCAACCTCACTGTGAATCCTTCGGCCAAAATGGGGAAAATGTTATCCAAGTGGAGTACCATTCCTAAGACTCTCTGAAAGCTGGGTGTTTATCGTCATTCATTAACTTACGCCAGCTATTTATTTATAAATGTTATTTATTGAATCAGACTCTAACCTTAGCTGTCTTAGCACAGGTCTCGAAATACATCTCCATATATAATGATTTCAGTTTATATTTAATAAAAATCAATACATCAATTCATGACTATGAGTAATAAAACCGAGCATTGTAAATAGATAATTCATTGTCGAATTTTATCCCATTATTATTTTTGAGGACACTTGGTGAAATCTTCATGGTTTGTGCAATTTTGACTGGATTTTTTTTCAACTGTAGACATAGCTTGATGAACTTTTATATGAATAGCGTGAATGATTTTTTTTTCTAATCAGATATTATGAAATCCAGAAATCTATATACAATTAGAAAAAAAATCTGTCGCATGATCAATTAGGATCCAAAGTCAACATTTTGACATTTTCATCATACGAGTTTCATAGTAGTCAACATATACCTTCGAAAAGAATCATCCTTGACTTTGATATGACCCCAAATATATCAAATATATGATGATGTATATTTATATATTATTATTTTATTTACAATTGAATCTATGTTGAATTCTGTCATGATTTGTACCACTTAGTTTTTTACATTGTAATCTGATTAATCGATGATAAATAAAGCATTCATTCATTCATTCTTAATATCCAAACAACAGTGAGTGAATAATCTTACACTACCAACTCAAATCGAATGAAAATATCTGACAATGTCGTATTTTTCAATACAATGGAATGGCACCTCAAAATGTTTTGCCAACGGTCAGCTAATTTTTGTGGTCATTTCAATCTCTCTCTAAGTTCGATCTACTAGAGATATATAATATTATGTTCCTAATATATCATTCGGAGATCCATTTCTTGTTCTCGATGCTTACAACCTCAAAACTTCCAAGACCTTCCTTCTCTCCCAAAAATCCACCGCTGGCCAACACGATGTTCCTCGAACATTATAGGTTTCCCTTTCGTGTTGTCAACCGATGAAGAAAAATTTTTTCAACTCACTGGATTCAGAAAAAAACATTGAGAATTATTCGAATCACAGGAACACGTACATGCCTGAGTCGCGTATGGATTCAAGTTCCCGCTGACTGTGTCCAGCATCCCTCTCACTACCCAATCGCGAGAAGAAAATCAATACGAAAAGATGTAGTCTCGAGCGGTTAGACATCACTCCGTACCTAGTATAGTAAAATGCTTCTAGTATAGAACGATGTTAAACACAAACCGCAATATATTGTTCAAAGCCATCATCCTAGCCCTCTGTACCATATCCTTCGTGCACGTTTTTTTGTTCCCCCTGTACGATCTGAAGGACCGGAGGGGCGCCGCTAGGACGTTTTCGGACTTGGAGCAATCGCTGTGCACGAGCAATATCAAGAAGCGGGTGGTCTGGAGGATGGCCAGGTGTCCCCAGTATGGAATTGTCAGTGTTGTTCAAGGTATGACATGGAATTTTGGCTCGAAAAGGCGCCACAAGAGTTCTTTGAAGAACCTCATCTCAAAGACCGAAGATTTCCTTCTCTAGAATCTGCTCCTCAAGGAAATCACTTCAATAAACCTAGACAAGAGTTTATTCAAGAACCCTTAGAACCTTAGCCCAATGAAGACTTTTCTGTTTCAATCTATCAATCTAGATTCTGAACCATTGGGAAAATTGTTTCAATGAAGCTTCACAAAAGAACCTCAGTTTATAGAAAATTCGACTGCTTCTTCTGTAGGTGTACACCAACTAAAGATATCCAGATACCAGTCCATGAAATTCTGGTTCAATAAAGCGTCATGGGAGTTCTTCAAAGAACCTCGTCTCGTAGACCATTCTAATTCTATTCCTTCTTTACTGCTCCTCAATAATCCTGCACAAGATTTTGCTTCAACAAAATATTCTTTTACTAGATTCTGCTCTATCAAGAGAATTGATTCCACAAAGCTTTACAACAGTGAATTCGACAGCACTTAGCATAGAAAATTCTGCAGCTTTTTCTGGACTCTATCTACTTTTTAAAGATATTGTTCCTCAAAGAAATCAGTTCAATGAACCTCCACAAGAATTCATCAAGAATACTCAGAACCTGTGCCCAAAGAAAACTCTTCTGATTCAACTAGAGATGAAGTCTAACAAAATATACCCTTCCTCTAGATTCCGCTCCATCAGCAAATCACAGCTCTACCGTGACCAAATATTATTTTCTCTCGAACCTAACCTAGTCTTCGCCTCACCCCCTGTTGCTTCCAGGCGGTCGCCTGGGCAACCAAATGTGGGAGTACGCCTCGGTGTGGGCGGTGGCCAGAAGGACCGGCCTGGAACCTTACGTGCCCAGATGCATCCGGCTCAAGCTGGACACCGTCTTCGAGCATCTGACCATCCCGACCTTCGAGGAGATCGGCCACTGCCCGGTGCAGATCGACCAGTTCGTGAGGTCTCCGGAGTCGTGGAACTTCACCAATCAGAGCATCGTCCTGCCGCGTTACTACGTCCAGCCCGAATTAGTGTTGACTTGGGTCCAAGACATCGTCCAGGAATTCACCGTGAGGAAGAAACTGGTGGCCAGGAGTCAGGAGGTGTTGCACAGCGCGCTCAAAGCGTCGCAGATGGAATCACCGAGGTTTGTACCCTATTTGCAGCCTAGAGTTTTCTCTATTAAGAGCCCGCCAACTAGAAAGAACTAGGTAGGTTTCTGAGATTTATCGTCTAGAGTATGATGTGGTGTGGTGTTGCTTGTTCTAAAAGGCTTCCCAAGGATTCTGGTTCCAACAACCATCAGAGGTTTGTAACTCTCCAACCTCAAAGAACGTTGGGAAGCTATAAAACACATGCAATTGAGTTGCATCAACACATTCAATTCTAGGTTTTATTGACAATGCTGAAGGATTTAGAACTGCCAAATGTTCACTGTAGACAAATAGTAAGGATAATTTTTGACCTCAAAGTTCTAGAACTATGAGGATGACCAGCAATTTGACATGCTTCTTACTTCAAGGGGTGGCAGATTTCGATGAAGTCATCTTCTGGTCAATCTAGTGACTTTCAAACCTCAAAAAAGGTTCAAAGAATTCTTGCCGAGCCTTTCTGCTTACTAGCTCTTCAACCAATACAGTAACCAGGCTTCTGGCTGCAAAATGGGGTTGATGTCAACTTCCGGCAAATATCAAACCTTGAAAAGGATCGAAAAAACTCTTGTAATACCTTTTTGCAAACACTTGAGGAATCCTAATGACTGGAACATTGAAAAGGCAAAATTGTAGGTTCTCTAGCCATGCTGGAGGTTCTAGGAAAACATTGAGTATCAATTTTGACCTCAAAGCTTTTCAACAAATATAGTAACCAGCAAGTTTCGATGCTTCTGGCTCAACCAGCAATGTTCAGATCTCCATTCGTTGTAGAAACGGTTCTCCAACGTTCGTTGGAGTCCATGTGAGGAGGACGGACTACATCGGCTATCTGAAAAGGAAACATCGAGCTGGACCCGCAGATAGGAAGTTCTTCTACGCAGCAATGAAGTTTTTCGAGGACAAATACGAGAGGGTGGTGTTTATAGTGGTCAGCGATGATCCGGACTGGTGTTGGAAAACTTTCATGGAGAAGAACAACGCTTACGTCACCGGGAGACGGCAGAAAAACGTGCCGGCTTTAGATCTGGCCATACTGGCGGCCTGTAACCACACCATTTACGATTACGGTATGTTTTTCCTCACAAAACTACTGTATTGGATCTTATCTGAGACAGCCTCTATGAGGAGACCAACTGAATTCGTTGTTTACAGGTACTTTCGGTGAATGGGGGGCCCTTTTGGCAGGAGGTGAGACCGTCTACTATAACCTCACTCGCCACTCTTCTGCGAGGATGGGACAACTGATGAAGAACTGGCACACTGTTTGATTCAATGAAGTTTTTTCGAAAGGCTGACAAAGATTCATCATTTATTTTTATACTGAGAGAAACTGGTACTTATACCTGGTTCATAAACGATATTTTTTCAAGATCTATTTATCTACACAGTATGATATTCAAAATCAATAAGACTTAGTAGAAGAGATTTACTATTTCGAAATTATTTGTTTTGAAAACGGAAAACATGGTTATTGATATTGCATTTAGATAAATTCGATAAATGGGGTCGTTAATAATTGAGAGTATTTGGATTTTATTGAATACAGGATGATGTCCCTGAAATATTCGGACGAAATGATAACAAACTCCTGAAACAATGAAATATGATTCAACCAAACTTCCCTCAATACCAAAATGCTTAGTTGAGCATTCTAAATATCATTAAATTGAAGTTTGTCAATTGTCTTGCAATCCAAAAGTTTTATTTAAAACATTCAAACATACATGAAATGAATGAAAAAATTGAAAATATCATTGAGATTTACTCAGTGGCTTACTCAGAATGCTCTATAATTCTTTCAATAATCATTAATCAAAATATGTGACACCCAGTATGTTGAACGAATTGGTAAGACGTGTTTTTCTGGCACAATAATCTCCTCAGAGCGATAATATCGATTATATTCAAAAATTTTAGTGGATAAATTTTTTTTAGTTCCATTAGTCTGTGGTATCAATTAGTCCAGTTATTTTAGGGACGGACACCCTGTATATAATACTTGTTAATTCTTATTTCTGTGTATGTACAAAGTGTTCCATAATTAGCATGCCACCAGATTCTTTCACGTTCAGATAGTTAATATACCGAAGCGCACCCTTCCATCATACCTCGTCTCCAAAATATTCTTTTTCGAACTTTTTTTTATTTTTCGTCGTTGGAAATGCTGGTGAAGTATGGGAAACTAATTATAGAATACCCTGTATAATATTTGTGCCAAACTTGACTGTGCTACTGTGATCTTCTTCATCTAATATAAATCATATGAGTTTATTGTAAACATTTATCTTCCTAAACAAAAACCTATCGAATAATGTATGTAAGTTAATTTTTACTGATTTTTTAGGATTGTCTTTACTCGTTTCTGAAAGTAAAAATTGAAATTTCAATAATTATATCAATATATTTGTAGTACGAACAGATTCATAACCTGCCCCTAAATGTCATTGCACTCGATATTCAAACTTCACACTACCTAAAAGAGAAATTCTCTATTCGTCAGTGGAAGACAAATATATTCAACAAATATAAAAATTTATAATATAAATTTTCAATATAATCATAATATTAAAATTACATTGAATTGGTTGTATTATAATTTCCATCTTTATTTTCAGACGAGGAGAGAAAAGCATGAAAATCTGTAAAAATTAAGAATCTATCGATTCACAAAAAACTATCTGTGTTCTTGCAAATAGCTTAGAAAAATATATCCTTTTCGTTGAATATTGAAGTGTACAATTCCTGAAACTGGATGGACTTGTATAAAAACTCATGTATGACACACAGAAAAAAATATATTCATAATGTATAACGAGAAATGAATAAATCACAAGATATTTTATTTTGAACATTTCATTTTCCAACAGAAACCACACCTTACAAGTTAAAATTAACCATACTATTATCAAAAAACTCAGTATCTTTATCACATTTGGAATTAACTGAATTGGACATTCAGATTTTATAGTCTTAACAGAGATACTCAACAATCACACATCAAGTAATAAATAAAACTTAATCAAAAACATTCATCTCGGAAATAGATAATTAATTATACAACTTTGTACAAGGTGAACACATCAATGAATTCAAAATTTACTCTTGATCCAAAAAGTGTCAAGAATTTCAGTCCAATACGAAACAAACGACCTGATTTTATTTTTCATTTGATGAAAAATATTCAAGTTCACTAAGCCACAAGCCTTCGAAGTCGGGGAAAATGCACAACTGTTTTAAATAGCTAGTTTTAAATAGCTGGTTTACTTACTTGTATAATGAATGGAAAATAAGATCTATTCGATTCAATATTCATAAAATCAGTACAATGAAAGAAATCTACTTGTACATAAACTGTAGAAATAGAAAATAAATTGAGTTCAGTCAGAAAACAAATTGAATAATTCAGAAATTATGAAGCCATCTTTTGCAAAGAAAATATATAATTATCTAGAACTACAACCAAAATCCCAGGAATAAAATGAACAAAACTTCATATGCAGTGTGACCTAATTGTTCTTGAGCCACCTTGTAAAATCTTCATTGTTCATGCGATTTAGACTGGAATTTTTTACAGAAAATACTCGAAAGTTTTCGATCGCCGTTACACTCTTGAAAATGGATTTTGTTGAAATATGGCGCTCCATCAGGCTGAAGATTTCACAAGGTGCTTCAAAAATAAATGTGTCACACTGTATGCAGTCCCACCATCATCACATAAACGCCCAGTAGAGTAATCCTGTCCAATCAGCTCGATATTTTCAAAAAATTTCAAGTATTGCACTCCGATTGAAGAGTAAAAACAAAAAATTGGCACTGAAAATTCCAATCAAGAGCCAAAACCTCTCGATCCACATCACAGATCAACCATACGGGTCGTCCCCACACCCGGCAACCCCAAATTCGAATTCCGAAACTCTCAACGACGATCGCGTCGAACGGCAAGCGGGACACCCTGTATCAATGCTCCTGCTGACAGCTGCACCTCCTCCTCGCCGGCATCAGACAATCGAGCATCGCGCGCGCGTACCGCCCGAATCTCTTGGCGGGACGCCACAGGTACCACGTGCTATCCGCATCGGGGGAGAATCACCTGACCTCGCTCTCCGCACCTGAGAACACAATCTGGTCATGCAGTCATCGAAATGAACATCGGAGTGGGTCGAAACATTCAGGAAATTGGATCCGGCTTCGTTCCGCCACCAAAACATGAAAGCCATCACATCCAAACACGGGAACATGCAACACAAGGGAGTTGGCGCAGTCGGTAGGAATCGATGAAATTGTGGATCAATATGGAATATAGGGAACCTGTCGTTGTAGAAACGAGTTTTGCACGAATTGGCGCAGTCTGTAGGATCCAGCTACGGTTTTAAAAATTCAATCGATTGTTTTTTGTCCATCACCTGCATGCAATAGCTGTTATTCTCATTATTGTTGAAGGAGTGGGTCGAAGTATCAGGGAAATTAGTCTCGACAAATGATTATTGCCTATCGTACGACTGTGTTCCATCACCAGCTATTTATACCCTACACCAGCTCAGAATCCACAACACATGATACATGCAACCATTTTGGGGTATCCATCAAACGTCATTTTCCCAAGCTGTACTCGTTATAAATTTGTCACCAGTTGGCGTAGTCGGTAGGATTCGATGAAATTGTGCATTAACGTGAAACATTTAGATTCTGTAAGATAATATCGTCTCAGAAACGAGATTTTCAAGAATTGTCACAGTCGAAAAGAACCAACAACCATTTCGAAGATATAATCAATTATTTTATGCCCATCACCGACATGCAATAGCTATTGTTTTCATTTTTATTGAAGGAGTGGATTTTGGAACTGGATCTAGACCAAAAGCTATTGAAGTCTTGTTGGCCATTAAAGCCAATAAAGAGGTCAAATCGAATTTCGTATGAAAAAAAAATAAACCATCGTCACTATAGATCAAGCCGGACTCCACAATGTAGCTATGAGCTTGTATATACAATTTCCGACACACCGAGCCAAAGTCAGCCACTCATACAGCCCTACATTCCTCTCATACAGCCCAATCAACATTCACATGCACACGTTCGACTCACCCGTCGTTCCCTCCTCGGGCTTCACGATCTGATAGGTGATGAAGTACTCGGGGTACGCCTGCTCGCCCCTATAGACGACGTACTCGGGGAAGTTGAGCCCGCCCGCTGAAGGCCGCCCCGCCACCGAATGATGTCCCGGCGGCGCGTGCGCCATCTTCATCGCGCTGAACTGCAGGAAGGACTTGCCTAGGATAACGCGGCACAGCAGCAGGTGCCTGGAAAGAAAGGTCGATATCAGGTGAACCGGAGTCGAATCATGGGCGGGACGAAGCGGACAACCGCACCGACCTGTGACAGGAGTAACAGCTGCGATCCTTGTGCGCCGGACACCCCGTGCCGCCTCCGATCCCGTACACGTACTGGTTGCTCTTCGACGAGTGCTCGGCGAAGTAGATGCCGGCGCCGAACATGCCGCCGATGTAGGCGTGCCGCTCGTCGAAGCCCTTCTGCACGATCGCGTTGACGAACGGCGAGCCGTGGAAGAGCATACGCTCGCCGGCCTGCCGGCCGTTCTCCTCGCTCACCTCCTGCCGGCGGTGGTTGTAGCGCTCCCACAGCTTGCGGTTCTGCACCTTCTGGATCTGCCAACGAACATTGTTCTTTTAAATTTGGCGCAGTCGGTAGGACACGAAACGAAATTCATTACTTTGTCAACCGAGTTGGCGCAGTCGGTAGGACACGAACCACGATTATTCATTGAAATGAACCTCGTTCAATCGAAAACACCACGACATCGAAACTCACCCTGACGATATTGTATCTGGAGAAGATTCCTCCCGCATGGCCATTATCCCTGTGCTCTCGGATGCTGTTCTGCATCTCCTCCTCGACGGTGATGAACTCTTTGTCGTCGGTCAACAGGTCGACCAACAGCGTGCCCGACGATGAGTTCGACGAGTGGGACCACGAACCGCCGCAGCTGGCCACCAACCTCTCCATACCTGAACCGCAAACAGAATCGTGATACGAAACGATGAACTCGAGTTGGTGAATAATAATTGGAGAATGTTATTATTTATTTATTTATCAAGCTTGTGATTACGATACAATGAATTTCGAATGGAAATATCATGAATGATCAGACAGGTATGGTGAACTTCACGAAAAATAAATATTCAACAAAATGAATGAATGAACATTCACAAAAGGGTGAACGAAAAAAATTGTCATGATAATATGATTTCTTTCAGATATAATATATATGATGCTGATTTTTTGAGAAAATCTATTTTAGAAGAAGAATCCCCAACATTTATCGAATAGTTTCTAATGCACCAGGAGAAATTTGCTTCGTCAGAAACCGACCGATTGATCCTCCACCTACCTTTGATCAACTTGTGCCGGAACCCGTACGCCGTCACGCCAATCTGCTTCAAATCCTCGTGCGTCATCTCCGCCAAGATGTCCAACGTGATCTGCTCCCTCTCGAACACCTCCTGCAGGTGCTCCAGCCCGAGGCTCTGCAGGAAACCCGCCACAGAGCACCCCTCGGCGCCATCGGCCGGCGCTTCCCCGCCGTCCGGCGGGCCCGGCGCCGCGACGGTCAGCCGCACCGACGCCCCCGACGGCATGACGACCGTCTCGGCGGCGGCCGTCGCGGGCTGAACGTGTCCGGTGCCGGACACGGTCTGTCCGGCGCCGGACGGAGCGGGGCCGGCGGTGGCCATCGCGTCCTGCAGCAGGCAGCGCACGTCGTCGGCGGAGGCGAGGTTCGCCGGCGCCTGGCCCTCTTGGTTCTTGAGGAAGGGGTCGGCGCCGTGCGCCAGCTGCCGGACGACCCAAAAAAAAAGGTTTTGATCAATCAAAAATATACCATTTCTAGAGTCGACGATTTCCTAGACGAAATTCCGGAACGGAAAAACGCCGCCCGATTTCCCAGATACTCACCAGGAGGGCGCAGAGTTGCGTCCGCCCCTTTTGGGCGGCCTCGTGCAAGGGCGTGAATCCCCACTTATCGGTGGCGTTGACTACGGTGTCGTACTTGATCAGGAGAGCGGCGATGTCCAAATGCCCGTAACTGGACGCGTTGTGGAGCGGAATCAAACCGCCCTTATCTTGGGCGTTGACGTCGGCTCCGTTCTCCAACAAGTATTCCGCCACTTCCACGTTGTTGTAACCGGCTAGAACGTCCAACATGGCCGTCGTAACACAATTATGACGTATGACACATGACATGACATTCGACGTATGACAGATGACATTCGACGTGAGGATGAGATAATTACCTGCCAAGTGTAGGGGCGTGGAATTCCTGCCTTGGGCGTCTCTGCAATTGATGTTGTCGGGCGTGACTAGTCGTTGAACTCTGGCGAGGTTGCCTTTCTTAGCGGCGTCGAGTAAAGCGGCGTTGCCTTTGAGCAGATCGGCGACGTCTTGGTCACCCTCTCGCACTAGGTCCAAAGGGGTGGCGCCGTCTCTGTTTTTCTTACTAGGGTCTGCCCCGTGCTACCACGAAAACGACTTGATAAATTTTGGTTCATCTAAGTTTATCATGACTGTAGAACGGTTTTTTGCTAGGGTAGACAAACTAAAGAAGTTGCAGGATTTCTGAAGTTCTATGGAGATTTGTGAAGAAATTACTCATAGTCTTGCACATTCACTTGCAAGTCAACATTCTAGTCAAAAGCTGAATATTGACAAAAAAACTAAGGAAGAGACTTTATAAGGTTGATGCTTTGAATGAGGATCTGACAAGAATTCTGAAATGGGGATCTGAGAATCTAGTACAGTTCAATGCAACTAAAACTCAAGCTTGTATGTTCACCAAGAAGGCTGATCACACAATGCCCAATTTGATGATGTCGGGTACCACCACTGTTCCTATGAGGTCGTCAATATCCATGCTGGGTGTCACCACCAACAGTGCTGTCTCATGTGAGGTCCATTGCGAAAACTGCTTCACAAAAACTCGGTTTTCTTTTCCGTGCGAAGAGATACTTCACATCCCAGCAACTGCTTATGATCTACAAAGCACAAATTCGACCTGTCCTGGAGTACTGTTCACATGTTTGGAGCTCAGCCCCCAAACATACGCTTAAGCTCTTAGATTCAATTCAGAAGAGAGCTATTCGCCTAGTCGATGACACAACACTCACCAAATCATTGACCTCTCTAGATCATCGTAGAAAGGTCGGCGATCTTTGCCTTTTTTATAGGTACTTTCACGGTCGGTGCTCAACGGAAATATCATCTATTATGCCACCACGCGCGATTCCTAGTAGACAAACCAGACGAGCTCAGGCTGGTCACCCCTACACTGTCAGGCTCGAGACCTGTCGAACATCGCTATACCAAGCATCATTCATCAATAGAACGGCAAAGTTGTGGAATTCTTTGCCTAGTGAAGTCTTTCCTGATGCTTACAACCTCCAAACATTCAAGAAAAATTCTAACACCTTCCTACTCTCCCAAAATTCCACCGCTGGCTAGCACGATGTTCCTCGAACATCATAGGTTTCCCTTTCGTGTTGTCCACAGATAAAAAAAAAAAATAAAGTCAGATTGCTGAGAAACATTGTCAAGCAGAAAATTAATCATCAGTTTTTGTAACCGTCTGTTTCAATCTATTTTGGTTTATGGTAGGGTATGGTGAGTTGGGGAGGCATATTTAAACGAGTATTGAAACCACTGATTAATTTTTCTTTGTTACAGAACATGAAAAATATTAGGTACGTATATATATTATGTTTATGAATCTATTTCATAAAAAATATTTTGATTCTTATATTTGCTATTTTATATTAAGAATGAAATGAAACGAAAATTGTTGGAACTCTCACCTTCAATAACAACTTGACGATTTCGTATTTTCCTTTGGCTGCGGCCTCGTGTAGGGGTGTGAACTTCCAAAGATCCGCAACGTTGACCGTGGCGCCATGTTTGACGAGCAGCTCAGTGACTTCGTAGTGACCATAAGAACAAGCGTTGTGCAGAGGCACTAGACCGCTATCACAAAAAAAAACACAAGTTTATACCCAGGGTATTTCATTTGAAAAAAAAACTCCAAAGAAAAACTCACCCCTTGTCTTTGGCGTGCACGTCGGCCCCCTGTTGCAGCAGAAACTCCACGACGGCCACCCTGTTGTAGCCGGAGGCGAAGTGCAAGGGGGTGGAATGCCTGCCGTCCAAATCGCGACAGTTGACGGTGTGCGGGTAGGCGCCCAACAGCCGCTGGACTGGCTCCAAGTCCCCGGACTTGGACGCCTCCAGGATCTGACACTCGACGTCCGCCGTCCCCGAAGGGGGATCTGGAACGAGGCAGGAATTTTGGATTCGCATTTCGGCGCAGTCGGTAGGAGCCGACAATAAAAAATTGGCGCAGTCGGTAGGAGTCATAGGAAAATTGGCGCTGTCGGTAGGAGTCGCGAAGAGATTTGGAATCTCAAAACAATACCTTGCAAAATCTTCAGAACGTTCTCGGTGGCGACCTGAGCGGCGCTGTAGCCCTGCAGCGACACGATGCCGACGTCGACGTTGTAGCTCATCAGTATCCTGCACGCTTGCACGTTGTCCTCTCTGGCGCACCGATGCAGCGCCGTCTGGCCGAGGCCGTCGAGCGCGTTGACTTTGGCTCCGAGCCTCAGCAGCACGTCCATGAGGTCGTAGTGCGAATTGTCGGCGGCCACGTGCAGCGGCGTCAGGAAGTCTTTGTTTTTCTCGTTGATGTGCGCCCCCTTGCGGATGAGCGACTCCAACACCTGAAAGCGCCGATTGAAGAGGATGCTCGACAAGGTTGGTATCAATCAATCGATCATTTATTTGTCAGAGAATCATGATGTCACGGTTCTGCACCTTCTGGAACAGGAAACAGACTGAGAAGAACGTTTTTCGGAATCTGGCGCAGTCGGTAGGAGTCCATACGGAGCTGCAGGAACGCGAATGAAAGAAAAAAGAAAACGCGATAAAGAAACGATCAATTTTCAAAAGTTGGCGCAGTCGGAAAGATCTTCATTGTTATTTGGAGGATACAATAACGTTTAGGAGCACATTGACAAATCACTTTTTGTTGTTACAAAACAAATGAATAATGGTTCGCAATCATCGTTCAAAATGTTGACTATTAACAAGAATCTACTAAGATCCCAAAATCGGCATCCTTGGAATTATTTTTTGTGGAAAAAAATCCTTCTGCCACCCAACAACGAACGTTATTCGTAGTTCAACAAAAAGTATTTGTTTTCATGTCCCCTATTGCCTCCAAAAGTTTTACGGTATATTTTTGGTCTTAATATGAATACAGTGGCTTAGTTGATTCTCAAATATTTGATATCGATTCCACTCGCTTATTATCAGACTTGATAGATGCAACATAGAGGCAAGTTTCATGTATTGGCGATGAGTCACAAAATGGCGCAATCGGTAGGATTCCATAAAAGAGTAAATAAACTTGAATATATCACTTTCAAGGCATCAGGAAACGATGTTTTTATGAACTGGCGCAGTCGGTAGGATCAAATCACGCGAACAGAATATTCCTTGTTATTTGAAATACTAGTAGAAATTAACAATTCCAAATCGACAAAAACTTGACCATGTTTGGTATATTTCTCACTGCTTTTTTTATTTTTTATGAATATTCGAATACAATGCACGTTGTAAATAATTGCGGTAAATGAATATTTTGATTGGTTGGTTTACAAGACAGTTAAATACCTGTTTGCGCTTAGGGTAGAGGGAGTTGACAGCAGCGTGTAGAGCCGAATCTCCGCTATAGGGGTGTTTGTAGTTGATGATGTCGGGGGTGAGGTACTTTTTGAGTTTGGTGGTGTCAGCGGCACGGGCAGTTTCTAGAAGCATATGGCCTTTGTGCTCATCTAGAAAACAACAGAAATACCCAATCGCAAGATTCACTTTTCGATTATTTATTGAACAAGTCAATTGAAAAACAAAAAGGAAATTTTCTATTCAAGATTCAATACTGATTTTTTTCTCAATTTTGCATCGTTTTGGTTGTACTTTTGTCAATTTTTGAGCGCTTCCGATATTACTATCGCAAAAATGTGTTATACAGAGTAAATTAGATAGCTGCATTTTACTCTAATATACTGAACATTCCTCGGTGAAATTTAGCAATACAATCATTCGTCTCCATATGTGATTTTTGAGCCTCATCTTTTCCTAACATTCTTTTTTTTTGACTTGTCACTGTTTGGAGTGAAATAAACGAATTTTCAAAGAGAACTGTGCAAGTTAAAACAAGAAATGTTTGGAAACGAAGGGGCAACTTTGGATTTTACCCTGTATAACATAAATTCCATCAGATATTTTTACTAAATCAATGTCAGATAATGATCGAGATACAAACGCCTATAACTCGACAAAAAAAATAACCGATATCGATGCAAAATTAACAAAGTCATTTCGAAGAAAAATTGTTTGTCCAGATTACAAATATTGTAAGGAAGAGAAATACACTTACATGCAAGTCTTTCTTGGAGTTCTCTATTGGGCGCAACGTCAATAGCAGATTTTCCGTGACAGTTGAGCTGATGGGGGTCAGCCCCTTCGCTCAGTAGCAGCGAACAGACCTAAAATAATTCGTAATCAAATCTCAGATATCATCCCGAAAAATACGTGGGACCATTCTTCTTTCAGCTTCATTATTCTTCATACTATTCGCAATAGTGGAATAATTTATTACTGTAGCTAACTTCATGTGCACAGTACAAAAAATGTTTTTTTGAATCATGCCATACTTATGAATTTATTTAATTTTGATCAATTTCAGTTTTGGAAAGAGCGCATGTTTCATGTAATGGTTCTGCTAGTTATAAATTCGTTAATGTGATGATAAATTGGTAATAAATCAGTAATAATGAGTGACTGATAAGTAATAATTCATTCCACTACAAGCAATTGGTTCAATCAGATTTATTGGGGTTCAGTAAGGTGTCTCCGAAGGTTTTCCCAATCGAACTGTAATATAAGAGAATACCTCGAGCCTAGCTTTGGAGGCGGCTTCGTGCAAGGGCGTAAACGCCCACAAATCGTTGGCGTTGACATTGGCGCCGTGTTTGATCAGCATCTCCGTGACTTCGAAATGCCCGTAAGAGCAAGCGTTGTGCAACGGAACCAGACCCCTTCAATTAATAAATCCATTAGTCAGAATGAACGTTGCCCTAAACACGTGAAAATCAAACGCACCCCTTATCTTTGGCGTGAACGTCAGCCCCCTGCTGCAAAAGCAGTTGCACCACCCTGCTCCTGTTGTATCCGGCTGCCAAATGCAAGGGGGTGGAACGACGCCCGTCGCTGGCGTGACAGTTGACGTTCAGAGGGTTGAGCAGCGCCAACAACCTGTTGATGATGATAATGACGAAAAGTTCACGCAGAATATTTACAAAACATAAATTCAAATATATATTTCACATGAGTAAACTAAGAAATCCAACATTATTATCAATATTATATACAATATATATCTGGAATTACACCTCACAATTCAGATAATGCAAGTTTTCATTATATATTGATTGAAGATCGGAAAATATGCGAGTCTAATATCCAGTTTTTGATTTTTGTACTATAGGAATGAAGTGATTTTGTTCTCCTAATGTCATTTGTTTGTTAATACAGTTCTTTCAATTCTTTTTTACATAGTACATACAGTTAGTTGAATTCATTTTCGGAACAATCATTCAGGTCCCCAAATATATCAATCAACTGAGGGTGTAAGAGCCTGTATATTCAGTAAACACGCGCTATAAACGAGCTTTTAGACAGCGCAATGATTAGGCGTAAGGGAAAACGATTGCCCAACATTTCGGGGATCACCCAGTATAATGTTCGCGTTTACCTGTCTTCCGCTCCCGATCGAGCAGCTTCGAGCAGCTCATCCTTTCGGTATTCTCCAGTGAGCACAGGTCTGGTAGTCGTGTCGGCCACTTCGACAGCCGTCTTACCCTCAGTATTGCGGATGTTTACATCGGCTCCATGCTGAAGCAGGGCTGAAAAATCCTCATTAACAATTAAAACATTATTCTCCAATGAAGAATTTAAAATCAAAAAATTGCTACTCATTTTGTCAATTCAAATATTTGACAGTCAAATAAATAATTAACAGTCCTAAAAATGAATGACAGTCACAAGAATATCAACCGACATTCCATTTTAATCAATAGGAAACCTGTATAAACCAAAAGTAAAACAAAAATCTTTCCAATCAGTGTCCTGTGCAAATATTTTGCTTTAGTTATATATTACAATTCATTTAGCAGTGAGTTGAAGTGGATATTCGTGACTGACTTCTCAGCCGTCTTTTTAATTCTGGCATCCTACAGCTGATGCTACAGACCTATTGATAAATGACTGTCGGACGACAAAAAATAGTTAGTTTACATCCCCACAGACAGAGAAAAAAAATACTCACCAATGCAAACGTCGACCTTCCCCTTGACGGCGGCCTCGTGCAAGGGGGTGTAATTCCAGTTGTCTCTGGTGTTGGGGTCGGCCCCAGCCTCCAATAGCAGTCTCACTACATCGGCGTGGCCGAAGGAGCAGGCGTTGTGGAGGGGATGCAGGCCCCCGTCGTCCCTAGCTTGGATGGAGGCTCCGGTAGAGAGGAGAAATTCCACTACGTCTCTTCTTCCATAACCTGCATGTTACGACAACAAACTTGAGTTGGTACTTAATATAGACCTCAATATTGGTAATTCATCATTTTTCTTGTAACTTTGGTGTGATGCAATGATATATGTTGTGGAATGGATTTGAAGATGAGAAGCTAATATATTGGTGAACAAAATACTGATGAATCTGTGCTTGAACATCAACTGGCAGTGAACATTACTCATACATTGTTTCCAACTGGGGTGTTTCTTGAGCAAAACAGTTAATTTCTAGTACAAACTTCGAAACCACCGAATGGCTAATGTTTGTATACATAACATGTTGTGACAAAGCACACGTACACCATACCAAGACATGCAGAAACTCACCAGCTGCAAAATGCAGGGGGGTGGACTTCCTTCCAGCAGTGTCTCTGGCATTCACCGTACTTTGAGTCACCAACTTGCGCACTTTGGAAATATCCCCGACTTTGCAGGCCTCGAAGAGTTCTCGCAAAGGGTCAGTGGCACTCGGCAGGGGATCCATCGAAGTTTTCAATACATCCCGTCTAATAGCCATTTCAGAAGAGAGCACTTATCGGAGCCATCGATGTTTTGGTAGTACGCTTCGATAACTGAATTAGAAAGTCGCACGTAATGTTTATGCTCGATTATTGAGTCATTCGTATTACACATACATTTTTTATGCTTTTGTTATGTACAAATACTAAACTTCAAGTGGACAGCACACAACACACAAATGACAAATTTTTTTGACGTATGACATTAATGTCAAACAAACAATACGTCATGAATACGGTCTCTCTGACGTAGACATATTCATGGATTCAGAACTCATTCATCATCATTATGAATTCTGATATCAACTTCTCTGCTACTTTTCACTTTCATTCAAACTGCAATTCGAATCAAAATTTTCACCAACACATTAAAATTCGAAACTTTGAATCCCAATGGCATCTTCTTATTTTTTTCCGGTTGTTGAATCGCGGCTGTCACATTTTTTGACTGCGATTCGAGAACCGGAAATTCAACAAAAGTGAGAAGAAGATCAACGCCATTTTGATTCAAAGTTTCGAATTTGAACGCGTTAGTGAAAATTCTGATTTAAATTGTAGTTTTACCAGAGATGAAGTGTATGAAAGTGAATAAGTAGCTAAAGAAGATGATAGAAAGTGAGCTAATGACGGGTTTTTCCATTTAAAATATGAGTCGAATTAAATTCATTGTTTTTTGCTATTTCCAGGTAGCCAGGAAAGATGAGATGATAGATATTTGGTTCCTGTTTCCAGCATTCTAGCAGTTTAGTTCCACTCAGGTAAACTTGTATAAATATCATCCAGACTCTTTGAAGCCATTTAGCATTATACAACGCATATTATGATCATCCTGTAATGAATGATTTCAAGTTAGTTGAATTATATCAAATATTTTGGTGTTCATTTGATAAGGAATATCATTGCACACTGTCTCGATCAATCAACATCAGAGGACATCGGAATCCAATCCAATGTTTGCTTCCTCACCTTGGTGTACTGATGATTATTGCAATTTTGCCCATAACGTTGTCTGCTGGGCAAAATAAGTTTGTTTTGATGGAATATAAACCAAAATTCTCAAGTACTTATATGAGTAGTTTAATAGATCAGTCAAATCATTTTCAAATGAGAATTATAGTCGCGAAACAATGTTTCGTCACAGTTCAAAGTGTTAAAAAACTGAAAATACGAGATCAATTCTCATTCAAAAGTGAAAAAGTGAAGGACAACCATTAAAAGAATGTATTTACAGTAAGTATATATATGTATTGTGATGAAAATTGGTAGTTTTCCTTAATTTTCAGAAAAAAAAAGATATCATTTCCTATTAGCAATGAATTTCCTTCTTAGGTACCGACGAGTTAGAATGTATTGTTCTGTTCATCGTAAGTATATTGAAATATTCATATGAAAATTTCTATTTTCAGAAAAATAGAAAAATGAACTCACCAATATCTGTTTCAACTCACAGGCAGTATTGATAAAGAAATAGTAGCTATTTAAAACGCTTTATTTATCACAGTAAAATGTATTATTTAAATCGCAACATTTGGCATCCTATTGAAAGTGCACTTATTAACTTACATATCATATAAAAATATTTAAAAAGAGCCAACTTCGTTCCTAATATTTCTCAAAACATCACCGAGTTTCTCTAAAAGTTCCCGATACTTCAGCCCATCCTTCAGCTCGAAAGAAATCTTGTAACAATTTTTATACAGCCCCCCCAACTTTTCACAGTCCTTGTTGGCAGCAGGCTTGGCGATGCACATCTTAACCAACATCTTCAGAGTGTTTTGCAAACGCTGAGCCACCAGATTCAACAAGGAATGGCAAGTTTTGAACGATTTCTCGACGCTGTTCGGTTCAGTCTCTTCTTTCTCTTCTTGAACATCGATTTTTCTATCTTTCAACAGACTGATCATTTCCTCGAGTTCGAACAGTATCTCCAAACAGTGCTGAAGATGTTTGATCTTGCTGTTCACAACGTTCGTAGCTTGGAAAACAGTACAATATCAGTTATTATAATAAATAAATATCAATAATAATTTTCGCAACATTTGGATACTTAATGTAGTTGCTATTGGAATTTATTATTATTATTATTAGGAGTGAACTCATTAGTTTGTAAACAAGATGATATTTTTTCAAATCACTCTTCATATCATTATAATTTCTGGAGAAGTATATCAATGTTGTAATAATTTTAATTTCCTATTCAATTCTAAAGCCGACATTGAATTGACGTATATAAAGAAAAGAATGGGCCCTAAAACAACACCTTGGGGTACACTACTATCGACATTCATCAGAGTACCACCTATTGAGTATTGAGAACAATTTTAAGCTTCACGGTTTTAAATACATTTCTCAAGTCCAAAGATAAGAGGCCATATTTATCACCTCCATCAATTCGTGATTGGATATTTGAGATCACATCCATGACAGCTGCCTCAGTATCTTTTAATCTACGAAATCTACATTGTCCATTACACAAGAGAAAAAAATCAAGCAAACGATTATTCATATTTTTTCTGAAACTTTAGAGAGGACTGACAACAGAAAACAATAATTCCTTTGCAATCTTCAGTTTGTTAGGAATAATACCGGTTTTGAAAGGTTTCAAAATGATATTCAACAAGATGCTAATTGAGACTTGATAATTTTTACAATTCTTACAGTTATTTTATCAAATCCATATGATATGATTGCTTGTTGGTTGAGAAAGGTATTCTACAAATCCACATGCTTACTGCAATCGCTGTAGCCAACTCAAGTAATGGTGTCAGGTGTGGGATTAGAACCCACGATCTCTTTTTGTACTGATTAAAACCTTTTCTCTTTGTAATTCCATCATTTTGTTTCTCAACTGTTGTCGAAAGAACAATCCATGAAATACTCACTTTCTACCAAGTACTCAGAAAGCGCGAACCGCTGCATCTGAGCCGTGAAATAATTGATCGCGTCTGAGCTTTGAAAATACAACTTGGCCGCCTTTTCGTAGTTGATTCTCGCCAGTTGGATGATGTTTTTTCGATTGCTAGAGTCGCAAACAGTCTGCCAAATGTGGCTGTGGTACAGAGACCCTATCCTATAGTGAATTATGGCGGCTCGGTACAGATACAGGGGGTATTTCGGGTTGGATTCCTCCAAGTCGCAGTATTGCAGAGCCTTCTGCAGGGTCTCGATGACCTCCTTCTCCACCTCCGCTTTATTCTGGAAAGGATCATTCGTCAAAAAGGGCAATCAGTGGATGTACTAGTATGTACAATTTCGATTAAATCGTTTTTTATGTTCATTTCGAAAACTCACTAGATGAGGCGAGGGATTCTCGTGCATTATCGACCCCATATTGAACAGGGCGGTCGATAACTCCCATTTTACTGCGTCCCAAATATTGGGGCAATGCCTCCTCTCGCCCAAAACCTGCAACGCTCTTTTGTAATTCACGAAGGCCTTGTTGTAGTGCAACTTTTCCTTTTGGGTCAGCTCGCTTCGCTCGTTTGGCGTGTGGGCGTGTGCCAACAATCTGTGCAAGTGCCCCATGTTGGTGTATAACAGAGCTGAAAATGAACGCTCATGAAACTGGACTAGAAATTTTCGCGAAATTAATAACGGATACTGATTAAGATGAAAATGCCTACGACTCGACAAAAAATAAACAAAATCGATGGGAAATTTTCGCTTTTGTTGCTATATACCTATGTTAGCGTCGTCTTTGATTTTCTCGAAGACTTCCAAGCCTCTGGCGAGATAGGGCTCTCCCTTTTTACAGGTTAGGATTATGTCGTCACCACTTTTTTCTATTTTGGCTCGGTTGAGGTAGTAGGAAGCTATCTCGTTCAGACTGTTACCCAAGCGACGTAAGATACACTCCGTCTCTGACAGCTTAAACATGTAAATTTTCATCAAATAAAGCCCCTCGAACATAGAATATTACATCTGATTCTGAAAACTGTAAATCGTAGGTTTATTTTTAAAAAAATACAGCTTGTCGAAAGAGTTGAATGAATATATCACATATTCAAGCAACATCATCTAAAAATGATAACTTATCCATATAACGCCACTGTTTTAAATTTTATGATTCCAATCCTTCCGAGTCTGACGACGATTCTCTTTTACATAGCTTTTGACATGTAATAAATGATTCTTAATTTTCACCACATAACAGACATTTTTGATAGTAGTTGGAATAAATAAATAAAAATGAAAAAAAACAGTAAAAAATAGACTTGTCGTAGAAACGGAGGTGCATACCTTCAGGGCTTCCTCGTAGCATTCGATGCTGGTCAAGAGCATCTGCTCGATGGTGCGTATGTCGTAGATGAAGACGCACTTCATGATGCTGTTGCCGATGTTGATGTCGAAAGCGCGCTCGTCCTGCTCCAACTGCTCCATCAGCTTGAAATCCTCGTCGGCCACGTTATGCAGCTGGTGCTTGAATTTTTCCGACTCCCCTTCAACAAATCCTTCAGTCTATATTCTAAAATAGGTGGTCGAACTTTGGGAACGTATAGAGAAAACCTTAGTTTCTTCTGAAGTCCCTACTTTTCGACACTCCCCTGAATGATATTTCGTGCGGATTTTCATTTCAGTTGAGCAAGCACCAAACAGCTAGTGAATGCACAAATTTTCAGAAAATATTCCCACATATATGCTTCCTAATTTTGACCACCTATGTTAGGATCAGTGTTTAGTCTAATTTTGTATCGATATTAGTGCCAATTATTGCATTCCATAGGGGAAAATTCCACGTATTGATGAAGATTCACATATTGGCGCAGTCGGTAGGACATCAGGTTGAACGAAACGTAACTGGATTCGCGACGACCACTAGCTTAATATTCGATAAAATATCTTTCAAGCTTTTAAGGATTTTAGGACTCACCCCACGCCTGTATCATCATTATGCAGCAATCTCCAGCTCTCCCAAGCAGACAATTTTCCCTCAAGGCGTTCGAGGTGTACTGCAACTTGTTCATTACCAGCTGACACCTAGCCAGCAACCCTATGTACCTAACATAATACAGGGATAATTTTTTGAATGAGAACTGTGAGGAAATACACACGTCTGGCGAAAAGAATCTTCCGACAGGAATTTCCCGTTATAAATGAATATGCATAGAGAATATTGCGAATCAGAGTGCCACACGGATAATTATAATGGTGCCCACTCGATATGTGGGGATATCGTAACTAGATGAGATTATTGTTTGAGGCAGGCAAGGGCTTGGTGGTTAGGCCGAGATATTTTCAATTGCTCCATAGTGCAATACAGTAAATACTCTTGTTGAACACCTGGTGTATCATGAATTTTTTGAGCAATGAATCTTCAGCAGACGAAATGCAGCTTTTCGAAAAAGTCATGGCAACTTGAAAACCGTCAAAACAATTCGTGGTCACTCAATTCTTTGAGCACTTCATCATCGTTACCTCAAACTGGTCCCATAGTTGCCGACAACGAAATGCCTCTCGGACAGAATAGCGTAGACCAGCACCGCCTTCTCGTACAACAAAGTCTTCAGATGGTCCTTCCACGAGATGCTGTCCTGCACGTTCTCCCCCCAGGTGGGCAGCGGCTGCGCCTCGTTGAGGTTCTTCGGCAGCAGCGCGTTGCTCAGCATCTCCTGGTTCTTGTCGACGGACTTCTTCTTGCGCTGCTCCCTCTTCCTGCCGCGCTTGCCGCTCGCCTCATCGAGCTTGCCGTAGGGCATGGGGATGGGTTCGAAGGGCTTCGCCATTTTCACCTCCTCCTCTTGGTCGGGCTTGCCGGGCGAGGGTTGGTCGGGGAAGTATTTGAGGCAGCCCAGACCGGCGGCCACGTGTTGTATGGCCTTGAAGCCAGATAATGATGAAAATAAGTTTATTCAGCATATTCACAGAATATTAATTCAAATATGAATGCACTAGTAGATTTTTCACATGTTTGTCAATTCATTGACTAACAATGACTCGAAAATTTTACTCGAAAAACTGTCAACTATCAAAACGTTTCTCGTCTAATTGCTAGGCAAGTTTCTCATCAAACACCCCAAATTCACCCTATAAAATGCAAACCTCTCGTGCAATTGTAAGTGAATAAGCTAAGAAAACCTCACAAAGTAAATATCTTGTAACAAGGATTGAAATGAATTATATATTAATGCGAAAATATTCGAGTCTAATATCCAGTTCTTGATTTTTGTCATATAAGAATAAAGTGATTATATTCTCTAAATGTCATTTGTAGTTTTATCATATAAGTGGGGGATTGAATACCTATCCCTGTGATCGGATTCAGTTTATATCTCAAATGATCTATATACACATTCCACAATAATTTTTCATTAATATAAAGGCCAAAAAATTCCGCTACATTCGCATACTTTGCATCTGAAAATAATTTTAGATTTCCTTTCAATCCTAAAGCCGATATTGAATTGATGTATATCGAGAACAGAATCGGCCCTAAAACAGAACCTTGGGGTACACCACACTCAACATACATGATATACCCTGATATTACCCTGATATGCTCTGGTAAATCTCATAATAACCTTACTGAAGATAAATCTGAGATTGTTAGTATAGCCAAAAAATGGTTTATTCAAAATAAACTAAAATTGAATGAAAATAAAACTCAAAATATAATAGTTTCTTCAAACACAAATTACCAAGAAGGGAAAAACGTAACGTTTCTTGGTCTCATCATCGACGACAGATTGAACTGGTCCAATCACGTAGATCACGTCGTTCGAAAATTATCAAGTATTCTGTTTTTACTGAGACGACTAAAACCCATTACAAATAGCAGTATCTTAAAAATGACATACTATTCCTTATTCCATTCAGTGCTTTCTTATGGTATCCTACTTTGGGGGAATTCAACGAATGCAATAGCAGTTTTTAGATGTCAAAAAAAAGCTATCAGAATATTGGCAAACGTGGGCTTTAGAGACCATTGTCTTCAACATTTTATCCGACTTGGTATCATGCCACTGCCTACTCTGTACATATTCACAGTTTTATTAGAAATACACAAAAATGTGAACAAATTCTCCAGACATTCTGATTCACACGATTATAACACAAGATCGGCTGATTTACTGACTATTCCACGACATAGATTAGCTGTCTGCTGCAAAAACTCCTTGAACCTCAATCTCTATAACACTCTTGATAACTCTGTCAAAATATTGGAATTCAATAGATTCAAAACGGTGATTAAAAAATTTCTGCTCAGCCATTGTTTTTATGACATTGATAGCTATATCGTCTCTGCCAGTTCATTGTGCATTTGATTTTAATCCACTTTTACCTTCAAAAATTTTTCATCCCGATTCTCTGTATTTTCCTCTGCAAATATCTAGATGTGCACTAATTGTCTTTATTTGTTGTTGTATTGTATTGTTCGAATTTTTAATATTTTCGCTGATCAATTGTAAGTCAGTATATTGATTTTCAGCTGAAATTTATATAATACTTGTAGTGATAAAATATTTTATCATTATTATCATTTTATATTCTTGACTTTGAAGTCATATTGCCTATGCGACTTGCCATAAATGTTTTATGTACATAACATGGTCAAATAAAATATACTACTATACTACTACTACATTATAACAAGTGATCGACGATATTTCAAGTGAAACCGAATCAAATGATGATCAATTTCGATGTTATCAATACCTCAAAAATCAGATTATCAAATCAAAACAGATTATAAACTTATGGAAATAATATGAACTAACTCACCTGGCTGCACCTTTCCTCCAAGCCACCTACGATTGGCGCCGGAGGCTTGTAGTAGTTCTTGAAAGTCTCGAGCCTGTTATTGTCCAACACCAGTATTTTCGTGGCGTCCTCTTTGCTGTCGAAGTGCTCGTCGGACAGGTCGTCGTCGAAGATGCTTTCGCCTTCGTCTTCTTCGATGTTGTCCTCCAGGCCGGGATCCTCGGGGTTCGTCCTGGCCGGCACGTACAAGTCCGACAGCATGTACATGGAGGAGGTGACGATTTCCGGGTACTTTTCGGGCGGCAGCAGTTTGATGCAGTTTTTCAGGAGCATGCGGATCGTGCCGGGCTGCTGCCTATCGAGAAACGGTCTGAGTACAGGGTTTTCCTTTCGATTTGACATAAAAATATCATATTTTTGGACCTTGGAGGGTAATACCTGTCGGTTGAGTGCTTCATGTTTCTGGCTACTCTGTACAAAAGCATCGCTACAGGAATGGTGAATGGGTTCGTGCCGTTGTCGACGTCGGTTTCTGAGCAAAGGCTGGTCAGATCGTATAGTTTGACCACCTGAAAATCGTTGTATCATATCTTTATGATATTCAGATCTATCCTCTTTGTTGTTGTTGCCCGAAGTCATAATACTATTCTTGAAAATATGTGGGAAGCGAAGAAATATATATGCATCTTGATTTTTTAACAAAATCGTCATCTTTCAAATGTTGCGTCCAGTGTGATAACACATTCAAGAACTAGCTGAGAATCAAATCATTTCAGGCTTGAACACATATATTTAGCATATACGGAGCCCAAGTTGATAGCAATAATCTTGAGAACAATTTGTAACCTAAAGAATAATCTAACCATCATGTTTTTGGACTGGATATAAACATCTTATTGGAGTACAATGTGTGCTGGATCATACGGGCTCAACAGTGACAACAAGACTCTTTAAAAGGATGCAAATATATATATATATATATATATATATATATATATATATATATATATATATATATATATATATATATATATATTTCGATTTTTGGACTGAATTTTTATTAGGAGCTATATTTATCAAATTTGGCGTCCAACCCGATCATGATACTTCTTAAAACACTGTAGGAGTACAAAAAATAAACATAGATCATGTTTCCCGGATTGATTCTATATATTTTGTATATACGGAGCCCAATATGATAGCAAAAGCCTTGAAAAACCAATTTGCAAGCTTTGAAGAAGTATAAGTATTTTTTCCTGATTTAAAATTGTATTTCCTACACCGGCGAGGTAGATATACCTTTCGTTGACTTCGTCGTCCACTCACCTCTTCGTCTTTCCCCTTGAACAGCCAATAAGTGTGTCCCGCTTTAGTAGCGTTCGACTTCAAAAAACTGAGAATACTCTGCGCCACGTCCCTGATCAGCTTCGGCGAGAACTTCGATCCGTCCAACCGCGGCAGATCCTCGGTCTTGATCAGCTCGTACTTCTGCACGATGCCGTTCAAGTGGTAGCACATGACGACCTCGGGCACGTTGGACATGAGGTTGTCCAGCCAATAGTCGATGCCGGTGAGCACGTTGATGGGCTTGCTCATGTCGCGCAGGCGCAGCGAGATGCACGGGTGCGTGCCGCCTCCGAAGATCGGCATGTCGGTGCCGAGGAGCATCTCGATGTCCTCGAAGGTCCACAAGACGTTGCGGTTGTACGCGCCGGAGTCGGGGCACGCGGTGGAAGGGGCGGGGTCCGGCAGGACGGGGTCAGGCGCTTGGCGACACCGCTGCGCGTCCACCTTTATCAGCGAATAGATATATAGCTTCATTCAAAGAATTGTACTTATACATCATACGAAATACACGAATACAATTAGGTAAACCGGCGTCAAAGTAGTGAAAAACAGACATGTTGAAATTGTTAAGTGTAGATAAAATATATGAAAAAAAAGCATTCAAATCTAGAAATTCATTTACAGTATATGGTTCGATCTTGATTAATAATTCCAGTTCAAGATATTGGAACTTTTCAAGACAGGGTTCTCGATTTTCACTTCTGTTGGTAGTCTATTATAGAACTTGACACATGAATACATGTTTTTTTTTTCTGTTATGGTTAAACTGTGGGCAGGAGTATTCAGATCTACAGTTCTTATACTATAACCATGCTGTACTTTAAACATATTGAATTTTTACCTATTTTTGAACAGAAATACTAAACACTCATATATACTTGGAAGAGTTAATATATTGATTTCTCTGCATTTTTCTCTGCATGATTGCTTGTTACTGTCTCCCAGCAAAATTCGAAGGGATCTCTTCTGTGCTTCACAGCTTCCTCCCCAGAAAATACACCAAAGCGCAGTAAAGAAAGGAAGTTTGAAAAATACAGTCCTTAAAGCTTCACTGTCTAAATATTTCGCTGTGATTCTGAAGGAAGAATAGCACACCGAGTTCAGTTTATTACAGAGTTCTTTTAGGTGGATCACCTAGATTTTGGTCAGTATGAATTCCCAAGAACTTTGTGTTATGCTCTAGAGTCACATTTTCCGATTGAAGCTGTATCTCTCGGTATTTTGCTAGTTACATGTTTGGTTGTGAAACAGATATAGGTTGTCTTTTCTTCATTTAGAATCAATCGGTTTTCTATCAGCCAGTCTTGAGCTTTTCTTAGACTATCGTTTTCTATCCCTACCATTTCTTGGAATGAAGATGCTACCGCTAGTATGTTTGTGTCATCAGCATAATTCACAAGATGTGTTTTATCATTCACTATTTTTGATGCTGAATCATTGACATAGAATACAAATAGTAGAGGGCCCATCACACTTCCCTGGGGTACTCCAACCTCCAGCTGACCTTCGTCAGAGGAATACTTCAATCCGTCTAAAAAAACTTCATTTCAAATAATTTAATGTTCATGAATCGTCACCTAGAGGATGCCCTACTTTGAACCTCGTTATTCGATGATCACAGAATCAATTTAAAAAAAAAACCTAGTCCTGATTGTGAAGGTTTGATTGCAATATCATGTTTATTGTATTTGTGTATTTGTCTATGCCTTGTCAAGTATATCTAAGGATAAGTTTGTCATATGAACATTTGATGGATTGGTCCTTAAGCCACCAACCTGGACGTCCACAAGATATCTTTCATGGACGTCAGGAAATGAAAATTTGAACCTGAGACCATTCATTAACCAGTCTGATGCCTCTACCACTCAGGCTATCTCATTATGGATATGCAAAAGTACTCCAAGGATATTCCAACATGAATTGGACACGATTTTGATGTCCATAGAATATCTGGTGTTGTATAGAACATTGTAACGTCCTCTGGGTGCAACAATAAAAGAAGAAAATCTTCCTTAGAACCAACAGCAAATTACCAAGTTGGACGTCTCCTTGATGTCGCTGGGAACCAGGCTGTGATAGAGAAACTTGGAAATAAGGCTTTTCTCCTTCAACGCCTCTCTGGTGCGGTTCTTGATGTGCAGGTGCCTGTCCTCGTCGCAGGTGGCTCTGTTGACGTTCTGCACGAAGAAGTCTCGCAGCCACGCCCAATCGGTCTCTGCGCTGCGCAACAGGTGCTTGTAGATATCGAAGTCGTCCAATAGGAGCGTGTTTTCGACGCGGTGCACCATCATGCTGATGTGGCCCTTGTGGTAGGGGATTTTCAGGAGGCGCTTGATGTTCTCCGCGTCGGAGACGACGTCGACTTCGGCCACGCAGTCAGGGAACATTTGCGCCATCTTGAAGCTGGAGGATTTGAAGGAAGCGTCACAAGACATTAGGAATGATTTGATTTTCATTGGTCAGCTTCGAGGCTGACCTACTTTTAACGAATCCTATACCTTCATAAAGCTAGCAGAGCCACTTTGGGAAAGTGAATTTTTTCTTCACCCATAATTTCAGGCAAATTCATTTCCCTACTGCCGAATTTATTGATCGTGGGTTTTACCGGCACTAAAGCTAATGCAATGCAAAAATTCTAAGTTGTGTCAAATTTCTTACTTTCAGGCAAATGCTTAGTCCTAGAAACATGTGTAATATCAGAACTATTGGAAACAGATCACTCTTCAGAAGTGAACTTGAAAGTTTTGAGAGAATTCAAAGACTTTCAGATATTCCAAGAAATATCAAAGAAATTATATGGAATTTATTTTCTCAAATTTCAAGCATGTAACTCTGAAGGAAGTACAATTGATTTAAAACTCAGACAAAATCCAAGAAACCCACAAGTACTCAAATACCTACACATTTTTGTATTCTCTTAACATTATTGATATTATGAAGCAGAGTGAAAGACAATGAAGACAGAATATTCAATTTATTGTGATCCAGGAAATCAGCCACCACAGTTGTCACCTTGTGCTTGGCAGTAGTTGTATTTTGAAACACCTGAGCTGATTGTTCATATTGAGTTTGCTGCACTAAGAAGACCAAATAAATGTACTGAATTTATTATGAAGTCTCTAATTGTGTGCTGCAGAATGACACAAACGTTGCTCATTACCTAGAAAATCCTTTAGGATGTGAAATAACACGTTGCAAGCCATAGGAATCAGCTGAGCTGCTCAACCAGTTCGAAGGGGGTAAATTCAAGTCCGTGTTGCATTGGAGCTTCATGAATTGAGCCTGTTTCGGCAGGGAGTATTTGACTATCGCAGTCGATTTGATTTGTTCATTTTCCGCGGCTTCTGTTGCCTCCTCCTCCTCCATTCTGATGGAACTTCCTCTCTTTTTGTGGTAAGTTTCGGAAAATGAAAAATGAACTTAACAAAACACAATAAAACACTGATTCAACCTAACCTCACTCGTGTGAAGGAAGCTGTCAACGCGCGCAGCAAAAATTTCCGAGGTTGACCGAACGTTCATAGGCGTTACAAGCTACATTACGAAATATTCGGTATTACATACAAATACATTTATTTACTTGATTCTATTTATTGATGACTTGTCAATGCCTGTATATAGGTATCTATTGCATAAACATTATACATATATTATTTGTGATATTTATACATAAAATTCGTGGAAAATGATGGAATCCCTGGACTGCTCAGACTAGAATGTATGGTGATGAATATGCGTATCCTGAAAACAAAAAAAAAATAAAAACAATCTTATATCACACTTTAATGAATGAGGTACCTTTCCTTTTTTCTACTGTAATACCGAAACTTTCATAAACTTCAAAATTTGGTACATTCTACTGGGTCTGAATATCGAATTTATAGTTTAAGAATTCAAATCTACCAACACAAATCATTTTGATAGTGATATCAAACATCGAAAATTCATTTATCAAAAATCTAATTTCACCATTGTAACATTCATTATGTTGACCAGAAAACGAATTCGATGGGATAAAATTGCACTTGAAAAACTTTCTTGTCTTCGAATTAATATTTGAAAAATCTGAAAACTACCAAAATTCATTGGAACTTTAAAAAGTTTTCAAAGATATACACTGGAAAAAATACTATGCTGATCTTACCATAAGTTGGGTAGTAATAGCTATTGTAGTAGCTGTAAGGGTATCCGTAGGATAGCCATCGAGGTTTTGGATTCGGTCCTGGAATAGGCGCTGGAGCTGCCCAAGCCATAGTAGTAACAAAAATCATTATGGACAGCTATAAAAACATGATTGTAATACAATAGTGTATACTTTTCAACAATTAAATAGTGATGGCTAAGCCAACGGAGATCGAAGCCAAAACGTGCGAGTTCAATACTGTACTTTATCTACAATAATGTAATTTCCATTGATCTTGTATAAAACGAAGTTTCAAATTTGAATTTGTTAACTCACCACGAAAACAATGCTTCTGGTACACATTTTCATCTAGATCGAATGCTGAAGGTTGCGTTAGGAAAACAAACGTTTTTATTGCTCTTTCATCCTTTTATAAATTCAATAATATCAATATTAGTATGACAAGCACACTTTTGAAAGTGAAGATCTGCATTGGAATTTCCTCTGCATTATTTTTATTGATAGCCATCTGTCGATCTTATTTGCATCGGATTTAGCGCAAATGTTGATGAGATACGAGGTGTCATAAAGTAATTTCTATGCCGCGAATGTTTGCATCGATTATTTTTCGCCTTGAACGAATGGAAATTTTTTGTATGTAAAAAAAATAAATTCAGATCCAGTGCAATGTTGCGTTTACTTCCACCTGTATATCAATCGTTTGAAGGATGATAATGTTATTTTTATTCAATTATTGGCAATTTGAGGGTGTAGAAATTCGAATGAAATAATCGATATTTGTCATTTAATAACTTTAAAATCGATAACAATTCTACACAATTTTTGTCGAAGAAAATGTTTTCTGCATTTTCCATTTACATTCCATTCAGTTGCAACAACTGACAGATCTCAAGAGAATCACCTATTGAGTTTAAAACTTAACTTCATCTACAACTATTAGAATAACGAAGCCAGTGAGGAATTTGACGAAACGATTGAGTAATATAAATATTACTTGATCGTCTATCACTGGATAGTTGTAGATAAATGGGTTATAATGAACGATATTCCTGATCACAGATCTCAATTATTGCTATTCCGACTCAGACCGAATTTTTCCATTTCCACCATGAGAGCTGATCTGTAAGATTCGTACCGCATGACGATATTTTGCAACTCTTGTTTGTACAGTCTAGTCAACATCGCATTGTAGCACTCCAATTCTGAAAGTCTGAACATATCCCATCTGGAACAAAATATTTTCTCATTATTAAACGATAATATTGTCTTGTGTCGAATATTAGGGAATATTAACGATATGTATTTTGAATATACCTAGCATTCAAGATGTTCCTTGTATCTGAAAAGTACCGATACTAGTACTAAGGAAAATCAGAGATATATGCTGTGAATAATAGATGTCCAAGTATGGAGCCTATTTAGTCGGAGCCTTTTTAATCTACCATATCAAATGCCTTATTATAATCTGACATGTGATTCTGTGAAGGTGGCAATTATTAGTATTATTATCAATGAATTTAATAATTTGCTTTTTTAGGATCTTTTCAAAAACTCTCGCGAGAATTGGCAAAATGCTGATAGGTGGCAATTGTGACAAATCTGTAGACAAATCTATTTTTGGAATATGTAGTAGGCGCTTTGGCACATTTCCTTGAATTTGGAAAAATGCCTGTTTCCATGGTAAAATTAATCATATAGGTGATATGAGTGTTAATATTGATAGAGTCAATGGAATCTGAAACTTACAGTTCGATTTATGAATTCATTATTGCCTCAAGGTGCATATTTTCTTCAATATCAATTTCAGTTGTTTCAGACAACCCCATAATTGTATACTATTTTTATTTGCATAGGGCGAAGTTGATATTTTGATTATTGATAAAAATGCTGTTTTTCGAGTGCGTTTGCCGAAATTCGAAGATTTCAAGAAAACTTCTACAAATTTCATGAATATCCGAAATATTTGAAGAAAAAGAAGAAATAATACTTTATTTTCTGAAGAAATGATATTCTCATTAATAAAGCATGGTTTGAAATTGAGTTAAAAAACAATAGAATTAAGTAAATGAATGAATGAATGCACATATTTGAAAGAATTTTGAGACCCTGAACTCCTGACTCTTGTGGAACTTGACATAATATACGAGGTATACCATTTGAGAATCGAGAGTCAATGTCTATTCCGGAAAAACCGTAAACTGAAAAAAAATCTCATGTATAAGTCAAAAAGTGACCTCTATCAAGCATCCTGAAGATTCCAGAAATGTAGCTATAAGAACAACGGAGAAAACCGACCTGAGCTTGTGGTCCAACTCGGGGCTGGTCTTGAAATACACGTTCAGCCAATGCGGGATCTCCTCGAGCAAGTACGGGTTCGCCGGCACGAGCACCCCGTGCTCGGCCGGCGCCGGCTGCCGGCCGGCCGGCGCGCCGGACACGTAGCACGCGGGGTGCTCGTATTGGGCGCGCCTCGTCACGTGGTTGACGTAGTAGACGCCGTAGACGGGCGAGTCGACGCACTGCCAGCCGCCGGGCAGCGGGTGCGACCAGTGCGTCGTCTTGGTGTTGTGGTCGATGTAGTACTTGCGACCGCGCAGAGTGTAGTCGGCCGACCAGCCGGGCGGCAAGGGCGGGTCCGGCTGGTCTGTGGGCGGGTCGGGCCCGGCGCCCGCCTCCAACCTGCGAATTCGGACAGCCTAGATTGTAATTCGGAATGTGTCTGATGTATTTCAAATCGGGTGATTGTAATTTCAAAACTGTATTTTTGAATGCAGAATACGTTCAATTGTGATTCAAAGTGTGTCTGTTGTATTTCAAAATGTGTCTGTTGTATTTCAAATTGGATAATTGTAACTCTAAAACTGCATTTTCAATACAGAATATGTCAATTGTAATTCAGACTCTTTCAGAACTGTCCATTGTAATTCAAAAATTGTCTTTTGCAATGCAGAACATTTCAATTGAAATTCAGACTCATAGATTGTATTTCAGAAATTGTCTATTGTATTTTTGACCAGTCCAAATGAAATTCAGTTTGGTGATTTGAAAATCAGAAGACATAGTTATGTTTCAGAGTTCAGAATAATTGTATCTAGAGAATTATCAAATGTGAACCAGGCAGAGTCCTTTGTAATTCAGAATGCATAAATTTCAATTCAGAATCCAAATTGGAAATAATTCTTGGAAAATATGTGAAATGCTTGTAATTCAAAATTGCAAAATGCTTTCAGGTACTCCATGAAAAAAACAGACAAACAAGTTGCAACCAACCGGTGTCCAGGATTTTCAAGAGGAACAATTATCAGGTCAGTCACTACATGATGAGGAAATATTCAGAAAATACAGGTCTAAACCAACAAAGTTTTAATATCTGGCAAGAAGAAATTGGTTCTGCATACTCAATCAAAATCAAGTGAACACAACATCCAAGAACTTAGCAAATTGACCTGTATTTTATTCAAATACTTGTAAAAGTATCCACATTTGATATGAGGAGTCACATTTTGAATCATATGAAGTGGAATAATTTCTCTCCGAGGAACAGAAAGATGTTGAAAATATTTAGTTAGGTATCTATGGGATTTTCTGCAGCACACTTCCCTTGATGATAGAGTGAAATTGATATGATTTGTTGAACAAGTATTTTGAATTGTACTGAGTAATGATGAACATTCCATTTCAAGTGGTTTCAAGCCATAGTTTGATAGAGAACAGACAGATAAGTGGCGAAAATTCTTGGATAGATGTATTTATCATAAGCATATTAATTTGAATGGAATCATTTGTTGCTAACCAAACCATTGACTACATAAACAATCAACTAAATGACATTACCTACCTTCCTAAACTATTTCTTTGATGAGTCACTGAATCATTGTAAGGAATATTGTGGTTAGAAGTCCTGTAGCTGTCACCACCAAACACTGGAAGATTATTGACATTTTTCCCCGCATTCTGATAAATAGGACAATTCGTTTTATTATACTCGTTATCCCTGTAATTGCTCTCTTGCATCAGAGGATAAATCTGATCGATGTCCACATAATTGGCGTTACTAGCCGACTCCTCGTAGCTGTTCACATGATGGTTCACATAAACGGGTTGAGAAGACGTGATGCTGGGACTGAAGTTGGCGCCTTCGTTGGAAGTGCCGACGGAGAGATTGGCGAACCGCGTCGCCAGATCCGGCACCGAAGCGCTAGGCGTGTACTTCCCCTCGTGCGCCCCCAAACCCACGTCGCTTATCAACGTCTTCTGGTTCCCGAATTTCTGCACGGTGTTCTGCGACGTCGAAGGGATATTGTGTGCCGGGGCGACAGCTGCCCTGGCTTGGTTCGAATAGCGTCTCTTCGGCTCGGTGGTCCACACGTTGATTATTGGCATTTCTGGGGGGGTGTCTTTCTTGACGTACTTTCCGACGACTCCCTCTTTGATCGTTCGAAGATCTTTGTTCTTTCGCGATAGCATTGCGGACAGGCTGACGGTCTGCTGAAAGTCAAACGATCGTGTTCAGGAACGTAGTTTGTGGATATCATAATAATTCTGATTGCTCCAGGAGGATATTATGAATCTTTTGTTGCTGCTGTTGGTGAATGTAACCTCCGAAAACGTTTGTTTACATCTCGAAAATGATACTTCAGAAGATTTGACAGGTGTCCATGACGATATTTCACGACGATCCTCGGACGTCATATTGGTTTACGGTTACGCATTGATATAAACGAGCTCTCAGACAGCGTGGTGATTCGAGATGTTTGTCGGAGATTTTTTTCGCGTTCCCAAAGAATTATCCATATTCATCACCTGCTTACTCATCTCTGCTTTATTGTTCATGAAAGTCATCGATCCTTTTGGAATATTGGTTATGTGCCCGAAAAATGTGAACGCGCGCCGCTGATGACCGTTCGGAAACGTAGCCGATCTCTTTGCCTGCCATCTTCACGTAAGTAGATTACTTACCATTTAATTAATCTGTGGCACAGATTCAATACTGCGTCACCGACAGGGCCGCCAACTTTTGGTTCACTTGTCGTTTGATTTTTGTGTTGATTAGATTGAAATGTAGGTTCTATGCACCTATGCATTTACCGGTGTAAACAAGATGTTTGATGATATTTGAATTTGGATAAAGTTTGGAAATAATGTAATTACTATCATTGATTGGTATAAATAATCTTAGTCAACGATCGAGATGAAATTGGTAAGGTGCATTTGACGTTCAACTAAAGTATGACGTTCTTGGAAGGTCATTACCTTCAGATGAAAATTTTTTGGATAGTGTGCGTTTATTTGACTATATTTTTCGTCGTTTATCTTATAACAGTTGGAATTCTTCTATACGCTTACAGTCTCTTGGACCAAAAATTGTAGTAGTTGAAAGCGTTGAAAGTAGTCAGAAGACAACTCAGTAAATCTGGTGTGTCTAGGTAACAAAACAAGTGCTCATTTGTTTAGTTTGATTTTTCTTTTAGCTTTTTTGGCATGTTCGAAAAGACCATCAAATTTCGGGATTAAAGTAATCTAAGGTAATTATGCCACTTCATTTTGTCCTGCTGTATAATCACTTGTGTACTTTTCAGTGTTTGGGATTAGAATACAGAAATTATCTATGCCATTTTGGATAAGCAGCTTTTGGAACATCTTAAATTGAAAGCAGAATGGAATATGGTGAGCAAGACTTCGATGGTGAGTACAATTCAGCAAGACCTTCAATCATACAGACTGTTCTGGTTTATGTGTGAAATATACTAAAATCTCAGAGGTCTTATAGTTTGGAAAGTTTTTGAGATACCTCATAATTGACCTTTAACCTCGCCTTTGGCATTGTTGTCCTTTCTTGTAGATGAATTCATTGCTTATATTTTCAATATGCAGCATAAAAACTCAAGGTTTATGTTTTGATTCTTTTATTTAGTGTAAAATTCTCACAAAACTTCTCATTTATAACATAAACATCTCATTTTATCACACATAACAAAACATATGAATGCATAAAAATATCAAAAAGTGATCTTTATGGACGGGAATGGATAGACTATCTACAGAAAGTGATTCACTGCTCAATATTCATAGACAAATTTCATTGTTTGGTACTCCATGTCGGTAAAGTCTCATTTACAGAAGATATCTGATATCTCATATCACAGTGAAAAATATATTGTGTAAGTGAGATTCATTGATATTTCTTAGTCATTATTCGAACAATAATTCTTCAAAACTGGCAATTTCTTGAGATTCTTTGAGTTTGGAACTTTACAATTTTGGAGGAAATATATAGAAGTTTGATAACAATAAATTGGAAATCATTATTTAGATAGGTATTTTCTTATAGTTTTTTTTGTACAAAACTTTGATGATTAATCTTACTTTGGTATAGAAACTGTGAAGAGATATGCAATCTCTGAAAGTTGAATTATACCCAACAAGTCACCATGTTGTGACTCTTTGAAAAAACACATTAAAAACTGCTCAAAACAGTAAAAATTTGTTTAAAAAAAAGTATAAGTATTTGGACGGTATCATAATCAGAATAGATAACAAATTTTCTAGATATTTGTTATTTCAAGGCACTCACACTTGAAGGCCTTTCTTAAAACTAATCATGTTTGTTCATGTTCATAGTCAATACGAAAAATTTCCGATTTTGATAGATATCATATAGGTCTTACCTAATCGTTCAATGCGAAATATGTTTTTCCTTCAAAATATAATGTTTTTTGAGTTTCAATAGAAAAAAAGATTGAGAAAAAATAGGTGTTTGAGGCATCTAGTTAGGCAGTGATAGAAGAACTTCAATAGCTATCAAAATCATCTGGGTAATTTTTCATCAAAATGTAATGATTTCCCCACCAAAATGTGGAAATAGTAATATGATTTCTTGAACTTTGGAATGTAAATATAAAATAGCAACATCCAATGGTAAACTACAATTTTGATTGTACTGATTATCCAAAAATACAGAGTGTCCTAGACTTATTCCGTCAAAGTATAAAGTGGATAGAAATTTTTAATGTCCAATTGCACCCTGTAGTCAACTGTTTGAATGTTACGTTTGACGTATTCTTACAATTGGTCTCTTTTGAAAATATATCCAGGAAACAATATAAGAAAATTGCTTCCAATATCCCGCAAATTCAAAAAACTAGCGACATTTTCATGGCGTACAGGGTGAACCATTCACAAGTCCCAGACATTCCGTCGATCGTTGAACTAATCGTAAACCTACAGTCTGAACAGTCCGCAACTGACCAGTACTAACAATACGACCGTGACGAGACTGACTTGCAGGCCGTTGGCTCCCGCCAAACGGCATTTGAACATGTTGAAACGCGTCAGATTGTCGTCGACCAAATTGCCGAATTCGGCTTCGACCACCTGCCCGTCGTAGTAGGTGATGGGGTCCTCGAAGGGGTATTCGAAGCCCTGCTTGCATTCGCACTTGTAGCCGCCTGTCTCGAAGCCTCTGCCCAGAATCGGGACGCACTGAAGACGGATATATTACTTATTACTACGAGTTACACCGCCAAGTTTCAACAATTGACAATAGATTGTTTGGAATATTATTGAAATATCGTCTGTAAGTTGTTCGACGAGATGGTACATTGATTTTTCAGCTATTGTGTGGGATTTTCTCTCCTCGTTTCTAAAAACTAAAATAGCAGTTATTGAGAATTGTTTCGATATATTTGTAGTAAGGACAGATTTCGTGATCTGCCCCAAAATGTCACTGCGCTTGAAATTTAACCTTCTGATACCTGAAACAAAAATTCTCTATTCATCAGTGACACGTTGGTTTTTAAAAAATTAGGAGATAAATATTAATTTTACATAAAAAACGAAACTTTTCATGAACGAATATGTTCCCGTTTTCAACACAATTAGAATATTTCATCTTGGCAAATTTTTTTCCAAGTCAAGGTAAGTGTTTATTTCGTCGGAAAAAGCACAAAGTTGACTTTGTCGCGCCATATCTCCGAGTCGGTTAGACTTACAGATGAGATCGACCCACCAATCGATTTTTCAGACATTTTTCTACAACATAGAGGAAATTCAGCACGATCAGACGAAAAATGAAAATTTTCGTTTATGGTCGAAAAATCCATGTACAGTTTTTGCGACTATCAGTATAGTCGATTTTTCCAAAATTCTAAAAGTCATTTCAAAATTCTGAAAAAAAATCACATTGACTATTTCGAATATGTAGATGACGAAACTGTAATCGAAATAACCCAATTCGTCAAGGTAACTTGGTAATTTCAATCGAAAGTGCTTATTTTGGCAGAAAAAGAACAAATTTGACTTTGACGCGCCATATCGCCGGAACTGTCAGATTTACAGATGAGATCGACTCACCAATCGATTTTTCAGACATTTTTCTACAAGATAAAGGAAATTTAGCACGATCAGACGAAAAAAGAAAATTTTCGTTTATGGTCGAAAAATCCATGTACAGTTTTTTCGACTCTCAGTATTGTCGATTTATCCAAAATTCTGAGAATTGTTTTAAAATTCTGAAAAAAATCACACAGACTATTTCGGATACGTAGAAAACGAAACTGTAACCGAAAAAAATTTTTTCGTAAGAGTAACTTGGTAATTTCAATCGAAAGTGCTTATTTTGGCAGAAAAAGAACAAATTTGACTTTGACGCGCCATATCGCCGGAACTGTCAGATTTACAGATGAGATCGACTCACCAATCGATTTTTCAGACATTTTTCTACAAGATAAAGGAAATTTAGCACGATCAGACGAAAAAAGAAAATTTTCGTTTATGGTCGAAAAATCCATGTACAGTTTTTTCGACTCTCAGTATTGTCGATTTATCCAAAATTCTGAGAATTGTTTTAAAATTCTGAAAAAAATCACACAGACTATTTCGGATACGTAGAAAACGAAACTGTAACCGAAAAAAATTTTTTCGTAAGAGTAACTTGGTAATTTCAATCGAAAGTGCTTATTTTGGCAGAAAAAGAACAAATTTGACTTTGACGCGCCATATCTCTGAAACGGTTAGACTTACAGATGAGATCGACTCACCAATCGATTTTTCAGACATTAGTCCACAAGATAAGGAAAATTCAGCACGATCAGACAATACTTTAAAATTTTCGTTCATGGTCGAAATATCCATGTACAGTTTTTTCGACTATCAGTATGGTCGATTTTTTCCAAAATTCTAAGAGTCATTTAAAAATTCTGAAAAAAATCACATTGACTATTTCAAATATGTAGATGACGAAACTGTAATCGAAATAACCCAATTCGTGAAGGTAACTTGGTACTTCCAATCCGAACTGCTTATTTTGGCAAAAAAGCATAAGTTGACTTTGACGCGCCATATCTCCGAAATGGTTTGTCTCACGAGAAATAAAAATTTTCGTTTACGGTCGAAAAGTTTGAAAATTCTGAAAAAAATGACATAGACTATTTCGGATACATTTCGCGATGGACCATCGAATGTTGAATTATTGCTACTTTAACCGTGGCCGTCTGTTTCATACATAAGTTGAATCAATGAAATTAATATTAAAACAGAAAAATGGAAGAAGATTCATCACTCGTATACAAGTTTGCTTTTCATTGTATATTGAAACGTCTGATTTGACAGTTGTTGAGAATTCACGTTGGCTTGTGTTAATCAACGAAATACTTACATAAGAGCCCTTTTCGTCACATTTATGCGTATCCTTGAATGCGTTCGGAACATAGTATTTGTCGTTGCACTGATTTATGTCCAATTTCAGTAAGTCCATAGTAACTGCTACTGCTCCTCTGGAAAATAAAAATCATTTTCAAATTATCCGGAAAATCATTTTCGAACAGTGTTCCGTAACAGTACATTTTTGTACCTTAGAGTATAATGCAAAGCAATACCCTGTTTTGCAACTATATACATATTGAATATTGCCTATTTGAGATGACTAAAATGAATGTAAGACTTGTTCATGCAAAATTAAGGAAATTATCAAACCACTAGTATCTGAATAAATGCATGATAAATGAAAATTGCTCAACCAATCTAAATAGGTGGCCACTGAATATTAACATGACGAACTTCCTTCATTTTTTAATCAATTTTTATTTGTTAGTTTCTTGCATGAACTCTTCCACAGCTTCACACTGTTTTATCTCATTGGATTCAGTGTTGAATTCATTTTAGTTTAAATCCATGCACCTTTAGTGGATAGTTCTCAGTGCCATTCAGTTGTTTTGATTTGAAATCGTAGAAAAAGTATTGTATGTCACTCACTTGAATTCGAGTTTGACTTTGAGACTGTCCCATCCGAAGAAGGGCGCTACATATTTGATTTTCCACATGGGCACTTTGCCGTGACAGTCGTAGTAGGGTTGGGTCCAATAGCCGTGCTCCAATCTGGCCCCCCTGTAATAATTGGGGTAGTGTTCGAACTTCATGGTGTTCTCTCCAGTCTCGTTGAACCTGAAAATATTGGTAATTTTTTCTTATAATTCTCAATCGACTCACTCTGTATTAAAATCTAAGGAGTTTATATATGAGGAGATGAGCGAGATGGTCATTCAAAGAAGGAACACACCGAATACCCAGATATGAAGTTTCATTTGTAACTTTTACAGGAAGAGTAACCCTTTTCTTTAAAATGATATGTAAAATTCACAAAATATCACCCGGTAGGCATACTAGAATTAATGAATCACTGAATTCACTTCGAATACAATTTGTACGTGAGGATTTCCTCAGATTCCTCATCTTTCATTGGAATGTCTGCTATGGAATTTAATTTGAGACGATCATACCTGAGCCGAATTTTCATCCAGAATTTCTCGAGGTTGTCGAAATTCGATGCCCACCGGTATTTGAGGAACTTGAACCAGGGCGTGTTGAGGTACGACTCCTCCGGTTTATTCAGTCTCGCCAGATCCTCGACGTTGAATTTCCTGGTGATTTTGGGCCTTTTGTACGCGTACGGGGCGAACAGAGTGCGATTGGTGAATTTGTTGCGCTCCCAGTACGTCCCTGCAGACCATATTCGACTGTTGCCTGGAAAATGGACGAATTTTAATAAGTTCCTTGAACTCCCTCTCGATTCAACTCTCGGTTTGTCCTATGTAATGATTAAAAAAAAATATTCTTTCAACCTTCTCTCATATAATTCTCGGATTATCCTATGTAATGATTTATACAATGTTCCTTGAACCGTCTGTCGAATTACCTCCTGGATTGTCCTATATATTGATTTTCAAAATGTTCCTTTAACCACCTCTAGATCCAACTCCCGGTTCGTCATATGCATTGATGTAAAAAAATGTTCTTTGAACCTACTCTCAATTCAACTCCCGGCTTATCCTATGTAATGATTTATAGAATGTTCCTTGAATCGTCTCTCGATTCAACGCCCGAATTGTCCTATATATTGATTTTTTTTTAAATGTTCCTTGAACCCCCTCTAGATTCAATTTTTATAATGTTCCTCGACCTCTCTATCGATTTTACTCACGGATTGTCCTGTGTAATAATTTTCATAATGTTCCTGGAACCTTTCTAGATTCAACTCCCGGTTTTTCCTATGTATTGATATGAAAAAAAAATGTTCTTTCAACCTTCTCTCAATTTAATTCCCGGCTTATCCTATGTAATGATTTATAGAATGTTCCTTGAATCGTCTCTCGATTCAACGCCCGAATTGTCCTATATATTGATTTTTTTTAAATGTTCCTTGAACCCCCTCTAGATTCAATTTTTATAATGTTCCTCGACCTCTCTATCGATTTTACTCCCGGATTGTCCTGTGTAAAAATTTTTATAATGTTCCTGGAACCTTTCTAGATTCAACTCCCGGTTTTTCCTATGTATTGATATGAAAAAAAAATGTTCTTTCAACCTTCTCTCAATTTAATTCCCGGATTATCCTATGTAATGATTTATAGAATGTTCCTTGAACCCTCTCTCAATTCAATTCCCGGATTGTCCTGTATATTGTTTTTTTTTAAATGTTCCTTGAACTCCCTCTAGATTCAACTCTCGGTTTGTCCTATGTATTGATTTTTATAATGTTCCTCGACCTTTCTATCGATTTAACTCCCGGCTTATCCTTTGTGATGAATTATAGAATGTTCCTTGAACCGTCTCTCGATTCAACGCCCGAATTGTCCTATATATTGATTTTTAAAATGTTCCTTGAACCCCCTCTAGATTCAACTCCCGGTTTGTCCTATGTATTGATTTTTATAATGTTCCTCGACCTTTCTATCGATTTAACTCCCGGCTTATCCTTTGTGATGAATTATAGAATGTTCCTTGAACCGTCTCTCGATTCAACGCCCGAATTGTCCTATATATTGATTTTTAAAATGTTCCTTGAACCCCCTCTAGATTCAACTCCCGGTTTGTCCTATGTATTGATTTTCGAAATGTTCCTTTAGTGAGGTGAACAAGTGATCGGATCATTTCGATATGACAATGACATATACATGAAACATCGAATGGAAATATCGCTGCGTGTGTTCGAGAAATACTCACTCATCACCAGAGCTAGAGTTTCTGCGATCATCTGATCTTCGGTCAAATCCTTGTCGGCCACTCTCTTTCCCGAGTACACCTCTTTGGAGTCGGAAACCTGCAAGAAGGCGCTGATGAAGTTGGCCAGACGCAGCGCCATCTTGGCCTCGTTTTCGAAGAACTCCTCCGCCCCGTACATGACGCCGCCGTGCAGCTGCAAATCCTCCGGTTTGTACCTGGAAAACGTCGCAATACATTGAAGAACACCGATATCGAAAACTTAGATGGTACGCGGGTACATACTTTTTGCAGTTGTCCGCTCGCATGCCCAGGATGAAATCCAGGACTCGGTGGACGTTGAGATGGGGTTGGTTGAGGGTGGCGGGGCCGTAGACTTGGTGACGGTACTCTGGATACTTGTCGAGGTTGACTTCTCTCAGGTACGGGTCGGATTTCTCCCATTGCACCGGCAATTTTTGGATCCCTGGAAAGGTTCCCGATAGAAAGGTCACGAATCAGCGAAAACGGGTGGATTTACGGCAATGTTTACGGTCCAAGATGGCCGTCGCTGTCGCCTGTCACCTGACATACGTCAGAAACTAGTGGAATCGTGAAGAAAACGTCAAAAAACAACGTCGTTTGATGTCTGACGTATGACAAGTGAAATGAGACAATGTGACAGTTGGCATTTGACACTTGGCGGATGACAGCGGCGGCCATATCGAGCTTTGGTTGCGTATCTATCGAAGATTCATTTGGTTTTTTGGGCTTACATCCGATTCTCTGGCATTCGAATCCGTTGTAATATTGTTCTGCGGTAGCTCTTTCGATTATTTCCCCGAGGAACGGTCTTCTGCTTTGCAAAGGTAATCTCGTCCCGGGTCTACACCTGCATTGGTATCCACCTCTTCGGAATCCCCATCCGTGTAAAGGTTCACACTGAAAAAAAAACATGATGGTAATTGAATTTGCTTGACAACGTCAATACTAGAAAGTACTTCTGTGGTTTCGTTTTTGCATCTGGCAGTGTCCGCGAATCTGTTTGGTCCGTTGTTGCCTGCTCCCCTTGGGCATTGGTTTATGTCTATCCTTTCGAAATCCATTTCTACGACTGATACAGCAGTGTATCTGAAAAACAAAATATCCATAAGCGAGATGAATGGTTTCTGACGCATGACAAGTGAAATATTACATGTGACAGTTGACATATGACCGACGACAGCGGTGGCCATATTGGGCTTTGTTGTGTATCTACTGAAGATTTTTGGACTCACATCCGATCTAAGAGACAAAATATATATCTGTGTTGATGATTTGGACGGTATTTTGGATGCATGCTATTCAAAACATAAAATGAATGGGTAAAGTACCGTTCGGTTCTTCTCGACATGAAATTAATTTACTCTTGGCTGCTAATTAAAGTTCATCAACCTCTGCACATTTATTGAAGAGTCTGACCACCCTAAACCATTGTATTTGTGTAGGGATAGGCAATCTGTTTAATTAACTGATGCATGAGGGAGACCTTAATGACTTTGAGGAACAGAGGCTCTAGACGAGGGTCTGGTATAATTAGTAAATTGCTTTCACTTGGTACTCCAAAGAAATCAATGGATTGTCGCTGAATACAGGGAGTCATTGAAATGGCGTAACATTTTTTTTTTTTTTGAGAAAATGTAAACCAACTCGGCAATTATTTTTAATGAGTGATAATAAGATTCCCGTCTGAAGATAATAAGTGGCGAATGATGAATAAGAAGTGACGAAGAGTAGTGAATGAAAAGTGAAGAGTAATGAATAACGATTGATGAAGCACAAGTGACGAATAATGAACGAAGAGTGTAGACTGATGAATAACGAGTGACTTATGATGAATAACGATTGACTTGTGATGAATAATGATTGATGAAGCAGAAGTGACGAATGATGAATAAATGGAGGAGAGGACTGATGAATAGCAAATGACGAGAAGTACTGAGTAACAATTGGCGAATGATGAACAAAGAGTGAAGAGTGATGAATAACGAGTGACTTGTGATGATTAACTAGTGACTTGTGATGAATAATGATTGCTGAAGCAGAAGTGACGAATGATGAACAAAGAGTGAATAGTGATGAATAACGAGTGACTTTTGATGAATAACTAAAGACTTGTGATGGATAACCAGTGACTTGTGATGAATAACTAGTGACTTATGATGAATAATGATTGATGAAGCAGAAGTGACGAATGATGAATAAATGGAGGAGAGGACTGATGAATAGCAAATGACGAGAAGTACTGAGTAACGAGGTTGAGTAAGGAATAATAAGTGACGATTAATGAATACAGGTTGATGAATCACAAGTGGCGATTTATGAACAAAGAGTGAAGAGTGATGAATAACGAGTGACTTGTGATGTTTAACGAGTGACTTGTGATGAATAACGATTGACTTGTGATGAATAATTAGTGACTTTTGTTGAATAACAAGTGACTTGTGATGAATAACGAGTGACTTGTGATGAATAATTAGTGACTTTTGTTGAATAACAAGTGACTTTTGATGAATAACGAGTGATAATCTATGAATAACGATACTCACGTGGGATATTCGATGTGCCTGAACCCGGTGTGTCTCGGATAGATGTCGGCGATGGGCACGACGGCGGCCACCAGCCACCTGTTGGACCTGCCGCAATCGAAATACGGCCTGGTGAACTTCACCGGGCCGGGCACCTCGTCCGGCCCGGGCGGCCCGTGGAACGTGAACGTCTCGTTGGTGTTGTTGGCGTAGCGTATCTCCACCTGGTAGGTGGTTTTGGTGTCGTGTCTGCCGACCACGTGATCGGGCAGCCATTGCTTGTACCACTCGTTGATGCGGTAGTAGTCGGACGTGTAGTCGTTGCTGGTGTCCGGCAAGACGGAGCCGAGGTCGTGGACGGTGAAGGTGTTGAGCGTCGAGATACGCTCCAGGTGGATGGGGTCGTTGAAGTCGTCCGCTCGGAACGTCCTAGGCGCGAATCTGCGACGAAAGTACTCGGTGTGAGTGTTTCGAAATATAATTGAAAGCCTTCGGGATGCTTGTAAGTCTTCTGAAGTCGTTTGAAACGTGTAGATGAAAGTCTTTCTTAGTTGGTAGAAGCCTTTGGAAGTACTTGTGTAAGTCTTTAAAAATATATTTGAAAGCCTTCGGAAGGCTTGTAAGTCTTTTAAAGTCGTTTGAAACGTGTAGAATCAGTATTTCGATGTGGATGAAAGCCTTTGTTAGTTTTTGGAAGTACTTGTGGAAGTCATTCTAATGGAATTGAAGGCCTTTGAAAAAGTTTGCGAGTTTATGAGAGTGATTTTGAAAAATTCAAATCCTTGGGAAAGCATCCAAGTCTCTCAAAGTCGTTTGAAACGTGTAGAGTCAATCTTTCGAAATGGTTGAAAGTTTTCATGAGTTGTTGGAAGTCTTTGGGAGTACTTGTTTAGGTCCTTTCAGAGGATTTGAAGATCTCCAGAAACGTTCGTGAGTGTATGGAAGTCTTTTGAAGTCGTTGGAAGCGATTGGAAGTACTTATGTGAGTCATTTGAGGTGATTTTGAAGTCATTTGGAAACGTTCACTTGTTGATCAAGTCTTTTGGTATAATTCATAGCCTTGGGAAGGCATGTAAGTCTCTTCTGAGTCCTCAAAAGTCATCATTCGAATCCTTGTGTTTGAGAGTGATATGAAATCTTTCTAGAGTAATTTGAAATCTGAAAAATCTTTGGAAAGCCTTGTAAGTGTTATTGGGAAATTTTAGAAATATGTCTGAAGGTGGGAAGCCATATGAAACCATTTGATCATTTTGAAATAATTTGAAGCTTTCGGTGGGTCGTGTAAACCTTCTAAAGTCAATTGAAACCTCAGAATGAATATTTTTTGGTCAAGTCCATGTGACACTCTGAAAATGATTGCATATGTTGATGAGTACTGGGAAAATGTCAATTTTTTATGTTTCATCTAATCCCCTAATATAATTCCAAACTCTTAAAAGTTGAGTTGTTCTGAATGTTTTGACTGAATAGAAAACCTTCAGAAGGTTTTGTAAGTCTTCCAAATCCAATCAGTGTATTTCTGAGAGGCATGAGGTTATGTCAAGTTGTTTTATCATTCAAAATGAAAGTGAAACTGAAGGATAAGAATGAGTTCGTTCACTTGGAACATACCTGGGGAACGTCTTGTTGAAGAATCCTCTGTAGGAACTCGAATAGGACATGTTGGGGGCGAAGTAGATGGCGCTGGCGTTGATGTGCTTGTTGGTGGAGACGTCGGCCACAGTGGACAAGAAGTAGTATATCATGCCGGGGTCGTAGGTGTCGTTTATGGCCGGCCTGATGAACCTGCTCTGCAGGATGTAGGACCAGAAGAAGGCTCTGTTCAGCGCCATGTTGTGCATGTGCAACAGCTGCGTTCTGTTCGGGAACACCGGGTTGACGTTGATGTCCTTGATGTCGGGCAGGTGCGACACCGAGTCCTAAGAAGAAGAGTCCAAGAAAAATTATTATTGTTGAGTCAATGATGTACAGAACTAACTCATTTCGCAATTTAAACAGTTTTTTGAAGGAGATTATTCAGTCTCAAAGGACACATAAGTCGTCCCTTAAAATGCTGTAGAGGGTGAGTGTTCTGTGAAATAAAAATCATTTTCTCAGGCTGTATATGAAACCAATTGTCTAACCTATAACTAATTTTGTCGAGTTATCGCCCTGTTCCATAGTAGCTGGATCATCCTGTATAATCAATGTTAAAGGTTAACGATTCGGAAATGTCGATTTCGAAATTTTGATGCGAAAATGGTGATTAGTCAGTTCAAACTGACTTTATTACTCATGGATATTTTTTAACCCTCATTGAGGATTCCAATGTAATCCCTTATCTCTATTTTTATATATTATTCATTTGTCTTTATAGTGTGTTTTTATTTACTCGATATTTCCTTTGATTTTTCAATCCAATTCCATGTTAATTTTTCGAATTTTTGTGTCCTCGCTTGAAATTTTTTTCATGAAGCAGCGGTTCTCAATGCTTTCATTCTAGAATTATGAATTCGAAATGAAGAAGAATTCGTGTGGTAATTTTCGATAACACGAATAACACTTGATGAAAACCGAGAAGGGACCACTCGAAGCTAGGTTAGGTCCATGAATTTCCATGCCAAAATCATCAAAAACACCTGCCACACCCAATTTGACAATTTCTCACACGAAGGTGTGGTAAACGAAGGCAAGTGCTCCGAACCCCCGAAAGAGAATCTGTACCTGCGGCAGGTAGAGGTCCGCGATGTGCTGTATCTCGCAATTGTCCTTGTTCACCCTCTTCATGGCCCTGGACACCTCGTCGAAGGGGTCTCTCGCCTGCCATTCGTACTGTCCGGCGACGCCAGCCACCAGGAAACACCCTGCGAACGCCACAATGCGCCACATCGTCACTCTTTGTACTGTATCGGCGATAATTCCGTTGGTCGATCACTTTGGCATTATTTTCCGTCGTGTTTAGATGCACTTTGTTTTGTTTAGGCGAACGTCATTCGGAGGTTATGGTTGGCCCAACCCACATAGAACTAGTCATCGTTTATAGCGTCTTCTGCTACTACCGCTGGCTTGGTGGTTGTTAATTGAGGAGTGGTGGGAGTTGACACGGCCACCTGTGATTTTACCTTTTGACGATATGGGCAACAAGTGGTATTGTATTTAGTTTTGGAGGATGAGAAATCGACGGAGTTTGGTCACGGGCTGTGGTTTCCGTTTGAGAGCAGGCAACCATGCTTGCTCGTTTTGTATGTCGGTCGGGTATTGCTGGTTGCTTGAATACGGTGCGGGTCACTTGGGGGAATGGATTTTTTTTATCTTTATGTTAGAATTCTCCTTCCTACTTTTATCTCCTGTCTTTGCTATCTTCTTGTGTATCATATTGCCTTTTTCATCATAATTTTCCTAATTCCCTAGTCAGTTCTTTTACCTTTTGAATATACCCGTTTTCTATTTGTATTTATTGTTTTTCCGAAATATTTGTGGCATTTTTCATTTTATTTTTCCTCTCAAACATTTCTCTTATTGCCTATAATTTTCTATTCGATTATTTTTCACTTGTATTACTTATTTTATTAATTTCCTTATTCGGTTAGGGTTCAATTTTCCACTCTTTAAATACTCATTCAATTTTCTATTGCATTTACTTTTCCGTTGCATTTTTATCATTTTCTATTCTTGATCTATTTGCATTTCCAAGTCAATTTTCATTATCAAGTAAGATTCCTCTATTCTCAATCATTTTATTTTTTGTCTCTGAAATTTTTAGTCGTTTTGTCCATTTCACAGTAATTAATTTCACAGTTTCCTATTGGGTACTATATTATTATTATAAAACTTATTTTTGAACATTAGTCAACATGTTTTTTCTCTTAAGCATTTCTCTGATTGTCTATTTTTTTATTATATAAATATATATTATATTATATCAATTTCCCAATAAATCTACTTACCAGGCATCCAAAACTCCTTGAAGATTTTTCTTTCCTCATTAAATATATTCTACACACTTCAGTGACCTATTCATGTTCATTTACCATAATGATTTTGGATTATTGTATGAAATTTTATTCATCACACACATATCATCATCATTATCATTATTATTATATACTGTCGTTTCTCTCCCAGTTCATTTACTGAATGAATAACTGAATTCTATATATTTTTTTAGTATTTATTTTTTTATTTCCAATTTCATTTATAAGTATATTTATTATTATTTTTTTTTCCTTTTCGTCAAAATTACAGAAATTTATTCGAATCTTTCATTCAGTACTTCAATTTCCCTCGTTTTACTTTTGTCGTGTATTCTCAAAACGCTTTGGATTTACATGTCGCTGGCACTCGCTCCGACGCCTTTGGTACAAATACGCTCGACTCAACGTACCTAACAAGATCCTCTCGAGTCCAATCGGCGGGGCCACACACGGAGCTCTTGGTAGTTCAAACCGCCCCGGGGAAGGTCCCCGGATCCCTGGTAGAAAGTACCGTCGGCCGTGTCCGGCTATCTTCGGGCGACATCGGCGCAAGATAGGATTCTAGCGATATCGGCGCGCCGGTATGCTCGAAGTGTTGGTCATAGCACAGTTACGTTGGGGCTCCGATCATGATCGGGGTAACAAAACGGGGCCTACTCTGAGAGGATTTTTTTTACGTTTTTTTTTCTGCAAATTTTTTTATTTGTTATGTTGATTTTAATAGGACATCAATATTGGTGATAGTTTTGGCATGCTCAAAAATGCACATACTCAGTTGCCAAGTATTTTTCGAAAGAAAAAACAAAGTCTAAGTCTGTCGACCACTAAAATATATTTATTGATAATGTGGAGCAAATGAAATTGATTAGAATGTCTGAAAAACCGTCATTGGATTTTTTAGTATTCATAGTAGAGTACAACATGAAAATATGTCACTTAAATTTTGTCAAACTTGTTGAAATGGAGTGATTAAATAATAATCAAATAATGAATCAGATGAATGAACCAATAATAAATTTCACGATTTACAAATATTTATTCACAATTTCTGAATCTGAATTAATTGTAACCAGTTTTGGAAAACAAACAATATTCCGATTTCAATTAAAATAGAATTATGCTAAATTTCTGATTATGAGAAATATAAGAAGTTAATTTCGAAATGTTTTTTAAAATTATAAATTCTGAATGCGTCAATTATATCCCAATATAGTTGATTTGATTCAAAAAAAGGATTATATTTATTTACAAATTATCAATTCAATTTTGAAATGAGTCAGAAAATCATTCGAATTTGAAAATTCATCATTTCAATATCAAGCTATAATTTTAATTCGAACGCGATCTATATTAGTCCAGATAGTACTACAATCTGTATATGTAGTAACTACAAGGTGAATAAATATCAGCTAACATATCAGTCACATATTATGATTATTACATTACAAACCTTCAAAAAAAATGATGCTTCATGAGATACATTTCATATATTTGGAAAGTGAAATATCAGATTTTTAAATTGATATAATTATTTGAAAATACAATTGATACTTTTTGTGATACAAATAACTAATTTTAAATAATATTTCCAATTTCCTTAATACAACGAACAATTTTGAATCAAATGCTGCTTTTTGAAATCCAAATATCTGTTTAGAAATACAATTGATTGATTGATTGATTGATGTATTTAGGTACAACTTGTAAAAATGTCTGGTACGCATAAAAGTGAATGGGATTTTTGCATCAGGGCACTGGCATCGATGCGAACAAGCAAATTATCGTGTTCGCGAAGAGAAGGCATATGTTCGCCAGGCCAGCAGTGCTTTCACGTTTTTTCCTCGTCTCTTTTTTTCCCTTATTTTCTCGAAGGAACATTGAATGGCCGAAGGGCTGATCGTTTCATTCGGTTTTCCTGTTTATTGTTCGGCATTCGAATTTATACTCGTTCGTCGTCTAGCAAGAATATATGCTTGTCTGGTTCGGTTTTTGTCTTTGCGATGGAACTTTATCGGTGTGGCGAAATACTTCTTTTGAATTTTCAACCGAGTTTGAAGTTCTTGAGCTCCTAAACACTAATTTGCATTTTCTGTCAACTAAGTAACATACTTGAACTATCATTGATGTGACAATTCAAGTTTATATGACTTTGACATTCGACAGGTGAACACACGCCGTAAATTTGTTTGACACAGTAAATGGACCAGTCATAATTTGGGTTTTTTCGACAAACTGTATTCTCGAGCGAAACTTGCATAGGCTGTGAAGTGAAACCTTCACACTATGGTCTACATTTGAATTCAACGACATGGGCTGGCATTTCAAAATCGAAACTACTTGTTCGCTATAGATTGCAGCTTTCATGAAACGTCATAAAAACTCTGTTTTTAAATTCTCGAATCATTAGAAATTCAAGGTTCAGTGCCATTAAAAAAAAAGCTCCTTGAGTACTAGACCAGGTTCGAAATTTTGAGATTGTTGCGTTGCTGTCTCGAATTGCACACAATGTTTATGGGTTGTTCAATATAGAAGTGAATCAAGTTAGGTTTCAGTTCAATTTTAATAATCATACCATGCCATGTAATTTTCTTACTTCTTTTTGTATTGAAATATTAATTCCTGATTTATTATTCATGTGAGAATTGATGAGAATGAAAACACTTGGAACCATAATATATTGTATGTTTGTGGACTTGATCTGTTTTCGAAAACCTACTAACTGAAATGTGAATACAGTTGTGAAAAAATCAATAGCATATACGAAAACAAAAATGTGTTTTTCATTGACTGATTTTATGGAAACAATGAATATCGAACAACCGACTTCCATATAGATATAATTACACTATGAAAAATTGATAGTAATTATCCAGAAAATATAGCTGCAACCTTATTTCTCTTTAATCTTTTTAAAGCCGTGCATTTTCTTGGAAAATAAATTCCTACTCATTCATCCAACAACGCTGGTCTCTTGTGTCCGAATAACGGATTGCCTCTGAAAGAATTCCACCCCTGTATCGAGTTACGGCCTATGAGAAAGCGCCTCGTAACGCCGACGAGAGCGTTATTATAATGCGTCTCGTCTTTATTCGGTCCATTCACCTCTGTCTCTAACGACTCTCCGGTCTCGAGAAGGAATAAATATTTCTCCTGGCCAGACGTGCTCGTCGTAAAGTCTCTGGGAACGTCGGGTTGCGATTGGAAAGTGAATTGCTCTGGGACGGTCGGGTGTTTGGCGCTAAATGCTCGGAAAACGTCCAGACCGGATTACATTCGTCTTTTCCATCTCAAAAATTCATGAAATTCAAATTATTCAACTGTTTCTAGTAGATTGCTTAATATAGTTCACAGCTTTTGGGATAACCTACTTATGATATATTCAGTGTTTGATAGAGAAAACTTTTTATTTATCCACTGAGAAAAACAAATTCAATTGACGCTACTGCCGTTACTACTGTTTTAGGTGCCTGTCCGCCCCGCCCGACTCCACGCCAATGGCCTGCGAACTGTCCTAACTCGCTCTCCTCGCACCTCGCTTCATCACATTCGGCAAGTGCAAGGCTAGTCCGACGACGCGGCCGCGTTGCCAGCTTTCGGTCCTGAGTTCGATATTCCGTCGCCAAGGACGAGGGCAACATTTTCCGATTTTCGAGGAAATTTCTTGAGATGCGGCAACGTCGCATCGCATACGCGTACGGCGCGGCGGAGCGCGGCGGGGGAAATTGCGAATCCAGCCACAGCTGGCTAAATCGATTTGCGTCCTTGTCTTTGTCAGTGTCTTTGTCGGTATATGATTGACAGGACCGGGTCAAGTAGGTCTAGAGAAATCGATGTTGGTTTCGTTGAAATCGCGATGAAATTCTGAAAATACCAGGTCAGACTATATAGGCTAAAAACTCTTGAACTGAGGCCGAGATGTGGCACAAACCCATTTAGATTAATTTTGTTGTTTAGATTCAAGTGGATTCATCTTGGATTTGGATGTGTTCAAATTTGAGTGGATGACAGGGTTACGACCCATCCAGATTCAAATTCGTAAGTGAGATTTCACTGCACTAATGATGGACTTGGTTGTGTTCAGATTTAACTAGCTGTTAAATTTTTGGGGCTATGGACTCATTCCCATTTGAAAAATCTCTAGATATTGTCCTAGAACTGAACTAGACTCGTGGATCAATCATGGACTAATGTTGGACTTGGTTGTGTGCAGATTTAACTAGCTGTTAAATTTTTGGGGCTATGGACCTATTCCCATTTGAAAAATCTCTAGATATTGTCCTAGAACTGAACTAGACTCGTGGATCAATCATGGACTAATGATGGACTTGGTTGTGTGCAGATTTAACTAGCTGTTAAATTTTTGGGGCTATGGACCTATTCCCATTTGAAAAATCTCTAGATATTATCCTAGAACTGACCTAGACTCGTGGATCAATCATGGGCTAATGTTAGACTTGGTTGTGTGCAGATTTAACAGCTGTAGAATCTGTGGTGCATGAAAACTAATCTCAATACACTAAATGACACTTTCACCGGTTGATATCTCAATTGCCAAGAAAAAGAAACCAAAAAAAAATCAACAAAGTTGAAAATCACTTGAAATTGTCCTAGAATATAGAGCATTCTATACATTTCTATACATTTTGTTGGTGATGTTTCAATTGACTTGGTTGTGTTCAAATTTAACTAGCAGCTGAATCTGCAAGACTATATGACACGTTATTTAGTTGACTTCATCGAAGACTTCATGAAAAAAAAAATCAGAGGAATAAGTATATTTTCAGTCTGTCATGCAATTCATTACTGAGTATCATTCCATTGATAGATCTTTTACTTTTATCCAATTTAATTGATAGAGACAAGTTGAAAAATCATTGAACAGTGTCCTAGCACTGGGGTCCGGTTATAACTAAGTAACAGGCTCAGACCTATCCACAATCAAACTCTTGTTGAGATTTTAATGGACTAATTTTAGACTTTGTTGTTGTTCAAGCTGTTGAATCTGTAGCGATATTAATGGACAGTTAGAAACCAAAAGATGAGAAAAAAAGAGGAATTAAAAATTGAAAATTGTTGTTGAAGTGGCCCGGACATTGAGAATCAGTTTGTTGATGAGATTTTCGAGGACTTAGTTGTGTTCAAATGCGACAAGATGGTACGTTATCGTATGGAGATTCTCCTCATCAAGAGACAGAAACTGAAGAATGAAAGTTGAAGATGAATAATAATGATAGATGGTTGTTGAACTGGCCTGGACTTGCGATTTGAATGGACTTGGTGGTGACAAATTGCCAACATTGATGGCGCAAAATTCCAAGCTTCAATGCAAAACAATGGATGTGGATCGCGGATTCTGTTCCGTTGAGCCGACCCTGCGATCGTCCGCGTATCGGCAGAGAGAAAACTCGTTTTCTAGAGAGAGACGAGATTTCCAACCGCCTCCGCCCCCTTTGGAGCAGCGAGAGAAAACGATCTCGTCTAACCTGTTTGCTCCTTTGAGAGGACGGTGGACGTGGCGGGAAAGGAGATGCCGTTTGCGGAGCACGAGGTACAGAGCGAGACTATTTACCTACCCCGTACACATTTGCAATTCGATACTTGCGAAATTCAAATCATCACCTTTTCACGATGTCCACCAGGCCAGCCAGACGGAACGATGTCGTGGGAACGTGCGAACGATGCGATTTCATCGGGTTTTTTTTTCATGTATTTGTGTTTGATGACCGGTATTTTATTGTATCAATAGATTCTAGAGATGTTTGACCTTGATACGTTATACCGTAGATCTATAATTATTCTTTAGTGTGAAACTTTAAAGACTTACCTTGCCTAGACAGATAGTTTAACTGACTTTACTTCAACTCTGAAGCCACAACAAATATTATGGGAATACCTCGAGGTTGTCTTTTAGGGCCTCTTTCTTTTATCGTATGCATAAACCATTCGAAAAATGCTGAGATGAGTAGGTTTAATTCTTCAAGTCTTTATGAATTTTCTCGTGGATTTTGAACTAGGGCTAGTGGAGGCTCATCATTATATTGCCCAGACAAATCGTTTGACATAGCTTCTTCACCATTAACTCTGTGCATCTTGCAAATACTACATTTTTAATCCCTTGGTCTTATGAATCTTTGAACAGGTTTTACAGCATCTTTGTTACTCAAATCGGCTTGTTTTGGCTTGAAAAATATGTGGCAGGTATTTTTAAGACCTTCCACAGGCCCCCCTGTGATAAGTGCTAGATTCTAGTTCATTTTGTTGCATGAAATGAGTTGAGGATACCACAAGGTAGCGTTCTAGGGCCCTCTCATTATATCATGTATATAAGCCGAATGAATCTGTCTTTTAGGGCCTCTTTCTTTTATCGTATGCATAAACCATTCGAAAAATGCTGAGATGAGTAGGTTTAATTCTTCAAGTCTTTATGGATTTTCGTGGATTTTGAACTAGGGCTAGTGGAGGCTTATCATTATATTGCCCAGACAAATCGTCTGACATAGCTTCTTCACCATTAACTCTGTGCATCTTGCAAATACTACATTTTTAATCCCTTGGTCTTATGAATCTTTGAACAGGTTTTACAGCATCTTTGTTACTCAAATCGGCTTGTTTTGTTTTATATTATTCTCATTACTCATTCTTTTTCAGTACCTTTATATATTTGTAAGAAATTGAAATGTAAACTTATATACATATATAAATTGTCTTGTAATTGGGATCTCTCCTGTTAGACAATAAACCGATTTTTTTTTTTTTTTTTTTTGAAAAATATGTGGCAGGTATTTTTAAGACCTTCCACAGGCCCCCCTGTGATAAGTGCTAGATTCTAGTTCATTTTGTTGCATCAAATGAGGTGAGGATACCACAAGGTAGCGTTCTAGGGCCCTCTCATTATATCATGTATATAAGCCGAATGAATCTGTCTTTTAGGGCCTCTTTCTTTTATCGTATGCATAAACCATTCGAAAAATGCTGAGATGAGTAGGTTTAATTCTTCAAGTCTTTATGGATTTTCGTGGATTTTGAACTAGGGCTAGTGGAGGCTTATCATTATATTGCCCAGACAAATCGTCTGACATAGCTTCTTCACCATTAACTCTGTGCATCTTGCAAATACTACATTTTTAATCCCTTGGTCGTATGAATCTTTGAACAGGTTTTACAGCATCTTTGTTACATAAATCGGCTTGTTTTGGCTTGAAAAATATGTGGCAGGTATTTTTAAGACCATCCACAGGCCCCCCTGTGATAAGTGCTAGATTCTAGTTCATTTTGTTGCATCAAATGAGGTGAGGATACCACAAGGTAGCGTTCTAGGGCCCTCTCATTATATCATGTATATAAGCCGAATGAATCTGTAAAATGTGTGCCTCGTTTCACGAAATGAGACCATATCTTGTGGGTGTTTAAGTGAAGTTTTGTTCAGGCTCGTATAGTGATGAATTGATTTTTCAGACAGACCGACGTGAATTCTCTTCCAGCGACGTTAGGTTGATGATGCGAAGGAAGCCACTGAGCGACTAGGACAATAGAAAACGGAGAGGGCGAGTGAAAAAAGTCCAACTGTAGTAGTTCCATCGGTCGGGCGTGCAAAAATAATCAGCGCTGAATGTTTACCGAGGAATTTCGTGGACGTTGGCGAATGCTTGAGATTCCAGACTGGTCGCGGAGAGTCTACGGGGTGGTGCGCAAGCGCGGGCAACTTGGCGATTGTCCAGAATGCACGCCAATAGCGTCGCTCCGCTCTGATCGGTTGCAAAACAACGGAATTTACAGAGTGCACACACTGCATTCAAGACCGCGGGAGTCGGTACAACACCAAAAATTCCAAACAAAATTCGTTACGATTTTTTCTCTTTCTGTTCGTTATTCGCGCGCTGAAATTCAATTTAAGTTTGTGTTTGTAGTTTACCTAGTAATCTAGTTTCGATGTTGAATTGATTGGTTTTCTTATTTTTCCTTTTTTTTTTGATTATTATTACTAGTTTGAAAGTGTTGGGACTGTTTTTTATATATACAAATCATGTTTGTTGTGTTTGTTCAAGTGTAAAAATTATCGAGGATTCTTTAACCATTTCACAAATTGGTAAGTTAATTGTTCCTTTTTCGCAAAAAGCCGGTTTGCCAACTTGCTCTCTCCTCATCGCCTGCTGCTAAAACATTTACCAAAACTAAACCAAATCAACGCTGTTTATAAATAGTATCGTCTAGATATTCTCCACCACGGATTTATTTAAATAATGATTGTTCGACAATGGAACGTTTGCCTCGGCGTTTGCATCTCGTTTTTTTTTATTAGTCTCGCGTTGCAATCGATTAGTCGTTCGGATTCCGTCGGGTATGTTCGGCCGGTGCATGCATAGCTAACATTGAATTTGAAAAAAATTCGCAACTGTTGCCAAATCGTTTCGAACGGGCCACGGACCGTTGAGATGCTTACAGAGTGTTTGAAAAAAATGCAATTCTGTATGTTCTGGCCAGTATTCATGAAACACAACACATCTATGAGGATGATCAACCTCGAATTGAGTTAATAAAGTATAAGACACAAAAAAATAATTTATGATCGCTCTTTATCTGTTTGTTTTCGCTCGAAGAAGAGAATGATTTATCAGTGCGATATGTTGATAAACAGATTAGAAAACGTTTTGTCATATAATCATTCGAATGTAAACAGTCTTGATAAAAATATTTATAGATTTATAGACTCATGAAACCGATACTTCAGTAGAATGAACTGCTTGAGTGCACAGTATTTTTCTCATTACTTTTGCAAAATTATGGATATCAGAAGGATTCCCTGTTAGTTTTCTTCTAATTGTTCTGGCGAAATTAAGCATCTGTCGGAAGCCAATTTCGTGTCAATTTCGGTCAGTAAATTTTGAGTCATTCAATACAGTTAGATGATTGTTTGGATTTGAATAATATTATTTTAACCTTCTTAAAACGTGTTGAACGGTTAAAGGACATCAGATGAAAGAGAGTTTCAATCAAAAACTGATTTCAATCAACCATTCAACATAGTTTGTTAAATCTCCATATAATTTGTTCAGAGAACTATTTAGGTTTAAATATTTTTTTCAACCTCTTTATAAACGTCGAACCTTGCGTCAGAGTGAGTAAAAAGCAACCATTAGGAGCAATTCCAGTCAATAATAATATACTTTGTTGCAGAGAGTTTTAAAGTCGAAATAAATATATAAACTGTCAGACAAGCAACTATGACAAGGCAATTTCATATTCAATTCAGTCAGTAATTTTTGGAGCATTCAATACACTCTGTTGAAAATCATTAAAAACTGTGTTGTGTAATCTTTGAGTTGAATAATCTTCATTTCATCCTGTATGTAATAAACAAAGCACTTGAGGGTTATCAGATGAGACGAAACTATCTGCAGTTAATTTCAAATTAAAGTAATCAGAAACCAATTTCAAGTCGATTCCAGTCATTAAATTTTAAATAATTCAATATAAATTAGGAAAACTCATCATATGGGGTTGAATGATATTCTTTTAGCCCTATTTCAACGGTCCAACTATCAGCAGAATATCATTGCATTGATACCTTGTTATAAATCATTATGCACTCTTTGGGGTTTTATATTATCAGCAAAAGATAAAAAGATAAATCAACCTTCAGAAACCAATATCATATGGAATTTTGGTCAGTGAATTTTGCATCGTTTATGCCTAATTCTTTTTATAATGATCAGATGCCATTTTTGTAGTCGAGCTATGCAATATAGGGTGTGTATAAAGGAGGAAAGTGATACTGTCTGTAAGTTCTTCGAGGAGGTGGTATATTCATTTTTCAGCTTTTAATGGGATTTTCTCTCCTCGTATCTAAAAAATAGAGTAGAAGTTATTGAAAATTATTGCAATATATTTGTAGTAAGGACAGATTTAGGATCTGTCCCAAAATGTCACTGCGCTTGAAATTAAACCTTTAGATACCTAAAAGAGAAATTCTCTATTGGTCAGTGACACCTCGTTTTTGAAAAAATTTGGAAATACAAATATATTTAATAAGAATAAAACCTCTACTTATCTTGGTGGACGTTTCGGGAACGAATCTGCACAATTGTGTTGAGAACGGGAGCAGATTCGTTCCCGAAACGTCCACTGAGATAAGTAGAGGTTTTATTCTTATTAAATATATTTGTATTTCCAAATTTTTTCAAAAACAAGGTGTCACTGACCAATAGAGAATTTCTCTTTTAGGTATCTAAAGGTTTAATTTCAAGCGCAGTGACATTTTGGGACAGATCCTAAATCTGTCCTTACTACAAATATATTGCAATAATTTTTAATAACTTCTACTCTATTTTTTAGATACGAGGAGAGAAAATCCCATTAAAAGCTGAAAAAAGAGGAAAGTGATGGTAATTATTCTACAAGGTCACTGGGTTTTTGTAGAAATTCAACGTGAACATCGTGAATATTTCCAGATTATTTATTTGAAGATAGATCCATAAAACGTTCAGACAATACATTATGGATATAGAAGATGAAAGCATGCAAATTTGTTATTGCAATAATTTGTTTAATGAACACAGTCATTATTTTCTAGGCTTTCATCTTTTATATCTATAGTGTAGTGCTAGGTGAATGTTATATGATTCCACCTTAACATTTCTACAATGACAGAAGACTTTTCTCCTTTTTTATCAAATCATAAAGCATAAAGAAATTGTCTCAACCAGAAATATATTATATATTATTTAATAGATACACCCATGTCGACTTATGAGGAGCTTTGATACGAATATAAGGAAAAGAAAAAACTATTGATTCGTCTGGATGTGCCAAGTCAGAATAATCTTACACTATTAACTCGTTTCGAATGAAAACTGGAATGATAACTGGAAATGTATTTCTCAATAACACTTATGTGATTTTTCTTATTGTCGTTCCAATACCTCTCTCTCTCTCTCTCTCTCTCTCTCTCTCTCTAAGCTCGATCTAGTAGAGATATATATATAATATCATATCTTCGGTTTCGACAAAATTCAGTTGACCACACGCCATACCACAAAATCTCGCAAAAATCATGGTATTTCGCATCTCAACGAGTTTGTTATTCCGCACATCCTGTAAGACATGCATATTGATGGGACCGGTGCGACATTCGGCGAACATCTCGATCCCGGCGACGTGGCAACGCCGCCTTAGAAAGTGCGCGTCGAGGTGAACCTCTGCGCGCTAGACGATAAACCGGAGGCGATTTCCGTCACGTCGGCGTCGTCGACAACATTCGGCGGCAGCCATTTTGTATTTTCCTAAAAATTGTTATTGCTTTTATGTGCGTCGTCGTTGTTGTGTGTGTGTGTGTATAGTAATCCGGTGCTAGTGTATATATAAATATAGTTGGATCGGGTAAGAAGTTTGAAACTTGATTTTTTCCAGAGTAGCGAGTAGACAAAGACAGGTTTATCAGGGGAGCGGATGCTTGTGGCGTTTGTTTTAGTATCACTCGAGAGGCGATTCGTTTGGCATTCCTGGATATACACTAACTTTACTCGACACTTTTAGTGAATCTAGTATTTCTTGGTAGTTTTTATTTGCGGAAAGCCGGTTGTCAGGTTGTCTATTTTGTGCGCATGCACCGAGTTGGACGATGGCGGGAAACACGAAAATTCCTTTGCGAATAACAAAGACACGGCTCTCGCTTATTGTCAAACCCTTGCATCTTTGTTCAATGCAATGCAAACAACAAACGAAGATAGCAGAATGCATAATCATGCTAGTCAACTGCGACAGTTATTCAACTCTATCAAGAGAAATATATATCTGACAAGAGATGTGCCTATTTTATCAACACTTATTGCCATTCTCGGGTCATATCACAAATTTATGTAGGCTTTGTTTTGTTCATAAAACACTAATGACACGGTATGGCGACTCTTTTAGGATATAATTTTATTTATAATCTATGTGTATCTTTGTTCAGTGCAAGCAACAAACAGAGATAGACTGTATGATCATTCCAGTCGATTGCAAAAACTGCAAAACTGCATTCGAATAAGCCAATTCGTGCAAATAGTATAAATATACCCTATCAACACCCTTTATCAATGTACCCTGTCAATATTTATCTCGATATCATTTGCCGCTGCTGATTTTTTTTTGTTGGCATAGGAATCCACCGATGAGGGGTGAGTTTTTATTAGCCCGCCTCGCGAAGGTCAGGGTAGCGACCACCTAGAAAAAGTGCGGAATGGACCTTTATTCGGGCGGTGGAAAATATACCTGCACTTGTTGTGGGTATCGGGTAGGGAGGCAAAATCATCCCTCCCACCTGTTTTCAGGCATAGTTTTGAATAGACGCACTTGTTGGGGGAGGGCGAGGGTTGTAGCTTTTTCCTAGGGGTTTTTCTGAAAGGGCAACCTAGTTTGTTTCCTGATAGTATTGAAAAGTACAATGTAAATTGAGATAGATGAAGGATTTTAGTTGTTTCCCCCTTATTTATCACGAAGCAGTGAAAGTAAACCCAGTCGTCTTAAATGTGAGGCTTTTTGCTGCATTTTTACAAGACTTAATGTAAGAAAAATACAATGACATGTCGGTTATATACATTATCAGGCAATTGTGATAACATATGCTCGTACGAATAATTCATTTGAGCGTGATAACCGCGAAAACCGATAACAGTAACTGGAAGGATGCAAAACAACTAATGGGTTAATGATTTGGCATCAACGACTTTGAAAATTGAACGGATCCAGTCTGCAAAAATGCACGTATCCAAATATTTATCCGAGCCACGCACATATCTGAGGTTAGGTTAGGTTAGGTTATGTTCGAGACGGTCGTTGATAACCTTGCGAAAAACGTGATGCGAAATGCTGTTTATGAAAAGCCGATAATATGTAATGTCGGCGCGATAACGAGGCAAAAACCGAACTATCTACGTGGTTCGAAAACAATCGTGTTCGTTTTAAATGACATTGGATTCTACGGAGGCGCCTTGAAAAATATATCTTTCATTATTGCAAGTTATAACTAACTATAGCTGTCTCAACCCTCTTTAGCGCCTATTTTAATTGCTCAACACTGACTCAACGCTAACTGGCGGCCATTTCCATTGTCCAACACTAGCCTCACACTATCTTGGCCCATTTTTTCATTGCTCAACTCCTATCCTAAACTATCTGACGCCTATTTTCACTGCTCAACACTAACTTATATACAATATAAATATTGAATTATTTGTATTTCCAAGGAAATTTATTAAAATATTTTCAACAACTTGTCAAAGCATTTATTATGAATTTACTATTTTTTTCAAAGAAGGAAACTGCTGTGTATTATATTTTTTTCTACTGGGCAGTAAAAAGACGAAGAAATTGCAGTACCATGTAGAATTGCAGTACCATGTATTCAGGACGCTTTGGAAAAAAATGATAACGCTTTCTATCAAGTAATATCAAACAAATTTTTGCTCATCAGTTTGTTGTATCAGTTATTATCAATTCTCTCATTTTTTATCAATTGTTTTTTTCTTTCATGAAATGAAATGTGACATTTCAAATAGCTAATCCTTTTCTAGATTTTTCGGGATTTTCTCTCATCGTTTCTGAAAATAAAAATTATAGTAATCATTTCAATATATGTATACAGCTCAAATTTTAATGAAATAATTATTAAGATTTCCATTTTTATTTTTAAAAAAGAGGAAAGAAAATTTTAATTTAGCAAAATGATTGTACCAGACTTACGTTAACAGTGGTGTCAAGATCCCTTTTACACAGTGGATAAGTAAATGATTCTAGTCCACGTTAATCTGAATATTTTTTCGCCAGTTCCGAAGATTTAACGTTCGTTTTCACGACGTGATTTCGAGATTAATCGAAAGATGATATATTCCCCCTAAGCCGGTACGTCCTGTTGTAAACCGCGCATAGGGGACCATCAATTACGCTAGGGTGGTCAAAAAAAAAACGTTGTCTCGCATTATAATAATACTTCTGTCTCTTTTATCGCTTCAGGCCGCGTAGAAATTTGAATAAGTCCGTGACAAAGTCGTTATTTTTGCTCTCTCGAATCGAGCGGCGTTGCCAAACGTTTTTCACGTACTAGCGTGTCATTTTTTTGGGAGACAACTACTGATTTCTCGATTACTCCACGTTGATGATATATAAAACGTATAGAATTGTTTATTGATTATCGTAGATCGAATAGTTTCGATGAAAAATGGAGCGCCGAGTTGTTTTTGATCTTTGCAAATGTAGGAGCAATGCCAACGATGGTGATTCACTCACTGTTCAGGAGAACGCAATTATTCAAGGTCTTTGTCATTTATATTTGGCACGGCTATCTAATTCATACGGTTGACTACGGCTAGCTCATGAAATTTTCCCTCAAATCCATTCAATTCAGACAGGAACATTTAAGATTTTTGATTAGGAAAAGTGCTCAACCAAATATGAATTCTCGTTTGCCTATTTACGTCGTCAGCGTGAATTCTATTGTGTCTCTATACTGCTATTTAAAGACCATAAACACGTAGCTGATGTGTACTTCTACATTTTTCATATCAAGGTTATTCACATAAATCTACTTGATTGCAATCACAATCGAGCATTCTTTATTTTTTTGCAATTTGTTCACTGACAAGCCCATTTATTCATTGAAATGCCGGCAGAATTATATTACCAACATACTTTAGCTGCACCTAGAAAAAAAATGGGTGAAACGGAGGTAACTTGATCGTCCATTTTTGTCCAATTTTTCACTATTTGTTACGGTTCGATCCAAAAAAATTACAAGGGAAACAAGAGCTAAGCACAAGAGCTAATTCGCCTTGCAAATATTCTTTTATCACAAATAGGCTTTCATCCTTTCATCATATTTATTTGACATTCACAGTACTATTTTTTCATTATGTCCACCGTTGATTGATACTTTCTACTACCAGTCATAGTCAAATTGTTTTTGATTCTTTGTATATTCCGACTTTTTGATTTCACATTGAAGCCTATCCCATTTTTCCTCTTTTCCAAACTATTCTTGGATGATTATATTGTGACCGACCGTTTTCTCGTTTCCAGCTATGGCTGAAGGTAATGGTGAGGTGCCCGAAGAACCGATGAGGATACCGGAAGAGGAGGTCGAACGTACCGAAGACTATGCCAAGCTGCTCGATTACGGTTTGGACGAGAAGGTCGCAGCAAAGCTCGATGACATCTACAAGGTAAGGTCCGGCCCTTAAACTGTAACCAGCCACAAGCAGAACTTCAAATCACTTCGAGGAGCTCAAGCTCATCTACATCCCTCTATGCCTCCACTGTGATTTTATTGGCGCCTATGCTCATCAGAACCTTCTCTACTGATATAACTGACTCTCACTTTCATTGGAAATCTCTGGGATTCCTAGATATTTGAGGTACACTAACTGGCGTCCACAGTGATTAGAACCTTCTAGGTCTCAACCGTTTCCCACTCATATTCGAAAATGTAAACTTCACTTCACTAACTGGTTCTCTAGATTAACTACTCACTCACACTTCGAAGCTTTGATCTTGATAGATTCCTTCTACACCAACTGATTCCGGCTGATTTAAAATTCTCCTTACTAATTGGAACGGAACATCGCCGACCCTACCATAGCTGGCACACATTTTTCATTGCTAAACACTAACTGTACACTATTTGACATTCACTTCTCCTAGGTTTTGATTCTTGACTCCTTCTACACCAACTGATGGCTGCTTCTAGGTGCTCTCTATGTTCAGAATCACTGACTCAATGAAAAATCCATTTGGCAACCCTCTTAGCTCTTATTTCTATTGCTCATCACTAACCTAACCATTTTCATTGCTTAACAGTAATTTTACACCATCTCGCGCCCATGTCTCGGTGCTCTACACTATCCGACACCCGTCAACACTAATAATACTACTTCTAGTGACCATTTCAACTGCTCAACATCCAATCAACACTATCTGACGTCCGTGGCCATTGCCCAACACGAACTTCACACCATACCGCGCCCATGTTTCGTTCCTCAACACTAACTTACACTAGTAAACACTAATTGATCTTTTCCTGGCGCCCATTTCAATTGCTCAACCTTCAATATAAACTATTGGACGTCCTATTGCACTAATGACGCCCATTTTCCTTGCTCAACACTAACTAACGCCCGTTTTCCTTGCTGAACGCCAACCGACGCCCATTTTCCTTTCTCAACGCTAACTCACGCCCATTTTCCTTGCTCAACACTAACTGACGCCCGTTTTCCTTGCTCAACGCCAACCGACGCCCATTTTCCTTTCTCAATACTAACCCACGCCCATTTTCCTTGCTCAACACTAACTGACGCCCATTTTCCTTGATCAACACTAACTGAAGCCCATTTTCCTTTCTCAACACCAACCCACGCCTATTGCCCATGCTCAACACTAACCGACGCCTCTTTTTGCAGACTGGCAAGCTGGCGCACGTCGATCTCGACGAGCGCGCCTTGGACGCGCTCAAGGAATTCCCGGCAGAGGGCGCGCTCAACGTGCTCGGCCAATTCTTGGACTCGAACTTGGAGCACGTGTCGAACAAGTCGGCGTACCTGTGCGGCGTGATGAAGACGTACCGGCAGAAGAGCAGGGCGGCGGTGGGCGGGGCGGCGGGCGCGAGCGGGTCGGCTGCGGGCGGGCCCGCCCCCGTGCCCGCCAAGGGGCCGGACGAGGAGAAGATCAAGCGGATTTTGGACAGGACGGGGTACACGCTCGACGTGACGACAGGTCGGTGCTCTCTTACGTTATGTTTGTTGGTTCGTTTGAAAATATTTGTTCAATATAAACGAAAACAGTATGACTCAAGGGTTTTCCTCGCACCGCAGGTCAGCGCAAATACGGGGGCCCCCCGCCCGGCTGGGACGGCCCGACGCCGGGCTCCGGCTGCGAGGTGTTCTGCGGCAAAATACCCAAAGACATGTACGAGGACGAGCTGATACCGCTGTTCGAGGAGTGCGGCACCGTGTGGGACTTGCGCCTGATGATGGACCCGATGACCGGCACCAACAGGGGGTATGCGTTCGTGACGTTCACGAACAGGGACGCGGCGCAGGTGGCCGTGCAGAAGGTAGGTGGCGCTGCGGGATCGACAGAGAGACCGCATTGTCGTGGGAAGGAGATTCGTGGTCGGTTTGTGGATGGATCGGCGGTGGTTTGTTCGAAAATCGAGGGGGTTGGTTTCTCTAGACGATTTGAAACTTTGTTGGGGGGGTCGGAAATTGTATATACATGCGCATAGTTGCATTGTGGACTCCGGTTTGATCCGCTGTTCTACCAATGACGGCTGAGTGGGAGGTATTTAGTGCTATATACATGAAGACTGTCCATTAATTCGGTTACTTAGATGGTGTAAAACGTTGCTGGGTCTCGAAAATTTTGTATACGTTAGGAAAATTATATAAATATATATATGCTCATATCTACATTATGGACTCTGGCTTGATGCACTCGATCGACTTGTTGGCAACGTTTTTTCAGTAGTAGAGCAATTGGCAACGCCGGATCCATCCACGGTCGAGAGTTTCACTGACATTTGTGCTCAGCGAACGTTTTTTTGGAATATTTTTTCAATTGCCCAATGTATTTGATTTCTCGTTGGGTTTGAGCACAAGAGCAGTGTAAATGGAAGCAACAAGTGTATAAAATTCAATATGACCGATATTGACAGTTATGATGGATGCAAACGCAAATGAAAATATCGAACTTATTGAATTGGACAGACAAATGTTGTGTTGGTTGTTGCATTTTCAAAAATTTCGACAAATGGAGATGCATAACTGGAGCAATTTTTGTCCATTAACATTTTTGTAGTTCCACGTAACGTTCTGGACTTATTAGTAGTCGAGTATCAAAATTTAGTTGTAGTTTATGAAGTAGATAGCTATTGATGATGGACAAATTTCGGCAGACCTGTGAGAATTCTATTTGGGAATTCTCATTCGTTGGAGTTTTTGTAGCAAGTGTTTGGCTTGGATTCTTCTTCAAACAGATCAAGATTGCAAAATTTCCAAAACGAAATTATTCGATGTCAAATTTTATTCCTCCAACCATCTTCAACACCTCTCGAACGAAATTTTTTAGGGTTCCAGCAGATCATTTTCGTTGAAAATATCAAGACCAAATGTTACTAGACGAGGAAACTCATGAAAACTTGTTCATTGGACTGTCACTAATCGTTTTGGCAAAAAATGGATTTTGTATCAATAGAAGTAACAAGTAAAAAAATATTATAAAAAAATCTGGGATGAAGATTCAGAACATTCAGACGTGTAGAGTCAGTTTGTTAAAAAAAAAAAGAAATGAGTGAAGTTTGCATGAGTTTTGCGCCGAATCGAATCATCATCTGCATCGGCAACTTTTCTTGTTTGCATCATCGAAAAGAGAAGAAAGAAAAAATGGTGTCTTATGGTCTGCTGTAACCCGGGCCCGATCCGGCCCGAGCATCTAGATCCGACTCGGCGTCGGCATCGCGATGGCCGGGCCCCCTCGGGCCCCCCTGTGTCTAATTGGCAGATATTCTATTGTAGCGAGACGCGTGGCGACTGTTGTCATAGCCGGCTGGCAATCCTTAGTGCGAACTTTTGTTGCGGCGGCTCTGACCACGGACCGTACACGAAATCGAACGAAACTATCTCTACTTCTTCTTCTTCTTCTACTACTGCTCTCTCTGTCTTACTTCTTTTCCCGTAGTTTTCCTCCGGAGCCCCGCCCTCCCCCCTCGCCCGAGAGCGAGGTCGTTCGAGGAGAATTGGGTGGGGATGCGTGAATTTCCTCGAGCAATTGAATTTTTTCGACGAGCAGCGCGAATTTGGTTTGACGCAGTTCGGTGTCTTGGTTTTATCCCTGGGAAAATTGTTCTCTGTTGTGGGAACAATATTTCCCACGGTCTTTTTTTTTGTCTGTGGTGCTACCTTTCCTGATATTTCAGGTGTTTGTGGTGTAATTAAAGTGGCTTCAAATCAGCTTCTTTAACTCTAGTATGAACGGCAGCATAACTTGTTGAATGGTCGAGAGAGACCCACAAATCGGCTATTCGATCTGTCAAAACCAAGGTGAAGCTGTCATGAGTTGATACTCAAAATTAGTCATTCTTATGTCAATTAAGATTTAACCTACATACGATTGTAGACAAAGTGGCCTGAACTCAAAAACTGAGCTTCATTAACTATAGGTTAATGTCGTCATCCTCAATAGAATAGCAGAACTCAACAGTTGAATGGTCAAGGGATCATTAGGTAGGCTGTTCGATCTGTCAAACCCGGAGGTGACGCTGTCAAGAGTTACTCAAAATTGATCACTCTTCTCAGGTCATAAGGTCAACTCAAATAGAACATCTGAACGGTTTTCAAGGAGAAAAATAGTCTTTTCTAGTCGTGAACTGAGCGACTAGCCATTTTATGGATATGAATGATAGTGAATATGGATATAATTGACTAGTGTTAGATCACGATGAAAATCCAAATGGAAGGATTTCAAGTTCAAACCTCACCTTAACTGTCAAAAGTCATTGTCACCCGAATTGTAATGGAAGGTCAGTAGCTTTCTAAGGTTAAATCTTACTTAACCTACTTACGTTTTGAATTTAATGGCTGATCGACCGCTCGTGGACCTGTCGAAAGTAATCTTCACTTGATGGACCACTGTTAGGTCATGATGTCAAAACAAATGGAAGAGTAGTAGGGTTCCCAAGGTCCTAACCTCACCTAACCTAATTCTGCTGTAAATTGCTTGATTGACAACTCGAAAAAGGGAATCTGTCAAATGTCAATGATTCTTTCAATCGCAAGGCTGATATTGAATTGATGTAAATCAAGCATAGAATCGGTCCTAAAACAGAACCTTGGGGTACACCATACTCAATATCAATACAAATGCTAGGTAAAAATTCAACTAAACTACTTTAGTTTCGAATGTGATGATTGATGACGTGAGAATGGAGTTGAGGGATTTCAATTTCAATTGTCGAAATTGGTCATCGATGTCGAACCAAATGCTGTACGTTTTGCTTGAGGAAATTCATGCTTGGCGCTGTCTCGATCGACCTTAGACCATGTAGAAACGTTGTGTGGGTTTGGCTGGGAAATATTTTGGAAATTCAATAAGGGATGTGTATCGCTTTACAGGTCTCCTCTTTGCGCACATGGGCAAAATTGAGACCTCGGACAAAGTGACTCCAAATTCCGTTTAGGTAGACTGTTGATATTTTGGTAGTATTTATTATGGTTGGTTGGTGGTAACGGATCTGTGGTTTTATGAGAAAAGCTTCTGCTCGATTGGAAAATATTTTTTTTCATCATGCCGTACTGTAACAATTCTGGAACTTTTTCCACGAAATTTGAAGGTGCTTCAATGATCTAGACAGTTCAAGAAACTAATATGTTTTTTCGATTCATCTGTTTTGTAACCTCTAATTTGATTTGCCACCTGAATTCTCATGAATCATCCAGTAATTCTAACTAGCACTTTTCCTAATCTACCAAAATCATTTCAATAAAGTACCTTGAAAAAATTTCTAATCGTTGTTAGGTACTTGCAGTTTTGAAAAACATGTTTATGTTGAGTTTTATATCCTTGAAATAAATTAACTGGAAAAACAAATATTTGAGCAGATGCCTTTTCCTGTGGAAAGACTGTTTTTCCCATCGTTTCGAATTACTCTGGGGCAAAATTTCATAATTCACCAGAACCTCATGTATTTTTGACTGTTTTATTATATTCGCCAGTGTTTTACTTCGACTATTTGGAATTTTTAGATGCACTCATAACTCTGTGTATTTTTACGTTAACAAATAATGATTTAGCTCGATTTAGCTTGATTCTTTTGAGTTGCATCTATCGATTTCCAATTGTTTCCAGCTGGCGAAATCCGTACAAAATTGTCTGTTTTGGTAATCTAAATTATGTTGTTTAGTCCACTATGATACCTAAATTTATGATTAGATTCTGACCGAAATTCTGAAATCCTGGCATTTTCTCGACCCACAGTTGGATAATCACGAAATCAAACCTGGCAAGACATTGAAAATTAACATTAGCGTACCAAACCTACGCCTTTTCGTCGGAAACATACCAAAGTCAAAAGGCAAAGAGGAGATCTTGGAAGAATTTGGCAAATTAACAGGTAAATTTCTACGATTGCTAACAAAAATTCCGAGTACGAACTGTTTTTTTTTTCTCGGCGGGACTTGATTCCATACACTTTTGACGGCTCGCGAGATTTTTATGATTTTTTAGTGCAGTTCTGTACTTCTTAGTGCTTTTGACGCTTCTGCTTCATATAGTATTATAAGCTTCGTGGATGTTCGAATATCCATATTCACAGCAAATCCACTCTCGGTGCGAGTATTTTTCTTGTCCTACCGACTGCGCCACTTGCTATGAAATGTCATAATACTCTGATGCTTTCGTTTGGATTGTCGAGTATTTCACCTAGAACCGTCTATATCAACACAACTCATTGATTGTGCATAAAAAATTGAATTTTAGTGCCGTTAAAAGTGTGTTGAATCTGTCCCGGTCCGAATTCACGCGATTAGTTGATCGAAAATGCGGCGAGAGTAAGTAGTAGAGTGCTACGGGCTCAGACCTATCCCGGCCTTCGATACCCCTCCCGCACCCCCTTGCCCGAGGCATAATTGGCTACCCTTCCACTGTCTTTGCAGCTGAATGATTGTGAGATAAGGAAAGGCAAAAAGATTGGCGTAACCATATCATTTAACAATCACCGGTTATTTGTGGGATATATACCGAAAAACCGGGATCGAGATGATCTCTTGGAAGAGTTTTCCAAACATGCACGTAAGTTGATAATTCCATCGACCACCCACCCATCAAGATTTTCGGAATGCAATGCATTAACGTCAATGTTTGAGTTAGTTTTACGCCTGAGCAACGGGTAGGGCAGAGGGCCGCTACGAGCACGGAAGGGTGGCAAGGGTCCCAACTACGTTCTCCTAGTACACGATATTTTTTTTTCATAGATTTAACATAAAAGATTAATAATTTTTTTTTTTAGTTTTCATGGCATTTTATCTCCTCCCTTCTATGAATGAAAATTGAAAATATATTGAAATAATTATCATTATTTTTATTTCTAGAGACGAGCAGAGAAAATCCCATTAAAACTCAAAAAAATCAACGTACAAGCTCCACGATCAACCTATTGACAGCATTTGAGATTAATTAATATTGAACACGATATCATCAAACATCCCTCTTATGAATGTGAATCAAATTATTTTTTGTGTTCAGGAAGAAGGATTGCATTTTCAGCGAATTCCATTCTTTAAATATTTAATTGTAACACAAGTGGATTTTCAATTAACTTTTTCTAAAGGTGTACTATGTCATTTTTTTTTTCAAATTCAGGATGAGGTAGATTGGGGCGAATATATATCTAAGTATGATTTTTCAATTCAACGGTATCAAAATATCCATAAATCAGATATTTGAGTGTATCAATATTATATGAAATTGCAAAAACACGTCTTGCACAAAACTCTCACAGAAATTGGACAAGAAATGAAGAAGTTGTGCGCATTATCAACATTTTCAGATCACAATGCAAAAAATTAAAATGAAATGTTTCAGTTATTTAGTGATTTCACCATACAAATAAGATTTGGCTTGATTATTGACGACGCATCTCATAATATGCGTATAATTCTAATTCAAATATTGTATTGATGTTATCACGTATTGCCTTGAAACATTTTTCGTAATTTTGTTATTCATTTTGTATTTTTTTTTGCCTTATCACTCACTTATTGTTTTGGAATTTCATCATACAATTGATACACCTCATGGGTCTATTATTCTCAATAGCTATTTGACTGAGCATCTCGAGATATACTTCAAGTCGACAATGAATTTTTTTTGCTGTTTATGTATCACCTGAAAAAAAAATGCTTTAGAAGTTGAGTCAATCACAAAAATCGTTTCAATGATTCACAATGTAAATGAATTCTCTAATTTATTTGTGTCTGGTGTGATTTTTTGTTTAGTAAGAAAATATTAACTGAGGCATATTTGGAAGTATTGTTTTTTAAATGAATCTCTATTTTTCACGTTATCGCTCACCATGTGTTTTGGAATTTTATCACACAATTGAAGCCTGTCATAGATCTATCATTTCAAGAAAATATTCAATTAAACATCGCAGACATGTATCAATTCCAAAATGAAATGCATGATACCTCTTATACGTGTCTTCTGATAATGGACAAAATTCCTCATCGTTCGTACCAATCTACCTCTTGGAATCGTCACGCCGATCGGACCTTGGCACCCGTCCAAAACCGATTGCAAAAATTAAGAAGAAAAAAAAATCTCGTTTAATATCCCGTTTTTGTCGCCTCGCGACGTTCACTCAACTCTCTACCTTGTATACTCCGCGCAGCCGGTCTGATGGAGGTGATCATCTATTCGTCGCCCGACGACAAGAAGAAGAACCGCGGCTTCTGCTTCCTCGAATACGAGTCGCACAAGGCGGCCTCGCTAGCGAAAAGGAGATTGGGCACGGGGCGCATCAAGGTGTGGGGCTGCGACATCATCGTCGATTGGGCGGATCCACAAGAGGAGCCCGACGCGCAGACCATGAGCAAGGTAGGTCGAGATCGGCGTGGACACGTCGGTGGTTTTGTTTGTTTTTTCTGTTACCTCCTATGTCCTAAAACGTGATTTTTTTCTCCACTTGTTCATCGACATAATGAACTCTAAACAACTATAGATATTCTATTTTCCAGCTTTTCGTGGGATTTTCTCTCCTCGTTTTTAAAAAATAGAGTAAGTTATTAGAAATTATTTCAATATATTTGTAGTGAGGATAGATTTTCTGATCTGCCTCTAGATACCTAAAAGAGAAATTCTCTATTTGTCAGTGACACCTTGTTTTTGAAAACTTTGGAAGTAAAAATATATTCAATAAGAATAAAACCTCTACTTATCTTGGTGGACGTTTCGGGAACGAATCTGCTCCCGTTCTCAACACAATCAAAATATTTTTCTCTTCGCAAAATTTTTTCAAGATGTTGTCGGTTTTGACACTGAAAAGTGACAGTTTGGTAGACGGAAGAATTCTGGTTACAAGATGTTTTCATTAATTGATATTGAATTTTCCATTTTCATGCAAGCAGACTCTTTGATTTTCTTGTCCTCACTACAAATATATTGAAATAATTTTTAATAACTTCTACTCTATTTTTTAGAAACGAGAAGAGAAAATCCCACAAAAAGCTGGAAAATGAATGTACCACCTCCTCGAAAAACTTACAGACAGTATTTATAGATATTCTAGTTTGTGAGTTCTTTCATTCGAACAACGTGTACATATCCGAATATATGAGTAATAAACGAGGATAATTATGAGATATCCAGGGGAAATTTGTTCTTGTTACCGACTGCGTGGTTAGATGTTCCTTTATTTTGACCGGAAAATCACGCGTAAATCAGTTCGTCATTTAAAAAGAGAATTAGTTCGCTGCCAGTGGGTTGTCTTTTTTGAATTTCACTTCAAGGAAATTCCGTAAATTCGCTTATATTCATTATTATTGTTTATTATCCCAATTTATTATCCAACAAGACAAAAGTAAATATTTTTCAAGTACCTCATAGGAATAACATTTCGGATTTTAAATAAAATCCCTCTGATCGGATGCTTTCCACATGAATATTTTCTTATATTTTTCATCGTTTATTCTGAAGGTTAAGGTGTTGTACGTGAGGAATTTGACGCAAGACATAACCGAAGAGAAGCTGAAGGAGGTGTTCGAGCTGCACGGGAAGGTGGAGAGGGTGAAGAAAATCAAGGATTACGCTTTCGTTCATTTCGAAGACAGAGACAACGCCGTCAAGGTGAATATGCTAATCAAAATATCATTTATTGGCTAGAAAATAATTATCCTATTGACAAACTCATCTATCGCGAATTGATTTTTATTGATATTAATTTTCTTTTCTTGTTGGATCGTTTGGGGTTAACTTTATTTTTTTTTTCAGGCGATGGAGGAATTAGACTCGAAAGAAATGGGAGGTTCCCATATTGAGGTGTCGTTGGCCAAACCACCGTCCGACAAGAAAAAGAAGGAAGAAATTTTGAGGGCTAGAGAAAGACGAATGATGCAGATGATGCAAGTTAGGGGAGGGTAAGTTTTGATTTTTCTTCTCATCGAGTTGTGTGTTATCAGCTATTTATTGCTTCGGAATTTTCGAATGCGAATGAAATGTGTAATTTTTGAATTGTGTCCGGTTATAAGTGGTCTCACTGTATCAAGCATTGACCAATTTGTCCATACCTCAGCTAATTTTGAGAGTAGAATTTGAGTAATTGATCCTGATCAATCACAAAATTATTAATCATTTTCTGTTGTAAAGGTTAACCCGTTCATTAGGTAAATGAATAAATAAATGTAAGAGTGTCGGTTTATCTTTATCTACAGGATGATGCCCGGAACGATGCCGATGCGCGGCCCGCCCGGCCAAGGAGGCGGCCCACGTACAGGGGGTTCGATGCGAGGGGGACCCATGGGTAGGGGTGATTACGGTAAGACGCGTCCGTTGGTCGCCCACCGCGAATACATTAACGAAATAACCGGTCGTTTTAGTCTGCTCGAACGGTCAAGTAACCATTCTACTCGAGAGTGCGCTAAAACCCGAGAGGGGGAAATGCGCTTCTCGGTCCACATACCGTTCAGGATTCGTTTGTCGATGATGCAGTATTTTTCCGAGGAACTCTGTTGTGTCGTGTTAATTTGACATTCGAAAAGTGCGGTTGAAACTTTTTTTCTTTAAGTTTTTAACTATTTTTTATAATTGCATATGCACTGTGTACAGAGTCTTTCACGGTCCAATTTTGTTTTTTTTTTCCAAAATGCAATTTGCCATAATTTTTCCAGTCAAGTAAACGGAAAAATAGTTGGACAAAAGTTATGGGCATCTAATGGGAATTTTTAAATGCCATCCCAATATCGTCTATAAGTTTTTTCATTAGGTGGTACATACGTGAAGATCCAGTATGAATTGAATTCATTGTTTTTCCAAATTGGAATCATTTTGAAGAAATTTTCCAAAAATTTAATTACTTTCAATTTTTCTGGATCTCTTAGGATCTTTCCTAAAAATAATAATAGAAATTATAATCATTATTTCGTATTAATTTTAGTTTTATTATCATACTTGAAACTCAACCTTTAGATTCCTAAAAGGGAAATTCTCTTGTTGTCAGTGACATCTTGTTTTCTAAAAAAATTGTAAGACAAATATATTTTCAACCTCACAAGGTATTTTCCATTGAATTGCGACAGCATCACTCTCTTGAATATCACGTAATCGATATTGAATAATACTTTTTCGAAATCAATATTTTAATAAATTGAAAACAGGCAAGATCATCATTGCTAAATGTTCATGAAACCAATTACAATATAAGTGTTCAAACTGTAATACTGTAATGTGATAGATTTATTATTTTAAAATCCTCAACTACTAATTATACGAATGTTACATTTTTGGAAGTGTATATCAATGTACGATCCAAAAAAATAAATAATGTGATTCATTCAAAACAAATGGATGTAGTGGAGAATGGGATGTGGGGTTGAAAATAAAAATCGACCCTTTTGAGGATATCTTCGAAATATTTTCAATTCAGGAAATATTGAATTTATTTCATACTTCGTGTACACAGTTTAGAAATTTACTTCTGTTGATTTCAATGGAAAAAGTGTTTAATCAATGAAAATCAAATATTCTGACATTCCACTAATTGGCATTGTTTTGAGGAAATTATTGCATCATTAAAAGCGATTGGAATTCTATAAAAACATGCTCGTTTGGCCTACTGCACTATTGTCGAATCGGACTTTCACAATTTTTGAATAACTTTCAGATAGAATAACAATTATTTTGGATTAACTATAATAACCACAACTTTTTCCAGCACTAACAAGGCTCTTGATTGTATGTGTCATTCGCTTTTTCATTTTTTTTCTTTATTGTTTTTCGAACCACACAAGGATCGACTGCAAGATGACGAAGAGTTTATTTTTTTAAAGTTAATGATTATTCGATAAATTTATTACAGGTCTGAAAGTATTCGATAAATGTTGTGCCCATATTAGGTAGTGATTATCATCAACGATTCATAGTGGTTTCGTGAATTTATGCATTTTTAACAGAATCGTATTTGCTCGAAAAAGTGGTGAACAATTTTCAAATTCAGAGAATTGCATATTTGATTGTCTAACTTGTTTTTTTTTTGTGTCATTAGAGGAGTCATTTTTGGTTCAAGACTGAGAATCTGACAAAAGAAATTGTCGTGATAATTCAAATCTCAATAATTGGTGTTGATTTTTAATGATATAAAAAATTCTGAAAATATAGAGATTTTTGCATCTGGATAATTTTGGTAATAGCTAAACTCAAGAAACTTCAATTGAAACGTAATATCCTCCAAAATGAAGATCTACTATCAGATCTAGGTGTTCAACTGATCTTGACATTTAATTTCTCAAATATTCCATCATAAATTTGGAGTTCTCACATATCATTCGCTTAGGAATTCTCTGATACAAAGAAACCCACATTTTATCCCCAAATATCAGGGTAATTATTCAACAAACGAAATTTAGATTTCAAATATTTTATATTTTGGTACGGTATGGTCAGCATTTGACCTGATAATGAGAAGTATCACTGGTTTCTGCATGAATTTTCCGAGAAAGTTATAAAGAATGATATATGCACTAATAAAAAGGATGGAGTGAATTCATTATATACCAGATTGAAAACATTTCAAATGAAAAACCATCAGAAAATCGTTCTCAAATCAGTATGTTGATGAATTGAAACTAGCTGAATATCACTAAATTGTTACAAAATAAATTACAATAGGTGTTGAAACTGCAATCCTTCTTGTGCCTGACATTTCAATTGATTTTATGATGATCTAGTGATATTGATCCATAATTTTTCTCAGCTTACTTTTCAGATTAATTCATGTTCAAAACTACCGATAATCGATACGATAATATCGATTGATATTCAATCAAAAAAAAAAATCTTGATAACATTCTCGAAAGAATTTTGCTTGATACCACGTTACTTCTCCATCCTACCGTATCTGACGTTTTGGCGTAACAAACGCTCCGAAAAGGGCACTGGAGGTAGAAGCCGTGGGGGGCACGCCGCAGCAAGGCAAAAGGGCATCGTAAAGCATTTGCACGCGCCTACGAATTTAACCATGCATGCGTAAAACTTTGTCCTCTATTTTTTTCCTTATTCACATTATTTGTGTGTCGTTGTGGATATAACGTTTCGCTTGCAGCGAGGAGCACACGGTAAGTACATGCTGAGGTGTAGGGTCCTACTTTTCATTTTTCCAGTTAGTTTAGAACGTTTGGAGCGGTACATCAACGTTCATTTTTTCGACGGGACTGGGGACGGGTGACACCTGAATGGTACAGGTGTGGGATTTTCACGATAGTCTGCAAATGAGAGCCAACAAAGAAGTGAGTTGTCACGGCGATGTCTTCAATATTTGCAAATTTTTAGCGTAGTATACACTGAAGAGAATTTCAGTTGTAGTAGTAGAAAAACTGAACAAACAATTTTTCACATTCCAATCATAATTGGCAGCTCCTGGACAACTATTGTCATGATCTATCGAATAAATCAACTCTTAAAATAACGTTCGCACTTGATTTGAGTTGAGTTGGGTGATTCTCTATTTAATTTATGTCTTCCAGAACAATACTGGCACACGATTCACATTTTTTTGTACAGATATATCTATCGATACGAGGTTTTCCTCTGTAGTTTTCGTTTGCAGATCTTCGTGAGTACTATACCTGAACGTTACAAGTGTGGGATTGTCCTGATGTTTTAATTATTCGAGAAAACTCGGTTTGTTATGTTGCTGTACGGCAGCACAATTGGGTTGTTAGTAAGAGCCAGATTATTTCACGAATTAGTTATTTTCATTATGATAATGAATAATTCGATACTGGTAGACCATTGAACGAGCGTATTATGATGGATAGTCGAGAATTTCAGCATAATAGTCGAAGTATGTGATTCAGAAGTGGGATTTGTTTGATCTACCGTTCCAAGCGACATGTGAAATTTCGTGAAATTCGATCGAGCCCCGTCACGAATAAATGAATGATTTGTACATTGTAGTTAGTTAGACGTATAAAACAGAACTATTAGTGTATGTGGTAAGGAAGCTGAATCGTTACTTGACTCTTTTCCCGGCATGCTAATATTGTAGAAGAAAGAAACAAACCTCTCTCTCTCTCTCTCTCTCCATCAAGCAAATAATATATGCGCGTATATCGGTTTGGGATATACGCGTATATTGAAAATTAGTTGGCTAAAATTTCTCTGTGGGATACCTATAATTTTTTTATAGATTACGATTACGACTATTACGGTTACGGGGACTATAGAGGCGGCTACAGCGATCCCTATTACGATGACTTTTACCGTTACGAAGATTACTATTACGATTATCAGTCGGCCCCGACTGCAGCGAGAGGACGCGGGGGCCGGCCTACAGCACCGGTATGGGACAAATCCAAATTTCTTTCTCATTTTAAAATTGAAAATTTTCAAAAATTTCCATTTTTTTTTTTTTTCGAAACGCGAATCGGGTGACGCGAGAAACTGTCTTTTCCATTGAAATTATATACAAACCTAGATCGCCAATGGATGTAAATGCGCGCGAACGAAATAACAAGCTGTAGGAAGCAGGCACGCCCGTTTTTGAGTTTGCGCAGGTTGACGAAAGTCATCCTCATTGGTTTCTCTAGAAATTCGGGACTTTATAATTCGGCCGTTTGGATGGTGCTGTGATTTTAATCGATATGTCACTTTTACAAAACTAGAAAGTAGAAATTATTAGAAGACAGTGGCGACAATGCATTGTCAGCGTTTTGATTGGTGACGCCATTAGGAGACAAATTTCCCATGAGCTCACATCGTGCATACATTGAACTCGTCATTAACCATTCAAGTATATCGTGTTTTTTTTTCTTCAAATTCTTGAACTCTCCATCAAATGAGTCACTTAATATAACCTAGAATTGCTTTCATTCAGGAATCGAATGGTATGCATCCAGATTTTTTTGTTCGTATTTTCAACTCGAGAAATAATTATCTGTGCATTGTTTTATATCGCATATTTCTTCTAGTATTGATGTTTCTATGATGGAGGTTTCTGATGATGGAGGTACGATTGGAATATTGGTAAATTCATTAGCACCGTTCACCTGCCATTAGGAGGCAAAAATGGGCCTATAGTCACCACTGTCTTGTATAAAGTCACTGTGATTTCACTATGGCAGCAGGATGGTTTCCGTTCATTGCGCAAACTCACAAGGGCATCAACGTATTACCAGTTTGTATATTAAATTTCTTTGACTCCTCCGGCATTTTCCGGGGTTGAATTTCGCGGGAAAGGAAAATCTCAATAATTCGATGATAAATCCATCGACGACCTTGCCGGTTGGTTATACTTTTTCTTTGAATTTCCTTATGTTTCGCCTACGGACCAAGGCATGTTCTCGTGTCACTCGATCGAGTCACGTGGTTGTTTTCGACGAGGATGGACAGCTCTGACATGTATGTCGAAATTGTCCACCTTCGATTGCAACAAACTGTGACGGCGTCGAATTTTCTCTGGTATTTCACTTGGTAAAGAGGTGATGCACTTTCCGTTGGTGAATGTCCTCACAACTAGATATCTGGAAACCGGTCGAGGGCGACAAATATTGCTGCCCTCAAGACAGTTCTAGTTGGTTTAGGCACGACCAGACGTTCTCGATACTCTAACAAATCTCCATGGTAACCATAACGATATGCTGGTTATCATAACGATGGAATATTGTAAGGATAACATGATCATTTGGTTGTGCATATACTGACCAGGCATTTGAGTGCGGAAAAAAAATCTGGGGTTTCCAATTCTCGGATAGGAGGACTGACGGAAAGTGCGAAGTCATCCGTGTTTTTTTTTTCCAATGCGGTAGTTTGATTGTGGCAGAGTGGCGTGCTGACTAACGAACCAACTTATCTAACCCACTCACCATCTAACCTCACTTAATCTAACGCTTGCACGTTGACATGGAATAACGAGGACGCACTTGCCACATTCAAAAATACCATCATATCTGAGCGGAAGAATCGAGCTGAGCCGGGAAAAGTGACGTGCGCGCTTAGGGAGGGGAGGGGGACCGACGGGTCGGACGCTGGAGGTCAGCCGCCGCAAGAGGGCGGCTCAGATATGATGTGCTCTTAGTTGCAGGGTTATCCAAAAGCGATATGGGGCGAGGGATCGGAAAAACAACAAGAAAATACATGAGCCGCCACGCCAATACACTAACCCCATTTTTTTTTTAATTTTCGGAAAATGGACTCGTGCGCTGTAGTCTAGGGATCGCACTCTCTGTTCCTTAAGCCGTTGTGTTTTGTTTTTCCAGAGGATCGGTTGTCGAAGAGAGTTGATGACATTTTTACAATTTTTTGGGGATTGTCTCTAGTCGTTTCTAAAAATGAAAATATAATAATATATAATGATCATTTCAAGATATTTGTTGTATGATCTGTGTAGATCTGCCCGAAAATGGATTTCATACTTCAGATAGCTAAAAGAGGAATCCTCTATTTGGCTCTGACACCTTGTTTTTCAATTTTTGAAACGAGGAGAGGAGCTCCAAAAAATCTCTAATAATAAATATACCACCTCCTCGACCAAACCACAGTAGTCTTAATGAGAGTTCAGTTTTCAAGAATATTCATAAACTTTTAGTATATTATTCTCAGTTGGTTTGCTGGATAAAAATGTTCAAGAAATAATAGGCAAGAAGAAATCGCAAAACATTCTCAATGCAAAATAGTTGAGTATTGTCATTTTCAAAATGTTGACTGAAGAAACATAATGTATTTAGAAAACCTGTGAAATTTCACAACTGGCAACGCTGAGATAGGCAATTAACAGCACATGAACCGTCATCACCTACTATGCAATGTTGCCGAGTTCGTATGTTCGGATGTTCCAAATGGCCTTTGTTATAAAAATCAATTCGTACATGTCATATTATACTGGGGGATGTTTGAGTAACGATGTTTGTTGGGCAACAAACACCACGCGCTTTCGACAGGCAAATCCTTGTTTATCCATCGATGCGGGTGTTGAAGCACGATCGCAAAAGTCGTCCGAGTCCATTGAATTTCGTTGTTTTACTATTATTATTTGCTTAATTACTGCAAATTGTCTCAGTGAACTGCCAGCTTGTGTATCTGTCTATGTGTCACAGCCTACTATGTTGATAAACGTTGAAATAAAATGTCGACGTTCGTGGAGAGCATCCCATCTCGCTTTTTGCTTAGTTAGTGCTTTTTTGAGCTTCGCTTATGCTTTTCGCTTAAGTTATTTTGTGTTTTGCAGCCGAAAGCTTTGTTACACCACCACCACGACCAATCACCGCCGTTGAATTTTTGGATAACCCTTTTTCTAGAGCTTCCGCATTCTTAGATTTAAGGATTTGCTGCTGGATGAGATCAACCTTGGAAGCATTGCTATTTACCGTTTTTTTTTTGTTCGTCTAGCAAGATATTCATCTAATTGTCTGTGGTAATTTGAATCGCAAGTTTTTTTTTTTCGAAATTTTAGTCTGTTTGGGAAGTAGAGAGTAATGAATATTGTTCTCAAACACACTGAATGTACAGCTCAAAGTTTCAATCTTTTTCAAAAACCTGTTTTTGTGAGGAATCGACTGAATTAGTAGAACTAAACTTTGAATTTGAAGAACATTTGAGATGCTGCCTGAGCTCAGACGATTTTTTTCTGACGTTAATTGAGTCAGACAATGACGTTTTTTTTTGGAATTTCTTCTTCATTCGCCGTTGGAACAAGAATAATTAATTTTCTCTAAGGTCATGCATTTCTTGATTTCTTCTCTAGCACTCCTCGAACAGTGTTTCAATATTGAGCAGAACTGTCTTCACTGTGTGACCATTTGTGTTTGGAAAATTGCTGATATGAATTCCTAAAATTTCACTCCTGAAAATAGACGTAGTAGACCTTGGATTTTGTTGAGATGTGATGTTCTCTGGTCATATAATGAAGTTCATCAAGCTGCAACAATTGAAAAAAAAATCCGTTTATACAAGGTTACTCAAAAACAAATTGGCCACACTGTATGTTTAGAATTTGTGCTATTGGCAAATCGAGGAAAAGTTCAAAAATTGTTTATTGACATTACAACACAATGAATTTTGGATAGAAACGTCAAGAGAAATCAGACAGAAATGACAGGTATATTTATGAATTTAAAATCGATTGAAATTACAGAAAGTCAATTTTGAAAATGGCACTTCCAAAAATAATAAAATGAAAAAAATCATTTCAATCGTCATAATTGATTGTTCCTTTAATTTTCAATTGTATGATTTTATAGGAATTTTTTACATCATCAAATAATAATGATATCTGTGTTGCTTTGAAGGCTTATGCTCATGGACTATTCATAAATATGTACATATATCTGTAGAATAGATTCGAATCAATATGCTGTCAATTGAATATTCTCTATCGAATTTTCAACAAAATATATATTTATTACTCTCTACTTCCTGATAAGACTATAAGAAGAAAAGCAAACGTTACATATGTCAATCCAAATTCGACAAGTGATGCAAATCATTTGTGTAAAGGATCAATAGAAAGAGGTCGAGGTTCCAACCTTGAGGTATACCACGGAATGTTCCATTGGAGAACATTATTTGATTTTGTTGTTCCATCACTCATAAGTACATTTAAAACGATAAATAATATTTGTTTCTGTGGTTGGTCTCAGCAGGTAATGTGTTTCGAGGCTATCAAATCGAAATTTCGAACACGGAACAGATTGAAAACTGCGGAACGAAATTTTTGTTCGGAACGATGTTTAGAGTACCTCGGGTCGTTAGCCGGAAAATATGGCACTTACTCATGCTAAATTGGTATTTAGGAACTGGATGAAGGAGTCACTTCGAGTGTTTACTATGAAGTTGGCAGTGGAACACAGGTTTGTTGTCCTTTCTACCAAAATCGATGTTGATTGTCTACATTTCGATCCATTTTTACCCCGATATCCCAGGTAAAAAAAACTTTATGAACATGACGATGCTCTTCGTAGTACTTTCTTTGAATTCCGGTAGGTGTCCCAGATATGCGTCTCGATATTTTACTGGGTGTTTATCATTATTAAACCAGTTACATTTCCTAGTAACAAAATTTCATTGTTTTTTTTATTCATAAATAAAAATGAGGATTCGAAATTGATTCAATTGGAATGTTTTGCTTTTAGTGCATTATGGCACGAATATCTGAGGCATCCTCGATACGGAAGATCGTTTGTCGCTTTGTGTCTGTATTTAACCCAATAAAAGCTTAACACAGTAACCAAATTATATACAGTTTTTAAGGAGGTACTATGAAGGTATACAGGGTGTAAAAATGTGTGTAGTACATACCTTTAAGTAACACCCTGTATTTCAACGATATAAAAAGAACATGAACATAGTTTTTCAAATTGATTATCCTGGACCTATCCTTTCACCATCCCTAATTTTATTATTTATATCCTGAATGTTTGTCAAGTCGGTTGATGCAATTTTGGACTCCTTCATTGTAGTTTATTGATTGAACTTGTTGAATATTTTACCCGTTTTTTTTCAATTCGAACGTCTTTATTTTAGCCGCCTTCAATTTATTGAACTTTCGCCCGAAAATGTACCAAGCATGTACAATAAAGTCAAAATTATGTAAGTACATATCGAATAGGACATTTTGGTATCATCTATCATTTGTGTAAAATGATTTCTAACCATTTCATCTCAATTCAAGATTATGTAACTCTAAGCCTTTAGTTTTAGTAGACATTTGAATGAAGTTCAGATATCATTTCGTTAGGATCTCATAATCATGCTTGATACTGTTGAGTTAAATTTATGGCTGTTTTTAACCCTAACGCATTGCCTTCGAGTACTAATTTACGATCAGTTCTAAATTGTCTCAACCGAGGTTTTGTTTCGCTAAACGGTCCCAAATCGTCGAATAATATAATTTTTATTCTTTTCATACATTTCTTCATAATTTTTTTGACTTTGGGGCTGCTCAACGAGACGAATTTTCAATCCGCAATCACCTTGTCCTAGCCTTTCAGGTATTGGTAGAAAGGATATTCAGTGACATTTGAATGACTCAACGAAATGAGACTGTGTTCCTTGGGAAAGTTTTCTTTCATAATTTTATCGATGATCCATATTGCCTCACTCATATTCGCAATGATCTAGATTTTTAAAGCAATTTATTTTTTTTTTTATTGAAGGAGCTTGCATAATCGTTTCGAAATATCATTGACTTACTGTAGTCTGTTTTTAAAGTAGAGAGAGAGTCATGAATGATGAGTGATGAGTATTGAATGGAAATTCATCACAAAACACTAACTCCAATTCTTGTGAAAAGTTGTATGGATTTCAAACAAAAACTAATAAGCCTATGATCGGTCCTTCATAGATTGATTTATTACTCTCTCTACTTTCCAAACAAGCAATTTAGCAGCTCTACTGTCAAAAGATCATTGTGAATGTAAATAACTTCATTTATTTTTATTTCATGATTGCATTTCGACAGGGCCACCAGGTAATACGAGAGAGAAGTGGAAAATAATTTTTTTCTCACCTTTGTGCATCAATTCCGATATTGTGGATATTTATGACGTTCGATTCTTATCAGGACGAGGATGAAAAAACAAATTTTCTCCACTTCTCTCTCTCTCTTCCCTTTCTTCCTCCCCCTATACGGAGTGTTCGATAATCAGCTGTCAAACTTCACTAGCTCCTTATTTTCAGTCATAGAAGACACTGGGGTCTGTATAGAGGGTCCCGTTTTTCGACATCCACCATCAAGATTCTCATGCTGAAAAAATTGATTTGCCATTTTTAGTTTTAGAATTATTGAAAGAAGAACAGAAATTTGTAATTTTCATTTTCATTTTTTCAAGCGAAAAAAAAAAACAAAGTTGAGTGTTTTAACTCTGGGATAAGGAACGCCTTGGAAAAAACGATGACAGATCTAGATTCCTTATGGAAAAGTGCATTGAGAATGTACTAGTTGAAAAACATCTAGTTCCTTTGGTTTCCACTTGAAATAAAAAACGAACATTAGAAATTTCGGTTTTGTTCGAAAATGAGTCGAAAACTAAAGATGGCACATCAAATTTCCTTTCAATTGTTCATCATGAAAATGGGCAATTTCGCCCTAATAATACCGACCTCGTATCTCTTACAATAACAGAGATTTCGATAGTGGAATTCGAAAAACGTTGGCCCTTGTATACAGAGTTTGTAAAATTTCAACACCATCAACCCTGCAAGAAAACATCCAGTGTAGGCGAGGGGAGGTTGAAAGAAGGGAAAAAAATAAACGCGCATTCGATCACGTTCGACCGTCTTTTTCGTTCTTCCGTTAACCGGATTTTCTGTTTCCTCGCACATGCAGGCTGGCCGTGGACGTGGGGCGGTGGCACGTGGCCGGGCAGGTGGCCCCCCAGCCCGTGGGGCGGCGGCGGCCAACAGGGCGGGCCGGGGCGGAGCGGGCGGGGTTCGTGGGGCGGCGCGCCAGGCCGCTCGTGGAGCGGGCCGCGCCAAGGCAAGTTTACCAGGTGAGTAACGTTCCGTTCCCGCACTCGGGGGCGCCATTTTTTTTTTGTTTTTTGTTTTTTACTTCGTCGTTGTTGGGGTCGGACGCGAAATATTCAATGGTTTCTCGGTAATCAGACTTGTATCTCGGAATTTTGACTTGTATCTCGAGATTCCTATACTTCTATCTCAGAATGTTGGATTGTATCTCGAAATCGCAACTTGCATCTCGAAATTGAGTCACTTTTATCTGAAAATTTTGATTTGTATCTCGGAATTTTGACTTGTATCTCGAGATTCCTTTACTTCTATCTCAAAATGTTGGATTGTATCTCGAAATCGCAACTTGCATCTCGAAATTGCGTCACTTTTATCTGAAAATTTTGACTTGTATATCGGAATTTTGACTTGTATCACGAGATTCCTATACTTCTAACTCGAAATGTTGGATTGTATCTCGAAATCGCGACTTGTATCTCGAAATCGCGTCACTTTTATCTGAAAATTTTCACTTGTATATCGGAATTCCGGATTCTATTTCGAAATTCCGACTTGTATCTCGGATTTCCGGTATTTTTATCACAAAATTTTGACTTGTATCTCGCTATTCTGCCTTGTATCTCGGAAATCTTATACTCGTATCTCGAAATTTTGGATTGTATCTAGGAATTGCGATATGTATCTCGGAATTCCGACACTTATCTAAAAATTTTGACTTGTATCTCGGAATTCCGACAATTGTATTCCAAGATTTCGAGTTGTGTCTCGGAAGTTATTAGAACTTGTATTTCGGATTTTGGACTTGTATCTTAACTTGTATCTAAGAATTGAAATCAACAGAAACCACAGCTAGTGTCTCAGAAATTACGGTTCGCATTGAGAATATCAAACTGTCATCTCAAATTCATATTAAATTTCGACTTGCTACTTGTATCTCGAACTGTTGACCATCATCCTGATCTACAGAAGCCCATAAGAGAAAAACTAAGATTCAACCTATAGATCCCTACTCCATTCGTTCCATTCCAGTTATGTTGGCCGTTGCCTAAAGAAGTTCATCGATGATCCCTACCTAATTTTCATCGTGTTGTGAGGCGTGAAGTTCTCGAAGATGATGTTATCGTTATAATACAGTATGTACCGTCCTATTGGAAATCAAAGATCAGCTTTCGTTCGTACTATAAAGTTATGGTGGCTTTATAAAAAAATTTATCACCTAAGATTCACCACTTAACATTTAAGACTTTACATTTAAGACAGATGGAACATGGAAATACAATTGTTCATATTATAAAACCATTTAAGACTTTCCATTTAACATTTATCATTTAAGAAGATGCCGAACTTCCAACTTAAGAAATTATTGTTAAATGGCCATAAATGAAAATAAGATGTGCGCATGTTCGCCTATGATGTTTTTCGGGAGTGTCGACAAGTGACACCTCTGCTTCCCGCTCTTGTTCAAAACTGTATTGAGGTTTTCTTTTACTGTACGAGAATATTGTCAGTGTTTTCAGGATTTTTGCGGATTTTTGTCATATGGGTATTATTACTCTAACCAGTTTTTTAATGCTTCTGGGCGTTTGGAATTTATTATTCAATTAATAAAAAGAAACGTCAGTATTTATAAAGCTCAAATGATTTCTAAATGTTAAATATTTTTATAACCTAAGCCATTATAATGTCTTAAATCTTAAAAGTGATAAATGATGAATGTTAAATGTTAAAAGTTTTTATAAAGCCACCATTATATAGTAACAAGTTTTTGGTTCGGTTTCTTTTATTCAACTTATCCTTCCTTGCTCATAGCCTTCCCTTGTAGCTTCTATCAAAATCAAGGTTTCTCATGAATTATACCGAACAGGGTGTCACAGATCAACTTGCCATAATTTCGCTGATATTGAAAACTCCAGATGCATTATATGAAATCATGGCACGTATACTTGTGACATCGTGTATATTATTATAATTTTTCTGTCGGTTGGCGCAAAAATATTTAATTATATAATTTTTACCGGTTGAAACAATACCAGAATCACCGAGAGAAAAAAATATTGCCATAATATCTGTCATTTGATCTAACTGCAAGAATTGTCTCGCAATTAGAGCCTAATTATCAGATTTATCTTGCATCAAATCAAGATATGCAAGATAAATTGTCATTTAAACTATAATTCAATCAAGCACTGATTGCTTAATAATAAATGTCGGTTGTACACTAATTGCAAGATTATTCTGTCGATCATCCTGATTGGAAGAATGTGTCAATTGAGTTCTAATTGGAAGATGAATCTCGCAGTTAATTGAAATAATTTCGCCATCATACGTTATAATCGTGGAAAAATTATAGCGCATAACTCGCGCATCAACTTGTCGCACTCATGACGATCCGGCGTGTGTTTCTCTCCAGCAGGTAAGCGGAAGTTCGACGGGGGCCACCAGAACCAGGGGGGCGACACGAAGCGCCGACACCGGGCGGCGTGGGAGCCGGCGCCGGCGGCCGCCGACGTGAACGGCGATCCGGCGACGTGGTACCAGGACTCGTACGGCTCGTGGAGCTAAGTGCGCGCTTGCGCGAGCGGACCGTTGTTTCCTCCTTTCCGGAGAGGTATCCGCGACGCTGACGTCGCGACGCCGGCGCGCTGTCGGCTCGACGCCGCTACGGCGGTGTTTTGTCTTCGGCCTCGAGAGGGTCGGGCGACGTTCCGGGGTCGCTAGCGTATCGATCGGTCTGCGGCGTTCGCCAAGAGGTGGAATCAACGGGTTATTTGACACTTTACTAACGGATTGGAACCGTCTGTCTCCTGGTGAGCTTTTCTCGAAGCCTCGTCAATCTCAAGTTGGTAATACGCTTATCAGCTGGAGGATACTACAGTGGCAGTAAAACTGGCACTCGACCTTGTCCCAGTTCAATACAAAAATCAACAAATTCGAACGACTATTAACTTCGAAAGTTTTCGAAACCGGCTTAAAACATTCAACCGATTCAAGATGTGGTAGCAACTCGACAGATGGCAGCAAAGGATTCTTCACTTGGACACTTTTACTGGTTGACGACCATATTTTTCATAGGTTCACTTTCTTTTGGAAAACAATAGTAGCGAAGTCTCATCAATTCCCTTTCAATCTGTTTGTGACTGTTCTATCTGTAGCTGTTATAGAAACTATCCTTACCCTCCTAATATAACCCTCATATAAAAAAAAGAATCTTTAGCTTTCTTCGTTCTGGAATAACTGCCAAAGATCTGAAAACTACTCTTGTTGATTCCACCTGCTAAACAGTTGAAAATATAAAAATAACCTCAAATGAAAAAATAACCTCAAAAATTTTATCAATCACAATTGAGCGCTAATTTCTTCGGAATTTTAGCCGATGTTATGAGGATGAAGATCGATGCGCTGGCGACCAGAGGAGGGGGGGGGGGGTGGGGATTTCGTCGACAAACTATCGTGCTGTGGCGCAAACGAAACGCGCTAGTGGTTCTACAGGGGGTTATGGCGCGCCCGACTGATGTGGTGTCCCCGATCTTGCTACACGTTGATCATTTACCTATTCCGCATTCGTTTTTCTCTTTTCTCCCATTGATTTTGACTTGTTGTTATTGGTACATTCAAAATTGAAATATATATATAATTATATATATATATACACCCACACACACATATATATATATATATATATGATTGCTGTTCGTTTGTTTTTGGATTTAAATTTGTCAATTAAATTGATTAAGTTATATTTCATTGTTCTTTGATGAAAATGTTGTGTTTTTATTTCCGGACGAAGGTTTACGCATGGAACGAGCCGACAAGTTATTGATCATTCAAAATGATCGCCTAGCATAATGTTCCAAGTTATTTATTGTACGAGGTCGGTGTGTAGGTATCTGTGCGAAGAAAGGTATCGAGCAATCGAAATTTTTCGATTCGCAGCTAATCTCGTTCGAGATGAAAATTTCAAAACGGCAGATTTGGCCTCGGAAATACAAAAAATGCTGATGGTTTTCGCGCGAACACTTACTCACCGCCTGGTACATTGTTTTTCTCATCGACTCGCGCCACTACTCGAAAACCTTCGTCTCGTTGGGCTTGTGCGTTCCTTGTTCTGGCGACTACAACACTCAAATTCGGGATGCCGACGCCTAATCGTTGATAGTCTTTTTTTTATGTACAGGGGGACGTTTATTTGCGTGTCGTTAACATCCCTAGTCTTCGGCTAGCTGTTATCTGTCACCTTTCAACCGTCATTTGTCATTCGAATGACGGTTGACAGTTGTGCGGTGACAGACGACAGTTGAGAGGGGACATATGACAGTCGAACGGTGACAGATGATAGTTCTATTGAGATGATTTGACTACGTATAGCTCGTATAAAGTGTTTTTGCAAGTCGTGACATGGGTGTTAACGGCGCTTGAAGGAAAAAAATACTCTGCGTTTATGGCTGAGCGGTTTGTTTCTGTCTCGGGCTCCGTTTGATATGATTTTCCAATTTTTTAGAGACAACAATATGCAAGGTGTGTGTCACTGAACGCATCTATTTTTCTATTGTGAATTTTTTCGGCTCTGATTAGAGTCTGATTGTTTGGATTCCTCGATTCGAAAACGTACAGGGGAAATGTCGAAAAGAATGATATCGATGTGCCCGTTTCCATCCGGATTTTCCAGCTGGTTCGGCGCCACACGAAACTTGTTTGAGTTTGATGTTGGAAATTATTGAAAAGTTTGCTGAAGTTCGCTGTTTTCTGATTTATGTTGGTGTTGTGCAGATCTAGCTGGAAATCTGATGTACAATATTTGTTGTAGCTGTTTTGATTGAAAAAAAAAGATTTATTTGGTAATTTCGTCAAAGTTGGCATGGATATTATAATATAGGCGCTTGGAAAACTTGAACGAAATGGAACGAGGGCATGCGAGTCTGCTTTTCGGTATGACTTATCCAAAATGAAAATAGTTCCTCGTGGACAGAGGGAACCTTATTTTATGTACAATATAATTATATATTTTATTCTCGGTGATGCATTATTTGCATTGTGATGATTGTATTTTAGCGAGTAATTTAATAAGGAGTTAGAACATGTACTTCTGTTTTCCGTCAAATATTTTCCCTTCGATTTTTTCTTGTCTGATTGAAACGAACCTGACAGGACTCTACAGGCTGTTGAGTTATGTGGGGGCAATAAACTTCGGAATTCCTAAAAGTTACTTCTGAAATTATCAGAGAGGTTGACAAACCTGGGGCGACCCAATCAATTTTCCTTCATTATTATTCTGATGTTGATACAGTCGCAGCTTGACATTTCCACCGAAAAAACCTGTATCGACCTCAGGTTTGTGAACATTCGTAGATTATCTGGCATCGCTTGATGACCTAGGACACTGATTTGCAATCATTAATTCAGTTATTATACATTGTGTTATGTTTGTATTGTAATTTGATATCACTATATTTGCTTTTTTTTGGTTTAGCTTTGGCATTTTGTCCCTTTCAGACACAATAATTGATTTGTTCAGTAATTTCTTAGTGCCACGTAGATAACCTCCGATATTTGTACCATATACGCCTAATAGTAACACTTGCAATTTTCAATGAAACAAAAATTATACTACTATCGAAGTGACGCGGCTCGCTTTCCTCTACAGGGCGTTGCAATCATCGTAACCCGTGTTTTTATCTCGCCGAACCAATTTTCACGATCCAAATTAGTTCCACAAGTTGTCAAAATTTAAATAAAATAACCTTGTAACATTTATCTACAAAGACATGATTTTTCATCATTCTCTATGCGAATCATTTGGTTAGGATCAGGTAGAGATTATCGAAAACTCTATAAAATTCTTGTTTTTTTGTCATTTTGGGTATTAGGAAGCTAGATCACCTAACCCTACTTCAACCTGTCAGTTGAGTTGTGATCTTTGCCTGTCAAATGTCAAACTGTCAAACGTTCCCGCCTATCAAGGTTATTTTGTCTGGAGGAATCCGAGGACGAAGCTTGATACTTTGGAAATTTGGTTGATGAGGATATCAATCAATAATATAACAATTTGTTTTCATTTTTCGTTGAAGATTCAAACTATTAGACGATGTGAGGTTTTTTCATTCATATTGCTATTTGACACGGATCGATTTGTGACGTCCTGTATGTTACTCGTATTGGAATTAGCTTCCCTGAAGATGGATACCAGGCAGTCGCGGCAATCGGTAAGGTAATTTATTGATTTCTCTCTCGCTGATTTTGATTTTCGAAGCCCCTTGCCAGCTTCGAACATGACTTTTGTTATTTATATTATCATCTATCGATTATAATGAGAGGACTGATGATTTATATGTCTTAATAAAAACAGTTGTATGTGTATTACAATTTTACAAGACGGTTGTTTTTTTGTATCGTTGTGTTCTTTCCGCTCCTTCTATTCCTAGGATCCTTTTTTTTCATTCCTCACTATACTAATTTAGAAGGTGAGTCTATTTTGGTGTGAGACTTTTCTAATCTCTCTAATTTTCTGCATTTCTAATACTATTTTCAATCTTTATGAACTTTTTTACATCTTGAAGTTGAGGCAAGACATTCAAATTATCTTAATATCATTTCCATGGTTTCGTGAAATGTTGTGAAAATAATCAGTTTACTTGAGCGGTTGTTTTTTATCCAATTCGTAGATTTGATTAATGTTTATTCAAGGCTTTCCACAAGTGGCGATAAAAATGGGCAAGAAGGAAGAGGATATGCAGGAATAGGTACAGAAATATTTATTGAACATTTCGAGGAGATCTGTTGTGATTCAGATTCTGATATTGAACATTTGCAAAGTAAGTCCTAAATTACAATACGCATCTAGTCGATATGAAAATGATTTTTCTTTCATGTGATGAACCTGAATCCTAAAAAGTGACTGAAAGTTGATCATTTCAAACGGAACACCCAGTATATATAACTCATATACAACTCCTCTTCTTTATTTATCCATAACTGTCTAACCGATTTCGAAATTAAAATCAATTTCAAATTGTTTCTCTTTGTGTTTTTCGTGACCATCACGAATTCAAAATGGTGATATCTTCAAGTTCATTAGTATCAGTCTGATGTAAACTTCAAACAGGGTGGTTCAAAATACGGATATTTCTTGTTCGCCTGGGAAGGTGTGACTGAAAGTTGATTATTCTAAATGGTTCAGAAATACCATTATATTATTCTCACTTTTTGCTTGAAAAAGTGACAAAATTGATTATTAATGGAGCACCCAGTGTATTATATCTTTCTTATTGTATTTCATGTATATGTATATATCATACATTATACCTAACATCATTTTTTGAGACGATTTTGTTCTTGTTGATGGTCACTGAAACTCATTTATTATCAAAATCGGAAGCTTTGCCTTTTTTGAGCCTACTGGTAAGAAACGTTGGATAAGATTTTCATACGAACAGTTCCAAGAAACTGTTGATTATTTTTTCTCGTTCCCTGTATATAATACATCAACGCATATTGAATATCTGAATATCATAATTTCTCAAGAATGAGAATTGACAGTTTTACGTCACACAATCATCGCTCATTCCCGATTTAGGTTGGCAATACGCTGTTCGGATCGTGAGTTGGTAGCATTGCCATTGTTTCGTGCGTATTGCGCAATCATACGGAATTCAAATGGACTATTCTGGAAGTTTCAGTTTTTTTGTTGACAGTGCGTATGTAAAAAAATCTAGTTTTTTGTGGTGATATTTCTCAGTTATTTGTCGAATCAAAGATGGCTTTCGTTAGCGTTCTAGTCAAGTTTGATGAAATTGTGGGTGTTGATTTGGATAAACCTTTGGATATAATTCGGTATTTTGCGCAGAATGGTGAGTTTGATTTGTAACGGAAAGAAATGGTTTTTTCAAACGTATTTTCTTATGTAGGTATGTGTGTTGCAAGTTCTCGTTTGGGCAAGTTTTTCAAGAAAGTTTGCTGTGAAACGACGAAAGTTTCGGCGTGTCCTCATGGAAAATATGGTAAGTCGATAATTCAAATAAATGGCCACGTCCTTTCGAAAATCTCGTATTGCTTGGTATATAATGCAGTATAATTTATTGATACATATACAGGTTTGCCACTTTCTCGTTTCCTATTATTTTGCTCCTATCTCCTTGTCTCGCAGCGCCTCAAAATTTGGAATAGGTAATAATTGATACCGGATGGAAAAATAAAATACGAGTTCTCATCAAAATTGTATGAATCATATCTGATTTATCGAGGAAAATTGAAACAAATTTCAGTTCTTGTTTCCACGAAAACAAGCAAAAACTATGGATGTGTTTCAGCTATATCATAGTGTACTCATAAAAATTCATTTTTATTTCTATTTGAACTTATATGTCTCTATCTCTGGAACTCTATAGGAGCTGATAATAGTGGAAAACGGAAATGTGTGTCAACCCTGTACATTCAGAAATTTCTTATTTGCATCAAAATATACAAATTCGAAAATAAAAATCGACCTGTTTCAGATTTTTAATATCAACTCACAGCCAAGTACTTGATTGATTATCCTTTTTTAGGAGTTTTATTTTTTGTTGAAAATATGTTTTTTTAAAGAGGAAAAAATCAGTCACCTCTTGCTGTCAAGTACGTAGATTACATTTTTTCGTTTAATCCATCATATGATCATTGGTTTTTTTGGTAGTTTTAGAGATAACTCGTGAAAACACCCAGTTTTGCCCACCTTGTACACTTTGTCTGAGACACTTGGTCTGAGATCAACTACAAAAGGTCTACAGATACGGTGATAAAAAAAAATGTAATCGAAGGATCAACAAAATGACAAAAAATCTTTGATCAATTCCATTTTCTGAAAACAATGCCCTAATTGTCAACTTTGGAAAGCACTTTTTATTCTCAATCCAACGATGTATCACACATTATGGTCTCTTTACGTTTCGAGCATATTAACCATCATCAGGAATAATAAGGGTACCGATAAAGGCCGAGTTGATATAAAAAAGTTTGTCATTTTGGTTCTCACTTCATATTTATGTTGAATAAACGTAGGTACGAAAAGGTTCAGGAATTCATTCAATTTCCGATTAATTTCAAAAAGAAAAATCATATTCATTATTTTCGAACGTGTCAACTGTTTGGTCCTCCATTTACGCAACTTTTTTCTCAATCAACCAAAATTGTCTGATTTGTAGCTTATTTTTACTACCCCTCCCTTCTCGGACACACTGTATATATTCATTCCACCGTACATCGAAATATCTAATTGTTTATTTCCTCATCCCTTGGTATAATTTTTCCTGTATTGGATAGGTCAAAATTTGTTGTGAGGAAATAAACATCCTATATATGTCTGTAATTGCGCAGGTGAATCGAACTTTAAATCAAGTAGGTAGCAACGCTGTCAGTTTTTTGCTTACTTGTTTACGATTCAGCGTAGAGCAAAAAACTGGTTTTTTCGTCTTATTAGTTTATCGTGAGTGCGTTGAATTGAAATTCCCCTTTAGTAGATTCGTGGGTGGTTATGATGAGTGATATATTTTTTTCCGATTGATTTGTGATAATTTGGAAAAACTACTTTTGTGATAGTGGGGTGTGTGTGTGTGTGTGTGTGTGTGTGTGTCTGGGTCATGAAAAATGCATTTTTGGATTATCTTTTCCTTACCATAATGAATTGGTGAGTGTTTCCATGAATCCCTTTCGAATCGAGTTTGAGGAATTGCATCGAAATAATATCACACTCAAGATCTTGGGTAATTTTGCACTTATCATGCGATAGGTTTTTTTATTTTTTTGTTTGGTACTTACGTATTTCGACCTCAGGAACCCGAATTTCACAATAAAAACATTCGCAAACTTATATTTTTCGAGATATTCCAGGAAAAAGTATGAAGATTACCTTTATTGTTTCAGCTTGTTTTGGTTAGGCATTATAGCCATTCGAAGTTTCATTTTTCACATGAGATACTCTTTACATCTTCCTTATACATTCTAGAAGCTAAAAAGAAAGAGAAACATCCTCTAAGAAGTTTAATTCATCGTCTTCAGCATCTTTGATGACTTCTTCTTTCATATGGACGGTGCTGTCAAATGTGCATCTGTGATTTTTTTACTCATAGAACTAGTGATTCTGACGTAGATTCTCATTTGGCAGCGCCGTCCATATGAAAAATGCTGGATCCACCTTCCTCTAAGATGCTGAAGAACGTTGATTCAACTAATTCGATGATGTTTTCCCTTCTTTTCGACATCTTGAATGTTCAAGGAAGGTATAAAAAGTATCCTGTGTGAGAAAAGAAACTCCATGCCTACCCAAAACGAGCCGAAGAAAGAAGGTTAATTTTCATACTTTTTCCTGGAATATCTCGAAAAATGTTTATAAGTTTGCGCACGTTTTCATTGTGAAATTCGGGTTCCTGAGGTCAAAATACGTGAGTACCAAACAAAAAAATAAAAAAACCCATCGCATGATAAGTGCGAAATTACCTGATCTTGTTCCTATATTACTACACAGCGATTCAGCAAATAGGAAATGTTGCTTTTCTTGTATTTTTTTTTCACCTTTTTAATTCATCAACACAGACTGAAACCTATTTAGCCCCTATTCTTAGTTTGCCAGATCCTAAGTTTGATGGATCCATGAAATTAGCTTTCTAGGGAGAATCCGGAAATGTCATTGAATACAGAGTGTTCCATAAGGAAAAGTGGAACTGTGATACACCACACGTTTTTGAGTCATCCTGTATAACGCAAAATAATCTAGAAATGTGCTGCTCATGAATCTAGACCACCTCTGAAATTTTTGTTCATCTATCTCAAACAGCAATGCCACACCATTGGTCCACCCTGTATATGTATCCTACCGGGTGTTCCGAGAAAGTTAGTCAAGAAAGTTTTTGTTTTTGATGGTGAAACAATGGATTTGGGGGTATAAAAAAATGAAATGTTCCTAATGGATTTGACAGGAATAATTGGGGATATCCGATGACAACATGGTGGCCATCTTCAAACTATGTCAAAAGAGAAAACGAGAACATCCTGTGCAAGATGCAATCATGAACGAGAAAAGATGACTTAATGGTGAGTTTATTACTGAGATTACCTTCAATTTTCTAGGCCTTTTTCTCCATATGAGCATGAAGAATTAAAAATTCAAAAAAGTTTTTTTTGGGCTAGCAGAGGTAGTAGGTTCAAGACAGTTATATAACTGTTTCACTTCAGTTTGCAAGTATCCTAAATGAATAAATGTTCTAATGCCCTTTTTCAAACCTTATATTGTTAGGTGTAATAATTCTGAGATCACCGGACTCAAAATGCCCTTGTCTCAAGTCTTCTTTGGTTGCAAATTCTTCTTTGTTGGTTCTTTTGACATAATTTCTGATGCACTCATAAATACTGGCAATATTTCACCTGACTCCCTGTTCTTCTGGTTCCTAAAGGTTGGTAGAGTTAATGTTTTTGAAAAGTCAGAAGGGTATAAAAAAGCCAATTCACTTAGTCTCTTGATTTATTTGTTCCAAGTAAGCCAGATTTTGCAAATAAACGATAACTTACGACACCCGTTATAAATACATCTTTGTCTTCTACTTAGAATCGACATTATTTACAAATTATCCATATCATCTACTACTTATAAATCTCAGAATCTATTATTTCCTGTCATTTAGAAATACATAATTCTTGTGAACCTTGAATGATTGATAAAACTTGTTAGGAACTTGGACCAAAATGTCACACTAACAAACAGACAGACACACGTTCAGGTAAACATAAATAAAACACATTGAATGATCTTTTTTTTTTCACCAAAATATATTTTTATCACATGCAATTTAAATAATACTTACACGAAATCCACAATATAACAATATTTTTCGCTAGATTTAATGACGTCTATTCATTACCTTTATTATTATAATACAATAATTGAATATGTTAAAGATACTTACAGTTAAACTTTTATCACAGTCTTATCAGAGTTCTTAACAAAAAAGAATCTTTCATGTGGTTGTTTGTTTTTTTTTTCAATCAGCAAACTGCATAATATATCAATAAATAACAATGAAACAATTAGCCAAGTGTTTGAATACTTCTCGATCGCAAATTTCTAAATCATTTTGTCGAATTGAAATAATTCATTGCCGCAAAAGGAAAATCATTTTGAAATATCAAAAATAGAAAATGGCATACTACAACAATGCTACATTCTTCAAAACTTAATCATTGTATCGTTTCTAGGTAAAAAGTGAATACAAAAAGAGTAGATCATGAATCTTCAAGGAATCAAAAGCACCCAAGAAATGGTGAGTAACAATTATTTTGGATTCGAGATCAACAAAAATTGTAAAATGGCAAAAGATTTTAATAATTACTTTTTCTATAGATACGGTTTCGTCGTGACTACAAAGCAGCATACGGAAAGATTTTTGGAGAAGATTGTCAGTCTCCAGAAAATCAAAAGCACCAGAAGAACGGTGAGTTTGAAGAATAATTTAGGTTTTACATAAACTAATTAGCTGAAAAAATAATAGAATTTTCCCAAACTCACTCGACTTTTTTAATATTTTCTAGGCTATTTTCTGATTCAGAACTATAAGCAGCCAATAAAATCATAAATTCCTCAAAAAAGAGCAATTGTCTCACTATGCAAAAATTTTTTTCTACATTATGTGTTTTGCGTTGGATCGAGAAGTCTTTGAACACTCGGTATTGCTATCGTAATGCCTCAATACAGAAAAAAAGTGTTCTGTCTGATGTTTGAAAGGTTCACAGAATTTTTCAACAGCATAATATATTATAATAATTGAAGCCTATGCACATCGAGATGCGAAAAAGACTGACGAGCAGTCTCGAATATATAAGATAGTAGGTTACCTAGATTTTGGTTCCAAATTTTTCTACTATATTTTCAGTTAATACTAGTTTTGACTGGCCATCATAATTTTCAGCTTTCCTTCTATTGTCATTCGAAATGTACGTACAGGGTGATGCATCGTTGGGTTCTCGAAATGCCTTTTCGAAATTTGGAAAATTCCGAACACTTTCGGAGATATCCTAATTGTAGAGAAAGAAAGTGGTGTCATTCATTTCAATAAATTTCTTCAAATATCGTGCAAATAATTGAAAAAAAAGTTGCACTAGATTTTTTTTTCAGAATTTTCATCAGGTTCAAATATCAGTCACCACTAGCTAAGACAATTTTTTTTATCAATCACAGGAGAAATTTATGACATCAGGTAATCGTCAATATTTGCACATTATGTGCAGGGTAACTTGTGTGACAAAAAAAAGTTTTGGCGCTCTTGAAAAAAGTTACTTCATAGGTGGTATTTTTCTAATGTATTCGTCGATATGCTGAATTTTGTGATGTTTTATTCATAAAAGCGTCTGTTTCCATCTTGGGAATCGTAATTACTGAAAAATTATACATAAAAAAATTGGCTTCTTTATTTTTGTTCAACTTTGTTATGCTCCTGTGAAATTTCAGAGTTTTCTATTTCATTTTCATTCCTATTTGATCTTGCATGAAATTAAAACTCTTACAGCACAACATTTCGGTAATATTGAAAAAATCACCATCTTGATGACTTTTTTTCCAATAAGAGGTCATCTATTTTTTGACTTATGGTCACAAGAAACTTTTCTCTGGAGACTCTGTATGATAATTTATTTGCTTGATATCTTGAAGTCAAAAGCAAAGTAATTTTTCTCTAAATCCAAATCTTCTACGAGATATTTTTTTGCTACAAAAAATGCATATTTTCTCAAATGAATTTCTATTATGTTCTATTTTCCAAGCTAGTTAACAGAAGTACATTTTGGAACTGATAGAAGGAAATCTTTCTGCCATGATTTTCGATATTTATGTACAATTTATACAATTTTTAAATATTTGATTTAGACCTTTCTTCAATTATTATCAATAATAATCGATATTAATACATTGTTTTTATCACACTTCGTTCACTCGTATGTTCCACACGACACAGGGCGTTTCACTGGTCTGATAACGTGGAATTCGGAGCGATCGATAGATCATAGACAAATGTTTTTGATTGATTTGATACTATACTGGGTGATATCATACAATTTTGAAGTCTGTGTATCCTAGGGACCAAACAACATCGCCCAGTAGTAATATGTACAATTTTTAGTGAATTTTTCATCGATTTTTCTCAGTTTTTCATCAATTTCCAAGCTTTTTCATCTTTGTACTTTATCTGATATTAATATCAAGAAAATTCCGACGAACTTTTCATTACACAGGGTAAAACTGGGAGTTGTATTTCACTCTCGATATTCTGATCACTCTGTGGAGAAATTCAACGATACAATCAATTTGCCTTGATTTTGAAGCCTCATCTTTTCTTAACATTTCTGATTTTGATATTAATTTTCAAACAGAACTTAGCAAATTACAGCAATAGCAGTTGAGTGGCCTCCAAGTAGGCATGATCTAAACCTGATTGCGCATGTATGAGACATGTTAGGGAGGCTGGTAGTTTCCATAATAATGTTTTGATTGCTATATCGAAAAATTGCATATTTTTTTAGAAATAAGTTATTGTGATGAATCAGAGAAACACGCGTTGAATTTCTCCACAGAATGAATATTAGATTCAAATGCAAATTTCGGTTTTACCGTGTATGATAATATCCATCAGAGTCCTACAACTTGACAAGATTGAATTTCAAAAATAAAATTCACTTTGTATTATCATTTTTCTTTGAAAAACACTTTGAAAAAAAAATGATCGTCCCTTGATCTATCGATCCTCTCGACACGCACGTCATCATATCGCACACACTGCTGACGTCATCGGCGTCGGTGATATAGTCATATCCGTGTTGAAATTATTATTACTAGGAACTCGCTCGCCATTCGATTGATTATTTATCTCCCTTGAAATATTCATTTTTGGTTTTCTATTCGAAAAGGGCGAGAATGTCGTCGTTGGAGGTGGCGTTCGCGTGTCCGGAACTGCTGCCACCGCTGGAGGGCGGCGTGTTGAGATCGGGGGGGTCCAGGTAGGAGAGCAGCTCCATCGGGTCGACGCTGTCGGGCAGCAGCTGCAATCGAAAAATGGAGACGGTGAGCGATTTTCTTTTTTTAATTTTTTCATTTTCAACTCGAATTGAATGCTACACTCTGTATTTATGTAAACTGAGCGTTGAAGTCTAGGGAATATCAGGAGATTTTTTCAAAGATATTGGGGTTCACCCTGTATGATCAGAAATAGTTGATTTGCAAAAAAATTGATTCAGATACAGAATTAAGACATTGGGAATCACCCTGTGTATCAACAACAAATAGTTGATTTTGATTATAGTGGTTGAGAAATTATTTTTTTCTTGTATTTCGAAAATATTTATAATATTTCATTCAATCAGGATATAAATGTCTAGTCATTCTTTACAATTTTGTTGATATTCATGACCTTGACTATAATCTTCAGATTATTATTCATAGCAAAATCTTCAGGATTCTACCCAAATAGATTTTTTTACTCTTTAATTTTTTTCCGACTGTAGGAGGCGATATTTATCTCTAGACTTTTACGGACAGTTAAATCGCACATCAATAGATAATTTCGGTTATTAAGAATAGAACAAATATTCTCTTATTTTTGTAATTTTTCCAAACCCAAGTGTTCAATTATGAATTCCTCAAATATGTGTATATTTCCTCAAATCTAGTTAGGATGGGTTTTCTAGTTTGTCCTACATATCTTTTAATTTAAATATATGTAGGGCATGCTGGAAGAACTATTGAAAATAGATTTGAAGAATACATCAGCATATTCCAAAAGATTCATTTGGCCTATTCTTTCAAACTGAAATTATTTTTATGAATCTTTGTGAATATAAATACATCCTGTATGAGCTTTGGCAACAGATATTTTATTTATAATGAATAATGCAAAATTTAAAGGTAATAGGATCACATTATTATTGTCCACTCAGCATCATGCCAAATTTAATAAGGATTATTTATATTTTCAATTCAAACACACTGTATCTGCAAGGCCTTTTTTCATATTATGTCCATGAAATTCTTCATCAGGTGCTTATTCAAAGGTCGTGCATATACAGAGTGGGGAATGCTGATTGCTCTGCACAACAATGAAAATTGATATACAGGGTGATCAGCGATGGTTAGTTTATTGGACGTTTCTGGCACATTAACTGTTGTTTGCAATAAAATTGGCATTTTCATAGTTTTGAATGGAACACCTTGTATTCATCGTAAATTGTTATTTCGTCATAGTATTTTTTATAACTATTTGTCATCGTTTTTGAGATGATTTGCATTTTTTTTTTCGAAAAATGTTCTTTTTTTTATTAATATTTCTAAATAGATGCAATATATAGGATGGTTCAAGAATTCATGGAGGATTATATTAAATGCTTTTAAATTTCATCATATCAATTATATAACACTCTGTATAGTTATTTGATTTGGAAAGCTGCTCATTTTTCATTTCGATTTCATGCCAAACTTTCAATATTTTATTTCAGATTTTATTGCAAATGGTCACAACTGAGTAAATTTGAATAGAATACACAGTAAGAGTGGATTAATTGCACATTGGAAAGCGCGAATTATATTTATGTAAAAAATCTTTTTTTGATGAGTGCGACGGATTAGTTCGAATATTTCTCCGTCACACTTGTCGAAAAGTTTTTCGATGAACGTTTGATTTTGTATCGTCATTTTAGATATCAATGCTGTGTGTTTATTTCGATTTTTCTCACGTTGCTATCATTTTCGGTAAAATCTGAGGTTCTGATAGTGTTGGTTGTTTCGATAAGTATGCGAAACAACTGTACGGGGTTTAATGAGAAATTTGCCGATGAAACGTCAACTTTTCATTTATAATATCTTTGTATTATTTCAACTAGTCATTAGTGTGGGTTGTAGTTTTTCGATTTCATTTTTCGATTATTCGGAGATGACACATAGTCTTTTCGAATAAACTTTTAATGGAAATGAAGAGCAGCAATCTTCACTGTGTCATAGTTTGTAATGCAAAATATTCTGCTCAACAGATGACATCATATCGGTGAATTTTCCATTACATCTTGTTTGATAGTTTTGCTAGCTTTCGAATAATATTTAGATCCAAAATTGATGACTGTTATAAATTGTTCATTTGGCAGCTTTTCATATGATAACTGTGCTCAGTGTCTTCATTTTTGAACCATCCTCTATGTTGAAGCGCAGTTTTGGTATACAAGGTGTATCATACATCATTAGTACTGTTGAAAATCCGAGGAAATTTGCCAGAATCGTCCAATCGTAATTTCTGTGGACATGCATCTAACACAATTTTCTTTCCTCAGGCGTGAGTTCCTACCCTCCAGATTCACAGGGTGAACCTCGTTCGATTCGGAGGGTGTAACTCTTTACACTCTCCGCATCGAAGTAGTTCGACCCTCCAGATTCAGAGGGGTAAGACACCTCGAGAAGTCGTCGTCGGGTAGACCAAGGCCTTACCCGACGACTTCGAAGGGTGGCTCGCCTCGTCTCTGATCCGGAGAAGAGTATCCGAATCGGAGGATCTGACGTCTGGTCTGAACCCGGAGGTGTACAAGGTGAAGTGGGGTCTTTGAGGAGACTCTACTCTACCCGGTACACCTCCGGGTTCGGACTGGAAGGTGAGACCCATTCGTTCGAAGACTCTTCTTCGGATCTATGATGAGGAGGGAGATTACTCCTCTGCATGTGGAGGGACCAGGAAGAGAGGAGTCGGGGTAGGAGGAGGAGGAGGAGAGGTGGAAGCAGAAGAGAGCAGAAGCAAGGAATAAAATACAAATTTATCGTATGCTGTAAGAATATCTATATACTATATTATATGCTGTAAGAATATCTATATACAATATTATATGCTGTAAGAATATCTATATACAATACACATTAGTACTATTAGCTGTTTCTTACGTTTAACGCCTCCTGGCCCGTTCCCTCCCCCTCGATGACCGCCGCCGGATCGAAGTGCAGATCCGACGGGATCTCCGGCAGGGCGTTCCCTTCCTCCGCCCTCTGTTCGGCGGGTGGAGGGGGCGGTACGCTGGGTGGCCCTCCCGTACCTCCCCCTCCTCCGCCTCCACCGCTTCCCCCCGGCGTTTGCGGGGTGTGCGGCGTGTGAGGCATCTGAAACGGAAAGGGGTTAGGGTTTAGCCCAAGGGAGAGATAGATGGGGTGTGACGGGCGGGGTTTTCCCCGCCGATTCTCGAAAGTCGTAGACTTGGCGTCGCGGGGGTGACATAGTCCGGGAGGGGGGGGAGTTCGCGTCTTTGTAGCGTCTCCGTTCGGCGCCGAGAGAAGTCTTCTGGGGGCCGAACGAAGACGATGTAGGATGCGGACCAGCACCCCCCCCCCCCACGACTATTTTCCTGCGACGCCGAGTCTACGGTGTCGTAGAATCAGCGGTGGGAACACCGGCAGACCTACCTCTTCTATCCCTCCCGTTTGGGATAGAGACGAATGCAGAGCGAGCAGATTCGAACTAGCAACATTTTCGAATGTTGCTAATTCGATTTGCTCGCACTGTATATGACAAAAGAAAAAGGCAGTGGGGTGACATAGAGGACAATGATGCAAACTGGAGTCTTTGTTGAAGGTCGAAATAGTGCAAAAAGTAAGTGTATATTTGTTGTACGATTTGTCCAAATTTCGAGTTTCCTCGCTGATGTTCTAGCTTCAAAAATTATGTGAAAAATTTACTCTGATAAAAGCACAAAGATTGCTATGTCGAAATTCATGATTTACTGTTTATAGGTTATAAGTAGAATTCGCCGAAATACGAGATCAATCGTAAAAATTAAAGAAAAATAATGAGCATTTTGAAAATAATTCGGCATCATTCGAATATACAGAATATTTGGCAATGAAAGTGTTAGGAACTCGAAATCTGGAAGCGAAAACCGAAAAATATGACAAATTCAATAACCTCCAACAGAAACATCTTCAATTTAATCAATTTTGAAGACTGGTGAGCCAACTTCAGATAAATACAGCCCTATATCTCGAATATAATCGAAATGAATCCAATGATATCGAGCTCAACGAGGATATGTCAAAAGAATTAGAGATATTTCTCCATCACGCTCGACGAACATACAGAGAAGAATTTTTTTTTTTCATCCATACTTTGGTACCCCATTGCTACAACCCCATCGGATCCGATATAGTCGAATAAGCTGTTTGAATACAGAATAGACAAGGTGATCTATAAGGGTTACAAAAAAAATATAAATAATAGGCTCTCAAGAACAGATGGGAATTATAGGGAAAATCTTAGGTTGACAAAGATATAGAGCTGATTTTCTTGACAAGAAAAAATATACTGCCGGAAATGCTGAGGTCCTCTAGCCATCCCATCACCTACTGAGATGGGCGAAATTGCCACCAGAGATTCATTCAATAACTTACTTGCTTAGAGAATAATTTACTTCAATGTTATTATTGTTAAGATGTAACATTTATATTGTAACATTTATTTTTATATATTGTATATTAGGATACCTATATTAATAAACTTACTTACTTACATGTACAAGTTGGAAATCCTTATTTCGAAAATGAAAGAGAAACAAGAATTTCACTCAGAATCTGCATCATGCAAAAATCGAATTTATTGATTGATTGTCTTTATTACCTGATACAAGATTGCTTCAAGTTCATGCTGTCAACATCCTACAGGAATATCATCATATCTTAGGAAAATCAATGATTTAACGTAGTTGATCATATTCTTACATACTGTCGATAAAAAAGTGAGGAAATTTGGTATTCTTCAAGACAAACATATATTTAAGAGCCAAATAAAGAATTTTCAAAATATTCAACATTGCTAGATTTTTAGCTACAGGATAACGTTAGAAAACGGATATTTTCTGGATTGTTTTAAAACAGATGATTAGAGAGCAGATACACATTGAAAAAAATCTTCTGGTGGCCATTTCTCCAATCTCGAAGCATATTTGACACAAAAAGCTTTTTCAGTTCTCTATTCAGTGCTTTAATTATTGTATGGTGTAATTTGATTCAATTATTTCAACACCATACCCAAAAAAGAAGGAATATCCAAGGGTAAGGATTGAATTTCTTGTAGCCTGTATTTATAACGACCAGAAAATTTATATTTGAAAGAATTCTACAGGAAGTGTTATTGACATTGCTGATTGTACTTCAAAAACTAAAAATGAATTTCAAAGTGACTTCGAAAAGAGGCAAGGCTATGATTAATTCAACATTAGCATTTTTTTTTTATAAAAGTTGATCAAAATTGAAGGTATATTTTCGAAAAAGTCTAACCCTGAATTCGAACTGAAAAAGCGTCGTGCGCCAAGCGAATAAAAAGCTACTGGAAAAAAAAACTCACCTGCTCGTTGAGACTCTTCTCCATCGCGTTGAGCGGATCCAAAGAATTCACCGACTCGCTGAGATGGCTCAACGGCCCGCCTCCCAGATACTCCCCGTTGCTGTTGCCCCCCGACGGCGCGTACCCCATCTCCCCCCTGCCGGCAGGCGCCGGCGGCCCCCCGCTGCCCGAAGAGTAGATCATCGAGCCGCTGGCTATCGTGTTCATGTCGGGCGACATGTACGGCGACATCGCCTGCATGTCCCAGTTGTGCATCGTCGGCAGCGTCATGCTGCCCGGCGACATCGCCTTCGAGCCGGCGCGCTTGCCGGCGCCGGTGTTGTTGCCGCCGCAAGAGTCCGACGTTCCCTCGTCTTCCATCTGCCGACACACACACATCAATTTATTTTTCCAAAAAAAAAAAATATATAATATCCAGACCTTCAATCAAGCGAGCATGAGTATGTTGAAACTTTCGAAAACAAAAACTCACCTTTATGGAGGGTCCGTTCCCTTTGGCAGCCTTCCAATTTGCCGAGCTGTCGATGGTCACTTCTTCCATCTCAGACGAGCTCAACGTATTCAAAATGCCCCACATGTACTGGTCCACTTCGAGCCCTTCCAACTGGGCAGGTTTACTTGAAATAAAAACAGCGAAAATCAGAAATTGGCTGACATTCAATTAATATTCATTAAATATTGCAAATAAAATATGAAAAAAGCTTGACATTTCAAATTGAACTGGAGGACTGCCGCTCAAACAATGAACTGTGAATACTATTGTTGGCACTTCTCGTTTTTTCATTCAAACAACGTGTACGTGAACTGTTTTCGATGGCTTCGCTAGTGATTATATAACTATAGGATATCGAAAAACTTCATCGAAAGACTTCAGCAGATTATCTAGGTGAAATTGTTATTGTTACCGACTGCGTGGTCAGTTTCCCCTTAGCCTGATACTTAGAACCGGCATTTTGTTGCTTCTGACACAGCTGGCAACACCGAGAGATCACGCAAAGCATAGTGCATGAGCGTTTTCATTGCCACTAGTTCATCTTGAGGCTTCCACGTTAAAGAAATCCATCTAAGTCGCTCTAAAATTTTGCTTTTTCCGTATTCTTAGTTGATTCACCCGATCGAATTGATTGAAAAGTACCGTAAATACGTTCGAAAGATCGACTTACTTGCAAACGGGACACCTCCAGGCGCCCCTCTCGCAATTCAACTGCAAATACGACTCCAGATCGAAGCACTGTATGTGCTTGCACTCGTGCCCTCTGGCGGGCAACGTGATCCTCTTGAAGGTGATCGGACACTTCAACGACACCTTGAGAGCCGTCTGCTCCACCACGTCCCTGCTCGACAATTTGCCGTTAACGAAACACGTATTTTTCATTAGCGCGAATAATTCTTTATACCTGTCGTTCTGGCCGTTGGTGTTGCTAAAGTTCCGTTTGATTTTCGCTATGCAATGGTCCGCCGTCAGCAGTCGCTTCCTTAGAAGCCCTTGCAGGACGGATCGGACGCTCGGTCTGTGCACCAGCTGCAGCACAAACAGGTGAGACTGCAAATTGAAGAAGAGGAACGGTTAGTAGGCGATTCCATTGGTTCGACGACGTTTTAGACTAGCAAAAACCGCCGGAAATACATTTTAGACAAGCAAAGCGAACTTAATTACGTTTTAGATTAGCAAAAACTGTACTAAATACGTTTTAAATCAGCAAATCTCATAATTTACGTTTCAGACCAGCAAAAACTGTCAATAATTAGTTTCAGAACAGCAAAAACGACACTACTCACAATGTAGACCAGCAACGAACCAATTTTCATTTCAAATCAGCGCAAACTATAGCTATTGAGGGTTTTGATTCAGAAAAAACTGATAGATTACGTTTTAGACCAGTTAAAACCAACAGGACTACGTTTTAGACAAACAAAAAACGTCCAGATGAACTGAAACTATCTGGATTACGATAGAACTCTCTTAAGCATGTCTTAGATAAGCTAGAGGTGTTCAAATTGTATTTAAACATAGCAAAATAAAACCGAAATATGTCCTTGATTAGCTGGACGCGTCTAGATTGCATTTTAGACCAGCAAAAATCAGCCAAATTAAGTTTTAGATCAGCCAAAACTGTCCTAACCATGTTTAACACCAGCAAAAAAATTGTATTGCATTTCAGACCAGCAAGAAGCGTCCGAATTCAGTTTTAGACTAGCTGAAACTATTTGACTTACGCAGAACTACCAAGAGTATGCCTTAGATTAGCTGGAAGTGGTTGAATTACATGATAAAAATACGTTTTAGACTAGCTGAAACTGTATGAATGACGCAAAAGCTATCTAAAGTGTATCTTAAATGAGTAAAGTGATCAAATGACAATATAAAATAGCAAATATTGTCCAAAATATGTCTTAGGGTAGCCTAAGACAGAAAGTATTTGAAGCATTACAAAGACTGCTTGAGACTGGCTAAAGATGCCTGAAATACATTTTTGACTATGTAAATAAAAACGACTTGGGTTTTAGACTAGCAAAAAGTATGCAACCCGATCTGAGACTTGCGAAAAGTGTTCGAGCAGGTCTGAGACGAGCAGAAAACGTTCAGATATGTCAAAAAAAACACAGAATACATATTTTCAAACTTCTGAAGATACAGCCAGCAAAAATTCCAAAAATACATACAGGGGGTGCACGATAACCAAACGAGATGAACGAAAAAAAAAAGAGGTAGTACTGATACTCACGCAACAACAAGCGGACACCGTGATCTGGATGGTGTTCCTGCCGGGTTGGCAGACCTCCTTCAGGTACAGCGGCTTGTGCGACGTTTTGTTCTCGCCGCGGTCGATCATCAGGGGCGTGGCGTTGACGGACACCTGCACGTAAGACGACGCCTGTAGCGACGGTGAGATAGATCTTTGTACCAAGCGTGGGGACAATATCTTTGTTTTGCGGACCCGCCGATTTCGACGTCGCCGCGTGGATTTTTCGCGTTGTTCGAAATCGGCGGTTGGCAACAAATTATTGTCTCCAGTTGGTATCGATGATTTTTTTTACAGTGTTGACTCAGAAATACGTGATTGTAGAACGTTGAATAATGGAATATTACAGTTTATTTGCACTGAAATGCATTTCTTTTTATTATGAACATTTTCGAGGTGCCCTTTTTTGACTCGAAAGTTCCAGTAAAACTACAAAAAGCATAACTAATGAGATTTATAAATTTGAATCTTCAAACATTTTCATTCTAGTAGTGCGACTCACTTTACTTAATTATTTCCAGAACTATCAACGGGAATGGAAATTCCTTATCTTGCAAAATGATTTTTTCAAAATGAAGCTTTGTTGAAATCATCAAAAATATACTGTCTGTAAGTTCTTCGACGAGGTGGTACATTCATTTTTCAGCTTTTGATGGGATTTTCTCTCCTCGTTCCTAAAAAATAGAGTAGAAGTTATTAAAAATTATTGCAATATATTTGTAGTAAGGACAGATTTAGGATCTGTCCCAAAATGTCACTGCGCTTGAAATTAAACCTTTAGATACCTAAAAGAGAAATTCTCTATTGGTCAGTGACACCTTGTTTTTGAAAAAATTTTTTGGAAATACAAATATATTTAATAATAATAAAACCTCTACTTATCTTGGTGGACGTTTCGGGAACGAATCTGCTCCCGTTCTCAACACAATTGAAATATTTTTCTTCGTAAGTCACTTTTCAGTGTCAAAATCAGAAACATCGAAAAAAAAAAAAAGTTTACGAAGAAAAATATTTCAATTGTGTTGAGAACGGGAGCAGATTCGTTCCCGAAACGTCCACCAAGATAAGTAGAGGTTTTATTATTATTAAATATATTTGTATTTCCAAAAATTTTTTCAAAAACAAGGTGTCACTGACCAATAGAGAATTTCTCTTTTAGGTATCTAAAGGTTTAATTTCAAGCGCAGTGACATTTTGGGACAGATCCTAAATCTGTCCTTACTACAAATATATTGCAATAATTTTTAATAACTTCTACTCTATTTTTTAGAAACGAGGAGAGAAAATCCCATCAAAAGCTGAAAAATGCATCAAAAATATGTTTCAATCCATGTCAATTTACATTTTTACTGTATAATTTCAAGATTCACCATCTATAAACATTTTCAACTTGAATGGGCAAATATGTGAAATGTAGAATAATTTTTCGACTGTCAAAATCAATTTAAACTGTGAAGTTTCATCAAAACTATAAACATTTTATGTTTGAAAATGGCAACGTGCATTTTCATTCCATATTCTCAATATTCACCATCTACAAACATTTTAAACCTAGGTGGTAAAATTTACGAAGTTCTATAATGATTTTTTGACTGTAAAGTTCGATTTATATTGTAAAATTTTAATTAAAGCATTAAAATGATTATTTGATCTGTTAACTTGCATTTTTCCTGCAAGATTCACCATCTACAATCAGTTTAAAACTGAATCTGAAAGTTTCATTAAACCCATGAAAGTTATGTTTGAATTTATGTTAACTACATTTCCAGCCAAGGTCTGTGAATTTACGAAGTTGTAAAATAATTTTTAGACTGTAAAGATCAATTTAAACAATAAAGTATCACAAAAATGATGTGTCAATTCGCGTTAACTTGCACTTTCGTCAAAAGATTGACCATCTACCAAGGTGTGCACATTCGCGAAACTGAAACAACCCCTACATCTAAACCGTTTCAACCTTTATTCGTACGACCAAACGAAGAGATGGAAAAAAGACACTCACCTGCACCGAGGCGGGCCAATTGGTGTTCATCTGCCTGTCTTCGTGGTGGAAGCACTTGAGCTGCAGCTCGAGATCTTGCCGCCACATCAACGTCTGATGGACGGTCGGCTTCAGCTGGAACACGTGATTGCTGACGGCGAGGTTGTGCTCCAAGCGGAAGGGCGGCAGGATTATGCCGTCCCGCACCGGAAACGTCAGGCGCAGTTCGTCGTCTGCTTGCGGGAAATTCAATTAAATCAATGAATTGGTGAGGTTTTGGAATTGAGCAGCACGTGAGGGAGAGAAAGTTAGTGAGAAATGAGAACTGCCCTGGATGAGAATTGGTATTTTTATTTGTGAACGAATTAACAGGAATTCAATGAAATTCATTGGAGGAAACAGAAAATTCATGGGAGGAAAAGAATGGAAATTATTAAATCAAATATATGGAAACAAGTTTAAAGACGATTATGGAAAAAATTGATGGTAATTAGCAGAAACTAGAAGAACAATTAGATAAACCTCAAAGATAGTGAAAGACGAAAAGATAATTTCAACACTACTCATGCGAATTCAAAAAAATAAGGAGAATTTAAAAAAAAAAGGGAGTATTGAAACCAATTGAAACTATATCAATGCTAATTAGAAAAGTACTAATATAAATCAGAAAGATATCAATACAAATGCAAGAAATAATTGCCAAAGAAATCATTGAGTAAATATTCATGAGAAATCGAGAGAAAGAAACAGGTGAATTAGAAAATTGAAAAGATTATCAATGAAAATAATTAGGAATTAGATATATTTACTAGAAATAATTGAAAATGAATATGTTTTGAAATAGAGAGTTAATAAATGGAAAAAATTGATGCAGCAGAAAAGAAAGAATAGAAAAATAGGAAGAAAATCAAATAATTCCTATAAAATAAGGGGGAATCAGAAGGCAACAAAGAGAAGAAAAAATAATAGAGGATACATAAGAATTAGGGATGAAAAATGAGAATACAAACAGAATATATCAAGATTGCTCTGCATTGGAAATAAATTGATAAAAATCAAAATAATTGTAAGGAAATTAAATAAGAATATGTAAAATGAGAATACAAACAAACACCACAATTTCCAAAAGATTTTCGATCACTCTGCATAAAGAAGGGATTGATTGATATTAAATAGAATTGGAAGAAAATACAAAGACTTTCTTCCCTCACTTTGCTTTGGATGAAAATCGAAAGGTATAAATTAAAGAAAAAATACGAACAAAACACATGAAATAAAGTGGAATTATTTGAATTATAATGAAAAAAATCGGAAAAAAAATATAGATTCCAAAAAAATGGACTTTTACTCACTCTGCGCCGGCATCAACGGCGGCTTGAGCTCGTTGAAATTCGGCTTGACGTCCGGATTGGGGCTGACGTAGGGCGGCACTCCGCTCGCCGGCGTCAGCGGCGGAGTGGGATTGCCCGGCACCGGGCTGTGCTGGTAGCTCATGCCGCCGTTCTGGCGCATCGACGCGTCCTGCTGGAACTGGCTGCCCGGCGCCGGCGCACCGCCGGCGCCGGCAAACTGCTGCTGCTGCTGCGCGGCGGCGGCGGCGAAGTACTGCTGCTGGTAGGGGGGCGTGGCTTGGCGCAGCTGCCGCGCCGGCACCATGTTGGTGGACGGGAAGTTGCTCGACGGGCCTGGCCGTTTAATTATCTTATCGGTTATTTGTGAAGCGAAAAGAGAGATGGAAACTTTTTTCTTTCTCATTTCCCCCACAGTAACTAGTAACAAGTTTTCTATTGTCGTCCTTCGATTTCCCCATGATACGCTCCTGATTTATATTATTTATCAATAAAGAGAAAAAAGCAATTGGAATTATATATATGATTTTTTTTTCAATTGCCTCCAGGAATAACATTCTCAAATTCATTTCTCAATGTTATTCATAATCAATTATTTCTGATAACTTTACAAAATATACAAAATTAATCTTTACTTTTTTATAATTTTTAGTATATACTTTCAAATGTGAGCTTTATAGAATTATGTTTGTCTTTATACAATTACTTTGTTTGATGTTTTATGCCTTAAATTATTATTATTTTTGATGGTATGCATGACTTATTTCTCAAACGAGTGTAAAAAAATCTGAAGAATGATTATCTATCTATCTATCTATCTATCTATCTATCTATCTATCTATGCTTCCTTCAAAATTTCAATTTTTTCAACTCCTGATTTATCATTATTATTCATTTAATGCTTCATTTTTTCTTTGGTTATTATTACTAACTTTCAGCCACTAATTTCTTTAAAATTCATCAATATTGTGTGATCTGTAGTTCGATTTCTCCATTGTCTGTTAGTATTATTATTTTTAAAATAGGATGTTTTTTTTATGTATATTAACTATGTGATGTGGATGTGACATATATGTGCAATTTTTCTCGTGCTTTTTGTTCATAGCTAAAGAAACTTTATTTTGTGATGTGTGACTGATGTTCAATGCAATGTACCTATTGCGATTGTTTTATTTCAAAAATTGAATGTTCTTTCTTTTTCTTTTATAAGTTTTTTCATACTGAAAGGCACTTTATTTCTACAATTTTACTCATTTTAATCTATGGCATATTAATATAATATAACCCAAGCACAGGTTTATCCTTCTGTGGGAATTCTATATTTATTTGTCGTTAACCAAGACTATTGTATATTTCAAATTGAATGGCAAATAAATATTATTATTATCATTATTATTATTATTATTCCTTCAGACCCCCCCCCCTGAATTGTAACATAGGACAAACTAGAAGACATATCGACACTAGAATCAAGGAACATACATCACCTTCGAACTAAATAATGTTGAAACTTGAATTTCAACACTTGTCAAATTGTTTTCTGAATATTATTCCTTCAACATACGAATCACTGTGTAAATAATACTATTATCGTTAAGAATGTCACTCACCTAGAGATTGTTGGGTGGGATACTGGCCGAAACTGGTAGGCCTCGCCGCGTACCCCGGATACTGGCCGCCCGGATTGAAATTCGGATTCATCCCCGGACTCATATTGGGCCCCATCGCCGGACTCATGCCGTGGCCCATTCCCGGACTCATGCCGTGGCCCATCGCCGGACTCATGTTGTGGCCCATGCCGCCCGGACTCATGCCGGGCGTCATGGCGGGGTAGCCGCCCTGCTGCTGCTGGTGCTGCTGCTGCTGCTGCGGCCGCTTTTGCGCCATCATGGCCGCCGGCGACGGGTACGGCGTCAGCCGTCTCGGGTACATCGAGTTCGGCCCTGCAATCGAAGCGAGACGTTCATTGGGATTCTTTGGAATTTTTTCGGAATTCCTCGAAATAACTTGAAATTCCCTGAAATACCTTGAAATTCCATGAAATACCTTTGAATTCCATTCTTGAGAATTTCAAGATATTCCTTGGAATATCTTGAAATTCCATCAATCTTTAGAATTCCTTGATGCACCTTGGAATTTCTTGTGTGAACCATACTAGAATTCTGGTCAATGAAAAACTATATTTCCTTGTAATTTCTTAAAATCCTCGAAATTTACAATATTGAAGAACTAGAATTTCATTGAGTTCTTTAGGAATTTCCTAAAATTCCATAAAATAACTTGAAATAACATAAGATTCCTTGAAATATCCTGACATTCTTTTGAATTTAAAGATATTCCTTGGAATTTCTTGAAATTTCCTGAAATTCCATCAATCTTTGGAATTCCCTGAGACTTCTTGGAATTTCTTGTGTGAACCATACTAGAATTCTGGTCTATGAAAAACTATATTTCCTTGTAATTTCTTGAAATCCTCGAAATTTACAATATTGAACAACTAGGATTTCATTGAGTTCTATGGAAATTCCCTGAAATTCTATAAAATAACTTGAAATTACATAAGATTCCATGAAATATCCTGACATACTTTGGAATTTGAAGATATTCCATGGAATTCCTTGAAATTTCCTGAAATTCCATCAATCTTTGGAATTCCCTGAGACTTCTTGGAATTTCTTGAGTGAACCATACTAGAATTCTGGTCTGGTCCTTGTAATTTCTTGAAATCCTCGAAATTTACAATATTGAACAACTAGAATTCCATTGAGTTCTTTGGGAATTCACTGAAATCCCATAAAATAACTTGAAATTACATAAGATATTTCTTGAAATTTCCTGAAATTCCTTGGAATTTCTTGGATAAATTAAACCAGAATTCTGTCCTCCAAAAATTTAACTAGAATTATTTGGTGTTCTTCGACTTCAATTCCTTGTAATTATTTGGAATTTCTTAGAAATTCTTTTGAAATGTCTTGCAACTCTCTAAAATTCCTTGAAATTTCTTAGGTGAGCAACTGAAATTCCTTTGATTACTTTTAAATTCCTTGGAATTAGCAGGAAGTTCTTCAGAAACAACCAAAATTTCCTTGAATTTCTCAATAATCCTTTTAAGTTTTTCGGAATTTCAATAGAATTTCTATGTCCAAGCAACTGGAATCCTTAGGAATTCGTTGATGTTTCTTGGAATTCCTTGGGTAAACCATGGTAGGATTCTGGTCTACAAAAAACTGAGATTCCTTGGATTTTTCTTGAATATCTTGTAATGACAGGAATTCCTCATCTTTTTCGCAATTCCTTTCAATTCCTTTGGAATGTCGAATGAATGTACTCAATTTTTACTCCGAAAATTCATTGGAATTCCTTAAATTCCTTTGGAATTTCTCAAAATTCATTGGCAAAATCGCTGCAAATTCCTTAAAATTTCCTTGAAATTTCTTGTAAAATTCAATGAAAAAACAAATGGAGCTCCTCAGAATTCTCTGGAATATTTCAGAACTCCTTGAAAAAATTCACTGTGAAATTCTGATCTACGAATGACTAATAATTTCTTGAATTTCTTGAAAATTTCCCAGACTCGTATGAAATTCCATGAAGTCAATCCCTTGTAGAATATTCAAATTTCGACACTCACCCCCGCCCATCTTGGGCACCATCTGCCCTCCGCCCATCATGTTCTGCTGCATGCTCATCATACGCTGTTGCTGCTGCTGGTGGTGGTACTGCTGGTATTGCTGCTGCTGCTGCTGTTGCTGTTGCATGTGATGGTGATGATTGAACTGCGCGTTGTCTTGCAAAGCGACGACGCTCGCCGTCGCGGTGGCCGTCGCGGTGGCGGCGGCCACCATCGCGGCCGTAGAGAGGGCGCTGCTGTTGGCGTATCCGCTGCCGTCGATGCCGCCGTTCATAACATTGCTTGGACCATAACCGCCCACTCTGCAACAATTGATAACGAATAACATTTGTATAATTATGAATAAACATCAATTATTATGAATAAATATCAATTATAATGAGTAAATACGCGAATAAACATGTGAATTCATGAATATAAATGAATTAGTATGAATGAAATCGATTATAATGAGTAAAAACGCGAGTCAATATATTTAATTATGAATAAATATGCGCGATTATGAATAAAGACGGGCGATTATGAATAAATGTGCAAAATGACGAATACATTTTAGGCAAGTTCTGAAGAAATTATGAATAAATATGCACGATTATGAATAAAAATGCACGGTTATGAATAAATGCGCAATATATAACTCAATGAATAAATACGTAAAATATCGAATTAATATTGATGAATGAATTAAAATGCGGGAAAATATGAATGAATATTGTGAATAGGCATAATTTCAGATAAATATGCGTAGGTACGAAGTACGAATAAATTTGCATAATAAAGATCAAGAATATACAGTGTTGGGGATTGTGTGAAACCGAGTCGATATCTATTGAAATTAAATTAGATAAGCAGATATTACAGTAAATAAATTTCTCTCATTTCCCTCGTCCAGCTCTAGATTCTGTTTGAAAAATGTATACGGGGTGTGTTCATGAAATTGTTATTGGGTTGGTGAAAAAAATCAATGATAAGAAAATTATTGTTGGGGAACTAAAGGAAGAAAAAGATGAAAAAAATATACGAGTGGCTCAATTAGTAAGTTGAAAGTAGTATTTTTTCAAGATCCCCTTTGATACAGAAAAACTAACGATATGCATAACAAGTGACAAATAATATTTCAAATTCAAACGTTGATTACGTTATTATTCTTCGATAAAAATGTTCGGCAGTAAAAATAATTTCTTTCAGGACTAACGATACCGGTTGCTGTTGTTATCTATGACGGTGATAGTGAAAGAATGCATGTGGATTTATCGTTGCAGATACGGGATCAGAAATCGCTTTCATGAAAGGCAGTCAACTCGAATTTACGATACTTAGTTTTGATAATATTTATTATTTAATAACTTTTATCATACCTAATCAGTGTTTCGTAGATCCAGAAATATAATCTGCAATTTCGTTTTTTTTTATCAAGGTGTGACAATTACAGATCAAAGTCTAATTGTTCGCAAAAACAAATGATATATTTCCCGATTTATTTTACAGGGCGTTTCATTATAACTGTAAAGAAATCCGAAGGAAGATTCTTTGCTCAATAATAAGAAAATATTAATTTTTCAGCTTGTTGTGGGATTTGCTCTCCTTGTTTCTACAATATAAAGTAGAAGTTTCGAAGAATTATTTTATATATTTGTCAGTGACAAATATATTGAGGTATCTAAAGGTTTGATTTCAAGCGCAGTGACATTTTGGAGCAGATCACAAAATTTGTCCTTACTACAAATATATTGAAATAATTTTTAATAACTTCTACTCTATTTTTAGAAATAAGGAGAGAAAATCCCACAAAAAGCTGAAAAATGGATGTACCACCTCCACTACTAGTGGCATGGGAAATGCCACTATTTTTTCTAGATTGGGTTATTCAAAAAGCAAAGTTTTTGTTTCCTGATTTTTTTGTGTATCTCGCCTTGTTGCAAATAAACCTACCAATTTCCAAGGAATTCGAAAGGAACGTGTTTTCAAAAATTGTTGCTGTCCGTTCATTTTATTAATAAAATTTGGATAGCCTGTATTTCGAAAACTACAGGTGTTTGGAAAGAAGTTTTTGGGAACTATTTTCTTATTTATCAGGAAGTACTCCATGCTTGATTTTTGAATGATAAAACACCTTGTACAAGTATTGAAAATACTATTTTACATTCTTGAATACGGTTCGTTATCGTGTTACAGACTCGACGATGATAAAAGTAACAACAGACTAAAAATAAAAAAGCTTGCGAACAGACTAAATAAACCTACAGACCAATAAATTAATCAACAATAATCGACTTTGTCCTGCCATATCAACGTAATTCCGCTGATAATTATTACGCTGCGTTGTCGATATTGCGACCGACGGATATACAGGGCGATTCCAAACAAACTCTCATTCTTTCTACAATTCGAATGAAACGAAAGAAAAGTATAGAAAAATTGTTTACCGGTATTGTCGTCAACCCCTGGATCCGGCCCTTTGTGCCCACCCTAATTGTCGAATTACCTGATGGGGTCCAATTCGAGTCATTATCGTTATACCTACATACGGGGTATTTGCAGTCAACATGCTTTTTCGACTCCACAAATAACCGTTACGTATTGAATCCCTTCCGATATAATATAAATGAGGGTTGGCTTTATGTTTATTTCATTTGTTCGCCACGAATCTATTAGCTTTCGCTTCTCCAGGGGAAATACAGAAAATACGGGATGGGATATCCACTTGCTCAGGAATGTCGAAAAATTCTCCCAACGAACTCTCGAGATGATTGCAAAACTATACAAATGATTTCCGAGCTGCACAGAAGCTTCACAAATACTTGCCAAACTTTACAAAAGGATACTCAAACTTCCTCATTGATTCCTGAAAACTTCCTGGAAGATTGTCAAACTTCCAAAATTTTCTATCAGTTCTAGATCTTCTTGAAGAACTCTGCTAGGAAAACTCAAAATTCTCACATAACGAAATATGTCCTGATCTATCTACAAATTTTACAAAGTTTTTGGACATAGTGAATATTTCGAAAGTACCTTCGAAAAATTCCTATAGTTCTTAACATTGATAATTGTGAATTCTATAAAAAAATCCAAGAAATCAGATAGTTAATGATGAAATAAATTCCAGAAATAGAGCGTTTCTGAGACAGCGTTTATCATATACTACCAAATTTATTCATCCTAAGGTTAACCTTGCTCGGATACTTTTTTGGATCACCCTGTATCAACAACGAATCGATCGGCAATCGCAGAAAAAAGTGCTATTATAACCTCGTATCTCGATTCTAACCGTTCAGTTTGGCGATTCGATATCAATGGCAGTTATACTACTTATACCTTCATCAGATTTTCACATACAATAATATCACATACAATAGGGCTGAATTCTTTATTGTAAACTATAGAATGCTTCCGTCAACCGAAAATCAAACCCTCGCCTCAATCATACAATATGAATGTACGTGTTGCATCCAGGGGCGTACTCAGGGAAAAATTATAATAAATTCAGAAAAGTTATGAAAGGGTTATATTTTCAAAGGAGCACCCTGTACACAAGAGAAAATCTATATACTGTCAACGACATTCCTTGTAAAACACCGTTCGTTAATAATAATTAAATAGATAATATTAATTAGTGCCAATTTTTCAGACTTTTTCAAGGCAATATTTTTCATTTTTACGAATATTTTTATATGTGAGGAAAAATTAGAAAACCCATATGTAGGGTGTTCAAAAAAATTTTCTGCACTCACTTTGGACATTTTTATTTACATCAAACTATAAGGGGCTCAAAAAGATTGTTTCAAGATATTGAAAAAATTGAATAGCTTCATGACCCAATATTTCGTTATAATTTAAATTTGACATAAGCGATCGACTTGAAATTCGCTAGACTATACAGGGTGATCAGAAAAATCATGCACTTCGCCTGAATGTGTATAAGATCTACCGTTTTCAACATACGAGGTCACGAATATTTTTTCGAAAAGCCAGAATGAACCCAGATAATTTTGAATGAAATTCCACCTCACATAGCCGATACAATTGAAATTTGATGTGTATACAGGGTTACCAGAAAGTTTCTTACAAACTGATGCGAACATTTTCAAAAAGTCGAGTAGATATATTTTGGGTTTTCGAGCTGAAAAGTCACACCCTGTGTATTAACCGATCATCAATATCGTTAACATGTGATATTTCCTACGACAACAATGGAAAAAAGCAGAGACGGATAGTAGAATGGGGGGAGAGAAGAGAAAAAAAGTCGTCTATTATCTGCCTAAACCGGGAAGCGGTGTTGCCAGGTCTACACTTTCATCAGTAGATTTACTCTTTGGCAAACTAGAACTACTGTTGTTCTTGCTTGAATAACAGCTATAAAAGAAATACACAAAAATGTATAAATATCTCATGTTTAGTTGTACTATTCATTTCGAATAAATTAATTTGAAATTAATCTACTTGTTTAAATGGAACGATATGCTGTTCAACGCAGAGCCGAAAAACGGCCTGGCAACACTGTCGTCCATTATTTGCCTAAACCGGGAAGAGAACAAAAGCCCACAGTCGATTGTCACGCGGGAGCTTTTTTCCTATAGGGAGTTGCAAAAGCTTCGTTTCGGTTACATGTACGACAATTGAAATGAGCCACCGATATCGTATCGTACAGTATTCGAAAACAAATGAACAAGACAGCGTTTTTTTTCTAGTCCAGTTTGACTAGAGGCAGTCAGTTTTGAAGTCCTGTAACTCGAGCAATTCAGCGCCAATCGAAAAGATGCATAGAGCAGAAATTGTCGAAAATTTAGTCCTCGATAATTTTTATTCCAACATTTTTTCGGTTACACCAACAGGGGCTCTACAATGTCAAATAAACGTGTATTTTTTCAGATTTATAGTGAGAACAAAGTTACTTTAACGACCTTAAGTATGCCATATTTGTAATTGAATTTTATCCGGACTGTACAAAAATAATTCCAGAATGTGTCCACACCTACAATATATTTTTTCGAGAGGGCAAAGTACCCACAAAACAAAATGCAAGGACCACCATCAGCTGTTACGAACGCCCAATACAAAACGAGCAACACAATGAACGAGATTTCGCCGAAATAAAATTTCCCAGAAGTGTTTGCTAGATATAACCTACCTCTCTGTACCGGTCTCGCCGAATACAACGTGACAAAAAAAAAAGAAATATTTTTAATAAAACCTATGAGAACTATGATAACTTGGCAATGCCGCAAATGAAGTTTGTATAGAACAAAAAACTATACGAATATGCAAGTAATAAACTTTCACGTGGAATATCTCGTAAAACTCATCAATTGACAAAAAATAACCATAATATAATGTGTTATCTCTAGTTGGCATTGAATGGAAACTCTTTTGAAATAATGAAAACTTCTGTCAAATTTGCATTGACATCTTTATTTGTGAAAAAAAATCAGGTTTTGCTTCTATCTGAAGAATTTTTAATTTTTTTCTTCGCAAGTTTATGACTGCTACTTTTCGGATTTCAATAATTGTTAATTATAATTATTATTTTAGAGATAAATCAACAAAAAAAACCTTAATCGATAGAAATGGATACATTTGAATGTAATTTTCAACTTTTTTCTAAAACAACTCTCTACATTAACACATATAAAAATTCGAATATTATCGAATATATTGATTCATGATTTAGACCCTTGAAAACTTTAACAATAAAAGAAAAAATACCTTAAAGGAGATAGGCTGCGACTCAAGATAATCCATCTCTTATAATAAGAGAATTGCTGAATTTTCTTTCGGAAACACCGACACAACAATTCAGACTAAATTCACCGAAAATTATGAATAATACGATAAATTCGAAACGAGTAAGCCGACATGATCGAAATCAAGAAATTAATAACGCAATTCGCGAAGACTGCTTGCTGAAAACTTCGCTCGAATCCAGCAAAAAACATGTAAACAAAAACAGATCTTGCGCACCAATCGTAAAAACGCGTCAAGTCGCGAACAAAAAACGTCGTCATCAGGTCGATGGAATGCGGATCGTTGATTGTGAATTGAAAAAACTGAAACCATATACAGAACAGTGAAAACTTTTGGGCACGACAAAAAATCTAATTCATGGAAAAATGCGCCCATTGCCTTCACCTCGAGAATAAATAATAATAAATGTTTATACCGAAAAGTTGATCCAGTTTTGAATACAGGGTTATACAATAGACTGTCTGGATACAGTATGGATCATTTCAAGAACTACGCCCATCTTTTTCCTAATGACTTTAATTTTTGCTTCAAAAAAACGTTGTCAGATTTACAATTTTTCCCCAACCGTACCTTCATTTCGAAATGCTCGTGACATCGTCCACGTGAAATTTCATAACGCCTCCACGAGGTGTACGAAAAATTAAGAAATGTAATTCATATACAGGGTGTCGTTCACTAAGAATTCGGGAACGATGAGGAATAGAAAGATGTGAATAATTATCACCCTGTATACAAGGGAAATCTCGAGAAATACTGTTACGAATATGGAATGAGGATTTGAAAGAATAATTTTCTATGATGATATACGAGGAGAAAAAAAATAATAGGACAATATATGTAAAAAGTATTTGAATAAATCATTCTCTAGTTATCATATGAGAGGTGGAAATAAACTGTAGGATGAAATATGAAAGAAAAGAGGATTTGAAAGAATCATTCTCTAGTTTTCATATACGAGGTGGAAATAAACTACATGACGATATATGAAAAAAAAAACGAGGATTTGAAAGAATGATTTTCTATACGATTATGTACGAGGAGGAAAAAAACTATAGAATAATACATGAAAAGAGGATTTTCAAGAATCATTTTCTAGTTTTGATATACTAGGAGGAATGAAACTATAGCATAATAAAATGACGTTCGAGTTGATTATTCAACGAAAACGAGTCGTCGCAGATCTCTCGAGAATTAATTCGATTGTTTCGATTTCTTTACGTACGGCATCGAAAGATTTCTCCGGAGATATTCGAAAGTAGCCGGCGTATTATGAAAGCGCGCTAGATCTAGATCTGACGCGATCGATAATCGAAACAATCGACACATTCTTCGGGGGTCGTACCGAAATCCGATACAGGGCGGCCCGAAAAAACATTATTTTCGATGGCACATTGCGAAAAAAAAAATCGATCACGATACGAGTTGGACATCCTGTATATGAAATCCATGCAGGTGAATACATTATATCATTAGACCTAAATAGTCAACAAGAAAAGTGAGAATTGTTGAAAAATGTCAATATTAGATCAAGGGTTGTTTACCTTTAATTTTTTTTCTAATATATTTCACCCTGTGTACGGTTTTTTTGAATGTACTGGGTGGCCCATTCACTTGAGACAGTCATATGATGAACTAGAAATCGTGCATCTATCTACAGGGTGTCAAAGTTTCAAGTGTGATTAGATTTTAAATAAAAAATAAATTGTTGGAAAAGTAATTTTTCCAATGAAAACAATGAGGTTTCCAAAGATGATGCTCGAGATAAATTTACTGGTTTTTCAACTACTTTGGAAACTACGAACGTGGTGTTATCTCTCAAATCACCCTGTGCAGATAAAATCGCGTATTTCAGAAAAAAGTTCATTCAAGATCATTTTTTTTTGTTTCAGGATGTAACAGAAAGATTTATTCAATTTTTTATCGCATGGCTCCTCAGTGGCGTGCCAAAGAAATCGTAATTGTTCAGTCTGATAAAAATATCAAATATCAGTGGCGCGCGTACGAATATTTTCTCGATAAATATATTAAATTCGAGCATAAATTAAATCAACTTTTTGAAGTTTGCGAATGTATAAAACTCACCCTGGGGGAATGTTTTGCCTATAGGCCTGCTGCTGGTGCTGCTGCTGCTGATAGCTCTGGTGCTGCACCTTCAGATATCCGGAGGGGGGATGGCTGCCCCCCGCAGGCGGGGGGGTCGGCCCGGTCGAGTACCCTCCCGGGGGGCCTAAGTGGGGGCCCGATTGCGTCGACGAGCTCACTCCCCACACGGTCGTCACGACTGACAGCTGCTGCTGCTGATTGTGCTGCGACTGCTGATTGTGCTGCTGCTGCTGCTGCTGGTGCTGTCCCCCCCCGACGATCCCGGCGCCGCCCCCTGGCGACCAATCCCTGAAGACGCACAGAAAAACACGAAACGTTTCAGAAAAGATACAGTATATTGTTATATATTCATTAATTTATTTATTTTTTGGATTCATTGGGATTTTTCTCTACTCGTTTCTAAAAATAAAAAAATGACCATTTGAATATCTTCATTCGAAATTTTTTTTTAATAAATATTCGTTATTAATCCATTTATAATTTATTATTGAAATTGTACAATTCTACACTACGAAAAAAGCCATTGTTAGGCGGTGTTGTCAGGTCGTCAATTATGACAGACATATTTTTAAAAGTGTCTATAAATCATCATACAAATATTCAGGTCTCTGGATTTTTTTCCTAGTTTCTAAAAAATACACAACTGTATATACAGGGTGTTGATCGTCCATCGTTAATGGTTTTCATGCTCGCATTTTTTTTTTTCAATTTCGAGCTATCTAGTGTGGAGAAAACGAGATTATTCTCTCATAATCATTGAGGTGTTTCAATTCTCTCAATCTATTCAGAAAAAAAAATAGATATTTCTAACGATATCAAAAATATTCGAAAAAAATTGCTATTTTTGATTCTCTGGAATAATTTCATGAGTAAAATTGAATTACAAGCAACTTTTTCAATATAATGCCATCTTACCCCATTTTTTGTCTATTCATAGTCCTTTTTTGTTCAATTTACGATTTTTTAGGTTGTCGGGCATGCATAATAGATCCCCGAGAAAAAAATCATTACTTCAATAATGAACTTCTTTCCCAAATGTTACGGGCTTATGGATGATACTGTATAACAAGTAGTGCTCAAATATTTGAAACTCCATAGTGTACACGTATTTAAAGAGTTGTTTGGTTATTTGGTCGAAAAAAGTCGTGAAACTGTTTCAAAGTTACAGGGTGTCGATTATTTGAAAAAAAAAAAATTCGCTAAATGACGTTACTTGCTATAAGTTTATTTTTTGCGTCCTTCAAATTCATATTCACAGTTCATTCGTGATGAGAAATGTCGAGAAACCAGAAATTTTACAAGCATTTCGATCATACAGGGTGTAAAAAAATTATTGCGTGTTCCTCGATACAATAGTCAAACTATAATGTTTAGATGTATCGTATCAGTGAGAAGCCCATTGAAGTATCTGTCAAATAGTGTGAAACGATATAGGGTGTGCCATTTGAAAAATTCGAAACATGAACGTTTAAATTCGACGAGATGAAAGTGTTTTTCAGGCCGCCCTGTACAGTTTAGGGAGAGAATATAGAAGTTTAACGTTATAGAACGTGGTATTAACTAATGATTGTCACGCCAGTTCGGACGCATTCTTAGTATTGACCTATTCTAGAAAAATATCTGCATTTTAGGGAAAAGAGGTATAACTTGGCAACGCTGTGTCGGATTTATAGACAAACAGCTCATAGGCACAAATATACAATGAAATGGATGTGTGTTCCATTGAAAAATATGATACGCCTCGCTTCTTCAGAAAAATATCCGATAAAATAACCTAGCTATTACTAAAATTAGGTGGCCTGTACTTATAAATTTGAAAACGCCCTGTCAACGTTATGTTGAAATGTTACGTGTTTTTTAATGTTCCGATAAATAAGCTAGGATACACCAACTTTACTCCTTAAGAGATCAAATAAACCATTTCAGTCCCTGGGCAAAATAAATATGCAAACTTTATTTGCCGAGAAGATTTTTGGGGAACTTTCAACACCCTGAAGCCCAAAAACAATGCGATTTGGGTCATACGACTATGATATTCAATACGTGAAAATATTTCTGGCTAATTGTCTGAAATATCAAAGACTTATTTATAATTTTCGGTATTTTTCGAATAATTTACTAAAAAAGTTATTTTCGATAAAATCGAATTTATTTAACCTTAAATCAGCATAGAAACGTTTAGTAGGCTAGGATTTTTTTTCATATCGTATGGAATTCCTGCATTCATTACAATCCATTTGCCAAGTAACTGTTATAAATCACTGATTTCTCAAAGAAAATTCAAACTATAAAACACTCGATAAAACATATGAAACATATTTTTTCTTCCTACGCACATCGGTCAATAAATTTTAAAGTATTTCCGGATTGATTTACTATTTGTTACCACTTATTTTCTATTCCAGTTATAACAATCAATGATGTGTCAGTATTTTTGGATTATTTATTGCCGAATTTTCAAGATATTATGTATTTTGAGAAAAAATATAGTTGTGTATTTACATTCTTGTCTATCATTATAGCATCTTTTTCTTCTTCAATTTTGCATGTAAGAACGAATTTTACTTCTACACTAATATTCCCTCATTGAATCCGCAAGAGAACATCAGTTTTGATATTGAATATGCTATGAATAGTTATTTTATTATGACGAAATTATGACAATGAATTAGCAATAAACTAGTCAGATATTATAGAAATCACAAACTCATTTGAAATATTGGAGGAGTCTGATATTTCACAAGAATCGATATTTTATACCATCATCTGTGGTTCTTTCATAGTTTTGTTTTAAGCAACATGTTCAAAAACAGTACAAAAATTCTGTAAAATATTCTGATGAATTTATTGAAGTGATATCGAATTGAGATGAAATTCAAGATGAATCGAAAAATAGTGAAGAGTTTCATTCAATATAGAAGGAAGATATTTCTTCAGGCCCAATCATTTTGTAAACAAACATTTAAGTACTATTTTATTCAACTACAGGTGTTGGTCTACTACCTGATTTTGGATTAAGTAGGTACACATTTTGGAGAATCGTGCCACAAAAACCACAATATTCGGTTCATTAACCTTCACTACATTCAAAACATCGAGTAAAAAAAAGTTTTCTTCCATTATTAAAATGGAACAAACAAAATTGTGAACAAGTAAATGTGTCAATCTAATATTTCGATGATTTTCAATCATGACAAATAGGTACTATATTCCCTCTAGCGTCCACATAATCCTCTTAGTACATACAGGATGTTTGTTTTTGTAATGTGCGTTTAAAAGGTATCCCCTCTCCAAAAAGAGAGGGGAAATACAGGAACAGGAAAAGTCGTGAAAATCCGAGATTATCAAAAGGAGTTAGTGCAAGACGAAAACAATATTTGCGCCACTTCCCACACATTAGCTAGTGTATCACTCACTATTTATTATATATAAGAATCTTCCATATTCACGAAAAATTGAAAATGGTCTTTGGCAATGAAAAATAAGGAGTTTTGATTTGTTTTATCTTTGATTTCAGTTCGAAACATTACGTTGTTTTCAATGACAAAAGTAACCTGTGTTATTCTCTAGGTTATTTTGACACCTTGCATTCTAGGTCATAGTTTTGCTGAAGAAAAACAAACTCGATTGTTGAAACCTACACGTCTTGTAAAGATTTCGTATCTTACCGACCGTACTTTTTCATTATTGCTGAGAAGAATCAAGGTGAAGGAAAAAGGGTGATTGATGTTTAACGAAGGTATCCTCCAAAGGGCATTGAAAACTTTGTCTGGCAGCTTTTCGAAGATAATCCAATGGTAGAATCACATTTCACTTGATATTCCTTCGATCACAGCACTACCCTGAACCACAACAATGACAGAACGTCATTCGATATGCACTTGTTTCTTCTGTTCCACCAACTGCACTAGCCCTGCATCAACTAACGCCTGCCGCAATAACGAAAAATCAAATCAAAATTACCTGTAGGAAGTGTATCCCAGCATTGGTGGGTAAACATATAGGAAGCTAGTAGGAAATATGCAGTTCACAGTTCACTCGACATGTTGATATGCCACACACACACACACACTCTCTCGCACACACACTGCGCGTAAACTACGAAATCTCTCTCTGTCCGTAACGCCAACGACGTTCCTCGCTCGACTCGCGTCGTTCGACTGTCTGCCTACCGTCGTGGGAGAAACGCACAACGGCACGTAAACGACGGTGGTGGGGGGCGTCAGGGGAAGTTTGACCCGAGTGAGGCTCGATCCCTCTCCTGCGTTCTCGCCGCGCGGCCACAATATCGGTTATGGCTCGGGCGGCGTTGCCAGACGCTCGCCGACCGCTGCCGTGGGTGGGTTCGGATCGGTGCCGAGCCAGGGCCGGCGCACGGAGTGGGGCGACGAGGTCGGTTCCCTCATACCGCCTACACGGTGGAACGAATTTAAAGACGATCGAGGAACTTTTTTTTGCTTCTTCATGTCGACATACAGGGTGGTGTCTTGGTATTTCCGTGATCGCAGAGTTGCCAGATCGTATGCAGTTTCTGAGATATCAGGAAATGATGATGGAATAATTCCCTCCGATTGTGCACGTGTTCTGGCGCCGGTCCTGTGACGACAGAGCACTCGTTACAGTGGCGGCTCGGCAGTAAATCATGATTGGGCAGGTAATGGAGTGTTAGTCACGTCTAGGCTAAATAATATTATGAGAAGATGCTTGTCATGCGTTTGTAAACATGAGCACCGACTTTCCTACCTAATTATATATTAACCATTGGGTGTTTTTGACACCTTCTAGGGGAGGGGTAGTTCTTTCATGTGCATACAATTTGTGGAGGAATTTATATTTCTTAACGACTTTGGAAAAACTGATTCTATTATTTTTTTACAGATTTTTCTGATTTCATCTCCTCGTTAATAGAAATGAAAAAAGAAATTTCAATAATTATTTCAATACATTTGTGGTGAAGACTGCAAATTTGAAAGGCAGACATCAAAATTTCTATTTATCTCAGTGACGGCTATCGTTATCGAATCCAATGAGAAATGAGTTTGTTTAATGGTCTCATTGAATATTGGATAATCGACAGTTCAAACATGGCTGTGACTCTCGCTTAAACGAGGCAGGATGATGAAGAATAACCTGGAAATGGCACTGATTTACTCTGCAAAATCATTGAAAGAATCAAATAGCAATCCATCAACAGATATTTTTTTCTCAATTGAAGTTCTTTTGAAAACATTGGAATACAACTAGTAACATAGGCATGTACTTATATAGTTATTGTGAAGCGATAATAGTTCATTGAAAGCTCCCAAACTATGAGATAGCTAGAAAAAATTACAGAATAGGTATAGGCAATAGGTAAATTTTAGAAATGGTGGAAGTTTCTCCTGCATTCATCGAAATTCCAATACATCGTGGACTAAATCAAAATGTATAAAATATCAACAACGACAAATATTTCACTCTGTTGCCATGTGAATTTTTCACGTTTCTACAGAATTCATTTTGCTCCCACCTTGAATACCGTTCACTTCTAGGTATTCGACATTTCTGTATACCTGCCGGAATGGGATAATTTCGGATTTATTACCTGGCCATAGTTAATATTATACTTACAGAGACTTAAACTTGTCTCGGGTTGTATAGCTTTGTTTCATTTATATGGGAACACTCGATGGTTACGTTGGTTTACAAATACACTCATCACGTTGGACGAGGCTATTGGGATTCATGAGAGAAAATTTCGTGAAAGAGAGGCAATTTATTCCACCACAAACTATCAGCTATCCAAAGAGTTTCATATGAATGACTGGCACCAACTTTGTTCTTGCTCCACACCAACGATTTGTTGGATCTCCTGGCAGATCGATACAATGAATCAGGATATAGTAAAGATAAATGAACGAGAATTCAAGCATGCCCAATATAATGATGTCAGGTACCTCAAGAACCTCACATGTTCACGGAGAGTGCCTGTTTGGTTGCTTATATAATCCGGCCAAGAATCAGGAGCATCATTCTGTTCAACTGACATAATTTTCAATAGACATGCTCAGAAAAAAAAATTAAAAAAATAGGGAATGAACCATTTTATTTTTTCTTCATTCCATATCCTTGAATCAGTTACATGAATTTGTTCGTAACAAATACGGAAATTGGAATAATTTAATATTCCTAATCGGTGGAGGTACAACTTGAATGAATTGGACTTTCTGATGGATTGGAAATCATACTAAAAAAATAGTAAAAACAGCCATAGCATGTAATATTGGATGCATAACCATGAAGTTCTATCATACAGGAGAATAACCACAAACTGAACACCTACACCGGATTCGTACTTGTTTATTGCGTCGACATGTTGTTTGAAACTGACCCAAAGGAAAAAATAAATAAACAATATGGATCCCTATCTGGTTCTTCGAATCACTTCCATAACTCCATGACGGATCTCCTATTCCCGCAAGTATGAGAAATACTTCGAACTATACCCATACCCATCACGATAAACCATCGCTTCCTTGTTTTTGGAATTCAATGCAGTAGTTCTCGAGAAAACACGTTTATGAAAATAATCGGCTAGTGATGGAAAGTAACGCTTTTTCCTTCTAAGAAGAGCCTTATGTGTTTTTTTCAAATCCTGTTCTATCCAACATCACATGAAGAATCATTCATTTTAATGTCAGTTCCTTGATCTCTCAGTAAAATGCATACCTTTTTTCGTTTTCATTGGGCCACCTTGTAAATAAAAACCTCGCGATACGTACGTTCGTGTACTTTTTCTACGAATATTATGGAATTCGATACGAAATAGAAAACGATCAGAAGTTGAACTTCACGTCGGAATCTTAATTTAGGTAGACGAAACAACTATACGTGAACCAGCACTGAGATTAATCAACTGTACCCTCTGATATCAGCGCGTTTATCAGCTTGCTAGAGTTCTCCTGTTCACATTCGTCTATTCTGTAACCGAGATTTACAAGCCTTAGTAGCGTGTCATCATAGCAACAACTGGTGTCAATCGAGAAACATGAGGAATCCCTGGCTGTGGCATTGGATATCTTCAAATTCGACCGAGTTTGACACCAAGGCGTTAAAGCGAAACTTCCGTCATAGGTTTGGCATCCCCAACTATGTCTTTTACTATCGAGTTTCCTTGCAAAACAGCATCAATATGTGCCTAATGGCTGATCTGAAATTGATTCTGAAGTTATTGCTATTTGACTTTCAAATATTGTGGCCGTAGAAAAAGGATAGTGTAAAACTCGCTCATTCGTCGCTCGAGTGAAAGATGGCGGCGCTCGCCAAGGCTCGTGCTGCGTACTAGTGAAAATTGATTAGCTACCGTGTTATCATCGATATTCATTCGATCCCTTCGTCGTACGCCTATGGATCTCCGCACACAATTTAACTAGTGGATCACTTTGTGCGGCCCTAAACGACACCGTATTTGATGGCGAGCAGAGTGATGAGCGCATGCGGCGTTGCCACATCGACGCATCCATCTTTCATTCACCAAATAATTGTTTTTCACGCCGAAAAAATTTGTCACCCACCTACCTAGCTGGAGGTCATGAAGAGTAGGGAATACCTCTGTTAGCTGTCGGGCGGTACAGGGTGATCTTTCAGAAAAACATTTCACGAAGCACTAGATATACAGGGTGGTCCAAGCGAAATAGCTGCCCTGCTATTTGAGATCAGAGAAAGCAATGTCGACAAGAGTTGTAGGTTTACGAGAGGCATGTTTCAAAATTATTTTCCACTATACAGTGTGACCTAGCTAAGCTTGGCGTATCGAAATTATGTTTTTTTTTGATGGAAGTCACGTTATATTTCAGCATATATGAATTCCAACTTGATTATGCTCACCTTCTCTTTCTTATTTTCAAAAATCCGACTCGGCGTTGCCAACTCACACTGTTTTTTATAAAACTCCACTACTTCTAATTTCTGGAATCCATCCGTACTTGGGTGACTATAGATAGTCAATACCATAGTCTAAACATGACACTTCCAACCTCTCCCTAAAATGTAGAGGGTGGTCAGAATAACATTTCAACTCCCTCGAATTTCAAACGCTCGTTATTCAATTCCTTCAAACGACACACCCTGTATCATTCCCCCCGATTCGACAGATATTTCAATAGCCTTCTGATTGATATGAGGTCTGACATCATAATAACTCAGCTGATTTATTGAAAACACGAAATAATTGACCAGTTTTTCTCATTCACTAACACCCTGTATGGTGAAGATAGAAAGTATGGATTACATTCGAGATAACTCTATCTCGAAACGAGAAAAAAAACTGTCAACTTTGTACTCGAATACAATCAAATACAAAGCAAATCGGAGTGTGTACGAGGTTTTTTTTCCCTTCGAAAAGGGAGATATCGAGTTTGTTCACTGATTTATGAAGTCACTGTAATAAGCTCTCGTTTTTGTGAATGAAAATATTTTCGTTTGATCATTTCACAGATATATCATTGTTTTTGGAATTCTCTTATCGCGTACATCGAAAGTTTCCAGACTAAACAAAATAACCTTGTACAATATGGATCCTACGTTTGTCAATCATTTTGGATTTCTCACAGTATTTGTGGAACTGGTTTTTAATTGATTCTCCCAGTCTCATGGCTGGGCAGGCAGCATCTGAACTTGAACGAAACCCAAATCGGAATGTTGATTCATCCCATATTTCGAACACTCGTCGGTAAATGGCATTGATATTCAGGATTCTAAATACGTTCGGCTTCCAACAAGGACTTGCGGAAACAATTGAAATCTCGTCTTCTGACCAAATCTGTTCCACCCTGTATACACTGTGTCCTACAAGAACCGAAGTTTGCTCTACCCTCCAGTTTCTCGATTGCTTGTGGATCTATAGTCATCATATTTGTTAACCGATCCATATGTTTACGAAAATAGTGATAAATCAGATAAATCCAAAACAACATTGGTCCTAGAACAGACCCCTGGGGTACTCCACGGAGTCTCATAATGCGCACAGTGTCGTTTTTTGTGTTCCACATAGCTTGTATCCCTCTATACCAATCTTTAGATAATTACAGTCTCAATTAATATAGTGGATGTTGTCGACGGTCTGGATGTATTTAATATCAACAGCGCGAGGTGTATTTAATCTAATCTACGGCGGTTATCGGTATAGCGTCAAATTTCATGGGTTATTATCGATTGTCTCCTGTTGTCGGATCCCCGCCACACGCCGCTGAGAGCCACTCCTGACGCCATTATGTGGGTGATATCTGGTCGATTTGACTCTCGACAGATTTGCGTGATACGGCCAATATCAATGCGCCGAATTCAGAATTCTGACATACATCGTACATCATCATATTTTCGATTTTTATTGTTCTAAAGTAAAGTCAGAGCTCAGTGATGCTACATCACAATTTTGTGATACTATGTCATAATTTTGTGGCACAATGTCAGGATTCTGTGATACTTTACAGAATTCTCACATTCTGACTTTTGATGTTAGAATTCTGTGACACTACATCAGGATTATGTGATGCTATTTCAGAATTCTGTGATACTACATCAGGATTATGTGATGCTATTTCAGAATTCTGTGATGCTATTTCAGAATTCTGTGATACTACATCAGGATTATATGATGATATTTCGGAATGCTGTAATAATTAATCAGAATTCTGTGATACTATTATCAGAATTGAAAAGTTCAAAGATCATGTGATGCTATTTCAGGATTCTGTGACACTACATCAGGATTATGTGATGCTATTTCAGAATTCTGTGATACTACATCAGGATTATATGATGATATTTCGGAATGCTGTAATAATTAATCAGAATTCTGTGATACTATTATCAGAATTGAAAAGTTCAAAGATCATGTGATGCTATTTCAGGATTCTGTGACACTACATCAGGATTATGTGATGCTATTTCAGAATTCTGTGATACTACATCAGGATTATATGATGATATTTCGGAATGCTGTAATAATTAATCAGAATTCTGTGATACTATTATCAGAATTGAAAAGTTCAAAGATCATGTGATGCTATTTCAGGATTCTGTGACACTACATCAGGATTATGTGATGCTATTTCAGAATTCTGTGATACTACATCAGGATTATATGATGATATTTCGGAATGCTGTAATAATTAATCAGAATTCTGTGATACTATTATCAGAATTGAAAAGTTCAAAGATCATGTGATGCTATTTCAGGATTCTGTGACAATACATCAGGATTATGTGATGCTATTTCAGAATTCTGTGATACTACATCAGGATTATATGATGATATTTCGGAATGCTGTAATACTTAATCAGAATTCTGTGATACTATATCAGAATTGAAGAAAAGTTCAAAGATTATGAGATGCTATTTCAGAATTCTGTGATACTACATCAGGATTATCAGAATTGAAAAGTCCAAAAAATTTGTTAGCACCAAAGCGTTTTTGTAGGCTAACGATTTTCGTATTTTTCCAGATTTTGTATGCTATTTTCCTGATCTTGAGCTGGTCAGAAGTGTTTTTAGCTGCTGTCAGAATTCTGTGATACCATATCAGAAGTCAGTGTGTGAAGTTCGATCTGTTGTCACTGTAAAGTAAGATTTTTGATTCGTTTGAGGTTCCCAACTGTATTACTGTCGCCGAAACAAATCGAATTTGGAAAAAAAAATGTACCTCGATTGGAGGGTCCACATTGAATACCCTGTACAGGTACTGCCGCAATTTGGGAAAGAAAAACTAATAGTAGAACCCTGAACGAACACGCGTCGTTCTCGAAACAGGAAATCGAACGAAAAACGTAGCGCTAGAGATATCGAACACAATTGTTTAAAAGCAAGAAATTATTTCCAATGAGGTTATCTCATTGACATACTTTTTCACGGTCACAGTTACGTGTAGGATATACACATAGATACCTATATATATATATATATGTGTGTGTATATATATATATTCCAAATGACCATTGTTGCCAGTCAAGCAAGATGATCGAGTAACATATCATGATCATCATATATGTTCGTTGTTTTGTCATTCGGAACGTAATTGGTGTACAGGGTGGAGAACACGTAATGGTTTCGCACTCTTTTAGTGACCACCCTGTACGACCATTGATGATTAAATAGTCATTTTGAAGCGTTGACGTCCTTATGCAGTTGCAGAATGTATCTACTATTATTTTTTTTATTAAAAATGAAGAGGAAAATAGGCTCTGTGAACGTCAACTTCGTGAATTTATTTGAAAATTTTATTTCAGTGTCGACATTCGATGACTAGCTTTTGATAACAATTTAACTTTATCTGTTGAAATAGATGAAGGTCTTCTATTCTTTGAAACCGTTTATCTAAAAAAACCGGTTTGAAATCGGAATAGGGATATCTGAACATATCCGAACTGGAATTGAGAGGAGAGTTCAGAAATGTGAATATATACAGGTTGTTTTATTTGAAAAAGTTTACTTTCAGTAATTTCATAAATTCCATAAGTTCATATATGGACTTGAAAAATTAAAAAATGATTTGTATCTCGAGAATAGTCATGAATAAGTATAGGAAAATATCAGATGAAGTTGTTGAAAATGTGACAAGGATCAATGAAATGATATATTATACTAGGTGTATCATTTGAAAAATCGAACGCTCATCTTGAAAAACCATGTATAATTTAAAATTGCCTCGTATTATTACGTCGAATATCAACAATTTAATGTTCGACATTAACAACAAGCTCTGAAATAATGACAGTTCAGAACATATTAAATGTTCAAAACGTCAAAAAGAGAAATATTTTGACGAAAATGAAAAATATATAGGAAGCTCGTGTATCACGTGACCTATGGGAGCGATCGTTTTTTTTTCCGTAGTATATTAGAAAATATTGAATTTCTAGGAAATCCAGCCGACGATCGAGCAAAAATAGAGTTCGTGGCTTTATTATCGATTGAAAATAAACTTGTTGCATTGGCAAACATCTGACGGTGCATATCCTTAAGGAACACCTCGTTGTATGTATCAAAAATACTAATCTAATTTCAATTCGGCCTCGCAAAGCTAAACATATCGCGGAGGCCTCGCCTCGGTTTCAAAATGGACAAACGAAATTCTCGAGACGTGATTGGTCGCAACACAACTGAGTTTTCATATTTACAGTTTTCAACGTTCGAGTTGGATTCACACAACTTCAACTTTAATGATACATTTATGTGCATGTATGTACACCCTATTAGTAAACAGTAATGTTTCTTGGGTAATAAAGACAATAAAATCAATTCGAATCGAATGTTGGATTTGAAAGAATTTAAAACTAAGGAACAAGTGGTGTTTGTGTAAAAATTGATAAGGAAAATTAACCTATCAACAGAGTTGAAGATTTGTGTCCAAACATCAGTTTATCAATGAATGAACTATATTGAACTGTAACTGACTGGACTGAAATATCTGTAACTCAAAAAAGACAAAAATCATTCAATTTAGCTAACTGAACATGAAGATAACCTCATTGGAATTAATCCAGCTAAGCGGAATTCTGCCATATTTTTCTTGGATGAATTTTCGACAACTTTCTCAATTTTAAAATTCACCAAAAAATTTCGAGATTCTTCAAGTGTGAATGGGCATGTTTAGTGAAAAAAAAATTTCTTCCTTCGATGAATTGCACGCAGATATGGACTGCTAGCTGGATGAATCAAAAGTAATGCGGACTTCCTTAATTATCACGACATACGTTGCGAATATATTCGTATGTCATACTCATAGTTTCTGATAGATATATCAATACTCTTGTATGAACAAAACTGGCTAGAAGCGGCGTTAGAATAAACATGAGAAGAAGAACTTACCAAATACCTAGGCAGGATAATTATGTCACCAATTGTGTGCAATTGTGTTTTTGTGCAATAGTATTATAGCACAATTTTCAATTCCTCAATGAAGTGCAACTTCTGTAATTTTTTTTTGTCCCCCTGTAGGTATTCTAGAAACCTTGTACATCTGAAAAGAAAACAATCCGAAAATCAACAACACAATAAAACTACGAAATGAGCGATAAGATTATACCTACAAATATAATTAAATCTTGTCGGCTTTTTAATACACGGCATCGTTTATTATCCCAAGCTACGTTCTTTATACATTATCATTCGTTGCTGGAAACTTGTATTTTGATTGTTTGGAAACAATTAGGAGCATAAAGTGTTTTTCCAGATCGTCGTGAATATTTATAGGTCATGCCACAAAGAGAACAACCTGCACATGAGATGAAAATCAATAAAGGACCGAAGGAGTTCTTCTTGGGCGAGTGCCATTTTGAGACACCCTGTACATATTTTTCAATGTTTAGCTCTCCAAAAAAAAAGGATCCTTCTATATAGTGTTGGTCCGAAGAAATGGCGCTCTTGATTAGGTCCAACCAAATATTTGTTTGATTTTTCTACAAAATTCTCTTGAATTTTAATCGAAGTGAAAGATTTTCAGTTTCAACCAAGAATCATTCATTATATTTCAATTCAAGTGATTTCGAGCTTTTAACAAATAATTATCATTTGATTTCAATGATTCCATAATTTTTTTTCAAGAGAACCCTATTTTCAACTAATTCAAAGCAAATTGAGTGGACCAACATTTCCTGCAATGCAACAACACGTATAATGATTCATGTGCTATTTTGTATGCTGTACTAATTTTCACCAGTCATTGGTTTGGAATATAATGATAATATGTATTCTAGAGGCGCGACGGAGAGCCGTACAACTCGCAGTCTTTTTTTATACGGAAACAGAAATACTCGGTCTGTCTATTTAAAACACCCTCATATCCACAGTCATCTGCCTTTGAAATTCTTCGATATTTATAGTCTCATCTCAGACTCATTTGTTTCTGTTCAATCTATTTTTAAATGGAAACGATTCATACGCGATGATTTTCGAATCATCATCAAAGATACTTGGATAATGTTTTTCTCCCAAAACCGAGCTCGAAAATTGGTTTTTACCATACATGGTGTCCAATTTCATTGAAAGTAATCGAAGAGATATGTTCCATGAATGTAGTTCCTAGGTGAATATTGGGCTTCATGTACATGTTGTTGAAAAAAATTCTGCAAAGTTCATGCAAAGTTTAGTCAATCTAACAATATTTCTCTCTCTTGTAAATCTTTTGTCCTCAATTTCATTAATGAGTTGCATGGAACTTTTTACAGAGAAGATAAGTTATTCAGATACTATGCGGAGTTTGAGTGAGTGAGAAAAACAGGAATAGCAAGAAAACAAATATATAACGAATACAAGGAGATAAAGAAGAAGGAACAACTAGACAACAAAGCGAAAGGCGAATCAAAAGATAACACAAGGGTATAATAGAGAGATGTCGAAGATAAAACAGAGTGATAGTATAAGAAGATATAGGGTGTAGATCGAACGAAAGAGAGTTATCAAAGATATAACAGAGAGAGAGATTGAAGACAGAACGAAGATGAAACAAATCGATTTTGAGGTAGGGTTTCCAACGGTTCTTTATTTTAGAATGTCCATTGTCCTTTTGAAAGGTGTGGAAGGACTGCAAATGTTCTTTAAAATCCAACTGTTCAAAATTTCATGAATCAGTTAAAAGCGATGGCCAAAAACAAGACAAATCCAAAATAGTAACTAGGAATTAGTGCGTACAATTTTTTTTTCATGTTTCTCATTTCGGTCAAGGATTTTATCAGCCTAGTTTTGAATTCTTACGTAAAATTAATAAATATTTGTTGTTCTTATATCGACAGAAATAATTTCAATTGATTAATAGCGAATATTCAGTAAACTGAGCTGAAATGAAATTTAATAGCCTAAAAATGTTGTTCGGGAGCACGAAATGGGTGTTTTTAGTGGTCTTTCATTTCAATTTCCGAAATATATAAATATATAAGAGAGAAAAGTAGAACAGAGATAGGTACTGAAAAGTATCGAGCAGACAACAAAACAATACTAGTTCCAAAGAGGAAAGATGACAAGACCGTTCGATGAGCAACCAACAGAAATATCGTTTAGTCTCGACCACTTCATTTTCCCATTATTTACTACACAATTCTTCATTCGTTCTACTTATCGGAGCGCGCATCTAGAATTCCAGAGCTATTTGCTCTCACAGTTTCTCGCCGATCGAGGCGCATTAACCTCAAAATACTCCTCTCATCGAGAGAGACTCTTCTTCTTTCTGTATGTGTCTGTGTGTGCACTGTATCAGTACGTATGTATAGTAGGCGGCGCATCAGCGCGCATCTATTTTTTCTATTAGTCCATCTAACAGAGCGCGACCGAGGAACTAATTTTCTCGTTCTTCCGAAAGACTTTCAGTTCACATTCACACACTGACAATGAAATTATAGGTCACGCCGAGTTGGAGCATCTGAATATTGATAGTCCCTTCTTGTGCCTCGCCCGAGAGGAAAAAACAAAGATACGATGTTATATACTGGGTCGATGGCCCCATGGAAACGAAACAAGGCCGATTTGACATAGTTATCGTTCTCAGAAAAAAAAAAAAAACTCTCGAATCTGTCGATTTTTATTTCGAGGGGGAAATATTTTGCGCATGTTTTCAACTTTTTCACTTCAAACCTCTCGGAGGAGTGAGCTCCAACCCTTGAGACTCAAATGGGATAAGGGGTCGAGTGATACATCATTTTGAAGGTGATCGAAATCTCTCACCAACGCTTCCTCGTTTTCGGAATGAAAATAATCGGCTAGTGATGGAAAGTAACTCTTTTCGTAGTTAGAAAAATGTTCATCTAAGAAGTGCCTCATGTGTTTTTTTCAAATCCTGTTCTATCCAACATTACATAAAGAATCATTTATTTTGATCTCCCAGTGAAATGCATACCTTGTTTTGTTTTCTCTTGTATTCTCTACTAGATCGAGCTCAGAGAGAAAGAAGTATCGAAACGACCATGAGAAAAAAACACAGCTGACGTTGTCGAAAGATTTTGATGTGTCATGCCATCGTATTGAGAAATACGACATTTCCAGTACTTCATTCGAATCGAGTTGAAAAGTGTAAGATTATTCTCTCAAATCTGTCGTTTAGCGAAGTTTATTGATCCATATATGTATTGAATCAAAGAAACTCAGTTTTACTTGTTGTTTAAATATTGAAAACCGGTTAATAATCCTACACATTTAATTTTCAAGGCACGCTTCGATTTTTCCAAGTTTGACAACAAGAAAATTTGATTAGCAATTTCTGACGAAAAGATGCGTCGATACAAAAAAAATATAATACTTGTTGTTTAAATATTGAAAACCGGTTAATAATCCTATACATTTAATTTTCAAGGCACGCTACGATTTTTCCAAGTTTGCATGACAACAAGAAAATTTGATTAGCAATTTCTGACGAAAAGATGCGTCGATGCGAAAAAAAAATCGACAAAGTATACAGGGTGGCTCTTAGGAAAAAATGCCGAGCTGACGACGGAAAAATTGGATCGTCAATAAAGAACAAAACGCTCGAAAGTGTTAACAATGAAGAGAGAGAAGTTGCTCTACCGGTCTTGCGTTCGTATATCTGGCTCTGTATCTAGCAGGCGGCGGAGTGTCGTAAATCAATTGTCACTATTATAAATCGATGTTCAACTGTTGACTCGTTCGGCTAATGCGACCAAAGTATACCCTCTCTCTATACAGAAACAACACACAGGCGCATTCTCGGGAAATCGTTTACCTTCAACGCAGTGCGCTCTGGTATAATATTGTAATGCGAGATACTCGTATCGTGTAAACGAGAGAGACAGAGATAGAGAGAGAGAGAGAGAACAGTGACAGCGCCCGTGAAGCGTTTTATCCACGTGAAATGTCCATTTGTATGGAGGACAAGAGTACTTGAACATTTTTAGTATAGTATATTCTTTCGCAATTGAGTGGTGTTTCATGTTTTATTTTTATTTCCGAAATTAATTTTCGTTCCATTTAATCCCTACTTTTTTCTTATTTTTCAAATATTTTTCCTTGAAGTCAAACATCTCTGGAGTCAGTTTTTTTCGCTTTTTTCGTTGAATTCCTAATGTTTTTCTTTGAATTCATAATTCTTATTTGGAATCAGAAATCTTTCTTCGAGGTCAAACTTTTTTCGCTTTCAAGCTTTTTTTCGAATTCCGACTTTTTTCTTGGAATTCAGACTTTAATCTTCGAATTCACATTTCTTTTTAAACATTTTTTTTCAAAATTGTAATAGGTATGAGATCGAAAATTTAATTTAGAATTGAGAGAAAGGAGTTTGAAGAAATTCTGAAATCAAAGAGAAAACAGGAGTAAAATGATCAAAATCTGAATCCAAAGGAAAAAATCTGAATTCGATGAAAATAGTATGAATTTAAAGAAGAACGTCTTTAATCAAAGAAAAGTCCAAGTTTGTATTAAAGTCTGAATTCAAAGAGAAAAGTCTGAGTAGAAAAGTCTGAGTTGAAAATAGTATGGAAGTATGACGTATATATAAATTTGTAAAACGCAAAATCTAAATTCGAAGAAAAAAGTCTGAATCCAAAAGGAAACAATCTGAATTCAATGAAAGAAATCTGAATTTCAAAAATGAAGTGTTTGAAAGCAAAGGGAAGAGTACAAAGAACAGTCTGAATTGAACAAATTATGAATTCATTGAAAAGAATCTGAATTTCTAGAACCAAAAATCCGAATCCAAAGAAAAAAAAAATGAAATCAAAAATCTCTAAATAAAAAAAATCTAAATACATAGAACAAAGTCTGAATTCAAAGAAAAGGTCTGACTTTGAAGATGACAATTTTAATTCAAAGAAAAAGTCTAAGTTTATACAAAAGTTTGAATTCGAAACGAGAAAAGTCTGAAATCAAAGAAAGGAGTCTAAATCCAATGAAAAAGGGAGAAGGTATGGAATCAAAGAGAAATGTATAAAATCAAATGAAAAAGTCTGGATCAGAATAATCAAGACTGAATTCATATTTATATAAAAAGCTTGCATTCTAAGATGAAAAGTCTGAATTCAATGAAAAAAGTCTATAATCATACTGATGAGAGGAAACTCTGAAATGAAAGAATAAAATCCCATTTCAAAGAAAATAGTCTGAATTGACAAGGAAAAGTCTGAATTCAGAGAAAAACCGTCACTGATGTTTGATTCCTACCAATACTTTTGTTGCATCCCCTAGATCATGGAAGTTTTGGGAATTCCCATTGGGACTTCCAAAAACCTTCAGAACCTCACTTTCACGAATACAAAAGTGATGTTATTTATCAATGCAGACTTCTGCTAATACCAAAATAACTATGAAAGCATTCAGGTGGTTATTCCCAAATAATTAGTTTTTACCTATTTAAACGCAAGGGACCTATGCAAATTGTTTTTTTTTGTAATGTGCAAGCCAAATAATCCCGATTCCGCAATTCATAGAGTATATTGGAGGTCTCCATTTTTATTACATCAAGCCCTGTTCCACATCCAATCTCATCGACAATATACAGAGTGAAGCTCTGGCGAATGTCGCAAATATACATTACCATATTATTCGCGCGCTAGTCGTAAAATCGTTTATAGTTAGCTTTATGATACGAATTGAATTCAATTTGTGAAACGCTAACCTCAAAACATGAACGTTCTTGCATAACAGTTGCTAGTTTCGTCGTTAAAAGAGAACAATGGGTGTATTATAATGTTCAATGTCAAAGACGATTCGTTTTTTGTTTTGTAATCGGTGGTCCTCCATTAATTTCATTATATTTTCCACGTAATATTCCATGTATAGATAAAATGCCACAGGATGCGTGGATACGTGTGAAAATAACGCATACACATCGAAAAAATTACAGTTTCATCATTCAAAAAAGCTATTGGTGAAGTTAGATCGAAAAAAACTCAAAGGTCTATTCGAATTCGACTCTACATACATAATTAGACAGTTCTAGACCCGAAACATCTATTGTTGAAGACAGATCAGAGCTAAAACCACTCAAAAAAGTTGACAGTAACCTCAAACTTGCCAACCATTACATGAAAAACATCATAAAAAGCTGTCTGTAAGTTCTTCGAGGAGGTGGTACATTCATTTTTCAGCTTTTAATGGGATTTTCTCTCCTCGTTTCTGAAAAATAGAGTAGAAGTTATTAAAAATTATTGCAATATATTTGTAGTAAGGACAGATTTAGGATCTGTCCCAAAATGTCACTGCGCTTGAAATTAAACCTTTAGATACCTAAAAGAGAAATTCTCTATTGGTCAGTGACACCTTGTTTGTTTGTCACTTTTCAGTGTCAAAATCGGAAACATCGAAAAAAGTTTACGAAGAAAAATATTTCAATTGTGTTGAGAACGGGAGCAGATTCGTTCCCGAAACGTCCACAAAGATAAGTAGAGGTTTTATTCTTATTAAATATATTTGTATTTCCAGAATTTTTTCAAAAACAAGGTGTCACTGACCAATAGAGAATTTCTCTTTTAGGTATCTAAAGGTTTAATTTCAAGCGCAGTGACATTTTGGGACAGATCCTAAATCTGTCCTTACTACAAATATATTGCAATAATTTTTAATAACTTCTACTTTATTTTTTAGAAACGAGGAGAGAAAATCCCATTAAAAGCTGAAAAATGAATCATAAAAACCCCATGTATCGTTTCTATTTTGATTCTGCGATGCGACAAGATAGTTTTTAGGTTCTAAAGAGCTACTGCTGAATCTCTTTTCGATTTCGACTCTATAACATAAGTTGACAGTAACTTTCAACTCACCAGCCACTATCAAAAACATCATCACATGCCTAGATATCCGTTCTATTTCGATCCCAAGACCTGAATAAGCAGTCATCAGACTGTAAAGTGCTATTGGTGAAGTCAGATTGGAAGAAGAACCACTCTGAAAACAGTTGACAACCACCTTCTTACTCTTCTAAAATTCTACGACCCAATAATAAAATATGGACACTGATTTCACATGAAGATATAGTGAGATTCCGTGAGCACAGATGATCCGTTATTTTTTCACATAAAATGTGCGTTGAGCTAACATACTGGGTGGCCCGATGAAAACGAAACAAGGCCGATTTGACATAGTTATCGTTCTCTGAGTCTTGTTTCGAGGGGGGAATATTTCGCGCATGTTTTCAACTTTTCCACTTCAAACCCCTCGGAGGAGTGAGCTCCAACCCTTGATTCTCAAATGGGACAATGGGTCAAGTGATACATCATTTCGAAGCTAATCGAAATCTCTTACCAACGCTTCCTTGATTTTGGAATTCAATGCAGTAGTTCTCGATGAAACACGTTTATGAAAATGATTGGTTATCACTATTATCACTATTTCCCATTTTGTAGTTGGAACGATGTTCATCTAAGAAGTGCCTTATGTGTTTTTTTAATACATCGTTTTCATTGGGCCACCCTGTATAATTTGATATCTTCTGAAAGAAATCCAAAGAGTTAGAGCTGTGCTTTGGCGACAAAACTAAAATTTTCCGCAAGTATATTATGATAGTTCATTTCCGATTGCATCGATGATAAATAAAATAAAATGAAAATAATCTCAGTATACTGGGTGGTCCGGTTTCAACATCTGATATTTCGAGAAAATGCAGATTAGAAGCTGTACCGCCTTAAAAGTGATAACTAGATTTTTGATTTTTCCATCAATTCGAAACCCGAATATTTTCTAATTGACTGATTTTATCTGAGCACACATGAATGTTAATGAAGCGATTGATTTCGACAGGAACCATTTTATGTAGATTCGATGAAGCTATGGGAATGACCTCTAATATTCAACATACTAAAACAAAATGCTCAAAGCGATGTTGAAATAAATTTCACGCTGATTCGACGCTAATGAGGCAAGTCCATCTCGATTTTCTTAGAGATTTATAGCTTATTCAAACTAGGTGTCACAAATTACAACCAATTTAATGTATTAATGTATAATATACGTAGCGCAAATTGGAGATTTTTGTCAATACTGATGAACTGATTGAAAAAAAATTGACAATTTTTAACGCTTTATGATATGTATGAAACTAAATATAATTTGGTCAGATCTTCTTATTTCAGCTTTTTGTGGGACTTCCTCTCCTCGTTTGGATTTTCTCTCCTCGATTCTAAAAAATAGAGTAGAAGTTATTAAAAATTATTTCAATATATTTGTAGTAATGTCACTGCGCTTGAAATTAAACCTTCAGATACCTAAAAGAAAACTTCTCTATTTGTCAGTGACACCTTGTTTTTGAAAAATTCGGAAATACGAATATATTTTATAAGAATAAAACTTCTATTTATCTCAGTGGACGTTTCGAGAACGAATCTGCTCCCGTTCTCAACACAATTAGAACACTTTCTCCGCAAAATTTTTCCAATATGCTGTCAGTTTTGACACTGAAAAGTGACAATTTGGTAGACGCAGGAATTCTGGTTACAAGGTGTTTTCATTGATATTGAATTTTCCATTTTCATATTCAGTTATCAGAAGTGGGTGCCAAGTTCTATTTATAGCAACTGAACAAGAAGCAATATTATTGTGTCCGTTCAGTAGAATGCAAGCAGACTCTTTGAAAAAAAAAATAAAATGGTTGTTAGCCACCAATGGCAAAAAATTGTATCGAAATGGAAGCTGATGGTGAAAAAACACAATTTGTTACACAACAGACGTTGTAAAATACGATTCTGAATGAAAAAACATGTTTCTTATCCCTCGTATCAAGTGAGATATAGGCAGATAAGCAAAACCTTGACATAATACCACTGCATATTTTTGTTTTCATGGAGTCTGACGCTAGAAACATTCCTTAGAGTCATGTAGGTGGAATCGTCACCAAATGAACACTAATGAGAATCAAGTTTTTTTTTTATGTGAATTTATCAACACTGCATACAAACATTATCTGATCTGACGCTCGAAGCTGTATTCAGAATCAATTACAATCTACTTATCGGACAAACAATTAACGAATTGTTGTTCAATATTGTCGTAAATGAATATGTTTACTCAAATGTCAGAGGAATTTCGTCAGGTGAGAACATATACCAAGAAAACAAAGAAAAACACTAGTAGGTTCATTTTATGCCAATATGTTGAATTTATTCTTCCATATAATCCTGACATATTTTAAAGTTTCCTCTTACAGGTGTTCTCTCAAGCATTTTTCTATACAGGGTTGGGATAAAGTATGGAACCAAGTGAATATCTTTCAAACGAAAAGAACGATATTTATGGAAATTTGCAAGTAAGTGCAATGGAAAAAAATGCATCTGATGTACTTCCGGTTTAACCGGAAATGCCATCAACTTCTTTAATTCGAATGGGACACCCTATATATTTTTACAGATTTCGAAAGAGCTTGTTATTTTCAATTCATACATACTGAGTTGGTGTAAAAAAAATCGTAAAAACGAGGAATACAGCACTTTAATCAACCTCCTTTGAGTGTTTTGCATTAGAGCGAAAAACTATTTAGATAAACTAATTGATGTTGTTTGTATGCATAGTAATAAATAATCGAGGACTCTTATGTTCTCAGAGTGTCAAATTCTAATTGACGGAAATAAATTTTATAATCACCATAACCGATCATCATTAAAATTTCAATACGCTCTTTTTCACTTGATTGAACCATTCTGAATGTGTACGATTTGTGAATTGTACGTTCATTTATTACACATAAACAACATCAATTAGTTCATCTAAATAGTGCTCTAATGCAAAAAACTAAAAGGAGGTTGATTAAACTGCTATACTCCTCGTTTTTACAATTTTTTTTACGCTTAACTCAGTATGTATGAATTCAAAATAACAAGCTCTTTCGAAATCTGTAAAAATATATAGGGTGTCCCATTTAAATTAAAGAAGTTGATGGCTTTCCCGGATAAACCAGAAGTATATCATTAACAAAAAAATGCACATCAGATACATTTTGTTCCATTGCACTTACCTGCAAATTTTCATGAATATCGTTCTTTCCGTTCGAAAGATATTTACTTTGTTCCATACTTTATCCCAACCCTGTATATCCATTAATCACTAGAGAATAATGATTATCATACTGTCATTGTATTGAAATAAAATATTATTTTTTCCGTGCCGGAAATATTTTATTCCCAGGCTCGTATGTGACATTCCGCCTACTTGACAACGTTGCCAACATACAACAAGCTCTTTACAGATTTATTGGTGTCAAAGGCACATAATAAACGAGTTTCGAAAGGGTAACTCCATTTTTGACAGCGAAATAGCCAAGATTCACTCATGTCACACTCTAGATCCGTCCTAGTGCCATGATAGTTTCGACATATATAGAGAATTCAATGATACATGTTACATCCCACAACTGAAATTTCCCGTTCGTCACAGTGGCAACGAAGTGAAACATTGCTATAAAATTTTAGCGACCGTTCAATCTCATAGGGGTAGAGATTATTAGAAAACTATCTCTTTGCTGGTAATTGTGTGAAGAGACGACCTGCAGTTATTGTTTGGTAAACGCAGTCCAGAAAGTAGCCTCAATATTTATGAACGCACACCTACTAATCTGTTTAGGTACTGGCCAGGTAGGAACTTATTTACCATGAAATAGTTGAAATCATATCTTTGGATTCTACATAATGAAATGACTAACCCGATGTTCGTTCAGTGAAGGATTCATACCTCCTTTGGAAGTTGTTAACAGTTTACGATAATATGCCCAGACAACAAACATTTCGATGAACATATTATGCAGGGTTGGGATAAAGTATGGAACCAAGTAAATATCTTTTAAACGAAAAGAACGAAACTGTTGAATAAAATATCGCAATCGATTTAGAAGAATCACCTCAAACTTCCACCACAAATTTGGCACTGAACCATGGTAACAAAAATCTCATATACAAGCTTGTATGTATAGGAATGAGGCAAATCATTATAAAAGTTCACTTATCTCGCACTATTGTTCCGTCCTGGTGACATTCATGTGACATAGTCCAAGATAGTTTTTACAATAAAAGAGTTTCTCTGGATAATGGAACTTAGGAAAATAAAATTTCGAGAACTCGTAGTGTCTATACCTTTTTTAAAAAATGTATGTGCAATGATATACGTTGAAATAATGTCACAGAGATGTTTTGATACATATAGAGCTGTTACTTGGTATATACTATGTGTCCTCTGGTAGTGTGGCGATATTTCTCGATATGAAAAAAGTTATAATCTCTTGATCGAATGATTAACGTTAAAATAACGCCACAGAGATGTGAAAATGATACGAAAAAAGTTTTGGTTACGTTAAAATGATGTCGCTGGGACGTTTCGATCCGAATAGAGCTGTTTGAGGATATACTGTGTGTCCTCCAGTGAAATGGGCGAGATTTCTCGATATGAAAAAAGTTGTAATCTTTTGATCGAATGATTAACGTTAAAATAACGCCACAGAGATGTGAAAATGATACGAAAAAAGTTTTGATTACGTTGAAATGATGTCGCTGGGACGTTTCGATCCGAATAAAGCTGTTTACTTGGTATCTAGAGGATATACTATGTGTCCTCTGGTAGTGTGGCGATATTTCTCGATATGAAAAAAGTTATAATCTCTTGATCGAATGATTAACGTTAAAATAACGCCACAGAGATGTGAAAATGATACGAAAAAAGTTTCGGTTACGTTAAAATGATGTCGCTGGGACGTTTCGATCCGAATAGAGCTGTTTACTTGGTATCTAGAGGATATACTGTGTGTCCTCCACAGTGAAATGGGCGAGATTTCTCGATATGAAAATAAGGTAATAGTCTCGTCTATTCGTGATTTGTGAACAAAGAACCCACAACAGCCAACGAGAGGCAACAAGTGATACGTTATTAGCCGATAATATTTGTACAGTTAGGCCAGAGTGAGCTGAATGGCATTCCTTTGTTTCCAACGGACAGGTTTTGAGATCGGAGTAGCACGATTAAAAATTAAATATTACAGTAAATCACGTCGTTCAGAATGAACAAACGATAGGGATATAGCTCGGTGATGTTATGGTCATTGATCTAGACGAAAAATGAGAGATATACATACTTCTGCCTCAACGGGATTTTTATCAATGAACTGTTATGTCATCACATTTTGTCATTATCTTCGAATAACCGAGCAATAACTTCGTCGGTACGGCCGGAGCTTGCATTTTTTTTGTTCTCAAATTTCTCAGTATATACGGATGCAGGCCGTTACGTGTTCGATTATATACATGGTGATCTCGGATTCCGTGAAGACAAAACACAATTTTCATATACCTACTGGGTCTATGTCTGCACTGGGTGTTATCTAATTCAATGAATCACAATGGGTCGAAGACAAAACCGAAGTTACGTAACGAGAAACTCTTCCGCTTTCTTTTCGACAGTTTCTTTGCCCGGCGATTTCGTATGCAAGGAAATAAGCTGCTCAACGTGAGAAACGTGAAATACTCCAGTTATTTCGGGCTGAGTCAAAATAATACTTGCAGTTATGCAAAATCTTCAATAACAACCAAGAAACCTGCTCATTCTCAACAAAAAATAGGATGCACTGAACACTATTTTTTGTAATATTCTGAAGGTTTTTTTTATCTGTTGACAACACGAAAGGGAAACCTATAATGTTCGAGGAACATCGTGTTAGCCAGCGGTGGAATTTTGGGAGAGAAGGAAGGTGTTGGAATTTTTCTTGAAAGTTTGGAGGTTGTAAGCATCAGAAAAGACTAGGTTGATTTCATTCAAAAATTACTGATTATCAATACTGATTATTTCTGGATATTCAAAATAGCTTCACTAGAATAATGCCAAGGTAACAACAAACATCATGTCGACTAGGATTTGACTAGTTCTTCGGCCTAGAACATAATACTCTTTTCTAATAACTGAAATACCCCAAATACAAGGATAATCTGTACTTTCCATAACCATTCAAATTGAAGTTGTTGCGAACAATCGTTCAAGATTTCTGAGAATCGATGAAACCTCATGATTTTATGATGTTCAAAATGCCCTTCTTTCTTGGAATTATATCGACCAGGAATTGTGTACCTCTTTACATAGGAAAATACAGTTGTGGGTCAACGCACGATATTTTTGTAGAATGAATGTTCAGAAGCTTCCATTATCTAGGATTCGAACCAGGAATTGTAAAACTTTATACAGAGTGTGCCTGCCGGTCGATAGAGGAAATGAAAGAACTTCCTAACCAAAAATCGACTGAAACACATTTTTCAAGAGGTTTTCGATGATCATGAATATAAAACGGAAAAATTAGCGCATAGCAGTGGTGAAGATTGATGAGTATTTACCTATATATGATCACAAAACGCAGCACTAAGACAGGAACAGATAAATAGATAATGTATAATAATCTAAAAATATAAAACTCATTTTTAAAAATTTTTGTGATTTTATTCTTTTCGTTTTTGATAGTAAAAATAGAAACTGTAATAATTATTTCAATGTATTTGCAGTGGGGACAGATTCATGATAACATCAGAAAAAAAATCACATCACACGGATCATGTGTGGGAAGCGTTGTTGCCAAATCTCCGAAATCATTTTCATAGAGGGCGACTTGAACAAAAATAATCAGTCATCATCAGGAACTGCGATAACATTAAAAAAAAATCAAAAAAAAATATGTTAAAATGAGACAAGGGGACACATTCCTACCAAAATGCATCACTGTCCAAATAAATTAATTAGTGCCATACTTCTAGAAGTACCTCCTTTCTGAACGTGAAAACATGTTTTTCCTATTTTTAAAAACGATTTCCTTGAAATAAACAGGATACTTATTTCTGATGCCATTAAAATTCATTTGATTCTTCCAGTGGCTTCCTAAAGGAGGATTCAGCTGATAATATAAAAAATGTGACGCCACTGTTTTTTTGAAGTGAAATAATTTCACAAGATTTTCAAAAATTTCGTTCATTTTCTTATCGTCAATTTTTCGCATATCTTGCTTTTCTTCAGAGATAAAATAAAAAAATATTCTCCGTATGCTCTTGAACCAAGCGAAAAAAATAAAACTAACAATGAATTATTTTGTTCCCTATTTTTATTTTTTCAATATTTTCATTATCACTATCATAACTATTGCAAACAAACCTACCAAATTTGAAGAAAATCATTGGAAAAATTGTTGAATGTCTGTTTTTCTGTTTGGAAAATTTTGATTTCTCAGCAAGCAATCTACCCTTGCATTTATTTACGATATCAATGAAACACCCGTATAAAGAGTATTGAGTAAGAAAATTCATAAAAGTACCAATATTTCAACTATTTGCGATATGTTACTGAGGTCATATTTCGATATTCTCCACAGGATGACGTTGATTTTCGGGACACCCTGTATTCAGTCGATTTGGCAACGCTGTCGCGTAGGGACACAGACGTGAACGGTTGACCGGTAAATGCCATCACAATCTCTGACCTGGCAGATATATAAATATATATGCGAAAAATGAGAAACATATTCATGTCTCCTGCATTTTATTTGCTGCATAATCTTGCTGTTTGCTAGCGATACCATATAAAGGCCTGAAATAAAATTACATAGGTCTACAACTCAATTCGGAAAACAAGACTATTTACGTTTTGGTCTCCACTAATGAAGTCATCACATATGCCGTCATACTATTTTTTTTGGTACACTAATCTCAGTCGTTCGACAGCACAGCAGTTCCGAGTGCATAAAATTCGACTTTGCAGTGGTTTTGGGATCCGAGAACTGGAAAATGTTCATCATATCACTCTCTCAATTTCAAATGGAACACCCTGTATAATTTTTGGATTCTGCGTATGATCATATAGTTTTGAGACATTTGATTTCTCGGTAGCATTCATATTTTTGCCACTAGAGTGCAAAATTCGAATCGGTGGGGCCATTTTCGATTTCTCGCGAAAGTAACGCTCAACAATTGATTTATATATACAGGGTGTTACTTAGAGGTATGAACTAAATTTGAGGGCGCAATTTTTGCAAACAAGATCGCCAGTTTCGATTTTTTCGCATTTCCGGCTGTTCCTTTGGGTTTTTCGAAGTCTTGTCTGAATAAAACGTGGACAACCAACATAACTCGCAAAACTGTAGAGTAGAATCTCTTTGTATATTCTCCTGTCATCGTAGTAATCCGTGAAACATATCGCGCTCAGGCATTACACCTCCCACTCCGACATCGAACGAGAACAATGCGAAAACTGGTTTTTCACAACAACAAAACAAACCGAGACGATGTTTTGCTACTGTTTCGATTAAGGTGGGTATATACGGATTTTGTTGCTCTCGTGCTCGAAATCTCGCTCCAGGACGGAATCCGCAGAAAAAAGCGAGATAGAGGACGAAAATAAATGGTATATAACACGCTGTTGTCGATTTCACCGTAGATTCACAGGGATGAAATAATTGGCAACGATGTGCCTCATCAGAGCCAGCACCAGTTCTTTGTTTATCGATCGAACTCTGTAAAATAGTAAGAAAACCCTCCCTAACACTTCTATCCTAACACTTCTATCTGCAGTCTCTAAAGCAATCATCTAATCATCGTCGAGCTCATCCGATATCTAGGGAGCTCAAGAATCGTGAACGACCGGCAATATGGCTTTAGTTACCAGAGATCCACAGGCTCGCCTACGTGACACAAGAGTGGCAGGTGTCAATCCAGAAACATGGAGAGTCTCTGGCTGTAGCATTGGATATCTCCAAAACATTTGACCGAGTTTGGCACCAAGGCGTCCTAGCGAAACTTCCTCCATATGGTTTGCAGCCTCCAACTGTGTCTCTTACGATCGAGTTCCATTGCAAATAGATCACTCTACGTGGTGGTAGACGGGGTCCCGTCTGATACAATGACGATCAATGCTGGTGTTCCACAAGGATCTGTCTTGGCACCAACTTTGTTTTCGCACAGTTCATCGCGTTCTCTACTAGAGCCGAAAGTTCAAGGCGAAAATGAGTCGTGGCTTTTAACGATGATCTGGCAAGAATTCTGAAATGGGAATCTGAAAAGCTAGTAGAGTTGGATGTGATAAAAACTAAAGCTTGTATCTTCACTAGGAAGGCAGATCACACAATGCCCAACATGAAGATGATCCCATGAAGCCGTCTGTCGACCTGTCTTGGGAGTATTGTTCACACGTTTGGAGTTCAGCTCTCAGACCTAAAGTCCATAACTCATTCCAGTAGTTGAAAATAGAGCCTATGACGTTCGAGAATCTTTTTACGACTGTACATATCTGCATTAATTATTTCGCGTCGTCTAACAAATTTGCTTTTTCCACTTCAAACACATCGGAGAATTAAGGAAATCAATCAAGTTTATTACAGTCATTCTAATCTACGTTACCGCAGATATGACGTACACGTGCAATATTCATTGTTTACCGAAGGTTTATTGGTATAAGTCAATAATTAATATTTTATTTTATTGGTGTGCCTATAATAGTATCCACGATGATTTCACAGAGAAAAAATACAATAGGAGTAGATAACGAGCTACATAATTTGATGCAATTATCAACAATTACACGTATAAACTCTACGAACGATAATTTCGAAACGAAAATTGAAACAAAACAGGAGATTCAGGAATTATAGAAGAGAAAGGAGATGCAAAAGTGACAGAAGATACAGAAAAGACAGTTATGACAGAAGAAGAAAGAGAGACAGAATAGACAAGAGAGAAAGAAGAGGCATAAAAGAGAAAAGACACAGAGGGGACAAAAGAGAACGAAGAATCAGAAGAGTAGACAGACAGACAATGGAGGAAGATACAGAAGAAACTGAATAGACAGAATGCACTGAAGGAACAAAGGATACAAAGAAGAAAGAGAAAAGGAGAAGGAAAAGTAACAGAAAAGGGGCTGAGGTGACAAAAAAGGCGAGAGAGACGAAATAGATAGGAGAGGAAGAAGAGATAGGAGAAACAAAAGGGCTTGAAGAGATCAAAGAAGTTACGAAGAAACCGAACGAGAAACAGAAGCAACCAATGAATAGAGGAGACTGAAAGTACTTTGAAAACAGAAGATACTTCAGAGGGAATAGAAAAAGCGGAAGATTCAGGTGAGAAAAGCAAGTTAGAACAGGCTAAGAGCTGAGATGAACCAGATAAAAACTAAATGGAGAAAACAGAAAAAAAAACTGCGATATAAATAGAAACTGATGAGGCTACATTAGAGATATAAAGAGACTGACTGAAGAACCAGATATCTCCTCGACTGCAATGAAGCGAAGAGAAAGATACACTCTGAGAGGCGGTATACGAATTCTCGAAACTGTAAATTCATAAATCATCGACAGCCCCATAAATTGACACCAGTCGACCGGCGGTCAAAGACTTCCTTCGCTATCGCCGGTGTCTCTCTGGCAGGCCCTGAAAGCTCACATAATTGGTGCGATACCTGCCTATCCGACTCTTCTTCTTCTTCTTCTTCCTTCGACGAGAAACCAGTTGGCCTGTGGCCCGGCAATGTTGCCAGATCTATATTTTCAGCCGACTTTCGAAGAAAAATGCGTCGCATTCAAGACAAGACTAGAGGAAATTTAATTCCATCATTATCATAGTTTACAGTTTTCGAGATATTCAACGTTATAGTCCAAATAAAATTATACCGCATGTGGAACGAATGCACCTCTGACTCTGACAACACTTTGTATGTGCGAATCGTGAAATTTTCATATTTCATATCCATCATAGCTGGTCCTGGAAGAGAGAGATGAACCATAGAGAGCGAGAAAGGCTCTCGGTTCTACCCCCACCACGATGGCAACCTTGTCACGGCCAACTATCCGACGCCCCGCTACCTGAGATATCTACCGTGGCGTTTGTTTTCCAGAGCGACGTTGCCAAGTCGACCCGAAAATTCCTGATTCTCGCGATGAAATGAATATCCACTAGTGTTGTGTTGAGAACCAGTGTTGCCAGGTTCATCGAAACCTCCCCGGTACTTGGGAAACATTGTTTCGAAGAGTTTTCTTCGGTCGGATTCTTGGCAGGCAAGGATCGCTCCTTGGATCAGTTGAATCGTCTATTGAAATTTCCACGACACCGGTTATATTGACACAGCCAACTGAGAACATGATCCGTGTCTTTTTTTTTACAGCACGACGTTGCCAAACCAACCGGAAAATCCCCAATGCACGCTTGGAAATACAGATGAATGAACAATACGAATTGTTGCGTCGCGTACAGTGTTGCCGGGTGTATCGAAATATCTCCAATTCTCGGATAACATTTCTGTCCGCGTTTTCATCGTTTTTCAATGGTCTTGATCTGGAATGATGATAGGTGGGACAAGATCAATCCCCGGATATACAAGGCGACTTAATTAATGCCAGGAAGAAATTTGAGATGTTTTGTCCATGAATTGAAAACGCCGATTGAAATAGTGCAATTCCTTGCTGTTCACTTCGTCAGTCGGTGTGAGTAGATGTGGTAGGTAGAAGCGTAAGGCCTAACCTTATTAGCGGTGTATAAAAACATCTTACACACACAATAGTCGTGAGGCTAAAGATGAATGGGCCATGCACTCTGAACATCTCACAGCGTTGCCGAGGGGAAAGGAATTCAGACCGGTTACTTGCGGACATAGGCGTATCGACAGGGTAGCAGGAACCCTCAAAAAAAAAAATGAAAATGAAAAAATTGTCGAATTCTACATCTCGAAGTCGAATCTCAATTTCAAATGAATTTCGTTAGCTAAAGTTATTGTTTACCCGTGATATTCTCCTCGAAATGGTGATATCACGCTATACAGCTGGATTCCTTTCATGAGGAACTTAATGTGAAATGTTCATGGCATGTCATAAAAATAATAAATTGCATCACATAATCGATAACATTGACATCTGCAAGATTTCAACGAATCCTTCGATCTATCGGTAATTTCGTTCCGATCGGCAACATCGCATGTTTAGACACACTGACGTCACTATAAACATCATAACCTGTACAAGTATCATCAACTTTTGATAATAATTGAATAAATACTAGTCATTTGACTAGTTCAAATAGTCATTTTCGTATCGAGAGGTATTTAGAGGGAATTTCCCCTCTGAAAAAACGCATCGCCTACGCCCATGTTAACAGGCCCGAAGTGACGAGTCCAGAGTACGTCCCATCCTTGTTTGAATGTAAATGAAAATAATTCTTCGACAAAGAATATACAAAGGAGGAGACAATATCTTGACCTAAAAATAAACTGATCAGCATATGAAATGGCCATCACAAAAAAAAAGGTTCACCCCGACATGCTGAGTGAGACATACTGGAATTTTCTAGGACACTATGCTATACCCGGTGAACAAGACATCCTGGTGGTGGATTCGAAAGACACGATTTTTCAACTAGTTTTGTGACGAAATGAATCATGTCATATCACTGTAAGAACCGAAAGGTATATTGTTTGTTCTAGTTACATTTCAAATTTGTAACACAAAAGACAACAGAATATTCAAATAACGTCTTGTCATGTTATACCGGGCGATATGAAATATTTCGAGTGAATGTCATAATGATCTACCGAAGACTATCTAAAATTCCCATAACATGATCGTAATACGACGTTTTTATAGTTTTTCTCATAGCAATTTCATCATTATAAATTATATAGTCGGTAGTAAACAAACCTCTGCGATTCATCAAGATATTTCAACGCCATTAGTTCGTTTTAATCACATTGCTGGTGATATCTCAATCCGCATGATGATGATGATGATTGATTATACTCTGAACGAAACAAATAGTAAATTAACTTGTAGAGTTGTTATAGTGGAAATACTTCACACGACGATTCAATGATATACACCGAGTGTACATACAATTCCTGAACTAAAAACATATCTAAGTTGTGTTTTTCATTTCTGTTTAGTTCTGAAGTGAATTTTTTTTTTCATCTGTGGACAACACGAAAGGGAAACCTATGATGTTCGAGGAACATCGTGTTAGCCAGCGGTGGAATTTTGGGAAAGAAGGAAGGTGTTGGAATTTTTCTTGAATGTTTGGAGGTTGTAAGCATCAGCATTGTCATTCTAGGCGCAAAAATTGGTTTCGAATGTTGCGTTTAGAGTATCGAGCAGAGCGGACTATTAGCAGGTGTAATCAAGTGGCGATGGCAGGCCGAAAAAAAAAAGAAGATAGGCACTCGCCGTGCCGAGGGAGAAACAACAGAAACCTGCCGTCGGATCCGTTCGCATCTGCCCTTGTAAAGAACACAGTACGCTCTGCCGCTACCGATTCCGGAAAACCCGCTAATTCCACCTGTCGTAGGCGGCCTTGAGATGGCAGCCCGCTAATTCCACCTGTTGCTTCGGTGGATCTCAGGCGAAGTAGGCAGGATATACTGACAGTGGGCCGACTCTGGCCTGCGTGACCAGCTACCTATGCCGCACTCCTCAGACCCTCAGAGATGTAGAGGAGGAGAAGGAAAAGCCAAGTTTTTGTGAAGCAGCATTTTGTGGCATCATCAAATAGTAGCTTGATATCGAATTCACATTTAGAGTTTCGGAGATATTGTGACAGTTTTTGTTTTTCCAAGTCATTAGATTATTGAGATTTCGTCAATTTCGTGTCCAATATCTAGAATATTGTAACGATCTCTTGTGTCCAGTATAAGTTAAATGCAAATCTCGACAAATCTCGCAAACGTTAACGTAAAAATCATTCCATCAAATATTATATCTCTATACTGGTCGAATTGACATAGTTATCGTTCTCAGGAAAAATAATGCTGGAACCGGTCGATTTTTATTTCGAGGGGAAAATATTTTGCGCATTCTTCAACTTTTTCACTTCAAACCCGTCGGAGGGGTGAGCTCCAACCCTTGAATCTCAAATGGGATAAGGGGTCAAGTGATACATCATTTTGAAGGTGATAGAAATCTCTTATCAACGTTTCCGTGTTTTTGGAATTCGATGCAGTAGTTCTTGAGAAAACACGTTCATGAAAATAATCGGCTAGTGATGGAAAGTAACGCTTTTTTCCCTTTCATCACTATTTCTCATTTTGTAGCTAGAACAATGTTCATCTAAAAAGTGCCTTATGCCTTTTATTTTCGAATCCTGTCCTATCCAACATTACATAAAGAATCATTTATTTTAATCTCAGTTCCTTGATCTCTCAGTAAAATGCATACCTTGTTTCGTTTTCATTGGGCAACCCTGTATATATCGATATCTCTTCGGCTGCTAGTTCTACCTGTATAGTATTTCCAAAAACACATGGTATACTGTGAACACAATTTTTTTATGATTGTTGAACTCAATTGTGTTGAATTCAATTGTGTTGAGAACGGGAGCAGATTCGTTCCCGAAATAATAATAAGTAGATAAGTAGAGGTTTTATTCTTATTAAATATATTTGTATTTCCAAATTTTTTCAAAAACAAGGTGTCACTGACCAATAGAGAATTTCTCTTATAGGTATCTAAAGGTTCAATTTCAAGCGCAGTGACATTTTGGGACAGATCCTAAATCTGTCCTTACTACAAATATATTGCAATAATTTTTAATAACTTCTACCCTATTTTTTAGAAACGAGGAGAGAAAATCCCATCAAAAGCTGAAAAATGAATTGTTGAACTCTGTTTTCACCGACACGTTTAATTTTTTCAGATAGTCCGGGAATGTATGGGATTACATTTGTTATCAGTGCTGGTTGTCTTTGTTGTTTTTGTCTGTTTTCAATTTGGTGTATTGTTTTATCAATGAAAATGTTTTGGATAAGTGTTGAGTTGTAGAACATCTACAACATGATATGGTTTATTTCGGTATTGAGAGTTTGGTGTTCGGATGATATGGATTTGACTCTGTCCATTGTACTTGTATGATGATTCGATCAGCAATGATAGCCATCTGATAATGGCATCATACATCAGTCATCATCGAAAACAATTCAAATCAGTCGGCATGTTTAGCAAAGAAAAAAATTTCATCATTTGATAGTACTTGATCTAGTTTTGTATCTGTCCTTTCGGATTGTTCTCATGATAGGTACCCCTCGAACTATTTTTCGGCGATATCGAGGCAGGTTCTCAGACCAGTCAGGTAAAAAGAGAATCTTTGATTTTCTACATCATTCAGCTTTGTTTGGGAACCGAAGAAATACCGAGCGAATCATCCAGTTAAAGAAAACAAAAGATGCAGACCGGCCAGACGGATGCTGTTAAACTGCCCTTGATCCTTCACATTGATGAGATCCAAAAAATGATTCACCCTCCATGTTCGCGTTCGTCCATGTTCGGAAGTGGAGGTGATAATAATCGACGGGAATCTTCTAGGAATTTGGCGTGAAATTTCATATCAGGAACGTATTTACATGATTGTACAGAATTTGTAGTAGAAATAACTGCACGATTAGCTCTAGTATAGGTTTCAGACCATAACTCTAACGACTGCCACAATACAAGGTCTGATATCCGAAACGAAACGTACCTTTATCTTTCCATAAGTTAATGACGATCTGGCATAGACTAGACATAATTTACTTCCTATGTTTTTTAAGAAATTGGAGATTTTCATACCAGCAGAAAAGGAACGTCAAAATCCGTTGTCATTCGGCTGCCATTCTCAAGCAGAGATAAACTGCTTGGTTAACCAATTAAAATCTTTCCGAAAATTTCTTATGTTTTGCGACTTCATTTTTATGTCATACTCATAGTTTCTAACATGGATAACAATTACTCTTGTTTGAACACGGCTGGCTAGAAATAAACAGCAGAAGAAGAATTCACCTGATCCTCGAATTGCTGAAAAAATTTTTATATTCATCTTAAAGAACAGAACAGAACAGAACATCGTAAAGAACAGAACTGCGATCGAAAAAACTGAATTCGAAAATATAAAGGAGTTTTGACGCACAGAAGTGCTTATTATAGCGAAAAAAGTGTGACTTTCACTTCGAGGCGCCATATCTCCGAAACGATTAGATCTACGGAAAAAAACGATCCACCAATCGATTTTTCAGAAATTTTTCCACCGTGATGGGAAAAATCAGCTTGATCGGACGAAAAATGAGAATTTTCGTATATGGTCGAAAATTTCATGTACATTTTTCGCGACTATACCTGAAGTCGATTTTTGCAAAATTCTGAATGTTGTTCAAAAATTCCGAAAAAAATTCTCATTCAGACCATAACTCTAACGACTGCCACAATACAAGGTCTGATATCCGAAACGAAATGTACCTTTATCTTTCCATAAGTTAATGACGATCTGGCATAGACTAGACATAATCTACTTACTACGTTTTTTAAGAAATTGGAGATTTTCATACCAGCAGAAAAGGAACGTCAAAATCCGTTGTCATTCGGCTGGCATCCTCAAGCAGAGATAAACTGCTTGGTTAACCAATTAAAATCTTACTCTTGTTTGAACACGGCTGGCTAGAAATAAACAGCAGAAGAAAAATTCACCTGATCCTCGAATTCGATTAAACGATATGTTTCTAACATGAGTGCAGTGATATTAGTGAACAGTCGAACGAAGATATTTCCATCTGTTCCACCACATGTCGAACGAAGGAAAAAAAAAATGGTTGATCGACCCTCTATTTCGATGCAAGTTACTTATTCATATTGACGATTTTTATTTTTTCATCGTCCCATTCAATGCAATTATTGACTATTACAGTGATATTTCGGAACGAGGGCTAATTGTGGTGGATGAATTGTGGTCGCCGTACTGGAATGATTCTGAGGAGAGCGAACCAGCAATCTGATTGACAGTATTTGGAGCACTTCCTCTAATATCTTAGATGTGAACGAATACGAATCTGAAGGCGGAGAAAGTCCGATGATGGTCGGATTTTAGAAGGGAGCTTTCACGTAAACTGCGATCTCGACAATAATAATAATTTCGACATGGAACAGCAAAAATTACTATCCAGCAATTCGATGACGAAACTAATAACAATTTGCCTGATTGCATTTCCAAATTGTTTAATCGTTGCGAACGAAAGAAATTAAGAAAGCTGCGATTGTGGGTTACCAATAAACGAGGAAAAAGTCGGCAATTTTATCAGCTGAGACAAAGTGAATGTTCGCATTTCACTATAAAAAAAAATCAGTGACTCTTAGAAAGACTAACTGGGTGCTGTTCAAAGATCCTGGACAAACATAAAATCGCAATTTTCCAGCTTTTTTTGGGATTTTCTCTCGTCGTTTCTATAAAATAGAGTAGGAGTTATTAAAAATTATTTCAATATATTTGTAGTAAGAGAGATTTTGTGATCTGCCCCAAAATGTCACTGCGCTTGAAATTAAACCTTTAGATATCTAAAAGAGAAAAATTTGGAAATACAAATATATTTAATAAAAATAAAACCTCTATTTATCTTGGTGGATGTTTTGAAAACGAATCTGCTCCCGTTCTCAACACAATTAAAATATTTTTTCTTCGCAATTTTTCTTTCTTTTTCCATCTGTCCTTACTACAAATATATTGAAATAATTTTCAATAACTTCTACTTTATCTTTCAGAAACGAGGAGAGAAAATCCCACAAAAAGGTGGAAAATTAATGTACCACTTCCTCGAAAAACTTACAGACAGTATAAAATCGCAAAAATAGTCATACATATTCATAGAAAGCAAAATTGAAATAGTGTATTAGATTTGCTAGTTTCACCAACTGTCCATTGTCGTTAATTGAAATTTTAAGAAATGTCTTCAAAGTTTCGCTCATCTTCGACCAGAGACCCTTTCGATAGTTCCGGTGGAACTTCAAGAGACATTTCTGAATTAGATGTCGAAAAAAATACTTTTCCAAATACATTTGGAAGTTACACTTACTCCGGATACCCATTGATTTCGCGTTTTTTCGATAATCCCATTACATTTCTTCGCTCGTATAACAACCTGCAATTAAAGAATCAGCCACTATAGACTACCTAGTTTCTTTCTAACGCGATTTGAATTTCATACGATGCACCCGTGGTGTTGGCAGAAAGTGTTAGCATCCGAGCATTTATCTAACCCGGAAGGACTCGAACTGGTGCCGATTGATACCTACATGACGTACCATTTGGTATTACTTGCTTGCAGGTAATTAGGTAATTACCACACGCAACCAGAGACCTCGCGTAGCAGTAGTCCAAGGACGAAGAAAATTAATTATCTCTGTGACGAATATTAGAGAGAGAGATGAATACTTTTAATACTTTTTATTGAGATTTTCTCCTTGGTCCTATAGAAATATAGAAATCATAATGATTATTTTCTATTTTTTTTTTCAAATGAGAGGAAATCCAAAGGAAATCTAGGAAAATGAGATAGATACTTCATTATCCGAGAACGAATTTTCATTGACACAGTGACATCGAAAATTGAAAAATTGAATACAGAAAAAAAGGTCGGTTCGCATGAGCTTATTGTGCCATAATGAGCATTTGGACCAATCAGGACCCGTTTCTGCTTTAATTGTCAAAATGAGTAGATACTTGATTTGCCAGTGAGAGTAGGAACCGATCCTGATTGGTCAAAATGCTTATTATGGCAGAGTAAAACGGAAATGCGTTTTGGCGATTTCATTTTTCTTTTGATGAGAAGGAAAGTCAGTTCGATCGGTCAAAAAGTGAAAACTTTCGTTCATGGTCGAAAGTTTCATGTCCGTTTTTCCGACTATACCTGAGGTCGAATTTTGATAAAAGTAACTTCCAAATCCTGAAAAAATACATGGAAGGAAGATAAGGGAACTGCAATCGAAAAAACTGAATTCGAAAATATAAAAGTGCTTTTTATGGCCGAAAAAGCATTAAATTGACTTTGACGTGCCATATCTCCGAAACGGTCAGACTTACAGATGAGATCGACCCACCAATCGATTTTTTAGACATTTTCCTACAAGATAGGGAAATTTCAGCACGATCAGTCGAAGAATGAAAATGTTCGTTTATGGTCGAAAATTCCATGTACAGTTTTTGCGACTTTCAGTATGGTCGATTTTTCCAAAATTCCAAAAATTATCTCAAAATTCTGAAAAAAATCACATTGACTAGTTCTAATATGTAGATAATGAAACTGTAATCGAAATATCCCGATTCGTGAAGGTAACTTGGTAATTCCAATCCGAACTGCTTATTTTGGCATAAATATCACAAAGTTGACTTTGACGCGCCATATCTCTGAAACGGTTAGATTCACAGATGAGATCGACTCACCAATCGATTTTTTAGACATTTTTCTACAAAGTAGAGAAAATTCAGCACGATCAGACGAAGAATGAGAATTTTCGTTTATGGTTGAAAATTTCATGTACATTTTTCGCGACTATACCTGAAGTCGATTTTTGCAAAATTCTGAAAGTTGTTCAAAAATTCCGGAAAAATTCTCATGAGCTAATTCGGATACGTAAAGAAGAGAACTGCGATCGAAAAAACTGAATTCGAAAATATAAAGGAGTTTTGACGCACAGAAGTGCTTATTATAGCGAAAAAAGTGTGACTTTCACTTCGAGGCGCCATATCTCCGAAACGGTTAGATCTACGGAAAAAAACGATCCACCAATCGATTTTTCAGAAATTTTTCCACCGTGATGGGAAAAATCAGCTTGATCGGACGAAAAATGAGAATTTTCGTCTATGGTCGAAAATTTCATGTACATTTTTCGCGACTATACCTGAAGTCGATTTTTGCAAAATTCCGAAAAAATTCTCATGAAATAATTCGGATACGTAAAGAACTGATGCTATGAATCATAACATTGCATATCAAAATTACAACTGCATCACAATATGAAAATGAATATACATTAGCATATATGAATATGAATTCACATATGCATGTCGTTCATGAAAAAAATCAATAAAAATATTATTCAAACAGATTGAAAAATAATAATTATCTCATTCTCGCTATGGCATTAGTGACAAGTTAACATGATATTCCTATTCCTACTTAGTACTATCATGTCATTCAACCCAAAAATTTCACCCTTTTCTCTGCACACAATCCCAGAAAATACAAATTGATATTTGACCAATAAACAGGCAGTAAATGTATTTCTAAATTTAAAATTTAATGGTGTCGTTGAAGTAAGTTTCCCGTAAACAATCTTGAATATCTCCACCTATAATTATATTTCCATGAAGAGTATGGCATATTTTTAGACACGGGTGGACATGGAGAAAATGAAAGCAGGAACTGGCACTATACAGAGTGTCTCGAAATCAGAAATAGTGTGCGACTTTTGTAGAACAAGAAAAAAGCGAAATTCACGTCAACATCCATTACGTTATCAATATGCAATATATCAATATATCAATATATAGGTACCAAACGTTTCAGCAATTTGAAAATGGGGAAATTCGATGTTTATTTCAAAACACTCTGTACATTTTGAGTGAACTCAATTGATTTTCAATCAATCACTGTATATAAATTATATGGTTTCATGTATATACAATAATATAATGTTCATGTATATATTTCATATAGTCTAGAAAAACCCAATATTTTGTCCCGGATTTATGGCACTTCCTGTACAATGGCACAATCAATTAATTTCAAACTAAGTTAAGCACTTCGATAATGATATTTTTTCTCCATCAACCTAGCTGTTGTCCGAGCGAGGATTGTTGTGCCACCCTGTATCACTGTCAGTTCGATCCACTCGGCGAAGGTATCCATCATCGAATAATGACGATCATCTAATTTGTTTTTGTCTCAACCTGTTACCAGTTTTCATAATCCGGCTAGTATACAATAAACGCTAAGTGTTTGATCAAACAAGATCCGTATTAAAAAACCAGTTTTTCCGTACTGTACAGCCATTTTTATGGTCCAATGATTACATAAGAATGATAAGATTGCGTAACCAGGACGAACGTGATTTCAACCGAACTATATCGGACCGAGTGCGCTGATACATGATATACAGAGTGATCAACAACAATTTCCAAGGCCAGTATTTCGCGACATATCATTGTTTGGAATACTCGCTAAGTGAATGCATTTATGAAAAATATAAATACAGAGATCGAATTCAAATTGAAGCTCAAACTGTTTTTCATTAATGGTTTTTTTCATTCCTGTTTTAGTGACAAATGAACTACTAAGTTACAAGTTAGCATTTCAATTTCAGCCATGCTATTTCTCAAGAATGCATCACCCTGTATCATAGTCCTGTGTTTCGATATTGAATAATGTGAAGGAGTTTCTCAGAATTCTATACTTCATTTTTTTTTGATATGATCAAATTTGGCTAAGGAAAATATATCAAAATAGTATAATTCGACATTCGACTGATCCAAACCATTTCGAAATTGAATTCAAGAAACGAATAATCGACGTAGAAAGTAAATATAGTGCAGAAACACGAATGCGAATGCTCGATTCTTGCACACATTAATATTATTAATAGACCTCGGTTTACTTTGAATCGAATACTAAAGGACGGTACAGTGTGCTACGAATATTCTTGCCGGATCTGATTTCTATTTTAAAATGATCGGTTCGATGTTGTTTGTCACGAATTCGAATCGAACGTAGAAATTTGGCATTTTTCAGCGACAGAAAATCACTGTCGACGATGATAATATTTATTTTCTGAACACCCCTCGTATACGGACGAGTAAACCTTGACGTCCTCTGTAGTATGGTCCTTCTCGACAAGCCGGATCGATATGTACAGGGATTCCCGTTATATTTTTGTACCTCACCAAGGGGGTTATTTCGAAAGTTACTTATCAGAAAATAGTAAACACAAATTTTTTATATTTGATCATTTATTAAAAAAAAAATCGTTAATTATGTCCATATAGTAATTTTGAACCGTTTTCGATTTATTGAATTATTACCATTTTTGTGGAGATTTTTGAGTTTGCACTTCAAAGATATATCTTTGAAAATGCTCATCTTCCCAAATTTTTCAAGTTGAATCTTTCAGATCTCTACCATACATTGAAGTGAGATTAAGAATTTTACCAAATCAGAGAAAAGATCTTTTCAGATATAAGATAATATACAAGGTGCTCCATTGAAAAAATATGACAATAAGTCGAAATATGACATAAAAAAAACAGATTCTGGAGATTCAGAAAAACTTTTATATTCACTATTTTTGGATAACTAATCCCTGAACCTCTAAGACTTTTTTGACATCTCGTGTACGGGGATTTCCGAACAGCTCAAAAAATTTTCATTTTTTTTGTCACTCACGTGAGTGTTTGGAAATGCCGAAATATCAGACAAAAAAGTTAACTCTATATTCGATAGCATAGGAAATATGAAACTCCTACAATCGAGACATTGTGTACGATTCCTGATCTTTGTTCTAGATTATAGAAGAGAAAAATCATTACCCAATCGACTCTCTTACTTTTCCTACCGAATTAAATTTCTATCACGATGTCTTCGTAACCAACAAGTGAAGATTATCTCGATTGGAAAGAGAAATTAATTACTATCACCATCAAAAACTGTTATTAGGAACAATACGTCAGAAAAATACCAATCACGTGCTCCACAGAAATGCTGTCTTCTCTTATCGAATGCTCCTAGCGATCCGTGACGTTAGTTTCCCCATATACAGGGTGTCCCAAGACGAAACATCAGCGTGCTTACATTGTATGTCATGGAAAATGATATTCGTTTTAAGGATTGACATTTAACAATAATTCCCACTTTGGGAATTATTGAATTTCTAGAGCAATCTAAAGCTTTTTGGAAAAAGGTATTTACGCCATACTTTTGATTTCTTCGAATTTTCAGACTGAATTAGTGATGTTTTTGTCGATGGAGTCTCATTTCGTACAATTTCTACCTCCAACTTGTGAGTTATTTGTATTTTCAACTAGTGATTTTTATTTGATTGTCAATAACGTTCGATTCTCAATCTTCAAAGAGTTGATGAAAATTCGGTCTTCAATATAGTGATCATGTCCAATTCCTCCGCCAAACTTGCGATTTCTTCAAATTCTCAGAATGAACTTAAGAACAGTATTTGAACTCTAAGTTGAAAATCTTGACCCTTGGCTCAGATTTCAACTCGATTCAATCCTGAGACTTTCAGCTTGGTTGAAACTTGTGATTTTCGATCGAAGCTACACAGCATCTGTCACTTTGAGGGTATTCATACAGGGTGTTACGATCGGCTCAGTCCATTGAAATTAGGATCATATCGTAGCCGAGTGAAGTGACAAATGAAATTCGGGCTCCCTCCGATGGCAAATACGTTATCGATAGTTTCTAGCGATAACGTTAAATTGATACACCGGCAATAAATCTTATCGGAAGCGTATACGACAGAAAAAAGACAGGTCCGACAACAAACACATCGCCGCTATATCGAAGCACAGGAAGCGCGTATTATAAGCCGTCTAATTATCATCCGAATTTGGATACAAAGCCTGTTTGTTTTGATTGTTATTCATGATTTATATATATTTTTTGTCATTCATATCTAGCCGAGAATTAATAATTCACTTCCGGAATACACGTAGTGAACACCAATAGAGGTAATTCATGAAAATTTAAGCGAGTTATACGAACTATTTTTGTAGTGAAAAGTCAACACTGTAATACATAATGGATTGATACCCGAAAACCACGATGATCAGGAAGGTCTGAATACATATTTCGGACTCTTTCTTATTCTATTCCTTTCTCAAAGCTCGATCTAGTAGAGAATATTTGATATTACATCTTCGACCGAAGCAAAGTGTTTCGCTGCAAAGGAAATTCCTTCGATCATTGAACAGACTAGATAAGTAATCCACAGCCCTGGCAATACAGTTTGTTTGGAAGCAACATCTATAGTATCTACCTTTGTCTAAACAAGGATAGCAGGAGCTGATTCTCCCAGCACCAGTGCCGTGTTGTCGAATTTATTATTGATTCATGATGAAACCAAATTGAAAATCCGTAACAATTTCAGTAGTACTTTTCAGCATTTCTTGGTGGGAAAATGAACAATGACAAGACACTGTCGCAGCTGACCTATGGGTATAATCAATATAATCTAATCAATTCAATTTAAATTCATTTTTATCCATTCCATTTGGGAAAATGCTTCAAAATCTCGAATGATACGACAATGGTAACTCACCTATGAAATGACGTGTTTTGATCGCCAGTTCAAATTGTCTTTAACACACCTCACAACGTCTCACCATTATATCAAATCACCAAAACAGGAAATAAACTGAGTTTGCTGAGGAATTCTGAGTACACAAAACTAAACACAAGTTGAATAATATCGATAAATCAAAACGTAAATAATGACAGATACCAAACAAAGCAATAATCGCCGTCGACTGTCAATATCAAATTGCGGTGTTGCAACGTTGAGCAAAAAGTATTCACGATATACCCATGCTGGTCCTCGAGCCCCCAAGAAAGTACAATTGCTAAGTCTCAGAATAATGTAGCAATCTTCTATCAATCAGAACTGATTCATAATCGTCATGACCCAAATTTATTATTATATTTGTGCATTGAACTACATGAATTCATAAAGGACTAAATATTTTGGACTGTTTATCATTATTTGATGATGGGATATGACAACACTGGCGACGATTGGGTACTAATATTATGATAATTCTGGGAATTCATGTTAGCTTCAGAATATTTGTTTTGTGATCCTTCTAGTGGGTTTGTTGTTCGGAGGGAAATTCTCATGGATCCGATTTGTTTCTGCTTATACGGTTTGACAGCGCCACCCACCCATCAAACGAACTACTGTCAAGGTCGATGTGGGCGTCATTTCGGACGCGATTTACCGAAAACGGCGCGTTTTCGACGACGAAAAAATCCAACTTTGTCACTCCTCAATGTCATCGTGTTCGCGCAAAAACACAATCGAACGACCGCGTGTAGGTAGCTGCAGCGTTGCCGCCAACTACGAAAAAGGGAGTGGAACCCCGATTTTCCTGAAAAATTTTCTAAAACACCAAGACCCTAAAGATTTGATTACTGCCCTGCCCTCAGTCCGCTCTACGACCGTATTTGCCTTAATTTCGCATCTCCTCGACTTTGGTGTCACTAAACTGTGAGCTGGACGTCAAATATACTCGAGCTGATACTATTTTTTAATCATCTACTAGTCTCAACTTTTCAACATCACATTTCATTTCGATATCATGCTAGAAATCCTGATATGTGGCAACACTGTGCATTCGCGAGGCAATTTGTGTTGTCTTCGATAATGAATAGTTGGCTTGGAATGCATTACCATTTGTGGATATTCGCGAAGTAATGAGATAGTATACTAAATGGAACGAAAGCGTGAAGTGGGAGCAAAAATGATACTTTTCAACTGTATAATAATTCTGAAATAACACAGATCGAATGAGTCAGAAATAAGTTTGAGGAAAAAAACTAATACGAAGTCGTCACACTTTTCGTAACGCAGATTTGAATCAACACAAGCTCGACATCCAATGAAAATGCTGAGAACAAAATAATCCCTGAGATAACATCCACCAGGAAAGTTTACAAAAGTGACAATGTCCTAGCAAAGACTCGTTTCGGATCGGTAGAGAAAGTACAGTGTAAAACACGCGCTCTCGACTGGCGAACCGGCGTTCTCTCGAAAATCCGATTTCGCCACATCGAAACTGGTACGGTACAACATCGATAGAGACAATTAGAAAATATCGAAGCGAATGTAGGTAGCGTACAGTTAGTGGAAAGTAGAGTGTGTGACCTGCCAGTCGGTTGTTACACTTCTCATTCACATGCATAATAGAGCGGCGATAGTTTTAGTCTGATGTACGGTTGTGTAACAGTAATGCGCAAATCGCACGACGACAGACTAGATTAATATATTTTTACGGTTCGGGTGGAAAGTGCATCTCGGATAGCAGACGAGCTTTCCTTTATATAAGTAGTTTATTGAACTTGGAGAGATTCCATTCCATCTCTTTTTTCACTCTCCAGCATGGCCAAACCGTTCAAACATGAGCTTGTCGTCAATAAACTGTCATTTACCAGAGCCTGTTACCAATGAACTCGTATTAGCTTGGGCCTATGACAAATAGGCTTGTCTGTCACTGTCACCCAATGGCTACCAGTGCCTAACTATCCTGGCTTCAGCGTCTTACGAATAAAGTACCACTGAAGTGAATTTCAATTTATTGAATTTGATTCCAATCCATTTATCTTCAATACAAACAAAATCTCATAATCGTCAAACTGTTAAAAAATAAGCTCGTCTCATTAGCTAGAGCCTATGACAACAACACTGTTAGTGATTCAGATACATGAATGATACATAAAATCTGCAGCATCGTAAAAGTGTTCGAAAATGAGCTATATATATGAGATAGACTATCATTCACTAGAGCCTGTTATCAATAAACTTGTATTAGCTTGAACCTATGACAAAAAGGCACATGAAAGTTAATATCCTGTCATTAGTCACAAATCAACTTTCACATATGACAAGTGAATCATTTTTTTATGCCTGATAGTAATAAACTGTCACTGACTCAATTCAAACTTGGAAAGATTCCAGTCCATCTGCCTTCGACACAACTAAAATCTGCAGCATCGTAAAAGTGTTCGAAAATGAGCTTGCCATGAATAGACTATCATTTACTAGAGCCTGTTATAAATAAACGTGTATTAGCTTGAACCTATGACGAAAAGGCAAATGACATTAGTCACAAATCAACTTTTACCTATGACAAGAGAATCATGTTTTGATGCCTAAGACTAATACACACACACACAGCACAGCAACGCCAAACTGTTTAGAAATGAGCTTGTCACGAATAAACCATCATTCAATATAGCCTGTTATCAATAAACTCTCATTAGCTTGAACCTATGATAACTGTTGGAGACTCAGGTTGTACGTGACCATTAATATACTGGCATGAGCCTGTCACAAATCGACTGTCACCAACTTGAGCCTATAACTAGGACTAAATTGACTTGGTTATGGTAAATAAAACTGTGATGTTTAAGGCATATAACTGGTGAATTACTACCGGTATCCTACTATCCTGATACCAGCCTATTAAAAATAAAATCTGATGAAAACTGTGATGAATTTGACAAGTACACTGTAACTGATTTAGGCCCAGTATCGAACTATCCTGACACAAGCCTATGACAAATAACTATATTAGCACAAGCCTATAGTCTCAATATACGATGTGAGAGAAACTCTTGATCAAAATCACCCTATTTAAGGCTTTCATCAAGTGGACGTACATTGAGCCTGTTACAAAACATGACAAACTGTTCATGTTAAATGATAATATTACGTTCGAAAAATGTTATGTACGTGAACACAACTTGGCAACGGTGCTGGAAGCCGAAATGTTATCAACTCGAATGAAAATTAGTCATGGACGGGATGGGATGTTGTTTCTAACAAAGATAATATCCTCGTGGTGTTGAACGTTAAATATGCATAATATTCGTGATAATAACTATCAATTTTGATAAATTATGCTGTGTACTCAATAAGACTAAATAGGTTATGGAATACCTATACATTCGGTGTTTTACGCAGCTCATTCTCGTGATTTCAAAGTGGTATGAGTTGGATTGATAAAATAAATAAAATAACATTAAAAAAAAATCACAAAAATAATTGAAAACAAAATATAAAAAATCTCCGATAATTTCGCGTTGTAGAAATATTTATTTATCGATTTGGGGGGGGGGGGGGGGGCTAATACAGTTGTGATCCCGCTCGAGCATTTCAATTATCAAGCGAATGGAATCCACCAACGCCCATATCTAATGGCAGATTACAGCAGCTACCTGCCTGCGATGATTTACAAGTTACAAGAGGCACCCAACCCACGGTTGCCAACTCAACGGATTTAACCCTAGAACTGGTGATTTGTGATGAAAGTAATAAACTCCTGGACATAGTAATTTTGTGCGAAATTCAATCTCAATTCAATGAAGAAAACGATCGAAACTTTCTATTTTCATACATTTCTATTATACTCTCCACACTACGTGGAGGTCATTGTATTAGTTCGGTATTTTTGTAACTTGGGTGGTTCCCTGTGAAAATTCGTATCTTTGTTCAGATAGAAGATTTTGTAGTCGAAGTTTTTTCACAGAGTCTTCAGGATATTAGAGTGAAATGCAACTTTTTGTTTCAACCTGTATAACACAAAATTCATTGGAAATTTGAGAAATATCAATATTAGATAATGACAGAGATATGAACGCTTACAAGTTGTAGGAAAAATACCAAAATCGATGCAGAATTGAAAAAGTCGTGAAGACTGAATTTTGAACAGATTTTTTTTGTTCATCGGTGTTAATGTTACTATCTTGAATGTTTTTAACCTTACATTTTGACTGATGACACTGAAGTATTTTCAGGCAGGTATAACAGGGTGTTTCATTAATATTGTGGAAAATATTCCATGGGAAGATTCCATGCTGGAAAATAGAAGTATTTCTTCATAAATTGAAAAAACTCCGTTTTTATAGGAAACTTTGACATCCTGTATAGGTAGATAGATGAAGTTTATTGTGTTGAGAAAAAAAATACATAGAAATAAAATAATTGAGAACCTTTTTTTCGATTTTTTTTTCACCAGCCTGTACATATACCCTGTGAGCTAAATTCCAATTTCGTCTATTTTGTAGCTGAGCCGACAACACCGCCAGTCGTTTGTTGTTGCCGTTTCGGTTGTCTGCGGGTGAGATATAGCTGGCAAAGAGAAATCCGAAAACTATTAAGTAATCCGGCTTTGATCTTTTGTCAACCAATTATCGAAGAATTTGTTGTTCTGGTTCAGGACCGTGCACCGTCAAAAAAACGCAAAAAAATATTTTTTCCAGACGGTACCAGACAACAGAAAAAATGTTGGTGGATTCCAAAGGAAATGATTATGGGTATTTATCGGTTGATTCACCTTGTGGCCGATTCTATGATTCAAAAACTACCATCAATAATTTCTCTCCATGAAACACACAATTTATATATCTTTTCTTTCGTGAAATTCTCGATGTTTTGTCGTTTTCGATTTCATTAAAAATATATTTGTATTTTCAAATCTTTCAAAAACAATGAGTCACTGACAAATAGAGAATATCTTTTTTTTTAACATCTGAAGGTTAAATTCCATGCGCTGTGACATTTTGTCGATTTGAAATAATTATTAAAATTTTAATTCTTCAGAAACGAGGAGAGAAAATCTCAGAAAACACATTTATCAACGATTAACACATTTAACACAAAGAATGATTATCAGTTTGGAGATCTTTTTGTGGAATTGTTTTAAATGTGATACATCGTGGTGTCCCATTTGAAAAAAACAAAGTGTGTCTTGAGAATGCGTTGTTTATTTTTCATCAGATTCACGAGTTAGATCGACGATCTATCTCGATTAAAAAGACGTTGTTTCTAGCGAAAATCAATCACAGGGCGTCCACCCACAAATACCATCGAATTTGGCCCACCCTGTACATGGGATCTCGATGTGGGCGAATCAGGAGAGTGGAATGATAATAATTGGGAGACTGCAGGAGAAACGTGCTAGATAAAGCAATTAAGTAATTGATAAACAACCCCTTCTAGGAGAGAATAACGCTAAGAGGTACAGAAACACAGTGTTGCCAACTTCTTCTGAATAAAATTCCCACACGTCAGGTTGAAAATCCCTTTTATCACACAACGAAGTTTGGAAATTTCCACAAGAATGAAACTGTTGACGATTCGAAAAATAAATGCAACACACGAAATGAGAAAAAAAGGGAAATCAATCAGGTCTAGTATGTCATTTCCAGGGTACTTACAGCTTTTTGGAATTTGTCTCCTCGTTAGAATTTCAATATATTTGCAGTAAGGAGAGTTTTAAAATCTGCTCCAAAATAAAACTGCTCTTTAAGTTTAAGAAAGACATTTTCTCTATTTGTCAACAAATATTTTTAAAAAATACCAAAATTATTCAAACTTCTCTCAAACAAAGATGCCAAAAAATCCCATAATGTGTTCTTCCTTGCTCCCATAAATCAAGAAAACTCCCACCGAATGGGAAAATTCCTAGAGGTCGACAACACTGTAGAGTCAAGGAACGAGGGGATGATAAATATCCTCGTCGAGGTGAGCGTTAGAACAGGTTGGTAGCAGAGATATTTCGTGTTTTCATTTAAAATTGATGGGATTGCTGCATGAACATGGAGAACGCTCGAATAGGTTATGAACAACTAGGTTCGCAGCCGAGATATACCAGAAATTATTGAAGATCCAAGCTATCCGGAACACAAAGAAAGACACGTGTTTAAATCTGGCAATAAATCAGCGGTTATTTAGGATTCGGAGTGTCTGCTACGACCGAAAAAGAATGAACATGGGTCGTGAACTTGGAGATGATATTTCCTAAATATTCACGAAACGCCGTTTGAAAAATTCATGCGATTCGGCACAAAAACTGAACTTTCTATGGCCAACGCAGTGAAGACAAAATGATTCAAAAAAATCATTCAGGAGTTTATGATTCGAGGTGGGGCTGCTCCGAACTATTTTCATTTTGAAAAACGGGGAATGAAAATCCCATGACAACTGAAGAAAATATTTTTAGGTACTTTTTGAGTTCAGCAATTATAATAATTATTTCAGTATATTTGTTGTGAAGACAGATTTATGACCCACCCCAGAATGTCAAAACTTCAAGCTTCAACTTCAATTGCCTGAAAGAGACATTCTGTATTTGGCAGTGACAAATATATTCAATGAATATCGAAATTTCTACTCATGTTAGTGCAGTGGATCTGCTCCCGTTATTCAAACACAATTTGAATAATATCTCTCTTGGTAATCTTCGTTTGTTGTTTGCCATTTTTGACAGTAAACAATAACTGTTTTCACGGTTTTTTTACGTATTTCAACGTTTGTCAAACCTTTTTCGAAGTTTTCAACGTTTCTTGACGTACTTCAACGCTTGTGGAACCTCATACATGATGCTTTTTTCACGGATGTTCGACGCTTTTTCACGGATGTTCGACGCTTTAACACGCTTTTGACCGACACATTTTTTCCACGGATGTTTGTCACGTTTTTGATGGATAAAGACAGTTTTTTCAAGGATTTTTGATGCTTTCTCACGTTTTTGACAGATACATAACTCTTTTTCCACGGATTTTTGACGTACTTTTCACCTTTTTGAATGATACATAACTCTGTTCCTACGGATGTTTGACGTTATTTTCTGATTTTTGACGGATACATAACGCTTTTTTCACATACATGGATGTTTGACGCTTTTACACGATTTTGACTCATACATAACTCTTTTTCCACGGATGTTTGTCGTTTTTTTCACGTTTTTGACGGATAAAGATGATTTTTCCAACGATTTTTGACGCTTTTATACGATTTTGACTCATACATTATTCTTTTTCCACGGATGTTTGACGTTCTTTTCACGTTTTTAACGGATAAAGACGCTTTTTACAAGTATTTCCGATGCTTTTTCACGTTTTTGACGGATACATAACTCTTTTCCTACGGGTGTTTGAGGTTCTTTTCACGTTTTTGACGAATACATAATGCTTTTTTCACGAATGTTCGACGCTTCTTCATGGATGTTTGACGCTTTTACACGCTTCTGTCTCCTTTTCCACAGATGTTTGTCGTTTTTTTCACGTTCTTTGACGGATAAAGACGCTTTCTCCAAGGATTTCTGATGCTTTCTCACGTTTTTGACGGATACATAACTCTCGTTTCGTGGATTTTATCACGTTTTTGCATGATACATGACGCCTATTCACCACGTATGCTTGTCGCTTTCCACGTTCCTGTCCGGCTCCAACATAACCTCACATATAATACCAATCATGAGCATCTAATAAGGTCACTTTCGAAATTCGGGTGTGCTCATGTGGTTCAAAAATGACTACGTTGGAGCTCGAATTTTCTCACGTATAACCTCTTCCAGGACGTTTTCCTCGGTGTCGAAAACTCCCCCTCCGCCCCGCTTTTTCCCTCCCTCTCCAATTCGGATCGTGTCATTTCCTCTGACAGTCACGCCGCTGGGCCAGGCGAGGGAGCGAGATGGGGGGCTAGAAAAGGACGAAACGCCTTCGGAGATCAATACGGCCTGTGGCGTTTAAAGGATCCGGTCAGGACTTCGGGACTTGATACAAAGTTTATACGGTTTTCGTACGTACGACTGACTGTTTGGCAACCGCACGGAACCTACTTCGCGAGGCGGCAGGACCGGATCCAGGAGCGAGGTCCACGAATCAGAGAGCTCGAACTTTACAACACCGAGGGCCGGTTTGTCAATCACAAATTATCAGTGAGATAATGCCTAACTGTCAGTTATAATGAGAAGGTGAGTTTATCAATGACAGGATAACTCTCATCTGGCAGTTAAACTAGCCGGTAACTATCTAGAAGTTTCAACTGGTGGATAAGTAGATAACTAGAGGATAGCTCACGAAGATATCACAGAACGTGACACAAAAACGTCAGACGACAGACGATACACTTGTGGAAGTGTTATTGTTCCATTTTTGTGCAATAATTACCTATCAGTTCGAAATTCAAGTGAATCCTCAATCAATTCCAATATTGATAATAGAGTATGTTTCTGCATTCTGAATCTTGCATGAAAATCAGGGTCATCCCATTTCTCGAAATTATCAACTCTTTCCCTTACGATATAAGGCCTCCGTTCGTGTTGAAGAACTTCCACAATATCCAAATCTTCATCACTGTCGAATATGTAATCCTCCACAAAATCCATCTTCTATTCAAAAGTATATTGATCTGGAACTCGATAAACCAGCCCAGATCCAAACAAAACAACAGCAATACATATTTTCAAAGGTTATAAACGTTATAAAACATTGTCATTTTGAGTCCATTTTATTTATTTATCACTATCGCCAACATACCTCACCTGTCAGTTAACAAACTATTGGATAAAAAGTATTTGAAGAACCAAACTCAAACTATATCTGCAGGTTACTCATATCTGACGGGTACATAACTAGCAGATAAATCTGGAACTTGATAAAGCGGCCCTGAACGTTCCTGAATAATATACCGCGCGATAATCTTTTTTTATGCGCGATTCTCAGTAGCTGAGCATTTTATCATGAGACAGTCGCATCTATGAGGAATTTGCAGTTAGAACGTTCCTGTCAAAGTCAATTTTACAAGTGTTTATCGTTCATGTTACTTTTCACGCAGCTCGAATAATGTCATTAATTCCAGGCGGTGATTCCTTGTCATATTTCAAAAGTTCACATAAACGTGTATCCTAACTTGCTTCGTTTCCGAGTAACGAGGTGTCAAATTATTTTTGTTCATTTTCTAGCTTTTTGTGGGATTTTCTCTCCTCGTTTCTGAAAAATAGAGTAGAAGTTATTAAAAATTATTTCAATATATTTGTAGTAAGGACATATTTTGTGATCTGCCCCAAAATGTCACTGCGCTTGAAATTAAACCTTCAGATACCTAAAGAAGGAATTCTCTATTTGTTGGTAACACTTTGTTTCTGAAAAATTTGGAAATACAAATATATTTACTAAGAATAAAACCTCTACTTATCTTGGTGGACGTTTCGGAAACGAATCTGCTCCCGTTCTCAACACAATTAAAATATTTTTCTCTTCGCAAAATTTTCCAATATGTTGTCGGTTTTGACACTGAAAAGTGACAATTCGGTAGACGGAGGAATTCTGATTACAAGGTGTTTTCATCAATTGATATTGAATTTTCCATTTTCATATTCAATTTTCAGAAGTGGGTGCCAAGTTCTTATCAACTGAACAAGAAGCAATATTATTGTCTCCGTTCAGGAGAATGCAAGCAGACTCTTTGATTTTCCGTTTTTGGTTGTTGTCTTCTATTGGGGCAGATCACAAAATCTGTTCTCACTACAAATATATATTGAAATAATTTTAAATAACTTCTACTCTATTTTTCAGAAACGAGGAGAGAAAATCCCACAAAAAGCTGGAAAATGAATGTACCACCTCCTCGAAAAACTTACAGACAGTATTATTTTTGTTATCAACTCGAAAGTCTTTACGCTGATTTTAATGAAACTAGGTTTGTTTGTAACCCCCCCCCCCCTCCATTTCTACGCCACTGTTTAGCCATTAATTTCAACGGAATCATTAGCGTACAATATTTATTATCGCAAATACCGATCGGGTTACCTTCTGGAAACCGTTTTTGACTGCAAGTTTTGAACCACTCTGTATATCGTAATGATTTTTTGGTGTGATGTTCAATCAAAAGATAGACATTATTTGACACCGAAACCAACGAAACGAACAAAAACAAGTTCAGCAGGAATATTTAGTACAATTGTTTCAAACAGTTTTCGAACAAAGAGAAAATCGGTTCATCTCAAAAACAGCTAGTTTTATCGGAATAACGAAAGAGTACCTTTTTTGGATAAAAATCTCTCGAGTATCCAGAAACGTTGTTTGTAGCTGAAAATAATGACAACCAATTGCTGTTTTCTGATGAAAGAATACACCAAGAAATCTTTACAAAATGCAAAGTCATTCAAAAATTACAGCCAAAAACGTTAATTCTAAAGTATGTCTTTTAGCTCTTAGTAGTGACATAAAGGAAAAAAAAAACAATATGTGACCACTGGTGCTATTTTGACCTTCCATATTACTCATAACTCAGTAGTTCATACGGTTGTGGAGATATCAATGTTAACGACACTTGAAAAAACACCCTTTACATATTCCACCGCTAGCTAACCTGATGTGCTATGAATATTATAGAATTTTTCGTGCTGTCAAAAATTTAAAAACTGGTAAAAACTGAAAAAAAATCAGAATTTACCTACCCAATGACAAACAATGACCGTCTTCTCGGTCGGTGTATGAAAGACAGTGTTGCCAGTTCATTTTTTAGCTCGAAAGGAAGCATGAAACGAAACAGTTTATCGCTGCTCAAAAATCACCTCATTTCTACGACGACTAAGAAAGAATTATCTAATAATATGTGAACTGAATGTTGGACGATTTTTTGATTAGCAAATGACAACTCAGGATGACATCAATCATCCGAAGACAACATTCACAATCTAGTGCAAGCAGTCTTTTCTTCCCATCATTTCAAAAATTATGTACAAGATATCCATACAAGAATGATTTTGGGTAGTAGATCTGCTGCTAGACCAGTAGATCCGGCAACTCTGGTCGAAGAAGCAGAAGAAGAAACACGAAGAACAACGAGTCGCAATCTCGAGCGAAGAAGACCAGTTCACGGCATCGAATAACTTCATTTTCTTTTATTTACTTTCTGGATTGTGTCGGGGAGCAGAGAGGGCAATATGCCGCCCAGAATGTTAAAAATCGACTCGAATTATAGTCCGGGAACTCTTCGATGTTCTCACGAAACCCGAAATCGATATATCGCGATAGCCCAGCTCTTTCCTGAATAGAATCTAGAATCTTTCGTCGTATATTCGATAGATGAACTCCACTCCAAAACCACAATGATATTTGGAAGAGTCTGGATACGTATTTCGGCCACTAGTTGCCATCTTCAGTCGACCCTTCGATCATTGAACAGACTAGATAAGTAATCCACAGCACTGGCAATACAGTTTGTTTGGAAGCAACATCTATAGTATCTATCTCTCTCTTAACAAGGATAGAAGCAGCTGATTCTCCCAGCACCAGTGCCGTGTTGTCAGAGGGGGTCGAATTTATTATTAATTCATGATGAAACCAAATTGAAAATCCGTAACAATTTCAGTAGTACTTTTCAGCATTTCTTGGTGGGGAAAATGAACAATGACAAGACACTGTCGCAGCTGACCTATGGGTATAATCAATATAATCTAATCAATTCAATTTAAATTCATTTTTATCCATTCCATTTGGGAAAATGCTTCAAAATCTCGAATGATACGACAATGGTAACTCACCTATGAAATGACGTGTTTTGATCGCCAGTTCAAATTGTCTTTAACACACCTCACAACGTCTCACCATTATATCAAATCACCAAAACAGGAAATAAACTGAGTTTCTGAGGAATTCTGAGTACACAAGACTAAACACAACTTGAATAATATCGATAAATCAAAACGTAAATAATGACAGATACCAAACAAAGCAATAATCGCCGTCGACTGTCAATATCAAATGGCGGTGTTGCAACGTTGAGCAAAAAGTATTCACGATACCCATGCTGGTCCTCGAGCCCCCAAGAAAGTAAAATTGCTGAGTCTCAGAATAATGTAGCAATCTTCTATTAATCAGAACTGATTCATAATCGTCATGACTCAAATTTATTATTATATTTGTGCATTGAACTACATGAATTCATAAAGGACTTCAAATATTATGGACTATTTATCACTTTTTGATGATTGGATATGACAACACTGGCGACGATTGGGTACTAATATTAAGATAATTCTGGGAATTCATGTTAGCTTCAGAATATTTGTTTTGTGATCCTTCTAGTGGGTTTGTTGTTCGGAGAGTCGACCTGATATTCTCCAGAAATTACCATCGAGAGTGAACCGTTTCGAGTCAGCAAATCGAATAATCTAGAGTATGGAATAGGACCAAGGTCTTGGTTCATTATTTGGTTCTTATCGAATGAATGAAAATACTTCCAAACTGTTCAATTCTGGATTGTTCATTACATGTTTGAGATTTCTCTAATTATCTAAGGTGATTGGATAACTAGTCTGAAGAATATGTTATGCAACGCTTGAGCTGAAATAAGCAATATGTTCTTTGAATCTAGTTCCCATCTTTCGACGAGTTTGTCCAATATATTTCATGTTACATTACATTATATTCCTGACTTCTCATTAAATTGACCTTGTCTCTAGGGTGACCCAATTAACTATGATTCGTATTTTTCGTCAAAAAAGCTACATTCAGCCCTTGCGTTCTGAAAATACCATTCAAATCCCTTGTGACTCTAGAATCGAAAGGCATTTTCACAAATTTCTTACTGGGTGAAGTTACATTCAGCTGAACTTACAGCCAGTGGTTTGGATTCCACGTGTATAAACTGTAGACCCCTCACCATTGCTTGCTTCAGAGTTGCTTCGGCTAAACTAAAGAGATCATAAGGAGTGAAATATCAAAATTTGATCTTGATTTTGCCTATTCGAGTACGATTCTCCCGGCCTATTATGAGGCACGGAATCACACACATCTCGCTAACGCGCATTAAAATCTGATAGTTCTCGGTTCATTGGCTCCCATGCATGCTTTATAATAAATCACATTCTTCTGAGCGGCAAGTGAATATGCCATGTCTCGGTGCTGTTCATTTTTTTTTTCTTCGGCCACTTTTTCTACATCGTCTCGTATTGAGTGATATCAGTAAAACGGAACGGGTTTCGTCGATATCAGGAATGTCTCCGTTCACCAACAGGAACAAAGCTACCGTCTGTCGCTATAAATCAAAGAGCCACTCTGAATTCGACGTTCACTTATGATGATGTCTTGGATAGCGACATATTTTTATCGATCCGGCAACAGCGTACTTTCTTCGAAATCCAGTCTAATCTGACAACTATGGCGCTGTGAAGCTCCAAGGTCAATAGAACGGTGGTGGAGAAAAAGTCTGGGTTCTTAGGATGAAGAGAGCTGGCAACAGCGCTCTGTGGTTCGTAGACCGAAATTATTGTTCTTCAACAACCCGTCAAAATAAAAAATTTCAACGATTTGATAATTTTTGTCTGAATTTCAAGTACGATCTGACTACGAAGAAAAAATCAAGAAATAAATCCTAATCTAAAGAAGAAAGTCTGAATTCGAAGAAAATTTACCAAAAAAGTATGAATCCAAGGAAAAACGTCTAAGTTCCAAGAAGAAGGTCTGAATTTATAGGGAAAAGTTTAAATTTCAAAAAAATTTATAGAAAAACCTCTGAATTCGTAGAGAGATGTCCTAATACAGAAAAACTTTGAATTCAAAAGGAAATGTCTGAATTCATAGAAAAAGTCTAAATTCCAAATAATGCCTGAATTCATAAAAAAAGTCTGAATTCAAAGAATCAAATTCATAGAAAAAAGTCCGAATCTAGAAAAAAAAACTCTATATTCCAAGAAAAAAGCCTGAATCCAGAAGGAACATTGAATTCGGAAAATGTCTAAATTCCCAAAAAAATGTTGATTCCATGAAAAAGTCAGAACCCATAGGAAAAAGTCTAAATCAAAAAAACAAGTCTGAATTCAAAGAAAAATATCTTGATTCCAAAGAAAAACGTTATAAGTGAAGAAAATGTCCGAATTCCAAGGGAAAAGTGTGGATCCAAAGAAAAAAAAATCTGAAAATCTCAAGTACAAATATGAAGAATGAGATTGAAACACGCAACGGTGTGAAATTGAAAATGTATCATCACTTTGGAAAAAATCGAAGCAATAGTAGTGAATCTACCGCTGAAACACCAATCCGACGGAATCCCAGCAGGCTTGCTTGGCAGGACGTCCCGATAATCCCGTTCTGCGTTTTCTTCTGCGCTCGAGAGAATGATCCTTTGTTCGTCCTCTATTCGAAGCCATCGCCGTTGATTGGATAGCCCCAATTAGGCTTTTGCGGAACGCGTAGAATACACGAGGGTACTCGTGAGGCGAAACGTCGCAGTGTAATACAATATGCGAAAAAATCACAGTGCAATTGAGAGACGAAAGATGACAAGCACCATATAATGAAGGCAAATGCTATGCAATAAAATGAAACCGAAACACATTGCAAATCGGATGAGACGCAAAGTAGTGCAAAATCAAGGTGAAAGAAGGTATGCACAACAATGCAATACAATACGAAAGCATGCAAAGCTACGTAACGCAATGTCATACAATAAAACGCAATTCAAAGTAACGCAAAATTATGTAATGCAAAACAATGCGATGTAGTTTGACGCAAGCCAAACGACATAGTGCAATAAAACGCTATTCAAGACAACATAATGCGATGAAACGCTATACAAAGCAAAGTAATGCAATAAAACGCTATGCAAAGCAAAATAGTGCGATGAAACGCTACACAAAGCGAAGTAATGCAATAAAACGCTATGCAAAGCCACGTAATGCAATAAAACGCAATGCAAAGAGGAGTAAGGCGATAAAACGCGATGCGAACCGACGTAATACGATAAAACGCTATACAAAGCCACGTAATATAATAAAACGCAATGCAAAACGATGTGAGGCAATAAAACGCTATAGAAAGCAACGTAATGCGATGAAACGCTATTCAAAGCAATGTGATGCAATGAAACGCAGTACAAAACGACGTAATGCAATAAAACGTAATGCAAAGCGGAGTAAGGCGATAAAACGTGATGCGAACCGTCGTAATACGATAAAACGCTATACAAAGCCACGTAATGCAATATAACGCTATATAAAGCGATGTCATGCAATCCAACGCAATGCAAAACGACGTAAGGCAATAAAACGCTATAAAAAGCAACGTAATGCGATGAAACGCTATACAAAGCGACGTAATGTAATAAATCGCAATGCAAAGTGACGTATTGCAATAAAGAAGCGATGCAAAACGACGTATTGCAATAAAAAAGCGATGCAAAGCGACGTATTGCAATAAAAAAGAGATGCAAAACGACGTATTGCGATAAAAAGCGATGCAAAGCGACGTATTGCAATAAAAAAGCGATGCAAAGCGACGTATTGCAATAAAAAAGCGATGCAAAGCGACGTATTGCAATAAAAAAGAGATGCAAAACGACGTATTGCGATAAAAAGCGATGCAAAGCGACGTATTGCAATAAAGAAGCGATGCAAAGCGACGTATTGCAATAAAAAAGCGATGCAAAGCGACGTATTGCAATAAAAAAGCGATGCAAAACGACGTATTGCGATAAAAAGCGATGCAAAGCGACAAATTGCAATAAAAAAGCGATGCAAAGCGACGTATTGCAATAAAAAAGCGATGCAAAACGACGTATTGCGATAAAAAGCGATGCAAAGGGACGTATTGCAATAAAAAAGCGATGCAAAACGACGTATCGCAATTAAAAAGCGATGCAAAGCGACGTATTGCAATAAAAAAGCGATGCCAAGCGACGTATTGCAATAAAACGCAATGCATAACGACGTAAGGCAATAAAAAAGCGATGCAAAGCGACGTATCGCAATAAAGAAGCGATGCAAAGCGACGTATTGCAATAAAAAAGCGATGCAAAACGACGTATCGCAATAAAAAAGCGATGCAAAGCGACGTATCGCAATAAAGAAGCGATGCAAAGCGACGTATTGCAATAAAAAAGCGATGCAAAACGACGTATCGCAATAAAAAAGCGATGCAAAGCGACGTATTGCAATGTAAAACGCAAAGCAATGCGGCGTATTCCTGTTAGGACGCTATACGACGGCGATTTCTCGAGCGAAAACCATTACGATTAGCGTATTGGAGACGCGCCCGCTGATTTAAAGGGCGACACAATCTGCTCGGGCTCCGTGTCATTTCACCGCCCGCCGCCCGCAGCCCACCGCCCGCTCGGTCCCTCGACGATAAAGCGTTCCGGCGGCTCGAAGCCGGTTGCGTGGCGGCGTCGGCGTCGGCGTCGTTTGATACCGATCGCGCGACGCCATCGACGCAGCTTTCCTCGCCCGATGAGCCTATCACCTGCCTTTTTCTTCCTGTTGCGGATTCGGTCTCGTGAGGGTTAGGGAAATCAAGTTGAAATTAGAAATAATGTGTGACTTCATTTTGGACACCCTGTACAGGTCGCGCTCGAACGACGTTTCGGTTACACAATTTTTCTATCGAGATTCCTGCGTCCAATTAATGATGAACAATTTCCCGACCGTCTATATTCACACACGCGATACATTTTTTTTTAAATGGAAATCATTAGGCAACACGTGTTCGAGCTAATCACAATCCATCATGAAGAAGTGCTCATAGAATTCGAGATGAACGCGGGCGAGGCGACTACGATATAGAGTCAGACGAGTAGTAGCGAGTCACTAGGAAATTCGGGGAAATTTGTCAACGATCGATTGTATTCGATCGAGTCGAAAAACAATTCGTCAAATCGAAATTCAGCGAGAACATTTTGAAAAGCAAGGTGTCATTGAGACTGACTTTTAGGTAACTTAAAGTTGAATGTCAGATGCAATGACATTACAAATAAGATCAACAAATTTTGAATATTTCAAATTTTCAACTCATTGAAAGTTTTTTCTTGGAATTTCCACTCATCATCTTGTTATCAGTCACTTATTTTGGCCTAAATAGCACAAAGTTGACTTTGACGCGCGATATCTCCGAAACGGTTAGACTTACAGATGAGATCGACTCACCAATCGATTTTTCAGACATTTTTCTACTGCTGAGGAGGAATTCAGCACGATCAGACGAAAAATAAAAATTTTCGTCGATGGTCGAAAATTCCTTCTACAATTTTTCCGACTATCAGTATGGTCGATTTTTCCAAGAATCTGAAAGTTATCTCAAAATTCTGAAAAAAAACACATAGACTATTTCGGATACGTAGATTACGGAACTGCTATCGAAAAAACTCAATTCGTGAAGGTAACTTGGTAATTCCAATCCGAACTGCTTATTTTGGCAGAAAAAGCACAAAGTTGACTTTGACGCGCGATATCTCCGAAACGGTTAGACTTACAGATGAGATCGACCCACCAATCGATTTTTTAGACATTTTTCTACAAGGAAAAGAAAATTCAGCACGATCAGTCGAAGAATGAGAATTTCCGTTCATGGTCGAAAATTCAATGAACAGTTTTTCCGACTTTCAGTATGGTCGATTTTTCCAAAATTCTAAAAGTTATTTGAAAATTCTGAAAAAAATCACATAGACTATTTTGGATACGTAGAAAACGAAAATGTAATCGAAAAAACCTAATTCGTGAAGGTAACTTGGTAATTTCAATCGGCAGTGCTTATTTTGGCAGAAAAAGCATAAAGTTGATTTTGACGCGCCAATGTGATCTATCTGCAAGGAAACTCGATAGCATTTGAAGACTCAATTTGTTCTTCGATTGACAACTGCCACTTTCGTGTCAGCCTGTTGATCTCTGGTAAAGAAAGTCATTTTGCCGGTGGTTAACGATTCTTGAGCTCTCTCGATATCGAATGAGCTTGATGTTGATTGCCTTTTCCATTAATTCAGATATCACAGGTAGTAAGCAATCGGTCATAGTTGTGAGGTAGGGATTTTCGTGCTGGTTTTTTGGAATCGATTGGACTCGAGCTATCTTCCAGTTAGAAGAGGAAACACCAAGATTGTAGGGAAGGGTGAAGTCTCACACCCGTCTGAGAATAAAGCAAAAATATAATAACCTGATGTGTGTGAGAGCAGATTGTTCGAATGAGACAACGTACTCGGCCATCTCAACTGCTATTCTCTCGTCTCCATCGAGGTGAAACTAGTCGCTATAGTTTTCGTAGGACGGGTGGACAGACAGACAGACAGACAGTAAGAAAGAAAGAAGACTGGGACGAGCTGAAGGCAACCGGCAGCTTTCTCTTCCATTGTATCGGCATTTCTACGTGGGAGTTTCATGGCTATCGATGTCGAAAATCCAAATCGACCGTTTGATTGTCAGGAGATCAAGTCGACGGAATTTTCTCTCTCGCGAGTCGATTCCGACATATCGTCCTGTTATTTACATAACTATACGGGGTGAGCGACCGAGGGTTCAGAGTTTCACGTGCCTTCCGAGCATCTGGAACAGTCCAAAACAGCACGGTTGGTTTGTACTCGTACAATTTTCTCCAAAAGAATTCGGAGATTCTGCGCCTGTCCGAAGAATTTGTCTGCCAACACATATTTCCAAACGTCAAATAAGAAACTTTCAGTATATTTTAATTTTTCCAAATTTTTCAGGATTTTCTCTTCTCTTTTCCAAAATTAAAAATAGAAATTTCAATATTTTAGTGGTGATCGTTTCGAAAGCAGACTCGTTTCCGATACATCCACCACTGAGTAAAGAAATTTTGATAGCCGTTAAAGATATATTTGTCTTCCAAAAATTTTTGAAAACAAGGTGTCACAGACAAATAAAGTCGAATTTCTCTCTTGGGTATCTGAAGACTAAATTTCAAGCTTCATGATCTGTTCTTAACACAAATATATTGAAATAAATATTATAATTTCTATTTTCATTTTTAGAAATGAGAGAATCCCAAGAAATCTGGAAAAATCATTATATTTATTTGATTTTATTTTTTTCTGTTCGATTACTGTTTCGACAAATAATCTTGAACGAAAAGTACTAGTTCTATATTATCAAAAAAAAAAACCGTAATGCATTTTCCTGCTTCCAGGTTTTTTAGATCATGGAGACTAATACTCCAATACAGGGTGGTTCAAAAGCACAGTTTATTTCCCCTGCTTGAAAAAGTGACTGAAAGTAAATTATTTCGAATTCTTCAAATTTGATTCATAGACCACCTGATGGATCTTGTCGAGTGCCACATTTTCAGAGTAAATCTTCAACAGTTGAGCCAAATCACAGTTACTCCAATACAGGGTGGTTCAAAAACACAGTTGATTTCCTTCGCTCGAAATAATATTAGATTTGTGAAAATGTCTCTTAAAAATAGTATATCCATTCGGTTTTTGTCAAGTGAGCCGTGAATCAGCCTGTTTATATTGATACTCCATTTATAATAACTGAAAAATCAAGAAAACGAATGCCTCATTGTCGTTATTTTCACGCACTCAATGCATTCATTTTTCCATTCCTATCACGATTCACCCATTATCAATTCAAAAATAATTAGCTAAATACTAAGCAATGCCATTCAAAGGCCGACACACGTATACACCGACGTAAACAACATTTATAATAACAAAAATACTAGCCACGTCATCGTCCAATCAATCACAATTCTGAAAAATATTCGATACGGCGCTGCGCCGTGTATTTTCGAATTGATGGAACTGGCACCACTCCAAATTCAAAAATATTGAATCGAAACATTCTTAGATACACAGTACAGTTCAACACTCACTCGATCGAGATTCAAGCGACTATGAATTCATTACTTAATAGCAGGGTTGCCACACGCTGGTCAGACGAAAAAAAAATCACTTTGCCGTAGTCCGGCCACCCTGTGTATTGTTGCTCGACGATAAGTTTCGGAAGCGTGGGGGGAAATTCCACCCCTAACTAGGGGATGTTCCGGAACCTCCTCGAGAAAAATATGTTCCGTAATAGCACAGTTATTTGGCAACATTTTCATTGCTAGCAACCATCGAATAACAAAATGAAAGGCGGAACCGTTCAATTGTACACTCTCAATGATAATAATAATAATAATAGTCTTCATTCCAAAGAACAGCTAGGTGCAATAGTTATTTAACAACTAGTGAATTAATCGTCTTTGAATATACGAGAAGGTTACAAGATTTTTTCCTACGAGCGTGCGGAAAGGTAACTTTTCCGAACGATTTTTTCTTTTACGCACGATTTTTACTTTCACGCAAGATTTTCTCTTCAAAGAATAATAATTTGATTGAAGATCAGTACATTGTACAATGAGCATGAAATGACATACATTTCTCACGAGTAGATATATGAAATTTTGTAGTACGAGCGAATTATTTTTTTCATTACAGATTCTATCAAAAGCACTCATGTCGTTATTGAATATACGAATATTGAAAAATATAACAAAAATTGAACAGTGACTACTCTCATCGATTTGAAAAAAAAAATCGAAAATAAGTAACTTCCCCAGGATTCGAACCACCTACCTTATCAACCATTAACCAGCGTAGAACGACTGCTTCCTTAAAAGTTACTTTTCCGCACGAGTGCTGAAAAGTTACTCTTCCGCACAATTTTTATATTGTTGAAAATGTATGTAACTATTCTGTCTTATGTGTCATTTTGTAGCATTATTATAAAATCTTGTTCAATAAGAACCTTTTTTTTTTCATGAAAAAGATGGACAGAAACACTAGCAGGAAAAACATTGTACCTAACTCTCGCGGAAAATGTCTTTTCCGCACTTGTTAGGTAAATAACTATTCCGCAATTTGCAATGAAAAAGAGGAAACTCATTTGAGGAAGTTTCGAAAAAAAATCTCTTCTGTTACTGCCAATCCATGATGTGCAGGATGTTTATAGAGAGGCATTTACTCAGAGAGGAACTCTATATTTTCCGTGAAAAACACGAGACCTTCTTGAATATACCCTGCGATATTTGTTTGTATTCTAGCTGAGCGAAAAAATGATATTTCATTTCAGGTAACGGTCAATATGAATCCCAGAAATTCCGCTATTTCAAAATTAGTATTAATCGATCTGATCTTGAATAAACATCGAAATACAGGCGGATTCCCAGACGAAACGGTACCAATAAAGTTCATCCGCATATCGTTGGCTGGCCGCCATTTTGTCGTCTTTCCTTTCGCCATTTTATTCGAAGCCAGCGATTGTTCGTTCGCCGCATTTGCATCTAGATGAGGTGTCGCAAGCGTGCTCCATTCCTCTCTTCAGGGAATGCTGTCGGATTTTCTGAGCGACCGACGGTTGAACGAACGAGAAATTGTGACACCCGGATTGTATAATTCGAATCAGAGCACGGGCGTCACATTAATATCCCCTGTAACTAGACGGCGTCGGTGTGATGATCGAACAAACCACCAATCGATGATGTCAGTGGAACGTTCATGTTATGACTTCGGTACGACGTTGCAAAAACGTCATTTCTATACGTGAAAAATACGTTATTCATATAACATTGAACTGACGACTTGTCAATGATGAAGTTTCTTAAGGTGAATTGTAGGGTGCTCAAGTAGATCTCTTGTACCTGCAGGCTGCAAGATGAATATGTAGAAATACTGTTAGTTCTATTATGTTCTAGTAACGTCTTGACAATGATGAATTTCCTTTGGGGAAATTGTAGGGAGTGAAGCATATCCTTGTATCTGGAGTTCAAAAGATATGTCAGTGACGTTCATGTTATGACTTCAGTACGATGTTGCAAAAACGTTTTTTCTATACGTAGAAATTACGTTATTCATATAACATTGAACTAACGACTTGTCAATGATGAAGTTTCTTCGGGCGAATTGTAGGGTGCTCGAGTAGATCTCTTGTACCTGCAGGCTGCAAGATGAATATGTAGAAATAACTTTAGTTCTATTATGTTCTAGTAACGTCTTATCGATGATGAATTTCCTTTGGGTAAATTGTAGGGAGTGAAGCATATCCTTGTATCTGAAGTTCAAAAGATATGTCAGTGGAACGTTCATGTTATGGCTTCGGTACGGCGTTGCAAAAACATCATTTCTATACGTAGGAATTACGTTATTCATATAACATTGAACTGACGACTTGTCAATGATGAAGTTTCTTAAGGTGAATTGTAGGGTGCTCAAGTAGATCTCTTGTACCTGCAGGCTGCAAGATGAATATGTAGAAATACTGTTAGTTCTATTATGTTGTAGTAACGTCTTGACAATGATGAATTTCCTTTGGGTAAATTGTAGGGAGTGAAGCATATCCTTGTATCTGAAGTTCAAAAGATGTGTCAGTGGAACGTTCATGTTATGGCTTCGGTACGACGTTGCAAAAACGTCATTTCTATACGTGAAAATTACGTTATTCATATAACATTGAACTGACGACTTGTCAATGTCAAGTTTCTTCGGGCGAATTGTAAGGTGCTCGAGTAGATCTCTTGTACCTGCAGACTGCAAGATAAATATGTAGAAATACTGTTAGTTCTATTATGTTCTAGTAACGTCTTATCGATGATGAATTTCCTTTGGGTAAATTGTAGGGAGTGAAGCATATCCTTGTATCTGGAGTTCAAAAGATATGTCAGTGACGTTCATGTTATGACTTCAGTACGATGTTGCAAAAACGTTTTTTCTATACGTAGAAATTACGTTATTCATATAACATTGAACTAACGACTTGTCAATGATGAAGTTTCTTCGGGCGAATTGTAGGGTGCTCGAGTAGATCTCTTGTACCTGCAGGCTGCAAGATGAATATGTAGAAATAACTTTAGTTCTATTATGTTCTAGTAACGTCTTATCGATGATGAATTTCCTTTGGGTAAATTGTAGGGAGTGAAGCATATCCTTGTATCTGAAGTTCAAAAGATATGTCAGTGGAACGTTCATGTTATGGCTTCGGTACGGCGTTGCAAAAACATCATTTCTATACGTAGGAATTACGTTATTCATATAACATTGAACTGACGACTTGTCAATGATGAAGTTTCTTCGGGTGAATTGTAGGGTGCTCGAGTAGATCTCTTGTACCTGCAGGCTGCAAGATAAATATGTAGAAATACTGTTAGTTCTATTATGTTCTAGTAACGTCTTGTCGATGATGAATTTCCTTTGGGTAAATTGTAGGGAGTGAAGCATATCCTTGTATCTGAAGTTCAAAAGATATGTCAGTGACGTTCATGTTATGACTTCGGTACGACGTTGCAAAAACGTTTTTTCTATACGTAGAAATTACGTTATTCATATAACATTGAACTAACGACTTGTCAATGTCAAGTTTCTTCGGGCGAATTGTAGGGTGCTCAAGTAGATCTCTTGTACCTGCAGGCTGCAAGATTAATATGTAGAAATAACTTTAGTTCTATTATGTTGTAGTAACGTCTTGTCAATGATGAATTTCCTTTGGGTAAATTGTAGGGAGTGAAGCATATCCTTGTACCTGAAGATCAAAAGATGTGTAGGTACAAAGAAAGTTAGTTTTATTACGGTACAGTGTCCTTTTTACCTGAAGAATACGAGTTGTGTATAAATAACGTTTGTTCTATTACGCTGCAGTAACGTCCTGTCACTGATGAAGTTACATTGGGTAAGTTGTTGGGATGTAGACCACAAGATGCTGTAGGAATAACATCAGTTTGATCACGTTGTGGTAACGATTATGAAGTTTCTTTAGTCTTCATCGCTCCGTAGTGATGTCTCATCAATAATGAAGTATGAAGGATTCAAGTTCAATTGTACCTGAAGACTAAAAAATGTGTAGAAACAAAGTAAGTTTTATTACGTCGCATTGACATATTGTCAATATTAAAATTTGTCTGGGTGAAGTGTGGAGAAGTCAAGGAGATCTTTTTTACCTGGAGACTACAAGATGTGTAGAAATGACGTTAGCTCCATTACGTTGAAATGACGTTTCGTCAATGACGAAGTTCCCTTGATGAAGTTGTATGAACGTCTTTTCAATGATGAAAGTTTTCTGGGTGAAAAATGACCCGGCAACACTGTATCGCACACATTACAAGCAAAGTCAGTTTAATTTCGAGCCAGTTCAAATGGGACAGCGATTCGCGTCTTTTGATAATCAAATTAACATGAAATTGTCGAGACGTATGACTAAATGCACGGCGCGCGATATTTTTGGAGAACCGCGCACCGTTGCCAATTCTCATTCGAAGAAAATCACACATAGTAAATATCTCCATTTCATTTTACAGTGAAATACATGAAAGTGACATTTGAAGGAAGTCGATTTTCATGTCATTCGCCTTAGTGAGTCGCAATGAAGATATAAAAATTTCATTTTTCTTATTCTACCATGGTGCAAAAAGTTGTGCTTTTGCATTTTAAACAGTGTGAATAGTTCTATTTTCAGCACTAGTGCAAAAAGTAACTTGCTTTTATAAAACACTTCCATAGAGATTTGCTAACCATATAAAGCAGTTCGAAATCTGAATATTTTGAAGAAAAGAAACACATCGAGTTAATCCGATCGTAGAAAAAGTACTGTCTGCAACACGTGTAAAAGTAAAATAGCTAACCCTCATATGTAGAACCGAAGATTGAGATTTACGTTCGGCAGAAAAAAATCCCAGCACCGGGGAAATTTCCGACGATCCGGCAACGACGCTCACCTCAGGCGCGTATATACTGTATGATCGCGGATCGGCTGCTATTTTCTGCATGGCGGGATGCGAATGATGCGATCCTGAGGGGAAAATAGAAGTGTTTGTTTGCCCGTCTTTCGAGGCGTTTGACCTCTTTATAATTATTTTGCGTGCGATCGTACTATTTATATACGGTGTTTGCTAAAAATTCGGCAGCGCAATACACTTTATTATTCGTTCCTTTATATTTATACATTCGAATTGGTCGGAGAAAATCGTTTTGAAATCAGACTTTTCCATCTTCTCAATCATTACTTTTCTTATTTCATTCCTGCTGGTAAATTTCCACTGCTAGAGTCCAATCGATTCCAAAAAAAAAAGCTAGAAAACCACTACCTTACAACTATTGACCGATTGCTTACTACCTGTGATATCTGAAGTAATGGAAAAGACAATCAATATCGAGCTCATCCGATATCTAGAGAGCTCAAGAATCGTGAACGACCGGCAATATGGCTTTCGTTGCATTTGCGGATTCTATTCCACCTTCTCCTCTAGAACCTCCATCATGTTATGAGGCAAGAGGTGCAAAACAGAGATATGATGATCTGGCAAGACTTCTGAAATGGGGATCTGGAAATCTAGTAGAGCTCGGTGCAATCTTCACCAGGAAGGCAGATCACAGACAAAAGGCAATCAGATGTCAATCAATCAATAGGTCAATGAATTTGCCAGTGTAGTATCACCGACTAGGCGAATAGCTTCCTTCGGAGAGCTTCAGCGAATGTTGACTCCAGGACTGTAAAAATTTTCGCTTCGTAGATCTTAAGCAGTTGCTGGGGTTTTAAAGTACTACTTCGCATGAGAGAACCCTGGTGGTGATGATACCGAGCATGGATATCAACAACTTCAAAGGAATGATGGTACCTGACACCATGTTATTGATTCATGAGTAATGAAGACATTTTGTTTTTTTTTTTTCGTTTGATTATGCCTATTATAGCTTTCTGTTCAGGGTATGAAAGATTCATTACACAGGTGAGATCAGTGTGTTAACAAAAAAAAATAGGATGATGGAATGTCACATCAGACGTTCGATTGCTAATGGAGTTTTCGAGAAACGTAGAAATAATCGTGTTTGCAGTCGCTGTTAGATGATTTCACTGATACACCATTGTCGCAAGACCTATTACGTCGATAATTAAGATATCACGAATAATATCGATACTCGTTAGACAATAATTAAAATTCAAGGCGAATTCCAATTTGTCAACAGCTCATTCACGTGGACAAACAGTCCTTGCATCGTAATATTCAATTTGAATTTTTATTACTACGGCTGTATCTAAATAGGTTATGATACTGCGTGAGGACTCATCCAATCTGACCCCCTAGTATATTATTATATGATAAAAAAATAATTGATGATTGTCGGATGAAAAGTAAAGTCTTGAACGAAACAATAAAATAATTCGAATCGAATATATCAACAGATTTTTTTCGGGATTTTCTCTACTCGTTTCTAAAAGAAAGGTAGAAATTCCAATAATTATCTCAAGATATTTGTAAAGACGTCTTCAAAATTCAGAAAAAAAATATCAAAAAAATGGCATTTTTTGAAGATCAAGTGAGGCCCTTTGTCTTTGAGCAATTCAAGTATCAATCAACTTTCAAAGCCAATAATTTCCCTATTGGTAGTTTTTCAAAAATATGTTATGGAAGCTTTTGGCATTTTTGCAAATAGAATCACTTCCTTGTGATCACTAATTGGACACTCTGTATATGCCATGAAAAGGATAAAATACGAGGACATATGGTATTATAAATGTTGCAAGTTGTTCATGACACGATACGTATCTGATTCATTGAACAAAATGTCATAATTTCGTACACAATCTCTTTCGCGATCGTCACATGTTTGACCTATTCGAATCCATATACTTCATTAAATGCAGTCATCATCATACTATAATTAGGAGAGAGGCTCTAATTGAAACATGCCTTCATGGATTGACCTATCGTAAAACAGCGTATTATGAAATTTTAATATGAAAGTACCGATTACGGGAAAACAATCAGGTCTTTCAGTTAGAATTCTAATCAACTTTACCAGGAGTTTCGTCACCTTATCGTAATCGGTGCTTTTTTCACTGATTTCGTTCCTCATTAGACTGGGATTTATTGTTAAATCACCAATGATTGTGTGTTGACTGATTGTAGCACCAAATTAAAAGAATATGTCAGCTACGTCAATATTCTATTTTGCATATCTAATGTCTCATAACATCTGAGCAAATGCTATTTTGATCATATCTGGCAACACTGAACAACCAGAAAACCGACAGCCAGGAAATTACATTTGACAACATCTCAAAAACCATCATGTCAACATGACAACAACGACCATCAAGAAACTTGGATTTAATACTTGAGAAATGATTTTTTTTATCGATCTGGCAACATAGACCATCAAGAAACTCTGACTCCGAATATCTGTGGAATTATTATCTCTTCGATCCGGCACCACCTAACTGACGCACAATATCCGAGAAATCAATATTTTTCTCAGATCTGGCAACGCCGAACATCGGGAAACTCCGATTTAAATACCTGAGGGACAGCAAGAAATGTTTTTTTCCAATGACCGAGAAATCATTATTCGATCAGATCCGGCAACACTGAACATTGCTAGATATGGCTCGATAAGTTTGTTCAAAAATATCTTGTTAATTATCAGGTATATTTTATCGATATGGCAACGTCGAATAATCGGAACTTTCGTCTCCAAATAACCACCCAACTACAAGAAAACTTGTCCCACATTATCGGAGAACTCAATATTTTCCTCAGACCTGGCAACGTCGCAGATCGCCAGATGCGGCCGGCAGATGTTCCCGGCTCGTGCCTGCTTGGCCGTCTGCGGCCGCGACGAAGACGTCGGTCACCTGGTCCTCTTCGACACCTGTCGCCCCGATTATCGCCCTATGGGAAGGGAGAGCGCGAAAACAACGCACCATCGTCATCTCGCCGATGGCCAATGGCATGCGAGAGTGTGACGGTATTGCGAGTCATCTGCGAGTTGCCGAAAATGCCGAAAAAGAGGCATCGATTTCCATCTTCATTTTGTCAGGCGTATTGCAACTAACTTCGTTTGCATGTTAACTCTCACTGATCAAGTCAATTGTCAAAGTGGTAATAAAGTTTGAGCTTGATAATCAATAAAGTTATTAACAGATTCATTGGCAAATCGAGACGTTCATTGTTCAAGTTAACTTGCAATTCTACTTCATATAGAAAGTTCATTCAATTGAACAAACTGAAGCATAGACAAAGTTTATTTCATTTAATTGACCAATCTCGATCCGCGAATCAAGGCAATTATTGAATGAGTTTGAGTTGCAATTCCAGTTAATAGATAAAGATCATTTAATTGAACAAACTTAAGCATTGATTTAATTAGTGAATGAAGCAAACATTAAGAGTGATTACCAGAAGAATGTGCAAAATAATCTCACAAATGTACGATCATGTGTGAACTTATGAATACTTGCAACATAAAGTCTACTTGAGAGAAAATGTTTATAATTAAATTACGTTAGACAGTGATTTAACTGATAGATCATCATTCGGCGTGATTACCAGAGATATCTGCTTACTTATGAAAGAAAGATTCAAGTGCATATTCAAGTTCAATCCTACTTGCAGCAGTTTAAAGTCTGTGTAAAGTCTTCGGTCTACGAAACTCCAGTAGAAACAGAGCAAGACTTGATTGTACGAATTACAGCAGCATTTGAAATCATTCAACATTCAAAACGAGGATCGAATTTTTATTCAAGTCCGCCGAAATCAAGTGCAAAGTTTAAATCAGTGTATTCAGGTTGGAGGGAGACATTTTGAACAATTGTTGTGATGATATCATGTACGAAAGGCCTTTCTAAATTTTAACGCGTCTTAGGGCCGTAGTGAAACTTTTCCGGACTTGGTACCCACTACTCAAATGTTTTCTACTGTTGCATTGAATAACCCATAGAAGTTTGATTCCATAGTTTTGTAACACCCTGTATATATCTAAGGTTAAGTCAACTCAATAAGTGAAGCACTAATTTAATTCTCAGATCGAACAATCTAGTTAGTATTTTCAGATGTATCAGCCAATTGATCTAAATATTTCTCTAGCAAGGCAAATTTCATTTAATTGAATTGCATCAAGCAATAATTTTAATGATGGATAAAACAAGCATTTGGAGTGAATAACAGATATATATCTGCCAATTGAGCTCATGCTGCAAGCATTGAATCAATTGTTGGATTCAGCGAAAATGCATCAACGGAGATAATTTATTTATCTAAATTTTCAAGGATTATAACTAGACTGACAAAGTTTGACAATTAAATTTCTTGAGCTACGACGCTAAATGCTATGTTGGATATAAATTTGCATTATTCATCTATCAATAAATGAAAATGAGAATCGGAAGATGTTAGCAAAATATTGCATCACGCATTCATAGCTTTGAACCTAATTGAAAGATAAATCTTGCATAGGTGATTACTATGTACCAGGTGTATCTCCTGTCGAGCTTATAATTGAATAATTTATCGAAGAATTAGTTACTGACAATCACATTAATCATTAATCAATTGATAGATTAGTGTATTTTGAACTATATCTCTCAACGATAATTGTGGTACTAACACAAACTCACTCAGTATATATATAAGGCATTCGATTCTCGGGGAAAAGGCAGCTCATTATAACCGAAATAATTTTAACGACCCTAAAAATATCGAGCGACGTTTTCCGTATTTTTAACCCCTAACTTGGTTCTGCCTATACCCGCATTATGTACCAAGTGATGCCTCTGTCCTCGCCTAAAACTATTATTAGTTTTACATAATGTTTGACTTCGACCTTGCTTTCGTTATATACACAGATATGGAGGGTATTTTTAGCTCCACATGTGTTTTACTATGTAGGAATCCACTTTTATCGTGTCGATTGTATATAGATCTGAGATGTTACTCCGATTATGTTGGATCAGAGGTAGCACGTGTTATCGATCAATCGATAGTACTCGACTCATTGAAAACTATCGATACTATCCAGAGCTTGAGAAGACCATTCGAACTGGTTTGACCATTACAAACAATATGTATTGGTTTCGAAGCACGAATAGAGAAAATGCACAAAATCAACTATTCAACCAAACTAACGAAGAACTACCGGTTTTGGACAGAGCTTCAGCGTATATTTGGAAGCTGAACTTCAGAAGGCATAGTTTGGATAATTTCGAATATATCATTCTCTTCAATATTTTGTCAATTTTGGATTTTTCACGTCACAATAATCATCATAAATGGAACCTTGACTTTTTTCATCCAATTTCCACGATAATAAAAAACCACGTGTTTTTGTGACAGGTACACAGATAACATTATTGTTAAGGTGTGGTTAGTCAATGAAGATATCTATAATGATTTTCAAACCAAGGAAGATTTATAGCATATGCTAGGCGTAATCTGATGGTCATTTGCTAATAGATATTTATGCTATCATCTGACCGATTGGATGGTGAGTTATGGGAGTATAATGAGGCAGTTAATCTTTTCCTGGCTGAAGCGCGAATGGTAATGAAACCTGATTTTCGCCTTATTGTCATTTCCAAAAACAATCAAATACCGTTGAAGATTTTTCTGATCGATTGATTTATTGTTATATAATTCATTAATTAATTCTACTCCCCGTTCAAGTAGGTGGTTTAGACGAGGATAGAAAATCCCACAAAACCATAAAAATTAAAATAAAACATTAATTTTCCTCGAGAACGGTTTACTTTATCAAGAATAAACAAGAGTACCTTTTTTCAATTCAAGGTTCAAGCTACCCAAATTCATTTCTTCTCATGCCTTTATCATACAGGGTGTTGAAAAATTGAGCAGCAAAGGAATATGTTTCGAGGATACCATTTTGATGGTCCTCACTAGTGTTCCTCATATTAAATTTTAAAAATTATAGAAACCTGCAATCTTAGTTTCCAAGTTCTATCTGAATGCAAGAGAGAGATTTCCCACATTTTCACATACCCCTGTTTTGAACATAAGCGATAACTGTTCGAAATTTCATGAATCAGTTAAAAGCAATGACCAAAAGACAAGACAAATACATATTTAATAGAAAAGTAACTGAGAATTAGTGCGTACGAATTCTGATCATGTTTTTCGTTTCAGTCGAGAATAATTTTAGCTTAGCTTATACATTTTTTAGTGACGTATTACCTAATGGGTTAATAATTTGTCAGATTCTGCGTCATTTTTTTTGTGTTGAAATTTTACGTGAAATTAATAAAGATGTATTGAGTGTAGTGTAGTTGAGTGGACTGATGACTTTTGCAGGAAAAATATCCAACTCTCAAAGACTAAACTGAATCTAAATCTAAACTATCGATGATGAATATCACGTTGTAGATTCACATGCCTTGGAGTTTTCTGCGGTGATTGGTACAGTGATATATGTCAATGCTGTCGCGAGAACCGCCTCCATTTTGCATCATTGACAGAGCGCGTAACTGACCTCAAAGTATTAAAAAAATACTGTTAGTCATTTGTTATTACAGTACGATATATCCGCCTACTAGGCACACATACTTGCGGAATGTGTATCTGTAAACAATAATAATGAGTTTCCTTAAGAGGAGACTTCGGGCGAAACCAGTTGATATTTTTTCGAAATATCGTCATTCCTGTCTGGCGGTATTCGAAATGAAATGATAATTTCATGATAAAACTTACTTTTGCAGAACGTTTCTTGGTGTCTTGTGATTTACAGTAACACTCGGTACATATTGATATCTCGAACTGAGAAATAAGTGTATTCTAACTTGCTTCGTTTTCAAGATACCAGGTGTTGAATTTGAAAAAGGGAATGATTTTTCGTATATATCCTAAATAATTTTCAACCATTTTTTTCTTAAATTTAGAATTATTTGCAGCCTCAAGAAGCTAATTTAGCTTAATCTCGAAAAAAAAAAACGCTCGAACCGGTCGATTTTTATTTCGAAGCGTGAATATTTTGCGCATGTTTTCAACTTTTTCACTTCAAACCCCTTTACACGTTTATGAAAATAATCGGCTAGTGATGGAAAGTTACTCTTTTTTCCTTCTCACCTAAGAAGTGCCTCATGTGTTTTTTTTTCAAATCCTGTCCTATCCAATTACATAAACAATTAATGTCAGTTCCTTGATCTCTCAGTAAAATACATCCCTTGTTTCGGTGCGACTCAGATGAAGATGATATTACCCTGTATTCGGGTGTTCTGTTGAAAAACTGTACGATCATGTCGGAAGTATCGGAATCAATTATACGATCGTTGTTAGAAAGTATGAAACCAGTTCACTTGTATAACAGTTCGCTCAAAAATTACTACCTTTACTCGCTCTGATGAAAGACAATTTTGTTTATCTTCCTCATCGGCTTGATAATACAGGAGAATGCGGATACTAATTCAGAAACTAGAATAATATTTTTCACTTTAATGGAAATTACGTAGATATAGGACTCAATAGAAATTGAGCAAGAGGTAAAGGCAAAACGATATTATGGCCTGAGGGAGCACTATACAGGGTACTTCACTACGAGTCGATTTGTCAATGGAAAATTTCTCGACAATTCAAGTATTCTTCTGAAAAGTCGATGCCAACTTGGTTAACTCAACTAGGACACCCTTTATATTATTACATTCTCGGAGTCTACGATGACTTCGAATGAAACTCAATTTGAAACATCATAGACATTTCAGTTTTTTTGACAAGTAAAAATAATAGGTATGTTGAAATCAAAAAGATTCAAGCCACTACAACTTTCTGAGTCTCTGAAAACTTTCCGAAATACTCACAAGGGGTGCTCAGAAATAGGCAGTCATCAACGAATCTAATGATATTTTACTTGCGCTCACATTAATCTTCACGAAATCGACATATCAAACCATCTAACGTGCCACCGCTCGGGTATTCTTTTTCCAGATCTCATAAACACTCCTAATGCGCCTAACTTGAATATTCATGGTCGTTGAAAAAATAGTGTACACAACTCGATGTGAAGCGTATTTCTTGCTCTCGATACATCTCCGAATATCATACATATAGACAATGGAGTTTAGAGAAAGTATTCGTAGTAATTTTTAGCTACTGAAACCTATATACATCAGAGATTTTGAAAGAGATGTTGGAAAACAAACTAAACTTTCACAATGGGATATTCGCAACACCTTCGAAGATTCTCATCTCGAGAAATGTGGCAACAACACCAAAATCCGTATGTGAGAACAAACCAATGTCGCAATAAGCATGTGGAAATAGCGATAGAGAACAATAAAATTATAAATGTAATCTAATATTGCCGATACGTTATTATTTTGTCCTTATTAGACATTTTAACAGATCGCTCGGCACCTACTTTTACTTTTCCTTGCAGATATTTCACCTTGTAATTTGAGAAGTGAACAGAAAAGACCATATAAGGTGAACATAACAGTTGGCTGACTGCTCGCTCTATGATAAATTGGTTCTCATTGCAATCGTAATCCTAACCTAGAAATCAGAATGATAGATAAATAGATCTTCATTTGAAATAGGAAACCCAATATACTGTTCAGCAATCTAGGAATATAACAATGAAGTATTATATATTACAAAAAAATCAGTTAATCTTCACACCAAATCAGTAAATTCGGATTTTCAATAAGCGAAAAAAAAACATAAATAAATGACTACACGACTGAGTGAATTGCACTTGACCACCAGGAGGCTGAGCCTTCTCAATAATTCCCATGCAACGAAAATGTCGATAAACTTGTATTAAACATACACAGGAATAGTTCATTTCATCGGTATTATTTCCTAATATGTAAAAATTTGCAACTTGGCAACATCCAACGGAAACCAGCCTCTGACGTATGAAATTCGCTCATGAGCAGTACGTGTCAAATCTCGCAATTCGCGGTTTAGGAAGGGAGGGGGAGAAATTAGGATATTATGATTTCGGTAAGATACCATTCCCGCTGGGCAACAATCGATTATGGTGATCACGTGGTCGACCAAAAGATCGGTAAATTGCTGAGATTTCTTTTTTATAGAATTTCCTCTGTGCTGCCACCACTCTGAGCTACTATCGAAAATCGATTCGCAATTTGGAAAAGATCGATCGACGATCACCATCTCTACACCGAGAGCGTCTTAACACCGTCAACGCTAATCGCACGGATCCAACCCCATTTATCTCTCTCGAAAACGACTTCCGATCGCAACAGCCAGAAGATACCCGAGCAAACTCCTCTCTCGATTCTCTCCTTTCCTTTCAGACTCTCGGAATCGATAGAGTGTTTCCTTTCGCGGAAAAAATGTATCTCCGCCCTTCGCGCCGTATTAGAAATTCCATCCCGACACTGCTTCTCGGGCTGACCTTTCGGAAGTTGTTCGGGAGGCCCTTTAGTACACCGCAGAAACTACTGTCGCACCAGGGCATGCCTCAGAATTAGATATATCGTTTTTTCTACGACCACAATTGTGAGTTGGGGATCTCGAACGAAAAACAATCGCACACACTTTGCCCAAAGTGCTATGTGATCCGAGCGAAAGCAAGATATGTTGAATCATTTCGCCTTTCAGATAATCATCCAATGTGAGTTCCCAGTACCTCGACAAAGATTCCTCCTCTTAGGTCGATATTTGCGCGATTGGTACGTCGTACTATGGTCGTTCTAATTTTTCCTCGCAACCTTTCACGCTTTCTCGTCATTCCCATTTTTTAGTTGAATATCTTCGTGTATGGGTATCTTTTGTAACATGACACTGATCTGACAGTGAGGTTAATTGATTAAACTACCACCAGCTGTACATAATCCTACCATGATATCGATGAGATATGTGTATGTACAATGCGATGTTCTATGTACATACACACCGAATTTTGAAAGAAGTTTTGAAATTTTCGTGTGAGCAATTGGAAAACAACTTTTCTGAATAAACTCTTCTTATAATGTGTACCGTTCAGAAATTTAGGAATTTAACGATATGAGTGCAAGTTTTCTACAGCGCATCGACTTTAATCAACAGTAAAAACACAAGAGCTTTTTTTGTAACAAAATAATTTTGCCATTCAGTAATTTTACGAGAAAAACTGACATGACAAAATCGCGAAACTGAAGGTCGAGTGTTTTTGTCAAATGTCAGTTTTTCGAGCAAAATTACTGATGGGAAAATTTTGAGTTAAAAAGAAATTTATCCTAAAAAGAAAAGCTCGAGTGTTTATTGGCAAGATAAATCAACGACTCATGTTGTAATGGTTCAGTATCAATTATCAACAATGCTCAAATAACTGACAGGGCAGACATTAAAGTGACGTAAGCATACTAGATGTGGACGCTTAAGAGAAACAGGCGTTTTTATCGGTGATAAAAAACGATGCACCTTTTTTATCGCTGTCAAAATGACAAAATAGTCGTCTTTAAATGACACATTTTATACAGGAGTTAATTTATCGAGAATAAAATGTTCTGACGAATCGATAATATAAATGTCAACCGTGAGGCGCGAACTTTTTGACACTCACTGTATTTGTGGCCGTAGAAAAAGCATATTACACAACTCGACTTGTAATGCAATTACGCACTTGTGGAGTAACTCTATCTCCACTCCGTGTGTAATATATGCAATTCACAACTCTTGTTACGTTATGATAGATAGGCGCAGGCTGCAAATCACACGAGGGGAGGATGAGCATTCCGTGCGAGTTATACACTATACTTTTTCTACGGCTATGATATTTCTTCAAAGTTACTAAATGATGATGGTAGATAGATTTTCTGAATTAGGCGAGGTCTCATAAACATAGCACCAATTATTAATACCACCAAATACCAATTTCGATTTTTTAGATTCACAAAATCAATCATCGGGTGTCACTAAGTTGTATTGCTGTCAATTTTTTAAGCCTATCGCACACCCGCCTCTGTGTAGGATGCCTTCCATTCATATACACACCCCATCCAGATTCTCTCTAAGGGTCCCGATGTTTTTTACCTAGACTACCCTCGAACAAACCTATTTACCGCAAAGTGACGTTTCCTTTACTAATATTTGGCCTCCAATAAAGATACAGAGCTTCTCAGAAGTACAAGAATTGACCTGCAAGATGGTTGTAGATCTCGCTGTTAAATGAACAAGAAACCAGTGCCGTAGATATAGGGAAAGACGAGTTCAATACTGTACTGTAGCGGAAATACACCGATAATAAATTTTGATAGTTCGCTGAAATTTCAGTTGTGATTCAGAATCTGTACTATAGAATAATTTATCTGTTTCAGAATGAATGCCAGAAGCAAAATATGAAGCGAGTACAGCAATTCTTTATGAAGCAGACGTTATACGAGTGTCAAGCCAAAACTACCCTTATGAAGATTTGTTACCAAATATCTCTCGGAAAAATTCTAGATCAGTTAGGGAATACGCTTTATCCCTAGTGTAATATATTGAGATAATTATTATAATTTCTATTTTTAGAAATGAGGAGAGAAAATTTCACGAATCTAAAAATGGGTAAATCCGATGAAATATAATCATGGTTTCATCGCTATAAGTTTCCATTTTTTACGATATTCACCAATACAGAACCTCAAAATTTTTCTTCGCGCATCTGTCGGTTAGTTTCATGAACAATATCAATGATTTCAATTAGTTACAAGGAATGTCACTTGATAATAGTTTCAAAAAAGTACATGAGGATAGTTTAATAACAAAAACATTGACTGAACCAAACCATTCGTAATAATTGTGAAGTGATATCACTGTGTATACTGGGTGGCTCAATGAAAACGAAACAAGGCCGATTTGACAAAGTTATCGTTCTCAGGAGAAAAAAAGGGTGGTTCCAATGTTTCCAACTTTTTCACTTCAACCCCTTCGGAGGGGTGAGCTCCAACCATTGAATCTCAAATGGGATAAGAGATCGGTCAAGTGATACATCATATTGAAGGTAATCGAATGAATCTCCTACTAACGCTTCCTTGTTTCTGGAATTCAATGCAGTAGTCCTCGAGAAAAGACGTTAATGAAAATAATCGGCTAGTCATGATGGAAAGTAACGGTTTTTTCCCTTATTTTATCACTATTTCTCATTCTACAGTTAGAACGATGTTCATCTGAGAAGTGCCTCATGTGTTTTTTTCTTCGAATCCTGTCCTATCCAACATTACATAAACAATCATTTATTCCAATGTCAGTTCCTTGACTTCTCAGTAAAATTTTTCGTTTTTATTTCATATGTTCTCTCACTAACATTTTTTTGTATGTACATCAGATTTTAGATTTTCTCTATACCATACTTGTGATGATTTCATTGAATAAATAGATATTTTACTATCCTATCTATATCTAGCCCTCAATCCAACAGCTTCGCGATGAAAAACATGTAATGGTGTGCTGAATTTTTATTTTTGCAAAGAAACCACTTCACGTGATGAATAACTTGCCCTCTCAAATTATCTAATTCCTTTGCAACGACAAGCTAACCTTCACGGATCAAAGGACCCTGTAGATCTTTTCATGTAGCTCGGCTGGCGACAGATAATAAGACATGTCGACGTGCTCCTCAAGACTCGCAAGGACAAAGAAATCAAACCGGCATTTTCGCGCACACGAGTCGACGCTGACGACAGGCCGGGGGTTGTTATGATTTGTAGCCCTGCTTCAACTGGAGCCGAGGTGGGAGGTGCCATTTTTCCCATCATAGTATGCGGTGGCGTGTCAACTCCGTTCAGCCAGTATCGTCAAATTGGAACTTTTTGTTGAAATTTCCCCTCAACGTTCAAAACTATTTGTGTTATTTCCTCGTCTTTATAGGTAGGCTTGGCAACACCTGGCTCTTGTCACATGTCACCTGTTATCTCTCATACGTCACCAGTCGATAGGAAAAGCGTGAACGGAGCGTCAAAGTACGTCGATAAAAACGTCGGAGATTTTCACTGGATATATTGATTTCTAATTTATGATTGAAAATTAGCGAAACTTGAGGTACTTGTCATATATCACCATCACCTGTCAATTACCTTATGTCACCTGTCTTCTGTCATACGATTACTACAAGCCAACAGAAAAAAAAAACGTGAAATGAGCATAATTGTCAAGATTGTCACTATATATATTCATTCATTTATTGACTGAAAATCAAAGAGTTCAATGATATTATTTTCTGGTGACATAATTATGTGCAGATTTGGCAACGACACTGTCATCTGTCACTCGTCATTGTCTCTCATATGTCAAATGTCATCTGACATCAGAAAAACATGTTTGACAGTTCTCTACGTTTGTGCATGTTTTTCCACGATCAGATGACAGTTGACATATGACAGCGGCGGCCATACTCTGTCGTGATACTGAGCACTCTTCTTCTCGAGGCACTTCTCGCTGCCAAGAAGCAACTGAATACTGGGTATATTATTTCGATGATAAACTCAAAAATTGGCGGAATTTGAATAACAATTCGAGGATTTGTGAGCAGTCCGAGGCCAAGTTTACCGTATTCTTCCCTATCACCATTCTCAACCCCTCTCATAACGTGTGAGATTTGAGGGTAAATGCTACCGAAGAGCTTCATAGAGTGAATCAAATTTGGGGGAAGTATTTATGTTGGTTGTATTCATTGTATGGTGGAGTGTATATCGACCAATTTTGAACGAGATGAGAGATAATAAATGAACATAGATTAGGCGATATAATCTTCTACTTGCATCACGAAAATCTTTGGTTTTCGAGCATGATATTGATTTGTGGTATGATAGTCTATTATTCAACGAGCGTATTATGATGGCTATTACCTACGATTGTGGGAAATTTCCAAGAGCTAATTTGATGAGCTGAAGATGATGAAGTAGTTGGATGTCATCAAAGAAGCACAGAAGAAAAAATCCTTTGAAATGTTATGACATCCTATATCTAAGAAGGAACGTTTATTTGTGGAATCTGTGTTGATGGAAAATTCACAGATCCTGGAAAATCTGAGCGATCTCGTAGCAACAACATGGATGCCGGAAAATCCGTGGCAGAATGCGGACGAGGCAAAGAGAAGTGAATAATTTCTCTCTCTTCCTATAAAAGGAACGTCGATCCACAGCCATACGGTGATTCATTCACAGCAGGAAATTCCATTAAAACATCCCGAGAGCTCATAATCGGTACACAAAAAACCACCCCGAAAAGGCTTGACAATTCAATGTTTTCGTTACATACAGTACGTGAAATATATTCGACAAGATTTATTCTGGCGTGATCACAAAATGGTCCCTTTAGGGAAATACTAGTCAGTACTTTACTAATGAAACTTCCTTCTCGATTATTCATTTTCACTCTCTTTCAATTCACCATCATCTTTGAACTTCACCTTGTAAGTTATCTCTTTGATAAGTAACTGCTTCATATGATGAATTTTCCAATGATTTTGAATGTCTTCCACTTCTCATTCTGCTGAAAATTTCACATTTTCTGAAAATCAATCTCGATCACCAATGTCTCGCCTAGAGGTGTCTGCTTCATTCTCCGATGGCATCTTTTGAATTCACCTTGCCTCGAAGAAAACAGCTTCATCAGAAGAATTTTCCAAGAAAGAAGCTTTCTTGCATTCCATCCATTGAAACTGCAAACGCCGATGATGCTGGAAATGATGCTACCTTAGATATCACTTAGTTCCAGCCTCTTGATTCTTCCCTGACACTATTAATGTGAACTATCTTTTCAGCTACCAATCGAATGACTACCAGCTTTTATATTTTTCTGTTTGTCCATCTCTGGAGTTTACCTCACATACTACTTCTTGAAAGACAAACAGCTGCATACGGCATTTTTCAAAAATCTATGAGGTCCATTTTCACCTTCCAAGTTACTTTTTGAATGGAAACTCGTTTCATGCTGGACATATATGAAGCTTCCTTAGATACCAATGCCAAAGATTACGGAATGAATATTTTCCCTGTCTGTCTTTGCCAATACCATTCCTGTAAATACCTGCTGACTTTTCTACTTTGCAAGTTTGCTCTCGAATGACATCTTCTGATATCTTCGAAGCTATAGTTTGGAAGATGCTTGGTCCAGTTTTTTTGAATCCATCTCACTTAGCTTCCGCAAGGAAGAAGAGATTCACCAGGAACATTTCATAAGAATAAAGTTTCTTTGAAGGCAATGCCTTCCAGGTAGGCTTAGTTTTCCCAATATGAGATCCTTCTTCAAGGTGAAATACCTAAGAGATTCAGGCATTTTTCAAGAATGGAACTTCCTTGGACACAAATGTCCTTCCTACAGATGCGTCGATCATTTTTCCTGGCACATTCTGAATTATCCTTGCAAGTTGACTCTTGGAACTGTATCCTTCCAGTTGGATGCCAATTCACGTTGCCAATGACAGTAGAGGCATTTTCAAAGAATGACGATAATGATGACGATGGCATAATATAGTTGTGAGACTGTCACTATATATATTCATTTATTGACAGAAAATCAAAGAGTTCAATGATATTATTTTCTGGTGACATAATCATGTGCAGATTTGGCAACAACACTGTCATCTGTCACTCGTCATTGTCTCTCATATGTCAAATGTCACCTGACATCAGAAAAACATGTTTGACAGTTCTCTACGTTTGTGCATGTTTTCTCACGTTCAGATGACAGTTGACATATGACAGCGGCGGCCATCTTGGACACACTCTGTCGTGATACTGAGCACTCTTTTTCTCGAGGCACTTCTCGCTGCCAAAAAGCAACTAAATATTGGGTGTATTATTTCGATGATAATCTCAAAAATCACGCCATTGCGGAATTTGAATAACAATTTGAGGATTTGTGAGCAGTCAGAGGCCAAGTTGCAAGATGCATGATTTTTCATGACATCTTCCCAATTCACGTTGCCAATGGCATATGCGAAATATTTCAAAGGGAGAGCTGAGAGTAGCTTCAATAGAGGCATTTTCAAAGAATGACGTTAATGATGACGATGGCATAGTGAGACAATTCCAAAGCTGCTCATTCGTGCGTTACAATCACTTATACGAAAAACAAGATTTCGCTCTTCTCCACCATGTGTGGCTGCTCGAAATATCTCGCCAACAAACGAAAAACTGTACCATTTGACGCTCCAACTTTCAATTACCGAGGGAAAAGGAAGGTGCATATCGACAATGGTCAATTACCAAGTGCGCCCTCTCTCATCCCTTTGTCGCGATTGTTGCGCCCAAATCTCCACCGCCTGTCGAGGGTGGCAGGTCGGGCGAGGGGTGGCGGCGGCCACGTGACCTAGAAGCTTATGACGCATTTTTCGAATGATGCGAATGATTTTCCAGATGGACCCCGAAGTAGTCGGAAGGGTCGATACTCGAGCTGGCAGACATATTTGAGGTTGCACTTGCTAGTGTAGCTATCCATATTCTTATCACGTCTTCAAATCTCTCGATGGTGGCCAAACTTGGTGAACATGACATGGTTTGGGCGAAACTAGTAAAAACTGTCAGCCGAGTCGCAGGAGCTAGCACAGATCGATGAAAATCAGATATCATTTTGTGTTTCAAGTTTTCTCTGTGTCGCCAACAAATTTTTTTTTCTATCTGTGGACAACACGAAAGGGAACCTATAATGTTCGAGGAACATCGTGTTAGCCAGCGGTAGAATTTTGGGAGGGTAGGAAGGTTTTGGAACTTTTCTTGAAAGTTTGGAGGTTGTAAGCATCAGGAAAGACTTCACTAGGCGAATAATTACACAACTTTGCCGTTCTATTGATGAATGATGCTTGGTATAGAGATGTTCGACAGGTCTCGAGCCTGACAGCGTAGGGGTGACCAGCCTGAGCTCGTCTGGTTTGTCTACTAGGAATCGCACGTGGTGGCATAATAGATGATATTTCCGTTGAGCACCGACCGTGAAAGTACCTATAAAAAAGGCAAAGATCGCCGACCTTTCTACGATGATCTAGAGAGGTCAATGATTTGGTGAGTGTTGTATCATCGACCAGGCGAATAGCTCTCTTCTGAATCGAATCTAAGAGCTTTAGCGTATGTTTGGGGGCTGAGCTCCAAACATGTGAACAGTACTCCAGGACAGGTCGAATTTGTGCTTTGTAGATCATAAGCAGTTGCTGGGATGTGAAGTATCTCTTCGCACGGAATAGAAAACAAAGTTTTTGTGAAGCAGTTTTCGCAATGGACCTCACATGATCGTCCCATGAGAGAGCACTGTTGGTGGTGACACCCAGCATGGATATTGACGACTTCATAGGAACAGTGGTACCCGACATCATCAAATTGGGCATTGTGTGATCAGCCTTCTTGGTGAACATACAAGCTTGAGTTTTAGTTGCATTGAACTGTACTAGATTCTCAGATCCCCATTTCAGAATTCTTGTCAGATCCTCATTTAAAGCATCAACCTGTCTTCGCCTTGCACCTCTGGCCTCGTTGGATGATATAGAGGCTTTAGAGGAGAAAACTTCATGAAGTGGAGGTCACATTCAACAAATCAGTCTGACAAAACAACTGAAGAGTGGATCCATCAGCTAGTTTATTACATCAATGTGACCATATTTTCTTCAAAGTAGTGAGGGGCAATCGCAAAACAAGTGTTTGATTAGGTACTTAGCGTGATCTTCACTCCTCCCAAGTGAAATCTACTTAAAAAAAATATACTTATTGTCCATAACAGATGCTGGATGCTGTTTTTACAGTCATGGGACTGAAAAAGTCGTAGAAAAAGTATCAACCGGCACTGAGATCGGCCGCTCTGAGCGTGTCGCTAATTTCCGACAAACAAGAAGCGAAAAGTCGTTCCTCCCCATTCGCCACCCTTTTCTGCGTTCTCGTTTTCGTGGATTGTCTAATCCTGAGCGATGTTCGGATGCTCAGATGTCGAGAATTCCGGTGCAGTCGTCATGACAACGGTATTTCCGGCGATGCGGTAGCAGAATCACTTTACCGGTCTCTTCTTCTCGCTCTCTCGTCGGACGGGATAGGATAGAGAGATCGCTTCGACCTCGAACTGAGAGTGCCATAATCCCCTGAAATATCTTCGGATAAATACCTACAGTGTGTACCTACATTGCTTATTCCGTATGCGAATTGCCGCTTCGGAAACAGCTCTCTATTCTGTGCTGCCAGAGATTATTTCGGATTACTTTCGATAGATGGCGTTCGGGACGGACCTATAGTTTGACAGCTGCGCCCTTCATACCTGTGGAATCTAGTAAATTTGAAATCTGTTCGTTCTGTGGGTTTCGAGATCAGATTTAGTTGAAGCGACTTTGATTATATTTTGCAAAAATTAATCTTGATCAGCCATACTATCGAGGTAAATTTACTTTGCAGGCTCAGACATAACCGCAAATTCATTAAAATGTGTGGTTTTGAGACTTCACGATGTAAGAGGAACTTTTTTCGGATCTAAGCTTCTTCACGTCACGTGAGCCACTTATTTCAATTATAAAAAAAAATCCTCTTTGAATGGGATTCGATCCCCAAGCCCCAACTTGGAGATCTAACATGTATTTTTAGGTATCGCTGCTTTCATTAATATCACAATGCTGGACAATGTTGTCGTACAACAATAAATGTTGCTCGGCGACACAATTTCGTGACAAAATACTCAGAACGTGTTAATAGCGAGAAGAAAACAACTTCATCAAGAAAGGTCACTGAAATCGTCTCTGAACAATAAAGAACGTACCGTATTAGTGTAATAACGTATAATACTGAATGTTCGTTGAATATGCATGTACCCGGTAAGAAAGTATTTAGAGATCGTAAAAGTGAAGGGAATCTATGCTGCACTCGGATGATTTGTTGTTAGATCAGAGAAGGAATAGGTCTCTGGAGTGTTGCGGTAATATTTATTACACGTGTCCGTATCCCGAAAATAATCACATCGAAGTCAGTGGAATATCAGGAAGAATGGCACGTCTGGGAGAATATATATTGCGAATATGGAATGATATTTCACTTCTGTCTGTTTTCAATTCCGCCGTGGGAAGAAGAGAGCATGTCGGACTAGTTTTCGATTATTCTCCAGAAATTTATGGGATTTTACAGTGGCTCGTCAACGTTCTAGAAAATCAAAAATACGGAGTTGGAAATGATATACATGATATTTTCATTTATTCCTACCATTGATACTCAGCAAAAACTAATAACATCATGTTTCAAAATCAGAATTTCGTTATATATAGACTAAATTTCCATGCAACATAATCTCAAGCTTGTATCTTCACCAGGAAGTCCAAATTTGATGATTTCACAGGTATAGTAATCGCCACGATACTCTGCGAATAAAAAAACCATAAAGAAACGTTGCTCATTGATGAGCATATCGATGAAAAAGGTGGTTTCGTATGGATGGAATAACGTACTTTCAATCTGTAAGGATAACTTCATTATTGCATTGATATTTTAGTGTGATTTCATCCAATATTCAATACTTCACAATTTTATCAAAAGACATTCGTTCATCATCTGGATATTGGAAAATTGAAATTGGTGATTCATGGTCTCAATTGTATATTTGAAACATTCATTTTTAGTTTGTGTTCATTCAGGAAATTTGACGTTTGCCTAATACTCATATTTCATCACTCTTCATAGGACTAATATTGTTTTCATTTTTACAGATTTTTGGAATTCTTTCTCCTCGTTTCTGAAAAATTCGTAGTAAGGACCGATTTACGATCTGCCTCAGAATGTCACTGCGCTTGAAATTCAACCTTCAACCTAGAAGAGAAATTTCCTATTTGTCAGTGACAGTTTTTCGAAAAAATTGGAACACAAATGTATTCCAAACAAATACAAAAAATTTTTACTAATATATTTTTTTTTCAACACAATAGAAAATGTTTTTCTTCTAAATCGTTCGGCTGCTCCGTCTTCTAACACTAAAAAGTGACAAATTGTCAGCCCAAAATAGTTTTGGGTGTATACCAGATGTTTAATCACCATTTTCTTAATCAGTTTCTAAAAGTAAATTCCAAATTCTTTCTATATCAACGGAACAGGAAGCAATATTATTGTCACGTTGATTTCTCGTTTTTGGTCGTTATATTCTCTTCCGATGATCTAAATATCACTCCAATCAGCTAATTCCAACTTCATTTCACCGATAGAGGTGAAATATAAATCTCACGCGGTGCTTCTTTGTGATCTTTCATTCGCAGATTAACGTGGCGACTACTGTACTCGAAAAAATCTAGCCGATGATGGTTCCAACCAGACGAAACGTCGAATACGAAAATTCGAGCGTCACTTTGCACGAAGAAAAACAATTCAATGTGAGATCGCTCGGTACAGTTTGACGAAAACAACCGAGCTTTCTGACCCCGCTATATAGAGAGTCTCCCATCGAATATGTGCGTAAATAAAACTGGCAACTCGAGATAATCGATAACGATATCCTGATATACCGAGTCTTAGTTCAATTGTTAACAAATGAAGGGTGAGCCCATATGTGAGACAATACCGGCGGCTTCCCCGTACACCACACTTCACTGTCATTGGCGGGTACGGCGTCAATTTTAGGGGAAACAAAAGGGAAAAAAAAATTACACTTTGATTTTTTTCAGAACTGTGAAAGTTTTGCCGGTTATTGCTACAATGCCCTGTATTATAATTTCTAGACGCTGCCACTGGAAAACTCCCTATGAGTTACTGTGATATTTTGGGTTTCATTTCAGCATTTTCGGAAGGTGTGTGTGTTTCTTAACATGATCTTTATTTTCCACCTGTATATTTTTCTTTTATAATACGTTGGACAGGGTTACTATAAACATAAACAGTGCATTATTTCAATTGGACCAATATACAGGGTGTCCCACTTACCATGGGTATCTCCGGTACAGTTAATCAAGGCGAACTATTGTGTAAAAAAATATTTCGAGAAAATCTATTGGTTTTTATTCCATAAGCAAGAACCGATTTCGAAAAGTATCCAAATCTGGTTCTCAAATTCTCATTGCAGCTTTCAGGAAGATTTCGATTCTTCAATCGTGATTTTATAATATGTCATGATATCCTTGTTTCTGAAGCCCACTCGTTGAAATGAAAAAACTTTTTTTTTTGATTAAAATATTTCTTTTCATCTTTTCGGGTAATTTCCATAAATGAAGAAGTTTTGAAGGAAACATGAGAATTATCGAACACGTTTTTTGCGTATGAATCAAATACGAATAGATCCACTCAAAATATTTTTCCACATCATAGTTGGCCTTGATGAATTGTACATTTAGTGTCATTTCACCGACCTCGTATCCATTACCGTTACAGAAATACCCATGGTGAGCATGATAAGTGGGACACCTTGTATATATCATCAAAAACTCAATTATAATTCAATAGTGTACTTAGTTTGATGGTTAAAAATCATTAGAAAATATTTACTGATTGAAAATGTATTTTTGTGAATGCTTTTACCTTCACTGAATAGTCATTATACCAAAATTATCATTGGTAAATGGCAACATTGTATTATTGTTTCGATGGACGTTCTGTTGTTCATACCAACGATTTTATAGTAGAAGAAGAAGAAGAAGAAATAGTGCTTTGTTGCCGGAAGAAATAATATTTTCATCCATAACTTATGGTTTAAAATTGAAAAACAATAGAATTGAGGGAATAAATAAATAAATGCACATATACAGGGTGGCCCAATGGAAATGAAACAAGGAATATGCATTTTACTGAGAGATCAAGGAACTGACATTGAAATAAATGATTCTTTATGTAATGTTGGATAAGACAGGATTTTAAAAAAACACACAAGGCACTTCTTAGATGAACATCGTTCTAACTACAAAATGAGAAATAGTGATGAAATAAGGGAAAAAAGTGTTACTTTCCATCACTAGCTGATTATTTTCATAAACGTGTTTTCTCGAGAGCTACTGCATTGAATTTCGAAAACAAGGAAGCGTTGGTGAGAGTTTTCAACTACCTTCAAAATGAGGTATCACTTGACTCCTTACCCCATTTGAGATTCAAGGGTTGGAGCTCACTACTCCCAGGGGTTTGAAGTGGAAAAGTTGGAAACATTGGAACGAGCGTTTTTTCTTCTGAAAACGATAACTATGTCAAATCGGCCTTGTTTCGTTTTCATTGGGCCACCCAGTATATGTATTCATCCGAACATAAGTTTTAAGTGAATGAGTCTTCATAGAATAAATTTACGTGTAATATGCTTTCACAACCAAGAGATGTTTCACTTCTTCTCTGAATTGAATGCAATTTTGTATTTCTTCCATGGTAATGGAGAGATATTTGAATATTTTTCTGCTTTTGTAGATTAGTTAGTTTGATAGATATATAGACTCGTGATGTATATTGGGGTGCTTTTTATTTTATCCTCATATTTTTTGTGCATGAGACATACCCTATGGAATGAAAAGACATGACAGTGTTAGAATCCTGTGATGAAGAACCAATGCACGACAATAATCGCCATATTTGGCTTTGCATATTTGCATATTTGGCTTTTTTTGTAAATTAAAGACTATGTCGAAGAGGCACAGAGCCCACAAAGCAGATACCATAAAAAAGATGGGTCTCAATCGAAGAAAAAAATATCCTGTAAACTTCGGTGCGACAATTTCTCGACGGCCGCCGCTGCACAAATAACCCCCGATAAGTGATTCCCCCATTTTCCGGGTTGATTACCGAAGCCAGACTTGCTTTGTTCCGTTTACTAGTCCTCGATTACATCTATTCTGACTGCCGTTCACTCATTCACGATTGTTTTAATCGAACGGAGAATACGTGCTCGAACATTTCGTCTAAGCAGTGCCGAAATGACGGACAGATAATAAACTGATCGCTCGACGATGGATTTATCGTCGGAATGTGTACGTTGTATGGATGTTCAGAATGTAACGAAAGCCGGACCAGTTGCATCTAACGTTGGCGTAACTCACCTTCGAAACGTTTGAAACTAGTAAAACAACTTCCATTGTTAGTAAATGACGTTGTCTTGATGTAACGACTGAAACGTTTCGAGGATGAGCTAAATGCAACGTTTCTAGAACATTTGAAACAGCTCATTTTCACAGATTTTTGGGATTTCCTCGCGACGCTCCTGAAAATGAAATAAAAATTATAATAATTAATGCTCCAAAATCTCACTGCGCTTGGATTTGGATATTTTGGGATATTTTGGGATATTTTGGGACATATCATGGATCTGTCCTCACGAGGAGGAAAATCCCGAAAATCTGTAAAAACGAATTAACCTACTGTCAGTGTTATTATGCTTTGTTACTAAATGGACGTTATTTTTATGTCCCAAACGAAACGTTTTGGAGATATACCAAATGTAACGTTGTTAGTACATCCGAAATAATTAAAACACTATGAATATTGATACGATTCCGATATTTTCATGTGAGAACATGGACATTGTCAGAATGTATCGGAAGAAACGATCATGTAGTGAACGCAACGTTTTTATAACGTTTAGATCGTAACTTGGGACGAAATCAATGAAAATTTGCGTATAACTGGAATATGAATATAACTGCTTGGTTTTATGAAGCACTTGTGGTGTAGTATTTATGAAAAATAGAGAAAAAGTATTACACGCTGATATTTCCTAATGCTGTGAGTGGAATTCCGGAAGATTTCACACTCTGTCTATCCTTTCGTATCGCAAATCGCAATGATTCGTGAGAAGTGAACAAAGAAAACAGTGAATCAAGTAAACTAGCACTGTATGTCTGTTCTTAGATACATAAATTTATTCACTCCCTGTTACGAATCGTTGCGATTGTGGCAGCCTCTACGATTGTTGTATTGTTTAGCATACTTGGATACTACTTCTTGTATATACAGCACGGATGAACTTCCGCTCATCGAAGTTTAATCCTCATAATCTCACTCGCTCTGTCTCGGCGACTTCAATAGCTGATCAAAATGAATTTTCGCCAAATGTAATTCGCTCTAACTTTTTAGATTTTCCCGAATTTTTCGCTGTTTCTCTGGGTTTTTCCTCATTTTCTTTTTTCCTGAACCGCCCCAGTGAATCAAGATCAATTTTCGTTTTTGCCAGACGCATACAGGGTCGCTCTCAAGTACGGAAACGGTCTCATATCTCAAAACCGGCTTCAGAAAAAACATGAAAATTCATACAGGGCGGTGATCGGTGTCGCCCCATTCCCTTTCAAAGGTAAACTTGATGGCCTTGTTAATTTAATGGACGTTTCACAGCAGGATTCACGAAAAACGCTGCGTTGCCACATCGTGAACAGAGCAGAATAGAAATTTGACATCTTGAGGTTGTAGTGAATTCAATACGATAAATATAATATGGGTTTCCATTTGAAAAATAAAACAAATTCAGTCACGGCAATATTGGAAATATCACCATCCTATCGAACAACACAGTTCTGAGTGAATTTTCATGATTTTTTCTTGAGATATTAGACTGTTTCCATGAATAAAAGTGTCCCTGTATTCAGCCATATTCGATGATTCGAAGTGCTGATATCTTTCATTTTATTTGTACACTCTCTTCAGTTTGTAGTTAACGTAACTGATTTGAAATTGAGTCGCTTTTTAGACATATCCCATGAAATCACCGTGTACGACTAAAAGATGCGCGCTATAGACGTAACCCGTTCTGCTTGGGTAAAAGACAAGGTGATGGTCAAAGACCCATGCTGAGAAGTCTTCAAACAGGAAACATATCGACTTGTTTTATGTGTAACTATACCTATATCCACGCGCTAACATAATGCAACGAATCCGAGCAAAGTGCTCACTTACTCAAGGACTTGGTGCGCTAAAAAAAATCGCTGTTCGCATAAATGCATTGTAGAGTCCGAAGAACGATTTTTTTGTGACAGTACTGATACAAAACATGACTTGAATTGACTCGGCATAGGTCATAGGGTTGGATTAGCGTAACTGTGAGAGAAGAGATTTACAAGTTCAGATTCGAACTGTGACTCCTCAAAGACAGTTTCTGACACAGTCCGACAGGTCGTTTCAGTTACAGAACATGTGGAGAAAAATATATACACTACTTGTTACATAAGGATAATAAATAGACAAAACAATATGACAAGATGAGAATAGAAAAATATATCCTGGCTATATAGTATTTATTATTATTAGCCGATTTCTCTCAATCTCTCTTATATTTCGAGTTTTTTTAGCATCTTCTGCTTCTTGTACGGGCACTGAGATTTCCGAAAGGAAAAACTCCATAGTTTTTTTCTGTTGTTGATAGAGAGAAATCCTTGTGGTGACATGTAAACAAGGGCTATGTGTACCCCCATGTCGATTTTGAAGGCTTTAAGACGATTTTGATTTTTTTCGACGAAAAAAGTGCAAAGGGGTGAGCCTTCATTTTTCATCGATTTTGACAAAAAAATAGAATCGTCTGAAAATTGGTACACAAGGTGTTTTTGACGTCCTGAACTCGAATTCAGAATCAATTCTTCTCTATCTCTCTTAGTTACCGAGTTTTTCAGCATTTTCTTTGCTTCCTGAACGGTCACTGATGAGAATTCCGAAAGAGAAAAAACTCCGTAATTTTAATCCTGTTGTTAATAGAGAGAAATTCTTGAGGTGGCATGTAAAAAAAGGCATTAGGATCCCTCTTTTCGATTTTGGAGGCTCTAGGAAGATTTTGAATTTTTTCGACGGAAAAAGTGCAAAGGGGTAAGCCTTCATTTTTCATCGATTTTGACAAAAAAATAAAATCGTCTGAAAATTAGTACACGAGGTGTTTTTGACGTCCTGAACTCGAATTCAGAATCAATTCTTCTCTATCTCTCTTAGTTACCGAGTTTTTCAGCATTTTCTTTGCTTCCTGAACGGTCACTGATGAGAATTCCGAAAGAGAAAAAACTCCGTAATTTTAATCCTGTTGTTAATAGAGAGAAATTCTTGAGGTGGCATGTAAAAAAAGGCATTAGGATCCCTCTTTTCGATTTTGGAGGCTCTAGGAAGATTTTGAATTTTTTCGACGGAAAAAGTGCAAAGGGGTAAGCCTTCATTTTTCATCGATTTTGACAAAAAAATAAAATCGTCTGAAAATTAGTACACGAGGTGTTTTTGACGTCCTGAACTCGAATTCAGGTTCAATTCTTCTCTATCTCTCTTAGTTACCGAGTTTTTCAGCATTTTCTTTGCTTCCTGAACGGTCACTGATGAGAATTCGGAAAGAGAAAAAACTCCGTAATTTTAATCCTGTTGTTAATAGAGAGAAATTCTTGAGGTGGCATGTGAAAAAAGGCATTAGGATCCCTCTTTTCGATTTTGGAGGCTCTAGGAAGATTTTGATTTTTTTCGACGAAAAAAGTGCAAAGTGGTAAGCCTTCATTCTTCATCGATTTTGACAAAAAAATAAAATCGTCTAAAAATTAGTACACAAGGTGTTTTTGACGTCCCGAACTCGAATTCTGAACCAATTCCTCTCAATCTCTCTTAGTCACTCTTCTCTTGTTGTGTGAAATAAGAATAAACTGGAAACCAATCTCAGTAGACAGATGTTTGTACCACGGACCGTGGAATGAAACCAGAGCCTCGCAGGAAATTGTAGATTTTCCGAAAAAAAATTCTCGCTATTCATCACCGTCCACTTTATTCGACTATACTATATACTCTCCGATAAACATCCCCTAATTGACGGCCTATTCCTGACGTTACGGACAGCCCGGGGCAGTTCCACCACCGGCGTGGGGTTGACAGCAGTCGGAGTCGAAATTAAATAAACACCCCCTTCGCTCGGTAATCGAATTGATTTCACTTCGGCTCACGATAATAATTGTCTACGGAAATCGCGTAATATGACGGCGATTATGTTTTGGGGTCGTTCCGAACTCGGATTCTATATACATACGCGAGCGGGTCGATCTCCGAGTCATGAATGAATTAGCGTTTCGCATACAGGGTGATACAACTTCGATTTCCACTTTCTGGAATCCGGAGGAATTACAAAAGATATGTCGAAGTTAAGAATCGAAATTTTCAATTTAAATCACCTATATATCATGCAAAAACATCGTTCTTTTTGTTTTTTGTACACCATCCAACAGAAATCCATTTACAGGGTGGGAGAATTATAAGTACATTCAGGTTCAAAGAGTAATTGAAAGAATATAAAATGAAGCATAAGTTATGAATGTTAACTCATATGCTTCATTTTCGAGTTCAAATTACAGTACTAACCAAAGACCTATTCAAACTGGTGACGTAATTATCCTGCCTAGGAATTCGGCATCTCCTGATTTTGTGATGAGCCAATGAGGATCGCTTTTATCAACGCCGCCAGCTGGCCGAAAAAAAAATTGCATGAGCTCGAAATTGATACCAAAACAGTGGTTTTCATTTTTGCAAGCTAATATTTCAATCACATTCTCAAAGGTGAAAAAAAATTGTCAACTGATCACGATTTGACTTGATTTGAGGGTTAGGTAAATTCTTCTCATGATGTTTATTTCAGTCAACGCTTCTATCAGATTATTGATATCTCGGTCAGAAACTATGAGTATGACATACAAATATAGTGGATACGTATGTCGTGATAAATGAGGAATTTTCGGATCAATTTCCATTGATCAAACAGTGCTCCTCTGTTTGTTTGAGGGTCGGGGCCAACTGACACGGATTCTGACGTCACTAGATCTGATCAATTTCTGCTAATATGAAAATCGCGGATTTCAATAATTATTTGAAAAAAGTAGGAAGTGCTTTGAGAAAATCGGATTGTGCAATGAAGCTAGTGAAGTTACTGAAATGGATGTTCAACATTGATTGTTTCGTTTCAATTTTTTTCAAATTCGACAGGGCAGTACAAAACTTAAAACAATCGATCATTTTCGGATGTCTCATGCTGAGAATAGAAACTTTGGAAATATACGGCTCCGAACGTCTTCGGTTAGTTCATTTCTGCTGCGAATCTGAATGATACATAAAAAAGACGTCTCTCAGGAATCTCGATGGAATATGCTGTCGCCGAATGAATTCACTTTTAATCGCCTCCGGTACAATTCATTATGCAAACGGAACTTTACTCAGAAAGATATTAGACCGTCTAGCTTTCGGATTTCGACGACCGTCGCGACGTCAAATATGGCGGCGCCAGAACAGTCAGAAATTCGACACACTTCTAGTTTCCATCGAATGATTCATATAGGGTGTTTTCGCAGAGATACCGACGAACCTTAAGGGGGACATCAAAATAAGAATTTTTGTTTCAATAAACAAACATCCGCAAATGAGTAGTTTGGGCTGTAGCGCATAAAAAAATTATTCACGTCATACGCTGATAATTAAAGATTTTATTAGATGAAGAATATTAGATAATCGACAGTTCAAACATGGCTGTGACTCTCGCTACCGAGACCTATTTTGAATGAGGTAGGAAGAAGAAGAATCACCCAAAAATGGTACAATTCACGCTGAAAAATCATCAAAATGATCAAACATTGAAATGTAGGAAACAGAAATAATAACAAGATAGTTTTTCGCTTTCATTTGAAAAAACAAAAATGTCCCCTATCACACTTGAAGTGTTTCGATATTTTTTCAGGACACCCTGTATAAGGTGCTACAGCCAGTTGCCACTTATTTTCCGCGTAGGCTAGCACGTCTCCTGTCGATCTCTGGTGACAAAAGTCATATTGCTGGTTGTTCACGATTTCTTAGCTCTCTAGACATCGGACAAGCTCGATGTGGGATCGTTTTTTCCATTTCTTCAGAGATCGCAGAAGGTAGTGGAATCGGTCTGAAGTTGTTAGGGAGGGTTTTCTTGCCAGTTAGAGGGAAACAACGATGGCTGTGGAAGGACAGCGCAGCGCCGTTAATGCGGCATTATACCGGCGCCGGGACGTCGATTCTGGCGTCGAGTGACGTCGTTTCGAGTCTAACCACGTGTCCCATATTTCATCATCCCCCCACTTGGCCCTCCTTCCCTTCCCCATCAACCCGATGCCTGTCAGCGGTCGGGAGAGTCAGAGGTGTCCCCCCCCCCATTCCACCCTCCAAAATACACCGCGAGAAATTATTGCTATGAGAAACGATTTCAATGTTTCACTCAGATTAAATCAAAAAATAATTGCATTGAGTGCGTTTTTTTTTAATGGTACATGAAAGTGTTGATTTTTCATTTTTATAATGTTTTCAATAATTGTATAGAATTTTATACACGAAATAAATACAACATTTTTTGTACAACTGCGAATGGAAATCTGCCTCCGTAGCAGAAGCATATATAGAAAAACAGAATTGAGATTTCTAACAAAATATGAATTGTCCATCTTCTTCCAAGTAGATTAAAATATCTGATAAAATCGTGGAATCAACAGGAAAGATGAATAATCAATTTATAATTGACTGTTGAAAATAAATCCTTCAAAAAGTAATATTTCATGTTTATTGATTAGTATATCGTTAAAATTTTTCCTGGCAACCCTTCACGCTTTCTCGTCATTCCCATTTTTTAGTAAAATGTCTCCATGTATGGGTACCTTTCATAACATGACACTGATCTGACAGTGAGATTAATTGTTTAAAATAACATCAGCTATACATATTACATGATATCGATAAAATCTGTGTATGTACCCAGCTATGACAGTTTACATTATTTATAGTTTATTTTTTGTTTTTCTATTTTATTATGTATCATCGATGATGATCCATGCTGGTGTTCCACGATGGTATATCGTGGCACCAATTTTGCTTTCACTCAAAAAAACTCAACTAGTACTATCGAATTTTGAATAGTAAAAAAAATTATTTTTATTTCCCTCGTATACGGGAAGAGATAATTCAAAATCGGACAGTGCAAGCTGAATCCAGGAAGAAACAGGCCCTTTCATGGAAAGTATAATTTTTTGAGGAATCTCATCTAAACTCTTTTCCATACGTTCCATTTTATAGTGTTTTGCGAATACTGTTGTGATAATGTGAACTCGTATTCTAGTGTAACAATTTTTTCGGTTGTCAATGAAAGTCAAACTTCACGTTCACGATTCAAGTCTCTCTCACGTCGCCACCAACTAATCGATTTCTTAACGACAGATGACCGGTTTGCTAGCCACCAACGAACTTTCAATAACGGCTAGCAAACCGAACAATTGCGTCCGACTACGCTACTGCGACATCCCGAATGCGGCCGTAACAGCCCGAACGGGTAGAATGGAGGATAATAAATAAAAAAATTCCTTCTTTTAGCTGCGGCGGCCAGATTGACTCTGCCGGTTGCCCAGCAACAGCGAGCCTCTCTAGCCGATCGATAAGCGGAAGATTTTCCCGACTAGAGGTGGGCCACTGTCGATAGTCCGGATTATCGATAATGCGAAACTAGACTATCGATACTTACTGACTGAAGATTGTGGATTGTAGATTGTAGGGGCTCTGCAGTCTCACTTCATTTCACTGAATGTTATCACAATACTATTTCTTCATGTTTCAGATCATTTTCATGAAATAGTGTCGTTTATGATAGTAATAACGTGTGGAAAGCGTAGGGGCAAGTGCAGAAATGTAACGAGTGAATGCAATACACTTTCTAACACGAGTTGAGTATACTATTTTTCCTACGACCATAAATATTTGAATTATTATCAACTGTCCTTTGTGATCCATTGGAATATCACGAAATACGCCTACTCGAATTCTGAATTTCATTCGAAATACATCAGTCAGGAACGAGTCAACCCGAGAAAAGACCCTTTCGATAGTTTGAGAGACGATACCTAATGTCAATTTCATGGAAGTTGAGTTCGATATCCTTCGGATATTTCAGCTACCATCTTTGGCAACCAACTTCACTCAACTGAGTTAACGTCAACCGTGTTGTTTGTCATTGTTATGAATGAAAATATGTTTCCTGAGTATTTTTTTTAATTTGAAACGAATAATGTATCCACAGGGATCAAAGACAAAAAAGGGAGGTGATGGTCACATTACCAGACGCATCTCGAAGAAGGAAGTAAGCTAGTATTCGATAATTTTCTCAAAGGTTAGGATGCAAAATAAATCTAAAATATAGGTACCATATGTGATGATATCAGCAGTACAATTTCTAGGTACAATATCCTTACTTTGACCGATCACTGCAAGAGTGCGATTTCCCAACATTTCCACACTAGTGCGTTTTACTTTCGACATTCCACAGTGGAATGGACAACATTCTACATAACAAAACAACGTCGAAAGCGCTGGTTCTATTGGTGGCCGTAGACGTCAAAAAAACTATCGACCGTACTATCGATATTTATCCATCTCTATCGCTCAGTCGCTTTCTGATCGCGGCCACCTACGATGATGAGATGCTCTTTCTTGCCCGGTCCGCCTACGCCAGAGGTAGTGTCAAAGGGCACGTCACCAATCACAGACGAGGACAGAGAAATACAATAGTGTGGTCAGAAATCGATGAACAAATATATCCCGAGAAAGGGAATATCGATAATTAATCGAGACGCTCGATTTTTCGACCACACGAAAGCCGAGGCTATAACGATCGAGGAACATCGTGTGAGCCATCGGTGGAGTGAGGGAGAGGAGGAATGTAGTGTACCAACCTTTCAACCGGGTTATCTCGGTCCATCATCCAGTATTTCTAACGCTGTGCATTAAAAATCGTCACAAGCTCGAATAAAATCCTGTTGATTGTGTCATAGTTTAGCGTCTTGTGAAGGTATACTCGTACCCTGGATCCGTGTAATATTTTTACAACCAATTTCGCGATAATTCTCGTGATCGGCCTTGAGATTCTATGAAACGAGATTGAATTTCAGTAAATTGTTGAGTACGACGTCGTGAATACCATTGCGAGAATAAGGATTCAGTCCGTACTAATTGCCTTGACCATCGAAACTAGGCTAACGTTTGCTCCTTCGATGAAATGTCATGACATGTAACAAAATAAATCATTAGATATCAACATTTTCACAGATTTTCAGGATTTTCTCTGCTAATTTCAATGTATTTGTGGTAAGGACAGATTTATGAATGTCACTGCACGTTGAGTTCAACCTTCAGAGATTTTTTTTTTGTCAGTGATACCTAATTTTTTTATGTTTTCATCTTATCATTGTCAGAAAATGCTCTATTATTGAAAAAAAAATGGGCGCATGAAAAAATAATCTCATCGAACAAAATCGTGCTTCAAAATATTTAATGTTATGCATCTCAAACTTCCTGCTACAAATCATGTCATCAGTTTAACAGAATAAACAAATTATTTCAACTGTCATACTGATAATTTGGATATTTTACTGATTTTTTAGGTAGAAATTGTATATTCTTTTCAAAACGAAGAGAACAATATCGCGCAGTTAGTCCTGATTCAAACGTTGTCATATCTCCTGAAATATCCGAGATCCCACCCGATGGTGGGGGTCGATTTCGGATCGCCCTGTATGCGCATATGTCTGAGATGACTTTTTGGGGTCGTCTCTCTAAATTTACACTAGGAAGGAAGCAGATCCAGACTCCGTTATTATTAGACGTGTAATTTATTGGTTTGTTACCATCGAGTAGAAAGGGATACGTTTTTAGAAATAATTTAAAATAACTTCTTGTCGATCCCTGTGAATCGGTACTCGCGATGGCTTGTCTCCAAAATCGAGAATTTCGTCGGGGTCAGCAGTTTTCGTCCGGTTATTTTGGGCATTTTGCTTGGAAAACAATCGAAATTTATCGGGTGTTTTTTCGAAACAGAAAAATATTTTTCACGATGCAATGCAAATGCTCAATCTGAAAGCAAAACATTTTTCCACATGATTTTTAGACACATAACGAAAAACAATCGATTGTACCTTTTGAAACAAATGCATGTTTTTGATTAAATACTATCTGCAAGTTATCAGAGGAAGTGAGATTTTCTAGTTCTTCCTCTTCTAGTTTCTGAAAAATGCAAAAAAATTCGGACGATGAATTAATCAGTAAATTTAAAAAATTCTACTTATCTGAATTACTGAATGAATAATGTTTCTCTTCGTAAAGTTGGGATGTTCGTCTTTGACACTAAGATAAAATAAGATAAGATAAACAGTCAGACAGAAACATTTTTGGATACCAGTGGTATTTTTTCGTTAATTGATCCTAAATTTACCATTTTTATATTCAGTTTTGAGAAGTGAATGCCAAGTTCGATCTATATCAACTGAACAAAAAGCAATATCATTGTATACGTTCAGAAGAATGCATATTCTTTGATTTTTCGTTTTTAATTGTAGCCTCCTTCTCCTATGATTTTGATATCACTCCAATCGGCCATATGTTGTCTATTATCAACAAGGACATGTTCAGCTAGTTTCGACTTGTCGATATATCTTCTATTCATATTGTTCTTTTGTTCTTTCATCCTTACTCATAGAACTTTCGATGATTGTTCTTCATTTCTCGGTTTTAAATGAGTCAAAATTGATCTAACTATATTTTCTATCTTGAACACTGTTCCGAGAATGTATGGGATTACATTTGTTATCAGTGTTGGTTGTCTTTGTGTTTGTATTTTCTGTCTGTTTTCAATATACTGTATTGTTACATCAATGAAATGTTTTGGATAAGTGTTGAGTTGTAGAACATCTTTTATATATATTTATATCGGTATCGAAAATTTGGTGGTCCGATGATATGGATTTGGCTCTACCATGAAGTGATTTGATTATTCCTTTCATTATACTTGTATGATGATTTGATTGAAAATTGATTCATTAGTTGTTTTTATAGTTCGAAATTTTCTTGACAATCAGAAGAATAGTTATTTATTATTAGTTATTAGATATGGCAAGAATTTTTTAATGGTGTTCATTTCGTAACTTCAAGAGTTAAAATAAAATTTTTGTTGAAAATTGTGCACATATTCCGTCTGCTAAAAATGTGGATGAAAAGATAATCAAATAAAATACATATCTTATTGACCAAGTAACAGTTTAAGCGCTTCATCGAAAGTGTGTATATACTTTTGAATCTATTCTGAATATGAAGTAGGTGGGCAAACCAATAAATAGAAATTTACGCAATTTTTTTCTCAATTATATAACAAGCGCTTTAACGAAGTGAATCATCAAATGCTCTGCGATAAAATGTTTGTTTACATTCGATGATATAAATAGTAAAAATTACCAATAACGAGAGCTGTAGTGTAAACCGAAGTAAAGTTTACTGCGACCTCAAAATGCCTCGGCCAATTGGTAATTTTTCATTAAAAATAGATACGTTAATGATTTATTTGTAAGCTGTTTATTGAGGAAAAGAACTCAACATCATTGGCGTAGGAAAAGGGAGTCGTCCAGCCCGTCCGAAATCTCGTATCATGGTTTTGAAAACGAATAAATCATTGCTATAACGTGTCCACTGTAGCATAAAATCTGTATAACATCCGAATAACCCCCGTATGAACAGACGAGACGACCTTCAACCAATCTTGTCAAGGAGTCGTTTAACCGACATCTAGATGCTTCTTTGTTTCACCGTCTGTCTGTAAAACTTTTTAACTTGTCGTCCACAGTGTGATATGAATATCGAATGCAGAGTTTTTCATCTGTATCACTTGATGATGAAAATTTATCAATCATTATCCAATATATCTGAAGCCAAAATAACTTCAAAAAAACTTGAGAATGGTCTCTGAAGATACGAAAAAATTCATTCCATGAGAAAAAATTCGTCTGAGGGGTGAGGAATAAAGAAAAACGCCATGATGGATAGGGTGTGTCAACTTGAGAATGGTCTCGAGAATTTAGAAATTATTCATTTTATAGTATACTAAAAGAACGATAATTTGAAATTATTTAATCTTGTTTACGTCCATGATTCTTCCAACTTATATTATTCGATTTATGGGACTCTATTTTCAGAATTCATAAATCTACATCCAAAGATTGAAGCGGAAAAATTGAGTCGAGGAAATTTTTGAATTGTTATTCATCTCTATTTTTTTTCCATAATCTTGAGTTGAAACTCAGAATTTCAGAGTTTCGAGTTCGGGAGAAAATTTGTTTGTTTATTTTAGATCTTGTCAAGAGAACATCTGTCTAACTAGTATAATAATATATCATACCAGGTCTGACACGTTTTCTGATGACCCTCGTTATAAAGTTATTAGTAATTATCGATCGTCAAAGTAATCTACAGGGTGGCCCAATGAAAACGAAACGAAGCCGATTTGACATTCTCAGAAACAAAAAGGCTCGAACCGGTCGATTTTTATTTCGAGGGGGAAATATTTTGCACATGTTTTCAACTTTTCACCTCAAACCCCTCGGAGGGGTGAGCTCCTACCCTTGAATCTCAAATGGGATAAGGATTCAAGTGATACATCATTTTGAAGGTAATCGAAATCTCTTGCCAACGCTTCCTCGTTTTTGGAATTCGATGCAGTAGTTCTCACATAAAAAATTTTAAGGCAGTTCCTTGATATATCAGTAAAATGCATACCTTGTTTCGTATTCATTGGGCCACCCTGTATCTAACCCTTAGTCCAGTTAATTCGGTTGGTTTAATCTAATTGACCAGTAATTGAAATAATCATTCCATCGACAATATAAATTGTATTAATGCTTAATACTGATATGCCCTCACCAAGATTTAATCGTTTATCATTATTATCAATCAATCATGTGGTAGACCAAATGCAATGTGATTAAATCAATTGGAGACCGCACACAATATACCAATTAAAGAACTTTATACAGTGCATTCCATTTGAAACGATCTATACTGAATAATTTTTTCCTAGTTTCTGAAAAATGAAAATGGAAGATATAATAATTATTCAAATATATTCGTGAAAAGGACAGTTTTACTATCTCCCCAAATTGAAATTCAACCTTCAGATACCTAAAAGAGATTTTCTGTTCGTCAGTGACACCTACTTTAAAAAAAATTGGAAATAAACATATATTTTCAATAAAAACTAAACTTCTACTCATCTTAGTGGAGGTTTCGGAAAGGAATCTGCTCCCGTTTCCAAAACAATTAGAATATTTTTTCTCTGTAAACTTTTCAGTGTTTTGTTGTTTTGACACTGAAAAGTGAAAAGTTTTTCTTCAATTTTTGATACTGAATACGCCATTTTCATAATCAGAACATATCAATTGATCAAGAAGCAATATTATTGTCTCCGAAAAATGCAAACAGATTCTTTGATTTTTCGTTTTGAATTGTAGCCTCTTTCTTCTATGATATTAATATTACTCCAATCGGCCATATGTTGTCCATTTCCAGTAAAGATATGTTCAGCTGATTTTGATTTGTCAGAGTCAAAATCGATCTCACCGTATTTTCAGTCTTGAACACTGTTTCTACTCGAAACTTATCAACACGTTTAATTTTTTCAGATATTCCGGGAATGTGAATTTGATTTCAATTTGTTTTATCAGTAAAATGTTGTGGACAAGTTTAGTAGAAAATATCCTACAGACAGTATCCGCTATAATGCTTCAGAAGCATCGGACTGTAATACGTCAACTAGTTTATTTATTTGTCGCATTCCAACATTACTCAAGATCCAACAAACGCCCATTTGTTGCTAGCACACTACGACATATAAAACTTGCAGATTGTGAACTGTTTTGACATTTTTTATTGGGCGTAAACTAGCGTGAATTTACACGAAGTAGTTAATCTCCTTCCGTGTGATGAATAAATACGGCGATATAAAAATGATTATTCAAATTAATTGATAGTCGCGGTATGTTCACGCTCACAGACCATCTGATAAAGTATGAATTACTGCCTAGGAGGATAACGACTGCTGCCCACTTTTATTTTATGTGAAATATGATTTATTCGTATTTAAATAGGCTTGCTTTGCGTTTAGGCATTAGCACAATGAAGTTGTAACATTCATGTCGCTGACAGAGATTTGAAATTACTGGAAGGAAATTTATTTTATTGCAATATTACATTCTACACAATTTATCATGTGAGAAACACATTCACTCAGTTGAAATTTTGGTCGATGAAAAAAATACACGTGTCGAATATTTTTCTATTTCCTACCTAATAGGGCATACCCAGTATTTTTTCAGGGTCACAAAATAATGAACAATTATCTAAATCACTCGTTCGTCTTATCTTGGTTAACCAATGATATACAAGTCGATAATTTTTTGAAAAACCATGCCTTTCGAGTCTCGGAATGATATCGTAAATTATCCGTCAATAAGAGAGACACCCATACACAGGTCTGATATTTTTTCAGAGGATTCTGAGATATTTATATACAGTGTGACCCATTATTCCAATTCTAAAGCGTACTACATCTATTTTCAGGAGTGAAATTTCAAAATTGCATTTTAGTAATTCAGCAATACTCCAAAACAAAAAAAAAACACATAAGCTACTTGATTCACCGACAAAAAAGATTTTACAAGGTGACTCAAAAACAAATGGGTCACACTGTATATAAAAAAATCGACAATTAGAAAATCGCCGAAACACGTGTCGAATATTTCCTTAAGCACTCTATTTTAGGGCGTACCAATTTTTTTTCCGAGGGGGTCCGATCATGAAAATGCTGACCTACCGAGTGCAGATAATTTGTCCGTAAGCATTTTCTAATTGTCGTCTCGCATTCAAGATTTTACAAGGTGACTCAAAATAAATGGGTCACACTGTATTAAAAAAAAATCGTCAATTGGAAAATCGCCGAAACACGTGTCGAATATTTCCTTAAGCACTCTATTTTAGGGCGTACCAATTTTTTTTCCAAGGGGGTCCGATAATGAAAATGCTGACCTACCGAGTGCAGGTAATTTGTCCGTAAGCATTTTCTAATTGGCGTATCGCATCGACAGCCGTAGAAGATACAAGGGCGAACGTTATTTCAATGAAACGAAAGCCATAGCCGGCGTAAGATGCACCTGTGTTCTCGACCGAGAAATTAATTCGATGCTCCTCGGCAGCGGGTAACAGGTGCGAACCCTTTCGAGCCTGTCTGCGCGACTTACATGAACTAGTTAATTATACCGACAGGACGACAAACATTTTGATAAAGTAACCGTGAAGAAAGAAACGAGGACTGTCGACGACTGAGGAATAATCGCAAAGTAGCGTCGTGTCGCAGGAGAAAGAGAAGAGCGGAAAATCGACGTTGCGAATTTTTCTCAACCGCCTGTCAATTATCTCTTCAATTCGTTCATTCTGTTTCTCGTTCCTTCCCCTACAACTTATTTTCCTTCAACCTTCAACTCTTATATAACTCCGGTCTCTTCTTATCTCTTCTCTTTCCTTATTATTATTAAGTATCATCCAATTTGAATTTCTATTATCTCTTGTCTCTCATGTCTCCTCAAAATCTTCAATTATTCACTACTTTTGTGGCTTTTCTTTCTCTTATATTGCTTCTGTTCACTTCCAATGCATCTCCTATCAATCATTGCCATATTTTTTTTTCACTCCTTCATCTCTTACCTCATCTGACGTTTCTATTTTTATCTATTTATGTCTGTCTGATTCCTGCACTCTCCTGTCCCTCTTCTTTCCTCCATCTCTTCTGTATCTTCAAACTCTTCAGTTTCTTTTGTACCTTGTACTGTTCAGTGTCTCTTTTGATCTTTCAGCTTCCTCAAACAATTTTAATACAATGTAGTTTTATCTGCCTCCTCATCAACGTTAAAATTAGTCTACCCTCTGTATTTTCTGTATCTTCGAACTCTTCGATTCTTTCTTCATCTTCAACGTCGAGGTTCGTCTTCATCTTCGAACCCGTCAGTTCCTTCTTTGTCATCTGTTCGTTCTATCATTCGTTCGTATTTCTTAACTGACCTGCCTCTTCAATCATCTCCTTGTTTTCCTATTATTTCTTCTCTCACCTATATATTCCTGTCTCTCCAAACAATCTTCATACACTTCAGTATCGTCTTTCTCTTCACTGACGTTAAGACTTCCCGCTGCGTTTTTTGCATCTTTAGGCTCGACAGTTACTTCTTCATCGTCTGTATCTTCCCTTCACTCTTCTTTCCTGGCTCTTCAGTTTCGTCTGTCACGTCGATAACAAGCTCGTTTTTTTCTGTGTCTTCTGTCATGCAATTTCTCCACAGCCTCTCCTCTGATCGCTTTCGTATCTTCAAAATTCGACTCCTTCTGTCTCTTTTATCACCTCCTTCTGCCCTAAATAGTGGCTCGAAGTGTGTGACAACAAACAAGAAGTGAATTGCATGTATTGACATATTTCATTTCACATCATTGGCTCCTGTTGGGCATGACTGACGATGACGATTCGTCCACCCTCCACACCCCACTTGCCTAAAACAGATCGATAATCGTCACGTACGCCAATGAAGTAACCGAATATCCGAACAATCGCCGTTAACAACAATTAATTAATCATATCCGCCGCCCAAAGTGGCGAGAGAGAGACGGGGAAGGAAAAAAAGTAGAAAAAGAAAGGAAACGGATCAGCGGGTGCACCCCCTTTTCTGAACCGACCACGAACGGATTCCCACGGAATCTCTATTTCGTCGGTGGTTCTCACGGGACAGGATGTGGCTGTGTGACCGGGCCAGGAGATAGAGGTTCACACGTCACCGTCATCGACAGGAGTTGCGGCAAAAAGAATCGAGACAACGAGAAAAAGAATTTCGGAAAAACGAATAAATCAATAGTATATTACGCATGAAATGGAGAGAATAATTGCATCACAACTCGAGTTGTGTACTATACTTTTTCTACGACCATAATTGAAGTTCGCGCAAGTTCGAAAAATTCAATATTGATGATAGTTGATGCATTTTTTTTTTATCTTTGGACAACACGAAAGGGAAACCTATAATGTTCGAGGAACATCGTGTTAGCCAGCGGTGGAATTTTGGGAATGAAGGATTCTGTTGGAATTCTTTATGACAGATTTGAAGTTGTAAGCATCAGGAAAGACTTCACTAGGAAAAGAATTCCATAACTTTGCCGTTCTATTGATGAATGATGCTCGGGATAGCGATGTTCGACAGGTCTCGAGCCTGACAGTGTAGGAGTGACCAGGTTGAGCTCGTCTGGTTTGTCTACTAGGAATCGCGCGTGGTGGCATAATAGATGATATTTCCGTTGAGCACTGACCGTGGAAGTATCTATAAAAAAGGCATAGATCGCCGACTTTTCTACGATGATCTAGAGAGGTCAATGATTTGGTGAGTGTTGTGTCATCGACTAGGCGAATAGCTCTCTTCTGAATTGAATCTAAGAGCTTTAGCGTATGTTTGGGGGCTGAGCTCCAAACATGTGAACAGTACTCCAGGACAGGTCGAATTTGTGCTTTGTAGATCATAAGCAGTTGCTGGGATGTGAAGTATCTCTTCGCACGGAAGAGGAAACCGAGTTTTTGTAAAGCAGTTTTCGCAATGGACCTCACATGATCGTCCCATGAGAGAGCACTGTTGGTGGTGACACCCAGCAAGGATATTGATTCAGAAAAGTTGTTTATGATTGGAAACAATATTCAATTGGGAAGCACAGTCCACTACATAATAAAAAAAGCTTTCCTGTTCACAGAAAAATTTCGAAATCAAATATACACCTTTCAAAACTCGTTGTGTATGTCACTAATTGGGAATGTTTGGTATGCACCATTTATGTGATCTTATTGGGTATCTAGACAGAAACAATCAGATAACAATAGATAACTCAGACCAAAATGATTCAGTGACGAAAAAAACAAAATTGTCAATTCATTTAGGAGCAAAAAAAATTGCGTCCTCTGAGATTTGAACTCATGATCATAGGACGCCTAGATTTCGACACTGTGTAAGGAGAAGCTTTTTGCGATTGTTTTTTGTTTGTAATGACCAACTCACACTAGGGGTCTAGAAAAAGTTTTATATAATGATAATGGTGATCGCATTTCTGGGCAAAACTTCAATAAAATAATGAAGAATCCTGTAACGCTCGGAAATTTCGCATTTTGTGCGAACTTTTCCAAATTCTACGTGAGCTAGGTTGATGTTTCTGGTGGTACTTTGGAGATCTAGTCGAGTCTGAACTAAGAAGAATTTCGAAAAATCTTCATTCCCGAAGGAAAATAGTTTTTCTCTGGTATAGATATTTTCAACTCGCCCAATCTGAACGCCTTTGTCGAATATGCTGGGGCTCTCCTTGATGCCATTCCGATTACCATGTTTTCCATCGATATCTCTACAGTATATCTGTATATCTACAAATGACAAGCCAGTGTTTTTCGACGCCCGGTCAGAATGGATCATTTTCATTAGAGCAATCACTCCAATCAGCGAAATCCATATACGTATATATGTATATATATATATCCTTTATCCCTGCAGTGCATCGAATATTCCGATACGTAATCAGTGGCGTACCTCGAATCTACTGATTTATCCGAAAACGTTAATTCATATGAAAATGTTATCCAATAAAATACTACTAGAACACGCCGTCTTATGTCCATCAAGGCAAGCAACTATTTTGAAACTTTGTTCGAGATGTTGTTGTTCTGTTATTGAATAATGTTGAACAAATTTTAAATACACCCCAGTTCGCGCCTAGAAAAAGGCAGAGGAATCCAACCAATGAAAACAGCAAACGAGAGTGATCAAAATGCACATCGATAGCTCTTTCTTTTTCTACGAGCTGCACTGATAGCGCGTTGTGATTGGTGGTGAGAAGAAAGAGAGTTCCGCTGCTACCAACATTTCGTTCCACCATAGTTATTGGAATGATCACGATATGGATGAGAATTCAGACTAAACTTTCACTAGCCAAACATTATAAACATTTATCGGCTTATACTTTACCCATTTTACTATGTTGAGATGAAATTCAACAATCCAAAACATGCCACACGTGGTTGTCTTATTATTGAAGGAGAATGTCAGTTTAAAAGCCAACCCAATTAGATCGAAACTTCGATACCTGTATTGAAACGATGAAAAATAAATAAATAAGAAGAATAAGCTAGTGGTGAGAGAAAAAATTCACGAACCACGGACAATTCTTGCCCCACTTTCCTATTTCCCTCGATGATTTTTTGCAACACACCAATTTAATTGACGTCGAAGAGATAAGAGCGACCTTAAAAAGTGCACACACATCACTACCTCTCTTGTGAGTTCAACTTCAACCCCAAAATTTATTAATTAGGTGAAGCGATATCGAGCGTTGAAAGAAGATACACAAACGTAACGTTCACGACCCCTTCCACCCTCGCGGTACGCCCCTGTCCGAAATGCAATATTGTTCGGAGCCAATCTGTCCTCGCTCGCATTTCGCCAAAATGTATTTACCAATTGCTCATTGTGCGATTTGATGCGAATGGTGTTCAAATTGCGTTCCGCGGAGGTTCTGCATTCATTTATATACCGGGTGTCCCGAAAACCATGCAGCATCCGATTTTTCTAAATTATTATAACTGACAAGGCTGATATCTGTATTGCCAGATGAACAAATACGAAAAAAATCAATTACTCATAAGGCAATTATCCTTATTTAGCTATATTTGCAATCACCTTAATCATCACGTTGATATACCTGAAACTGAGCTTCACTCATTATGGTTAAAGAAAAATATCAGAATTAATATCTAGAATTGTTGAATAAATCTCTCGATAGTCACTTGTTGAAAGACACAATTCTAATAATAATAATAATGAACTTCTCATGCGTTCCTATAAAAACGCTCATAAAAAATCATACGATTCATAATGAGTGTCAAAATCCAAGATACACATGATTTCCAGATCCCTTTGTATACAAAGAAGACCTCCAAGCTTTCATTGGGGTTGTGGCAATAAGGGCCGAGGGCGGTAGCCGCAAGAACTCCATAAATTATGGGAGTGGCTACTGGCACGACTTCGCCGAAAATAATTTTCGATCCTACAGCCTTTGCAACTTATATTAAGAATAATAACTTTATTCGAAAAGAACAGTTCACATATTCAAACTCATGTCAATTTATATCAAAAATAAACTACACATATACATACAGGGTGTAACATAAGTTTCGTGACGTTTTCCTGAGACAATTTCAAGAAATGAGGCTGCATAAATTTGAGATGTTCTCAGCAACTTCACTCGGCGAAGTGTACTTTTTTAATGGGTGTGGAAATGAGGTTTTTTAATGGAAAATCACTAAATCACCAAAAGTTCACTGTGAAAATAGTTTGGGTGATTTAAAAAAAAATGCTGACAGCATACGCAGCGCCCTCTAGGCACTACATTAAAATTGATACGTAATTATGATTTCCTACTTCGAAAAAACCCAGGGTCAGCACCCTGTACAAAGCATTTCCGGAAACAACTTAATTTTTTCTTCTTAAAATTGTCAGAAATACGTCATTTGAATATTTCAACGTACTTACTACTGCTACTACTGCTATTTTTTGAAATTATATAACATAATATGTGTATAACAATACAAATATTGTAGTATGCATTCTTTTGTTTGAATTTGGTGCGATTGTCAAAATTTTAGTGTTCTGTGTTTTAGGGTTAGAATTATGATAATGAAAAACGGTTTCCGCCATTATGAGCATCTTTTTGATACGAAAAGAAAATCATGCATATTTCCTTCTGTATTCCGACGACAAATTCAGTATAAATATCAAAAAATCGACGTTCAGAAATTCTGATGAGCTATCGGCGTCGATAGCTGGACTACTTTGCACTTTGCATCTAACTTTCGACGAAAGAAAGATCGAATGGTATCTTGTGAACGATCAGAGTCGTTATATCTAATCGCCCACCTTTCTACGATGTTCTAGAGAGGAATTCGCGGGCGCAGTAAAATGCAATATTGGAGTGCACCGCACTGTCGACGAGATACGATCTCTATTACATTCGCAAACAAAATGGCCGCACGGACTGTCGTCGGGTCAAAGTGGGCCGTGTCTGACCTGCCTCGTTCGCGACTTTCTCGAAACAAATGAAACAATCATTTCGGATATAATAACGGCGACCTAATGAGATGTAGACAATTATTTTCCGACCATTCGACCTGAATTGATTCTGTGTCAATCGAACGTTTTATCTGGAAAATACGCTAACTGGAACAACACTTTGTACATTTCGTTGTCATCAAATGGGGCCAGAAGTGCAAGACGGAGAGAGGTCGATGCTTTGAACTCGCCCAAGAATCCACCGCTAGCTCACACGATGTTCCACGAACATTCGGAAACGCAAACGGGGCGCCAGAAAGTCAGTCAAACTCTACTATGCACTCAAAAAACTTTCCGGGAGAAAGAACAATTGCAAGACACATAATAATACTTTATGAATACTTAAGAATGGAAATTTCCATCAATCTACTGTTCTGAAGCTTCAAACCGAGTATTAGGAATTATATCTATTCAATACTCCCAGGCGTCAAAAGTCCCAAGTTCTAAAAACTAGCAAATATTGACAGACATACCTTATAATCAACTGAAAGTTCGCAGCAGCTTGTAATTTTATGGAGTTGCTTCTGAAAAGTTATTCCGTACTTATTGCAACAATTAATTATATACAATTTCCCTGAATTATTCGTTGTGAATCAACAGAAGAAATTTGTTCACTGAAGCAGAAATGTGTCAGTACCCACTGGCCGTCATGACATTCTAAATGACGTACTGCACATGACGTATGACAGATGGCGGATGACAGATGACGCACGACAGATAACGTATGACAGATGACATGAGGCATTCAAATCGGAGAAAAAACACAAAGAAACGTGATAAAAACTTTGGAAGATTCGAGATATACGTGAAAATCGTGAATAACATTTTCAAACGAAGCTTTTATTGTGACCCTCAAGACTTTCGAGCTCTGTACATGTTCTGAATAAATTTCTGAACGAATCGTGTTGCCTGGACCAATCCGATCTGTGAAATACTCGAACTTGCGTTATTGATTTCGATCGCGTGGCGTTGCGTGTGTATTTATAAAACCTCAAAAAGTTACAAATACACATATACACATGCCTCGAAGAACGGAAATATCAGGGCAACGTCAAGCGTACACAGCTACATATATATGCCAGCTGTTTGATAGGTGACGAACAGATGACAAAGGGTGCACGCCACCCTTGTCGCATTGTTGCCACATCCTCTGGTGATCAAGTCTCGGTTGCAATATCGAAACCACAGTGAAATAGTGGTATTGGATATGAGATACACTATACCCACACAACACCGGATATCCTGTTGACATTCAAATCAAGTCCATGTCGGATATCCTTCGACTACTTTTGGATATCCATGGGATATACAGAAATTTCCCAAAAGGGAATGAAGAAATGTAGAAATCAGAAATATATGAATCAAAAGGATAGAAGTTCAAATTCATTTCTAGATGATGAGGTTTATGATTGGAAAAAAGATGGAACATTGAATAGGGTTTTGATCAAAATACCAGTTTTTTTTTATTTTCTTACGAAAATTACGAAATTTCTTCAGAAATTTCCCAAAAGAGAATGAAGAAATGTAGAAATCAGAAATATATGAATCAAAAGGATAGAAGTTCAAATTCATTTCTAGATGATGAGGTTTATGATTGGAAAAAAGATGAAACATTGAATAGGGTTTTGATCAAAATACCAGTTTTTTTTTTATTTTCTTACGTCCTTGAAAGATATCTTATGGACATCGAGGTTTGTGGCCTAAGGACATCCACTGGACATCCATCGAATATACTTTTATATGTTGTATAGTCTGTTCGGAAAGTAGATGGAGTAATGAATAGACCTATAAAATGCAAAAGTCTATTTGAATGAACAATGAACGACAAGAAGTAATTGAGCTGTGAAAATATCAATATTCGCATCTTATTCACATATAATCCTGGCGTCTTATATGTTATCCAGCATCTACCAATTTTTTCTCAAATCTGGCAACGTCGCCGTATACATTCATCCTCCTAAATTCCACCCTCGATTTCTATTATGGGTTATCCCCTTTCATCCATACGCACAGAGGGTTTAACTGAGACTCGTTCATGGGAGAAAAGATGTGACGTAATATCGCGTCATTTCGATGGAAAATATTGACGACTTCTCATTAAAATTTTCATTAGGCCGAGATACGCTGCTCCACAATCGCCGTTTCGGAAGAAAAAAGTGTTATTGGTCCAACAACTCGTTTTTGTTGGAATGAATAATATTTTCTGTTGAATCAACATCGCCCAAAAATACGCAAAAACTACGAACACAATCCAAAGCATATGATAATGTTGACCAAATGTTTGTTGAATATTTTCATTAGTTTAATAATCAATTCGTTGACTTTGAATGGACAGTTGTTAACATAACATTTACTGGATTCAAACAATATTTACTATACAGTCAATTGATTGAACGAGTTAAAATTGTCCTCCAGTTACTGATCATTGTTCGAGTTAATGAATAAATTTGCTATGTGAATACAATCATCCAGGCCACTCTGTACAGTACCCATACAAAATATTTCTTGATAATATGAAGTGGAATTTACTTGATTCAACTGAAAGACAACTGTCGTTGATCCAGACGTGTTAAAATCTAGCGACGTTAAATCGGGCGACGTTAGGAGGCCAAGAAACTCCTCCACCTCTGGCAATTCAACGGTGCCCAAACCGCTGATTTTTTCCTGTGTAAAGTCTTTGGTCTACGAAACTCCAGTAGAAACAGAGCAAGACTTGATTGTACGAATTACAGCAGCATTTGAAATCATTCAAAACGAGTATCGAATTTTCATTCAAGTCCGCCGAAATCAAGTGCGAAGTTTAAATCGGTGTATTCAGGTTGGAGGGAGACATTTTGAACAATTGTTGTGATGATATCATGTACAAAAGGCAAAAATTAAATGCATTAAATCCTATTTAGGCAATTCATCGTCTTTCTAAATTTTAACGCGTCTAATATGGTACCCACTACTCAAATCTTTTCTACTGTTGCACTGAATAACCCCTAGTAGTTTGATACCATAGTTCTGTAACACTCTGTATAGCAACAAAACTATCATGAGAATGCAAACATTATGTTGAATTGATCTATCAGATGTCTTGGATCGAGTTGGCATGTTTTCATTTATAAATTCTCCATCCACGGAACATGAACTGCATTTTTTCGACAATCAATGTCATTCATTTCATGTTGTGACGTCATTTTCAGTGTTTGCGAAATTATTCGAAAGAATAGTGGGATGCCATGGTTTTACATCCAGGCGGTCATGTGGAAATTATAGACGATGAAGAAAATCGAACTAAAAATATCTCGGTAACGACAGTGACGTCACACACGCACGTGTCCACTTTGATAGTGCCCAGATGGGTGTACTTGTTTCCCGATATTTTTACTTCCCGCGCCACTTCTCTGGTTTATAACCCCGTCTTCCTTCCTCTGCGATAATATAGGGGGTGTAGGGTTGGTCCAGGACGGAGAACATGGAGATACAGGGAGAGAAAGGATATATCCGTCATTTCTGGTAGATTCTGAGTAGTACGGAATCGAAGTCGTGGATTATTATAGTATATTAAAGCATAAGTGGATATTGAGGTCTTTAGAACACGCGGGATTTTTCGAGCTGTGTTTTAAAGACCAGATAACCAACAAGTTGACATCTATACTTCGCTACCTCTAGTGATGGTCGGTTGATGATCAAAATACGCGCGTTTTTTAAAGTTGGATTGAAACACGCTGAGACGTTTTTCAAGTAAGCGAAATAGGGCACCAATTAAAAAATATATTGTATTGGTAAGTGCGCATTCGCCATAAATGTGATTATCCGAAGAGCGCCTCCGCCAAAATCTACGTAGGATATTCAAAATGGGTTTCATCATGAATACATTTGTTTAAAAAGCTTCTTAGTATCTGAGTTTCTTGAACCGAGTCCTTAAGAGACGGATTGCTATTATTATTATTCTTTTTTGCATTGATCTGATCTAAAATTTTAGATCTAATGATCTACAGAAAACATTACGTGGTTTTATGGAATCACCATGCAAGTGAAACTTTTTTTGGATCGTATGCATTCAACTGATATTGAAATCGCGTTTTCAATATTTCGGGAAATGCGGATGCTAATATGAAATATATGAATTCCAATTCAAATCTGCGTATTGAATTTTGATATTTCACAACTGTAAATGTAAATTTGTAGATTCGCATTGTAGAAAAACGCGTATATGGGAAAAAGTAACAATGACAATACTTTCAAATTTTCTTTCGAGCTGTCTTATCAAATAACGCTAAGAAAAAATAAATATGAAACGATAAATTCTTAGTTATTTTCGGAGAGTATTCAGAGAATTCGATGTTTCAAAACAGCGTTTTGTCAAGCACTATATTGCGCAACTTTGCTCTGATTTTATCGATGTCATATTTGACGTACCCTGTATATTCACCTTGTGATTCAACTTGAGAACGCTATCAGCTTCCCCCACTTTCATATATGAACGAAGAAACTATGTTGTCCCTGCCTCAATCCCTGAAAATGTATCAAATACACCGACTGCCTCCATAAATATCCCGGAAAAATGATGAAAATCGGTATTTTCTTCTCAGTCCTTTCTCTTTTCCTTCGCCACGAAATCCTCTGTGATTTGCGACAGGAAAATTCGCATGTCTACTAGAACAGCTCTCCCTTCTCCTGCTTTTAATAAAAGATTCCGAGAACAAAAGACGATTTGTCTAGCAGAATGTCGTCTTCATCATGCAAAACCGACCGAAATTGCGTTCCGACCGTCGAATATAAAGACGACAGGTTCGTATTTTCGAAAACGAGGTGTATCCGTCCGATGTACCATCGACCATGAGACACCCTGTATACCTAGGCCCTTACACAGTTTGAAACTGGTCTGTACCTAGTCATATAGTGATAGATCCGATATTTCCATTACTTAACACCGTCTGGTGTTGAGTTCAATCAGCGAGGTGTTAATATAACACCACACGAATCCATTTGGCGCCTTTGCCTCGGCCTTTGTTTCTCCATCAGATCAGTTTTCATGAACGTCGCATTTTTTTATTCCTCAAATATTTCCCAGCCTTCCTCAGCCCTGCTTTAGGCAACAGTGAATGAAATGGAGATGTCCAGCAAAATATCTGTATTTACGAAAATTTGATATCGCGATATTCATGAGTGGACAATAATAGATAGAATTACGTTTTAACCGGTTTATTTTGAAGGGTCAGTTCTTCTGTGGTGTTGATTTCATACCAGAGTGGTGTTGATCCATATAAACACCTAACGGTGTTGACTGTCTTCTGCATGTCTACTGTCTATTGATAATCCATGTTTTTTAATTCGACGACCACTTATGACTCATTTTTTTCATTTTGCGTGTTATATCTCTGAAAGTACAGCCCACAAAAAAATGATTTCTGTTTCTTAGAGAATGAAATTCACTGTTTTTATGTTCAAATGTTAGGCAACTAACAGGGTACGTACAATGAAATCATCAGACGATTTTTCGAGTGATTTCAAGACAGAAAGTTCATATGAATGTGTGTTCTATGTGTCGAACTTTGTTATTTTTGTCCTCTTTTTCGCCATGTTTCTTGTTTGGTCCAAATTTTATTTTTTCCTCTCGAGAACTAATAGAACACGAAGAGACGAGTGTAGTGTTTTCAGATGCTCAATCCGAAAAAAAAACATAAAACCTAAAAAAATTCAGTGGTGTATATTTTTTTGTCAAAAATATTCGTGTAGTTGCCGCTCGGAGTGTTTAACAACACCAATAATACCAAATTGCTGACAAAATACATTTTTCAAGTTTAACGCCGTGTATCTCGAAAACGAAGCAGGTTAAGACACACGTTTATGGACACTTTCTGTCTAAGAATCCGCTGAATTTATTGTAATTGCTTATAATTGATATATTGATATTGATAATTGATTAAAACGCTATCGCGTAATGATCGCCGCCATGGCCGGCGCATTTTTATTTTTCCATCCCATGCACACCAACTCTCTGGAGGGGACGATTCCGAGTTCCACTCTTGCCACCAGATGTCGCTGCTGGCGAAGCGTCGACAACGATTATTCAGGGAAGGCCGACGAGACCGTCCGGTCGGTCACGTGACGCTTAATTAGCCGCCGGCTTCGAAGGGCCGAGGGATGACCGGAGTAACCCGGATCGGGATCGATATCAGGGCCGGCGTGGCGCCTTGGCGGCCCATATCCAGTATTTCGAAATACACACCTAATCTTGATTGATTCTTGGATATTTACTCATTCTTGAATATTTATCTTCATGAAAATGATGCAATTTTTCATACTATCGAAGTTAGAATATTCTCATTGTGCCAACTTATAATAATTTATCGATATGAAATACCATTTACGGATCTATTTTGAAATTTGATAACAACAACCACTAAAAATACGGATAACACCTTTTTGGAATTTTACAGGAAAACCTGTACAAAAAATAATGAATTCACTGTAATCCTTCTGTTTATTTTCTTGAAATTTGAAAATCGTTTCGATTTTTAGGTTCAACCGAATACTTAATGAACTCGTATTACCGGATCGTGAAACACCCTGTACATCATATGTGTGTCGAGAATTTACGTTTTTCAAATGTCCATAAGACGTACTCGTGCTGATTTGGATACGATGAAAAAGTAGATAAACATAGAAATATAGAACTAATAGTAAAAATATTTCTGCTGAGCAATTTTTGAGCCATTTTCCTCAGATCTTCTCTCCACAAGATAGCGCTGATATGAAACCGGGTATTTTTATTTTTCGAATACACGTAAATTCGACCTGTCCTCGGGCTGTTTATATAAGGTTGGGAGCTCAGAACATCGTAGAAAGGTGGTCGATCTTTCTCCTTTTTTCATTTACTGGTTTTTGTGAAAATCACAATGATCAAGCTCAATGATTCAGTTGTGAAGTCTATCAAATAATTGTCCATTGTTATAGAATTTTCATAACATGCTCTGTGGATTTTCTTGGATTTCAACGATCTGATCGAAATAGAAAATATTAGATTGCGCATTTTGATGGATTTCAAAGCACCCTGTACAAACAAAGACACACCTATAATAATGCCGATGATGTCATTCCAGTGCACTATCCAAAGCGCTTTTCATTGAAACAATAACTGGGTAATCGCGTCGAAAACTATTTTTAAGTGGGTGACCTACTATAAATAATTAGATTATTATAGCTTGCAATACTCTGGTCGAATTTGAATCATGCTCTCGGATACTTCGGTTATTTCAGGAAAACGACTACTGAAGCTTATTTTCGCGTTTATATTTCATTTACTGATCAAGTATTCCGACCATTATAAACACTCAGTACAAAAATAATCATACAATCCACATTCCATTTTCGGAATACGCACTTGACAAAATCAATCTGGAAGTATCTCTTTGGGACAATACAATCATTTTTATTTATTTTTTTTTCACCTCAAAATCACAGGAAAGAACTGAGGAGAGCAATTGTTTTTCAAATTCAAAGGGGAAGTCAAAAATGAATAATATTTTGTAAATTTTCTATCCTTGACAAAAAAAAAGAAAGGAAGTCAATATTGGCGTTTTTGATATTCTGAGGAATTCAATAGGAAAAGATTTGATTGAAAAAACGATAATATAATCATCAATATCGATTGAATACCAAGAAAATGTATTTTCCAATACATTTCCATTTTGTTATGTACATGAACCAAATAATGTACCAGCAAATTAATCGAAAACGGCTTGTTTGCTAAAATTTCACTTTGGCAAACTACTGATTTTTTCAAAAATATCCAGTGAGGTGCTACCTACTTCTATAAAATAGAAGTGCAGTATTCCAAATTTGAAAAAGATCACTTTTGTAATACTTTAGATTAGAAATAGAAATAATTAACGATCTGGAATTGATCTGAGGTGCATTTTTGGAGGTATTTTTGTTAAGGATACAGGGTGCCCCTTTTTCGAGCTAATATTATAAGAGATACGAAGTCATTCAAATTGGGCATTTTAATGCTAGACAACTATCTGAAAGAAAATTTGGGGTGCCATTTTTGATTCTTGAATTATTGGAGAAAAACGAGAATTTATAATCTTCGCTTTCTTGTTTCATGTGAAAACCAAAAGAACAAGACGTTTTCAACTGAGGGACTTTTTTGAAAAATAATCATTCGATTTATGTCGTTTCTCACTCGAAATCTAAAATTTTCAGTAGATGAGCTTGACGAAAATGTGAAGGTTACAGACCCGAATTCAATTAAACTATCGAAATTCAGTTTGTTATGAAGAAAAATGTTCGCGTTCTTTGCAAAACACGCTTCGTAGAAAAGATTTTCCCAATTTTGATCATATCCGGTGGTAGATTTCAATGAGGAGATCATTACTTCTCAAAAATGCAGAAATCCAATATGGCGCCCATAAGAAAAACCAAAGTTCTGTGTTGAAGCTCTGGCATCAAGAACGCCTTGTAAAAAAATGCCTCAAGAACATAAAAGTTAAAGAACGTTCTGGTTCATACTTGAAACTATGAGAATGAAAATTACAAATTTGTTGTTTTGTTCAGCATGAAAATGCCCTAACTTTGCCCTAATTCAACCGACCACGTATCCCAAAATAATAACTGGATATCCCCATACGGACACCCTGTACATAATTTCTGTCCCTGGGCGATGATTACCTTTTTTTACTACCTCTTCATGAGAACAACTGTCAGGAGCAATATTATTCGTGATTTTTTTTTCCAATGTTTCGAAAAGAGGACAGGAAAACCTCGTTCTATACCACCCTGCATACGAAACCTCTCGTGATCCGAGATAATTTGCGAAACTCGAGATTGCCCCAATCATAAACGGACAAAGACAATTATTCCCACACGGCCGGCCAATTTCCATGAATCTTCTAGACTCCGGGAGTTATCCTGCTAATGCACAACTTCCATTAACTCCGGACCCGACGAACGTACAATATATCGTAACTCTTTGGGCCCTGCGGAGTTCTACGACTCCTCGAACCCTGCGTGGGTCCTTTTGCCCCCCCCCCCCACCAACCGCATCCCCCCCCCCCCCCACCACCGCGTGACAATAAGACGGAGAAAGGCAGGGCCGGACTCGGGGCGTAACATTTTATTTCGAAAGATACATAAAATTTATGTACATACGATTTTACTATACTACTGAAAATCGTTAATGAGGCCAATTTTGCAACGAAACTTCGTTATAGTGCGATTTATTGGGGATACTGTAAAAAAAATATTGGTCATTCAAAAGTATGCAGGCCGAATAAAGCTTGGTATCAAAATAAGACGCCCTCATTTTAGAGCGTTAAGAATATTGACCTTACCTAGCCTTTATATCCTATTTTTGAAAAAATATTCTATATAGTGTATTGAAATCGTGCGTTTTCACTACCATGATTGTTGTGTCTTCATTCACAAACACCATTAACAGAAGAATACACCAGCACATCGTCATTGAAGACGATAAAAGGTGAAAAATGTTGAATGTCCCTTTTTTATCATAAGAATGCTAATCAAAGGCTTCTTACTAATATCGCTCCCAAAATAATCAACTTACTACCCAAAAAAATTTGAAATAATCCCACAAGTGAAATTTTCCAGGAAAAGTCTGAGTTGTATATTGGTATACATCTAAAAATTTCACTGAAATATCCACACAGATCTATTTTCTGCTCTTTAGAATCGAGGAAGTGTTATATTTATTTTTACAGATCTTTGGAACTGTCTCATCGTTTTAAAAAGTCAAAATAAAAATTAAAATAATCATTTTAATATATTTGTAGTAAGGACAGATTTGTGATCTGCCCCAAAATGTGACTGTGCTTTAATTTCAATCTTCAGGTGCCTAAAGGAGAGATTATTTGTCAGTGACACCTTGTTTTTTGAAAAGACAAATATATTTAACAAATATCAAAATTTCTACATATCTTAGCGGTGGACGTTTCGAGAATGAATCTGATCCCGTTTTCAACACTGTGGAAAAATGTTTTTCTTCTAAATCGTTTTGCTGAATTGTTGTTTTATTGACAATAAATATTAAAACTTATATTCGATGTCACCAAAGCAAAAACAACTATTTTTCTCTCTCATTATTGGAAGCGTGTCATTTTTCAAGGACATATCTGAGAACTTTTGTTTACATAGACGACCCCGTTTAATTTTCGACAAGGATTCACCCCATAGTAACTTTCGCACTTATCTGGAAACACTCTGAATAATATGATAGTCATTTGAAGGGAGGGTGGCCCACTTTCGAAATAGTTTATTACGATTCTGAAGCCTCACCTGTGCACTTATTCCAATCAACCATATACCCGAGTCCCAGGTCCGTAATATTTCCAGATATTACTGGAACGAAATGGTATATAGGAATCGTAATTAATTATGAGGAATAAATGGGTCAGTATCAATTATTAATCAAACTGATGGTAGGAAAACCCAGTCACGCATACCAAATGCTAAATTAGATTTCACGACGACAGATCAATACCATCATGTGGATAAAGTCGACCCCAAGAGAATTCGGTGGAAATCAAATGACCATGAGTACTAGAATTCTTGATATTCCTATCTATGTACAGGTACAACTTTGACAACTTTCGTAATGAAATTTGTTCATCATCATTTCGAAATGGCAATGTGCAAAATGTGCAGAAAATATCCCTAAAATACAATCGAGGTCAATCAGAAGAACATCGAATAAATTTTATTCGTTGTCAATGAATCAATAGAAAGAATAATTGTTTGCTATAGCTGAAAGGTAAATCAATATCGAATATACGTCCTAGTAGAACTTTTTTTAGGTGACTGTGAATAACGTTGAAAGCCGGCTCTGACCCAGTCGCTCGATGATAATGCGGTCCATACTTTTTCCTCTAAATGGAACAGGTTGAAATCCGAAGGAATTCTAGAAGAGCTCGGATAAATACGAGCAGTGTTGCCGCAGGTGATACCGATGTGCTAGATGCTAGATTTCGTATGAAAAACCTCACTTTGCTCAGGACGTTAATGTTATAATAATTATTCAAAATACAGTACTTCTTCGTTACAGAAAATATAGAAATTCCATTGAAACATTGTAGGTTGCAGAATTCGTGTGAGATAACATAAGAATAGTGATTGAAGGGGACATTCGCCATGTTTTCCTAAAAAATCCATAATTTTGGCTTGTAGCAACCGTGCTCTCGACCAAGATGAGACATTTCATCGAGTTTCACATCGTTTGAATCATATTGAAAACCTACTAGTTCAGAAAGTAACATAAATGGTATCAGGTGTGGGATAGAATTCTTGTTCAGTAACTTAACATTCAATTGGATATTCTCCATAAATATCCACAATAGTCCTCTTTACGAAGTTCAAACAGCTCTGTTGCCACCATAATCTCTGGTGTAGAATATTCTACGCTTTTCAACAAACTTCAACTTGTGTTCGGATTTCCCGCATTTTAGCTTGTGGCAACCCCGAGTCTCACCGACGAGAAGACACCGAACGCAAAGAAGGCAAAAAGAGACGGAAAACGACGTTCGATTCGGCAACGTCGCAATCGAGACAATGATCGCTGGCACTGTGTAAGTTATGCATTATGCAGTCTCGGTGTAGGCATTTGCAAACGAGATGTTTGTACGCTGAGGAGTTACGACGCATAGGCGTAGGCCTAACCCCCCTCCCCCCCCCGCCCTTCTCAATCAGAGCTGGACAAAAATAAATGAAATGAAACGATTATCCATTTGAAGACATTTCCATGGGACTTGATTTCAGAACAGGTTTCTGTTGTAGGAAGTAGCTAATGTGGAAACATACTTTGTGCATTTTTGTCGTAGAAGGTTAGCAGTGTTGTCAATTCAGGAAGAAAATATTTCATAAGAAATCCGGAAAAATATGGTGATCAACAATTGATGAAATCAATTTTTCAAAAGCTCACTTGTTGCACGTCGATTGTAATCTTTGTAATCCTCAACTGACTATGTTGATCCAGTTGAAAATTCAAAAACTGGAGTGGGAATCGAGATATTACTTCTCTCAAAACATTCATACGATATTTCAACTCAATTGTATGTACAGTAGAACGTGATCGTCCATTACTCAGTTTTTTTTTCATCCAAGATATACAATTTGGAGGTATCAGAGGAATCATAAGAAGCTTTAAGGACCCGACGAAAAAACTATACATAGTGTCATTTGAATACGAAAATTGACGTCCATATCTGAAAAATGAAAGACCATGTATGTCAAAAAAACCCTGGACTGGTACACTGACAGGACCGAAACTGACTCTGACTGACATTTAAGCTTTGTAAATACTGACGTTTCTTTTTATTAATTGAATAATAAATTCCAAACGCCCAGAAGCATTAAAAAACTGGTTAGAGTAATAATACCCATGAGAAATATCCGCAAAAGGCCTGAAAACACTGACAATATTCTCGTACAGTAAAAGATAACCTCAATACAGTTTTAAACAAAAGCGGGAAGCAGAAGTGTCACTTGTCGACACTCCCGAAAAACATCATAGGCGAACATGCGCACATCTTATTTTCATTTATGGCCATTTAACAGTAATTTCTCAAGTTGGAAGTTAGGCATCTTCTTAAATGATAAATGTTAAATGGAAAGTCTTAAATGGTTTTATAACATGAACAATTGTATTCCCATGTTCCATCTGTCTTAAATGTAAAGTCTTAAATGTTAAGTGGTAAATCTTAGGTGATAATTTTTTTTATAAAGCCACCATGACTGGTGATGTCTATCTTTGGTGTCGTGGTTGAGGATGTTGACAGATGCACTGCGACCCGATCAGATCTATTGTATCTTCTGCTTATTTCATATCATTTGAGAATTTTTTTCAATCCGTGTCTTTGATCTTGCTTGGTTGAGATCTTCTTGGAAATAGGAGTTTCAAAGGCCGCAAAATGGTTCTGGCCCGATCAGTGACGTTGATGCACTTTGTTGGATCATTTTGTTTTTCCTACTTAGATTATTCATTCATTCTGATTGAATCAATCAATACCAAAAAATTGAATCTTTTTCATCCAACCATTACATGTTCAATTCCTCATATGTCCAAAAACGAAAAAGTTAAGGGAGGCTGAATTGTCACATGACAGTTGACAGCTGCTATGGCGCAAGGGACAAGGAAAGAGAGTCCACATTCGTCACGGCATACGCGATTGTCCGGAGGTCGTGATACCGCGATATTATCTGGCGGAACGATACGAGCGTCACCGAATACCGTATTGATTCACCCCGAGTTAACAAATGAAGAAGTGCTCCTCGTCGCAGGATAGGGGTCGGCGAGATGTGTAACAGCTAACCCTTGCCAGATCGCCGGTCGTTTCTCCGAACCGGGGAATTCCGGTCGAAATGTCCGCCCTGTACTCTATCCCGACATATCTCATCATTCTGAGCTCGAATTTATCGATATTTGCGGAGGAAACCTGGTAATTCAGATTTTACTGTAAATGGTATCAGGTGTGGGATAAATATTCTGAAACATCTGATTGGAAATTATGGACCTGAATATAAGTGAAATCATCCAAAAAAAGCCTACATATTTTGAAAATGCTCAGATCTACGGCCTTCCTTCCGAGCCAAGAATTCATCTAACTATACCACCGATGAATCTTATCTTCATGAGCCTCAATTTATCGTTATGTGTGCTGAAAATCTACTACTTGAGATTCTAATGTAAATGGCATCATAACATTATGGTCCTAAATATACGTGAAATCTTGATATCAGATCGAAATGAAGACTTCAACAGTGATCAGATCTACTGCCTCTACTTTTTTGCCGCAATATCAATCATTATTGATATTGATCAATTTAATTGAAGGCTATTCGAATTCCACTGTATACATTGGGGTCCGGTGAATGGTAAATTCGTGAATGGTATCAGGTGTGGGATGCGTATTTTCATGATAATATTTCATCGTCAATTAGGAAACTATGAATGTATGAACCTCATGTTATGAATTTTAATAACTTTCGATATCTTCTAGACTCAGAAATATCAGCGGTCGTATAGAAAATCACTTTTCATCTCTGCACATATATGGTATCAGGTGTGGGATAAAGTTTCTGGTGATAATTTGAAAAAATTTCAAAAGGACCACAGCTTCATTTCTCTCTGAATTATCATCTGCAGATGCAGCTATTGACTTATTACATGGGAATCATGAGAGATTCACAAGCCGAACACAGATTGCTCAACTTTCCATAAATAACGCATTTTGAAGCAGTCACTAAGACTGGAAAGAAACCCGACAATGGAGGGGGAAAATGTTCGTTGGACTATAAAACGCTAATCCCAGAGGATCGCCATCTGGCAACGTCGCCGCAGAAAACACATAGCGTTTGCCGAGTGGTAGGAGAAGTCGATAGCGGTGGGGGTGGATCGAGTGGCGGGGGTAAAGTGGGGTTACGGTTATTTAGGAATATTAAATTAATGTGTAATGACTAATGAATAGATACAACACCCGACACCTTGGCTGGTGATGAGATTCCGATAGATGGAGGGTTAATTGCATGTATATATATCAGTGGTTTGAATGTGGCCCAAATGTCCGCAACAAGGGTGTGAAATTTTTCATACATTTTCTTTTGCTGTTGGGTGTGAATGAACATGAAAAACTGTTACAAGATGAATTTGATTGCATGACCAAAAAGCGCCACACTCTACCTACTACGTTTATTTTCAGGAGTGAAATTTTGGAGTATTATATTAGCAATTTAAGAGAAATCATGGTTTTTTTTCTATGGACAACACGAAAGGGAAACCTATAATGTTCGAGGAACATCGTGTTAGCCAGCAGTGGAATTTCGGGAGAGAAGAAAGGTGTTGGGACTTTCCTTGAAAGTTTGGAGGTTGTGAGCATCAGGAAAGACTTCACTAGGCAAAGAATTCCACAACTTTGCCGTTCTATTGATGAATGATGCTTGGTATAGCGATGTTCGACAGGTCTCGAGCCTGACAGTGTAGGGGTGACCAGACTGAGCTCGTCTGGTTTGTCTACTTAGAATCGCACGTGGTGGATGGATGCACCATCTGTCAAAATTGGTCTGTACCAAATTTCATCGAAAACTTTGGAGTGATAATGATTTCACAAACAAATCGAAAATGCACTATCACTTTTTGTGTTCTTCAATTCACTCTTATAGTTGAGTTTGCGAAAAACATTGAAACAGTCAATTGTCGAAAGTCACGTATCGACTTTTTGGAAAGTTGAACAGTTTGTCCAGTGTTGATAATTATTGAAAATTTAGAAATTGTATGTCGCAATAATATCCAATCGTCAAGAATAGATAAGGAAATAAATAAATAAAAAAAACAATGAGGTATTCAATGAGACAGTTCCGAAAAAGGTATAGTGCATTTTTGATTTAGTTACAAAATCATCATTACTCGGAAGTTTTCGATGGAATTTGGTACATTTTTTTTTTAAATGCACATTTCAAATCCTGAAATTTCACTGCTGGAAACTGACGTAGTAGGCCTTGGAATGTTGGAACGCAGCGCTCAATCACTAAAGATTTTACGAGGTGACTCAAAAATGAAGGGTCACACTCTAGATTCGAGAATAATTTATCAAACCAATCAGAACTATCGTCTGAAATGAAATTATGAATTGGACTACAGAAACTATACTTGACACATCTGTGCTCTGAATCATCGATATAACCGATAACTCACCTTGCCAAAAAATTTGTCACCTTCTTTATGGAGTTGCTATATTCAAGCCATTAGGAAAAGTATTCACTTAAGAAATCACTGCAAAAGAAAAAAACATTTTGGAAATACAGAACAACGGAGCTCTCAACTATAACTCACCTCACCGATAAGATTTTCACCATAAGTATGGAAGTGCCACAATCTGTAACAAGAAAAAAACGATTAATTAAGAAGCCTCAAGAAGATCTCTACAAATCAGTGTATAAACAGCAAATATTATTCTCCAATCTCACTTCCTCAGCCGAATGAACTATTTTGTGAATATTTGGGGATCTTGTTCCCGAAAAAATATCAACAAAATATCTGTACTATATGAAAAAGCATTGTTAGTCCAACAAAACAACTATATGAAGATATGAGCATTTTTTCTATGCAATTCAATCAATACCCTCAACATTTCAAGTCACATCAAATTTCGCAGTCACAAGAAATTTATCATCGTATATATATATATATATATATATATATATATATATATACATGAGACTTGTTTCATTTCGACGAAACAAACTCTGAAATTGGCAAAAAAAATCACCTACAATGCGATATCAAAGTCCAATGAATTACCAGAGGATGTAAACAATGCTAATAACGTTATGCATTTCAAAATTAAAATGATGAAACATATTCTCATGCAAAAGAATAATGAGTCATGACATTCCATAATAATCCAAGTTTTATATCTTTTAATATTTTCTTTTGCCAAATGGTTTCCTCCATTTTATTACATTTTATTGTTCAATTTTTTTGTAGAATTTACGACGTTTGTAATTTCATTTTTCTCTATCATTTGTAAATTCATCTCATAGCAGTCATTTCTGTCGGATTATTCGTGATATTTCAATTTGATATTGATCTTTTGTAACTGCAGATCCAATGAAAAGACTTTGAAAACGTAAGATTGTGCAAGAATTGCGCAAGAACTATCACAATGTGAGCAGTCAGGCTGGAACAAAGAAGATGGTTAATTACCAATTATGAAATCTTATCCCTACCTTGCGATTCTTTACGACACTGATATTTTTCGAAACGAGTAAAAATATGGTGAATCTCGAAGAAATATTTCATACAAAGCGGATCACACTGTGAACGAATAAAAACAGGAGATTGTGAATGAAAAAAAAAGTTACTTGGAGGAGCTGGGATTTGAACCCAGGACTTTCAGCATGCGAAGCAGACACTCTACCACTGAGTTACACCCCCGATGATATACTCGGTACGGCTATGCTTTCATACGATACTATATCGACCCATGAGTTTAAGGGCCAAACTTAGGTAGATCCTTAAAGATCCTAGCTATAGAAGTATTTTTGATTTATGACCAGATTATCGAATACTGGAACCAGTTTATTTTAGTAATGGACATGTGAGAACAATTCTGACGCTTTCACTACACTTTTGCTTTCACAATAGATATTCCTGAAGAATATCTTGAAGGCTGAGATACATATACTCAGGTAATAAGTCTGCATGGATATAATATCTGATACGTAAATACGCATTTGGTTGTCATGATGAAATCACTAAAAACATACAAGTACGAGAAGTGACATAGATATTTCGAACGAGTAGTAGATTTGATTTGACGAAAATAAATGTGTGCTCATATGAATTGTTTCAAGGTCGACAATCTTCGGATATTTCAATTGTCATCTTTAGTAACCACCTTCACTCAACTGACTCAACCATTTCATGTGATTGTCATCAATGTATCCGCAGTATTTTCCATTTCGATTTGTCATGAATAATGTAGTGGAAATACGAGCCGGCAACACCGCCGGAGCATCGTCGGGCGAACAGTGTAATAATACGGTGCGACACGAGAAGTGTGTCGGAATCCAACAAGTCGAAGCGTCGCGACGCTGTGGGCGGCCGGATCGGAGGCGTCTCGGCGCCACCTGGCGGCCACCCCCGCAACCCCGGCGGTCGATACGGAGCCGCCACCCGGCCCCTGCGACCCCTGCTGAAATCTGCCCTCGAACGCGCCTTTGTCGGTCGGTCCGTAAAGTCGCTTTTTTTTCGAGAAAAAATTGGGAATCGAGACGGTCAGGTTTTTCTTCGCACAGTGGCATAGGCGGCACGAGATCCGTCGAGGGGTGGGGGTATAATTTTTTTGTAGGAGAAATTGCTCAGTGATCACACCATTCCTCTTCACCCATCTTGACGCAATACCGTAATAAAAAAATTAACTTGCTTTTTCAACGATCTCGGGAACTAGAATATCAATTGGTGCATATTTGGTATCAGGTGTGGGATGTAGTGACATAAAATTTCAAAACGGTACCGGCTTTACTCCTTCTTCAAAGCCCCACCCTGTTTTTGCCTTCTGAAATCTTCCCTTGAGTCGACTTTTCGCCTTTTTACGCCGTTTCAAAAGGCGGAGGTATCTTTTTCCCAAGAAAATTTGCTCAGTGACCGCAGTATTCACTTCCACACATCTTGACGTAATATCATAATGAAGGAATTACAATGTTTTTCAACGATTTTGAGAGCTAGAACATCAATTGGTGCATATTTGGTATCAGGTGTGGGATGAAGTGACATAAAATTTCAAAACGGTACCGGCTTTACTCCTTCTTCAATGCCCCACCCTGTTTTTGCCTTCTGAAATCTTCCCTTGACTCGACTTTTCGCTTCTTTCCGCCTTTTCGAAAGTGTGGTTTCTGAGAAAATTTTCTCAGAGACCGCACCATTCCCCTTCACCCATCTTGACGCAATACCGTAATGAAGAAATTAACTTTTTCAACGATTTCGGGAACTAGAATATCAATTGGTGCATATTTGGTATCAGGTGTGGGATGAAGTTCCTTGCAATGACATGAAATTTCCAAACGGTAACGGCATTTCGTTTTCTCAACTCCTCACCCTGTTTCAGCCTTCTGAAATCTGTTAGTTTGCGTAAAGTCGCCTTTTTCGCTCAAGATGAAATTGGTTTTCACGGTGGTGAGGTTTTTCTTTCAACCTCAAAGCATTGACGTAGACGATCTTCCGGACGGTGCGGGTATTGGAGGCAAATAAGCTCCGTGATCACACCATTCGCTTTCACACGTCTTGATGTGATCGCATGATGAAGAAATGAACTATAATTGGCAATAAATATCAATTGTTATACAAATATTCCATCAATTTTGGCCTCTGCATGTTTGGTGTCAGGTGTGGGATTCATTTCGTTTGGTTGAAAAGTTCCACTATCGAAACAATACCAAATTTCTGAAAAGACCCACAGTTCAGCGACACGAAGTGCGTGAATCCAAGGGAGCATCGCTTGAATTATGACGACATCTCACCGTTCGAACAGTCTCGGTGCAGACAGGCTGATGAATGAGCTATGCTCGAGGAGCCATCTACAGAATTTCAGCGGCAAATTTCGCTCGAGGCGATTAATCATTGGCCGTTAAATGGGGTGCCGTTTCTAATTCGGGATCAAGTCGTGTTGAATTCTCAGGTGCGAACAAGACTGCGTTCGTCACGCTGTCTTCGAATAGAAATAATTCGGCGATGGTATCGTTCCAGTGAGAAGACAAAAAACTGGGAGGAGGAATCGCATTTGAATGATGTGAAGTCTTCTTACTACTTCAACTTTCATGTTTAGATACGTTTGAATATTCTCACGAACAGATGAGAAAAACCTCATTTGAATGTAGTGAATCCTGACCGTAGACTCGAGTTTCACGTGATGGAAACAAACATTTCATTTGAATGTATAGTACTAGTATATTCCTTTCGATACTACTACTTGAAATTTCAAGTGCATTCGAGTTGAGAAAACTCTTTATATTTCTACAGTACCTCTTGAATTATATGTTATAAGTGTATAAACTCCCACGCAGAGATATAATTAACTACAATTTTGAAACGATATGTAGACTGTTCGTCAAACTACTAAGTCTGGAACCATATCTAGTTTGAGAAACAAACTAAGTTGTATTTGGATGGCTTGAAGTTTTTCCTTCATAATACAACACTGAAATGAAACGTAGTTGCTTTTTCGATCTACAACTTTCAAATGAGATGTAGTCTGTTCTCCAATCTGCAACATCTGAATTAAATTTTATTCTCAGAAATTCAAATACTTCTTCAAGTTCTCCAATCTACAACATCTGAATTAAATTTCTTCTCAGAAATTCAAATACTCCTTCAAACTACAACACTGAAATGAGACGTAGTTGGTTCTTCGAACTACAACTTTCAAATGAGATGTAGTCTGTGCTCCAATCTACAACATCTGAATTAAATTTTTTCTCAGAAATTCAAATACTCCTTAAAACTACAACACTGAAACGAGACGTAGTTGGTTCTTGGAACTACAACTTCCAAATGAGATGTAGTCTGTTCTCCAATCTGCAACATCTGAATTAAATTTTTTCTCAGAAATTCAAATACTCCTTAAAACTACAACACTGAAACGAGACGTAGTTGGTTCTTGGAACTACAACTTCCAAATGAGATGTAGTCTGTTCTCCAATCTGCAACATCTGAATTAAATTTTATTCTCAGAAATTCAAATACTTCTTCAAGTTCTCCAATCTACAACATCTGAATTAAATTTCTTCTCAGAAATTCAAAAACTCTCTCAAACTACAACACTGAAATGAGACGTAGTTGGTTCTTCGAACTACAACTTTCAAATGAGATGTAGTCTGTGCTCCAATCTACAACATCTGAATTAAATTTTTTCTCAGAAATTCAAATACTCCTTAAAACTACAACACTGGAACGAGACGTAGTTGGTTCTTGGAACTACAACTTCCAAATGAGATGTAGTCTGTGCTCCAATCTACAACATCCGAATTAAATTTCTTCTCAGAAATTCAAAAACTCCCTCAAACTACAATACTGAAATGAGACGTAGTTGGTTCTTCAATCTGCAACTTTCAAATGAGATGTAGTCTGTGCTCCAATCTACAACATCTGAATTAAATTTTTTCTCAGAAATTCAAATACTCCTTAAAACTACAACACTGAAACGAGACGTAGTTGGTTCTTGGAACTACAACTTCCAAATGAGATGTAGTCTGTGCTCCAATCTACAACATCCGAATTAAATTTCTTCTCAGAAATTCAAAAACTCCCTGAAACTACAACACTGAAATGAGACGTAGTTGGTTCGTCAATCTGAAACTTTCAAATGAGACGTAAATTGTTCTCCAACCTACAACATCTGAATTGAATTTCTTCTCAGAAATTCAAATACTCCTCAAAACTGCAACACTAAAACGAGACGTAGTTGGTTCTTCGAACTACAACTTTCAAATTGTGCTCCAATCTACAACATCTGAATTAAATTTCTTCTCAGAAATTCAAAAACTCCCTCAAACTACAACACTGAAATGAGACGTAGTTGGTTCTTCAATCAACAACTTTCGAATGAGATGTAGTTTGTTCCCCGAACAACAACTCCTGAATAAAACGTCTTCTCAGGAAAATTTCAACTGTTTCGGGCTTGGAGTAGCTGAAAATCTTTCAGCTCGTCTCCGAATCGAATTTATCCCGGTTAACAGATACAACAATACGGCATCGAGAAGGATCCTCGGCAGTAATAAATACGGCGAACTCAATTTTCCGTGAGTGCGGCGTGGAGGGATGAAAGAGGGACGAGGGTGGAGAGAGTTGATGTATATAGCTCGAGCTGAACTTCTCGAAGTTTCGCCGAAGCGACGTTGCCGAACCCGAAGGAAAATCACGTTCCCATACCGGATGGAACCGACAACACGAATGGAACGAGATATCGTGTGAGCTAGCGGTGGAATGTTGGGGGAGGAGGAAAATATTGCATTTTTTTTCTTGAAAGGTCGAAGGTCGTACGCATCAGGCACAGATTTTTGAAAGTTTCTACCTATAGTTTCTATGTGTTTTTTTTTCAATCGATGTTCAGGATGTACGCTGTATTTACATGATTTTTTGCGCTACAATATTCACCAAGGTCTTTGTAAGGAAGAAGATAAATGTTTAGTCAGTTTCGAGGTCAGTTTGTTGATTTCGATAAAATTAAATGATCATTTTCCTTCGAGCAGTCGAAGAGGAAAGAATCAGATTTTTCAAAACACTTTTACCTTCATTTATGGGCATTTCTCCCCCATTGTATATCTACCTTGACCAAAGTTATTATAAATGTCTGCCAAAAAGATTAGGTATTTTTAATTTCAAGTCGAAGTAAGGCAGTGATACTCGGAATTGTTTATTGTGTGATAAACAAAGACCATCAACCCCTTCCCTTACCTGATCATGGCATACCCAGTATTTACTGGGTATGCCAAATATACATTATACAGGGACAATAGAACGTTGCAGGTCTGAACAAACTCCAGGTTCGTGTGTAACACTCCATATAGTTGAAAACAAAAATAATTGTCAACAAAATATCAAACACCTTTTCATGTAGTCAATAATATATGCGAGGCTAATATTTGCCGATCAGGAGCCTAATACAGGGTGACACAATTTCCGAACAATGACGAGATGTTACAATTCAGATTAATCTTGGCAACGCAGCCCTAAGTTTTGGAAACTGAGCAAGGCACCATCTGGCGTTGTCCCAAACCACTTTTACCAAACATTTCTGACATTCTAATTCAAAGTTTCAACAGTCATCAGACACGAGAGTGAGGTAAAAAATATCAGAATTACAAATGACACCCGTGAAAAAGCAGATACTTTTCATAACTTATCTGATAGATATTGAGATTACGACACTGATTATTTCACACAGCAGGTATATTGGTATATTTCAATGCCAAGAAAAGAGATTGATTTATTCATATTCAGTACTTCAGAATAGGATCGCAAATTGACAATAGGCATTGGCGTACTCATTGTTTTCATTCAGGAAGGGTTAAGTTTTGGAATACATCTGTGTATGATGTGTACATTACAGCACATGTTTATGTAACTGGTGAACAAAATGTTCTTAGTATGTGACTTGAATTTATTTTGTCATTTGCGATTTGGGAATTTTATGAAAATCCACTGAAAATTTATACAAAAAATCGTCGAATAATGACTAATCTTGCAAATTTTGCTGTACATATTTCCTTGAACTAAGATATTTCACACTCTATAACATTTCTCAAACAATCCACTCAAATTTGAAATCAGTATGAAATTGACAAAATTTCGACATTATGATTGAATGAACGAAGATGAAATTGAAATACTTTGATTTTGAATTTTGTGGCGATTCATTGTAAAGTATCATGCCATTGTGGATGAATGAATCTTTCACCAAAATCAGATTCAATTTCAGACAGCGAAAACAAATCAGAAAATGATGAATACATTTTTTTAGATTTTTTGGAATTGGGATTATTTTTCCTCTTCGTTGCTAAGAAATTAATTTCGTGAATTCATTCTTTTATCAAAGAGAGGAAATCCACAAAAACTCGAGATAATAATATTTCTTCTGTCGCATTTTCGATATTTTTGCTAATTTCACCTCCGTACCTGACAATAAGTTCCTTGAGCATCCACAGGATGAGGTTCTGCTAATAACCTCAAATATTTTATTGCACCAAATCTAATGGTCCCACATTATCCACTGTTAATCTCTTGGGCTTCTAACAATATTTCCAAAAATCCAATCTTATTGCATCTCGAGAAGATTAAATTTGCGTATGTTTTCCCCATAAAAGGGCTGCACAAGCTTCAGAATGCTCAGTTTTGAAAGTGCTTACTACGAGCAATCATTGAGTGTGAGTTGAGTTGATATCAGAAGTTGATCGAGATGACCCCCAACGATTTGGTAGACGCGTCTGTGGAAGAGTGGATCCAGTATTTCTGGTGAGTCCCTATTTGATTTTTTTCAAGTGACAGTTCGAATCATGTACGAAAAATCCCATAAACTACAGTAAAATTGTCGATTTGACAGCGCCAAAAGTAGGTTATCAGGTGAATTTGTGTATAGTGCAAATTCTAAACTGTTTCTAGAACAGAAAAATTGAACAATTGCAGAAATTATTGATGATCGATTTGATGTTATCAAAATGTTGTAATGTTTCAAAATACTGAAAACCGTCAATGGACTTCACAAAAAGCAAGCCTTTTTTCATTCAAACGACCTTTTGCACTAGCAAGCAATAGAAGCAACTAATAGTTATTTTTATAGTAAATGCGTTAAATGAGTGTTTTCTTAGTATGTGTCATGAACACACGAATTTTATACACGAAATACATATATACAACATTTTTTGTACAATTGTGAATTGAAATCTGCCTCCGTAGCAGAATCATATATAGAAGATAGTTTGACTAACAATATTTTGAATTGTTCATCTTCTTCCCAACGAGTTAAAATATCTCATTAAAATTGTGAAATCAACTCTACAATATCTAACTTTTCTGATCAGCAGCAACATGGAACATCTTCGGGAATTTATGTTGGAAGTTATTGTTCAAACTTCACTATCAATCATTATCATTGAGAATAAATCCTCCAAAAAGTGATATTTCATCTTTATTTTGACAGTGAGAAAAATCAAATATTTACGCATCAATAGAAATGCATAAATATCAAGTTTTATTGACAGCTGTACAAAAAATTTATATATATAATTTATATTTTCAGGGAGTTGCATGGAGATGCCGATTCGCCAGAGGATGTTTCAGTAATCATCGAAAAAATAGAGAAGAAAGAAAGCGAGGAATACTATCATAAGAAATTTCGCCGAGCTTTGAGAATCAAGACATGCGATCGGTGAGTCTACTATTTTTTCGAACATAATTTTCGCTGACCTCCCTGTATTTTGCACTTTCGGAGAACTGTAGTTAACGTAGTCAACTAACTTAGACCTTTCAAATCAGACTAGTTGACTTTCATTTCGAGTGTATTTACCGGGTGGGTCGAAGTCTCCAGATCAGAAACTGCAAAAATATCCCCCCCGACTTGATTTTATCTTTTATTCGAGAACTTATTGAAGATTTTTCTTTACAGTTTCATGCTCTACGGCAACGGATTGATCAGCCCAGATGACGAATACAAACACAAGAAGTTCAGGAAGTCTTGAAGTTCCAGAACAATCTTCCATGGATGAGAATGAATAATTTATTACAAATTTTACTAAAACTTTTTGTGAATATTTTGTGATAAACATAGCTATTGGCGATTGTATTTTCGAAATATAATAAATAATACTGTAATCATCCAGGATTTCATTCAAGGGGTGCAGAGTAGGAGGTAAAAAGATAGTATATTATTCAATGATTATACAGTGCGTGCCCAAGATAAAGATGCACAGCACAGCAAAGCTTGTGCATTCAAAATTCATTTAAAGTATTTCAGTTATACCGAAAAAAGTGGAGATAGAAAATGAAAATATTTCTTCATAGCAACTTTTGATATGAATCAACGTTATGAAGTTTCGTATACCTGAAACCATCATCAATTTATTTTTTCAAGTACGAGCCTTATTACAAGTTCATATATCCTGAAAGCTTTTATCATTGTGGATATGCAACTCTGTATCAGAAAGTGTTTCGACCTAGTTTTGGACCTCATTATTTCTTCAAAAACTCTCAATCTATTTCAATTTTTGACCTGATAAGGATCTGGAAATCGGGAAAAAAATCAGGTGACAATAAAGTTTTATTTTCAGCTGCTCAATCCGAAAAAAATACATGAAAGTTGCAAAAAAAGTCAGCGTACATTTTTTTGTCAAGAATATCCGTTGAGATGCCGCTCGGTGCGCCACTGGAGTTCAACACAGAAAAAGACAGTTAGGACACGCATGTTTATATGAACTTCTCGTCTTAAAATCGCTCGAAGGAACGTCAACGTCTGTGGAATTTATTGTACATACTAAATTAACACCCTGTACCATCTTATGGGTACTCACCCTACGGGGTTAAAAAATGACACCGAAATGAAAATTCGGAATAATATCACAAAGCTTCTGAGAATTTATCAGATGAATAATTGAACAAGTCCACTTTTGAAGAAATAATGGGTTAAAAAATTAACGGTTTTTTGAAATAGAAATGGAAGTAGTGAAAAAAAAAGCTTGTCAGAAGTGGGATTCGAACCCACGCCCACAGAAGTGGACTGCGACCTGAACGCAGCGCCTTAGACCGCTCGGCCATCCTGACTTACACAAAGTGTTGGACATAAAACAAATATAAATCAATAGCAATAAATGTCAAACTGAAAATGTAAAAATAGATCACGATATTGGTTGAAAAAAAAATTGATTGATATACCGGGGGACAGAGACTTTCATCCTTCATTTCCGCAGTTACAATCCTGTAGGAACATCAAATATACCACCTAGAGGGCCGTTTTTGACATACTCAAATTTTCAAATGGAACACCCTGTTTGATATTACACTTTTGCAAATCGAAGGTTCATATTGTTTCCAGATAAACCAGAAGTGCAAAAGGTGACCTCTAGTGAGCATATTTGATGTTCCAAATTCCGAAAATGCAGCTATAAAAACAAACGGAAAAGGGCGTGTTCCAAATGATTCTGTGTCACCCGGTATAGCACAGAGGAAAATGAATCAACTCATAATGCAAATATATATCACTACAGGGTGTTATCGATACTAAAGGAGATTACTCCTGAAAATTTTTTTGAAAGTTTTCCATCTTAACATTTCGACAATGTCGATTATGGCATTTGATAGCACCCGATGTTCAAATTTATGGGTTAAGATTACTAAGATTATTATTTTTTTCATATGTCTAAATGTGACATTTCTGTTATTTGTGTGAGTGAATCATTTCATTTCATAAAAATAAATATCAAGTAACATTCTCAATCGTCATCACATAATATGCAATTTCAATTACCCTGTATAGAACGCATAGATACACAGTGCTAGGTAATGTGTGTTGCATACCTTTGGTATGCAGCAAGCTGATTTCTTCCGTCAAATAGAAGGAAGTTCAATAAGATTAAGTAATTTTGTTTTATAAAAATCAATTTCTCGAAATACCTACAACTCATTATTCTAAATGCTATCACATGAATTGATATTTTTTGTGTAGTTTTATCTGAGAGATTTCAGGTGAAAAATTAGGAATTATAGATAAAATTTGAAGGACAACTGATTAAAATACTGGTATACCGGACGGTAACAAAATCTTTTCGATTGAATTCTAATTTCATTGAAATAATATCATCAATTTCGAATTTTCTTCTTGGTTTCCACAAGAAAAATACCCTCATCTCAGTCATGAATTACGATAGACACAAATCATTGGTGTAGGGTGATTCTGAATCAATAAGTGAACTTACCATACAGGGTGCTCAAGTAATTGCCTTTAGAAGTATAGTAGATTTTTGAGTCTCTCAGATTCAATTCATTGACCGAATCATTGACCTCTCTAGATCATCGTAGAAAGGTCGGCGATCTCTGTCTCTTTTTTTAGATACTACCACGGTCAGTGCTCAACGGAAATATCATCTATTATGCCACCACGTGCGATTCCAAGTAGACAAACCAGACGAGCTCAAGCTGGTCACCCCTACACTGTCAGGCTCGAGACCTGTCGAACATCGCTATACCAAGCATCATTCAACAATAGAACGGCAAAGTTGTTGAATAATTCTTTGCCTAGTGAAGTCTCTCCCAATGCTTACAACCTCCAAACTACCAAAAAAAAATTCCAACACCTTCCTACTCTCCCAAAATTCCACCGCTGGCTAACACGATGAAGTATACACTGTGTAGTATACAGTTTTATTCATGTAAATTCCTAACCTACATGTGATAGATGTGGTCTTGGAGAAAAATATTCATTATTTTATAGTTATTGAATTTCCAGTTGCGGCTCTGATTGACATTCTGTATACAATTCCAGTACTGTTCTCAAGTTTACTATTATCTAACTATCAATCAGCATATCAACGAATAGACTTGAGAAAGTGCAAAAACGAATATTTTATCTAGCACTGAGTATCAGATACGACTTGTTTGAAAATGGGAAATGATGACATCTATCACATTTATAATAGAAAAAAGAAGGGGCAAGAACCAAGAAGTGAGTATTTCATGTATTCAAAACGCTTTCGAAAATGTTACAGTCAGTATCAACAAATATGCAGAACTGTTATCTATGTTCAAAGCTGTGAATTTCTGGACTATGGACTTTGGGACAAAATCATGGAAGTTAAATGAAGGAAATTCTGTTGTGTACGAAAAAGTCAAGAGTGATTTAGTGTAGATTCATCGAGCATAAACTGTACAAAGTCACAGGGTCGCCAAGCGAAATATTTTTGATGAGAGCTACAACATATAACCATCGACTTGAAACTCGAAACTGCCACATGAAAATCCACCATGAGTGACGATCAAAACGTGAAAATAACATCCTGTACCGATCGATTATGTGCATTTTAATTTTCAATCGAGTGAAGTTTATCAAGGAACTGTACAATGACCACGTAGTTCAGCTTTAATGTAAACGAATAATATGACTAGAAATATCAACAATTACTGGAACTACCTTGTCGTCTGTAATTACTACACTAGTAGGAATCGTGTGAGTGAAGCACTTTGGTGTTTCAGACATGGCTCCAAAATCAGAAGGAAGATCAGTGGACACACCGAAACCAGTGCCTAAAACGATAATTTCCCATTATGATGCACAGGTAAGAAGTATTTTATGGATATATTCTTTTTTAAATCAACGCGTCGTACAGGATGTGTGAAGTAAAAGATACTTTATCTCCTTGTATCGAGAATCATACAGAAAAACTTCACATGTAAAATTTACCGAGTAAAAAGAAGGAGTATTTCTAATGAAACTTTTTTCTGATTATATCTGAAAGAAATCGTGCTAAATTTTGGCATGGAGATCCTATTGAACTCACGACTGTTCTCAATAGAATGTTTGGTGTATTTTAGGAAGTCCATGAAAATGTGCGGGTTTGCTGTCATATCTGGAGATTTGGTTTATTTCTACAAGTATTGGTTGATGTCCGTGTTATGTTTACTATCTTTATTCCTCTGTTTCGGCACTTTGATAGTATCATCAATACACGATATTTAGGAGTTTTTGTTTTGTTTTTTTCGCAAGAATCGTCGTTTATTTGTGGTTTTTTTCACATGCAGGCTATCGTGACCACTACTATACCTAAAAATAGCCTAAAATATGAAACACGAGATTTCAAAGGTCAACAAATTCTTCATCCGAACTCGACCTCGCGTCTCTTTTTCCTCTCCCCAGTTTTGGATCCAAAACGTTCAAAGTCAAGGCCGGAATGGAAAGAGAAACGTCGACGAGAAGTCGTCGTTCGCATTCTATGATATAACGTCAGAGTACTATCGCGGGTACTGGTTAGGTGAAAGCGGAGATAGAAATATCCGAAATCGTTCTGATGGGCGGTAGCGGAAGAAAAGTGCGTGTTTCCAGAATTTTCTGAAAAATTTTTCGGGTGCTGGTGCCTTCCGGATTTTGGATACGAGTTTCGGTACACCTTGTAAGTTCTTCCGGCTCTGAATATGCACTATTGTATGCTGATATTCCGAAATGAACTGTGAAATATTTGAATATGCACGATATACTCATACTAATAATAATAATATTATTCTAGCATCGCTATACCAAGCATCATTCATCAATAGAACGGCAAAGTTGTGGAATTCTTTGCCTAGTGAAGTCTTTCCTGATGCTTACAACCTCCAAACATTCAAGAAAAATTCCAACACCTTCCTTCTTTCCCAAAATTCCACCGCTGGCTAACACGATGTTCCTCGAACATCATAGGTTTCCCTTTCGTGTTGTCCACAGATAAAAAAAAAAAAAAAAAAATCGTCGACCTATTGATTATTATACCTGGTCAGCCAAAAACAATCTAGAAATCAATCTTAGAAATGTTGAGGGATTTATATTATTTATTTCGAAAGGTATCAAAAATTAAATACTGAATGCAAAAGATTTTTTTGCCATCTCAATTCGAAGGATTGGACATACTGGGTGGCCCAATGAAAACGAAACAAGGCCGATTTGACATAGTTATCGTTCTCAGAAAAAAAAAACGCTCGAAGCGATCGATTTTTATTTCGAGGAGGATACAATTTGCACTTGTTTTCAACTCTTGCACTTCAAACCCCTCGGAGGGGTGGAGCAACCCTTGAATCTCAAATGGGTCAAGGGATCAAGTGATACATCATTTTGAAGGTTTTCGAAATCTTTTACCAACGCTTCCTTGTTTTTGGAATTCAATAAAGTAGTTCTCGAGAAAACAGGTTTATGAAAATAATCGGCTAGTGATGGAAAGTGGCGCTTTTTTCCTTTTTATCACTATTTCTCATTTTGTAACCTGTCATTTTGTAATCCTGTCCTATCCAACATAACATAAAGAATCATTCGTTTTAATGTCAGTTCCTTGATCTCTCAGTAAAATGCAAACCTTGATCGTTTTCATTGGGCCACCCTGTGTGAAATGAAGCATATATATATATATATATATATATATATATATATATATATATTTTTGAAATCAGAAAAAAGGTTCTCATTAGAGACGAGATAATATAGAGGATGTTCAAATAAAAATACCACCGGAAGTGCTACCAATATTTTTATTTCATACGGACGAATTTTCAAATGAGTACAACTTTTTTTTTCAAATATTTTTAATTCAACCTAGTTCGCATTTCTCACCATATCTTATATGAATAGCCGAGTGTACCGGCATTACCCTGTATATCCCAAAAATATAGTTACATTGACACTGTCCCGCTCATAGTGAATAATATTTATATTATGGACAATGTGATTAATTCGGCATTATTGATGATTTGAAATAACAATGAGAATGGGTAATAATAATAATGAATACTAATGAAAATGATACTCTCACAAAATCAATATAAAAGTTTGATAGGATAAAATGAACAAATAATTGATTACATCCGACGATGATAACCTCACAGTTTGAACAGTAATAAATATCAGAAATTTAATATATAGGAAAAAATATGAAGATGAAATATATGGTAAGTGTTAATAATTTGGTACCATTTGTGTAATATCTTTATTATATCGATTTGCCAGAAAATTGTATTCTTGATTCAAGTGAGAAACTTCTATTTGTGTCATCACGTATCTAAGTTTTCAAACGTTGCACAGGGTAGAACAAAAAAATGCACTTAATCGCCTGCAAAAATCATAACTATTCAGAACTAAAATTGATGAACCGAATTGTTCTTCTAAATTTGACAAAACCACAAATTGAAATTCTCCAATATGAATCCAACTTTCATCAATGATAGAATTTTCTGGCAAACGGATAATGAAAATTAGGAATTAAATAAGAAGCACTAGGTATTTAATTTGCTTAGCTAAATACGGCCCTGACTCAATTCGTCTGCTTTGTTTAAACTTGAACAAATCGAAAAACACATCGATGGATGATTGTTCGATCTCAGCCCAACTTTCACCGCAATTATTTTCACTTTTCCATCACAAATAAATACTACTTTCTATTTTTTCTTTCATATTGCGGAAATCATCGTAGGTATGCATTTCATCAAATTATCATCATCTACAATACTCGTCAAGACTAGTGCTCATCTTATCTAAATAAGGAAATTCGTTCATACAGTGTACAGGGTGACTCACAGTTACGTCGAAAGTTATAGTAGTACGAATTATTTGCAACGAATTCGTGCAAAAATCACGTAAACATTTCCTCATACGTATATATCATTGTTTATCACGAATAATTTGTTTAAAACACGATTTCAGATGGAGGTAATTGACATGCGATGAAAGAAAACAAGAGATATAAAAATTGATTCTGGAAAATACAGGGTAGAGTTTGAAGATTCAACCCAAATCGTCTGATAGATTGAACATGTCTTCTGTCTGAGTTACAGGGTGTTTCATTTGAAAAATTATTTTTTGAAACTATTTACGTAATATTGTCAAATTATTATACAGGGTGGCCCATTGAAAACGAAACAAGGTATGCATTTTAATGAGAGATCAAGGAACTTACATTGAAATGAATGATTCTCTATGTAATGTTGGATAGGACAGGATTTAAAAAAAATTACATAAGGCACTTCTTAGGTTGGTAGTCTTTTTTTATCTGTGGACAACACGAAAGGGAAACTTATAATGCTCGAGGAACATCGTGTTAGCCAGCGGTGGCATTTCGGGAGAAAAGGAAGGTGTTGGAATTTTTCTTGAAAGTTTGGAGGTTGTAAGCATCAGGAAAGACTTCACTAGGCAAAGAGTTTCACAACTTTGCCGTTCTATTGGTGAATGATGCTTGGTATAGCGATGTTCGACAGGTCTCGAGCCTGACAATGTAGGGGTGACCAGCCTGAGCTCGTCTGGTTTGTCTACTAGAAATCACGCGTGGTGGCATAATAGATGATATTTCCATTGAGCACCGACCGTGAAAGTACCTTTAAAAAAGGCAAAGATCGCCGATCTTTCTACGATGTTCTAGAGAGGTCAATGATTTGGTGAATGTTGTATCATCGACTAGGCGAATAGCTCTCTTCTGAATTGAATCTAAGAGCTTTAGCGATGTGGAAAAAATGATTTTCGTGAATACTGAGTTACTTAGCACACAGACACGAGATGTTATGAGACTTTTGAGACAACTGTCAGAACACCAAAACGAAGGTGTTGAATCCCCTGATATGATTAGGCTGACAGTCTGCCCAATCGAATAAATGAATAGGTGGTGAAAAATCGGCGAGCCTGTGACGCAAAGCAACGGAATATTATTCATTGGCATGGGAAGCAACGTCGATGCACAGACCTTGACCGATGTTCAAGGTGTATTCGAAACATCATGGTAAAAAACATCATTTTTTTACGCAGCTTGCTAACGTATACTTAATGGATCGTATATGATGTGATTCCTTTTCGATACACGTTATTGGATTGTTTCGAAGAAATGATTGAAGTATAGTGGAGATAGCGAGACGAGTCGAAATGTTTATACAGGGTGATTCAAATTCACCATTGGAATCTCGGACACTCGAGGAGATATACAGAAAAGTTCGAGTCAGGAAGAAGTTGGGAAATTTATTCATTCCGTTTTTAATATTTCCAACACCATCATCAACTTCATTTTTTCTTATGGGCGCCTTATCTTTTATTTTTCACAGAGAAAAATGGTGATTTTATTCGGATTTCACCATTATTCGAAAACACAAATATTGAAGTGAAACTGATAGCACCTTAGTTGGCCTTGGCTGCATTAAATGAAGATTACCTGTATATTTCTGAACCTCACCTAATGTTAGATATCAGAAAATATAAGATAATTTTTTTTCAGACTCAGATTTCTTGTCAAAAATTCAAAATCTTTTCGGCAAATGTCATATTTTGACATGTCAACTTTTAAATTTTTTTTTATCTGTGGACAACACGAAAGGGAAACCTATGATGTTCGAGGAACATCGTGTTAGCCAGCGGTGGAATTTTGGGAAAGAAGGAAGGTGTTGGAATTTTTCTTGAATGTTTGGAGGTTGTAAGCATCAGGAAAGACTCCACTAGCAATCAAATATTTTAAGGAATGTGAAATAATGTGCACTAAAACATAGTTAGCCATGCTTAATAGGCAAATGTGAATTTCCTTGGATTTTACGATTTTTGATAACTTTTCAAATAGTCCCCGTTGGTAAGGTGTGCCAAGACAGTTTTTCCAAAATGAATTGTAATTTTTGACAAAAAATTCTAATGATCCAGAAGAAATATAACACTTTTATGTATTCATCATTTTTTGAATAAACCCTGTATATAAGGTATGAAAATATATGAGAAAACCCTGTAAACACTGATGAAAATGCCTTTCTTAGATGACGAAAAACTATCAATGTTGAAACTGAAGTTTAAATTCATTAAAAATTTGATAAGAATAGAACGAAAACTGTACAAATCTATTATGAATAAAATGTATGAGGTTCATTTTTCTTGTTGAAGGTTATGTTGGAGCATATTTTGAATATTATGAATCAAGTATAGTGAGGAAATTTGAAAGCAATGAAAATTTCTACAAAAAAATATTTCATCTCTATTTGTAAATTCTGAGCCATTCATTATTGATGATACTTTGTGAAATATCACCCAGTACATGTGTACATACCTAGAAAGCGAATGTTTTTAATTTTTTCAGATCTGTTGAGGCACGGAAAATATTCAGATTCTAAATAATTATTCACAGGAAATGGCTAATGAGTCAGTATAATGAAGATAAATTGAGGAATATTAACATGTTCGATTTTTGAACATGTTGACAGCAATGATTTCATTAGAATTCAAATTTTATACAGGTTTTATTCATCCATAAATCCAACAATTACTGAATTGTTGCAAATAACTGTCCCTGTAGGAAAACGAATTAATTAATCGTTAGTTGCAGTCTCTAAGAAATTTTGGAATATCCTTGCATAAGGTTTTTTTCAAATCTATCGTAGCCGAAGGCAGAGAAAATATTTCAAAAATTTACAAATTTACAAAAATGTTGATTTTGATTTATTTTATTGTTAAAAATTGATGACATTCGAAGTCCTGATGGAAAACTTTACTAAGGAACGTTTAGCAATGTTTTTGCTCAGTTATAAAATCATATAAATATGAAGTTGGTATAAAGATCTCATTTGAAGGATCATCAGAAATTCCTTGAAAGTTATTCAAATTCAGATAAATACCAAAACACCCACCTTCATCTACAAGTATATGATAGAATGATAAGAATCCTGAATTTTAATGTCACGCCATATACGAATTCAGCATGAAAAGTCATTCAAAATACTTGAATAATTCAAGTCCATCTGAATCAATTAAATGTGACATTTTTCCTTCTTCGAGAGAAATATCAACGAAGTTCATCATAAAGTCTAACAAACGAATAATTTTCTAACCGTCTGAATTCTGATTTCATTTGTAATAGTAGCTATGAATTTCCGATATTCTTAGATAGGTAAACTAATCCTCAATTTGCTTGTCTTTTTTTATACATCCAAAATACAAAAGAGATAGATCATATTTCATAAAATATCACCCAATACAGATATAAGAGTATGTACCTACAGATATAGAGAGCTGGTTTCAGTGATAGGCACTGAGAAATAGAAAATATTTAGATTTTGAATATCATTGTTCTAGAACTAGGTAGGTAGGTACGATAACATATGATTGGCACCCTATTACTTTTTTCTAAATAAGTGAATCAAAATCATAGATCTCATAGAAAAATATATTCAAAGTACAAATTCACTTACCTTCTACTCACGGAGTTAGCTTGGATCTATATCGATTTGCGTTTTGATACCTCAAAATAGAAATTAATTTTCCTGTTCACCAAAATCAATATCAAATCAATTTCTCAGAATAGCTTCAAGCATTTTCCCCTCTAAACTCTTTTTCACCTAATTCACACCTTATTCCAGAAAAACTGGTGTGAAATAAATTGCACCACAAATCAAAGGTAGAATGAACATAACCTACCTATCAATTTCTTCGAAAAATTATATCAAATCTATCAAAGTTAGATACGAACATGGAACGGCCATTTTATCATAGAAAATCATTGTAATTCACAACCCCAAAATTGGTACTTTAATTCTAAAATATAGGTACTAGCTGAGGTTTACAAGAAATTATTAGCTTATTATATCAATAATTTCGAATAGAACGTGAAGCTGAATCATCTATCGGTATCTGGTTCAGAAATTGAGGGCTAGCATATATTGACCTCCCAAATAATTTTTCAAACAAACATCATTTATCGTGAAAAACACTTACCTTACAACATATCCGCGAGAAACCTGGCAGTCCAGTACACCACCGAAAATATTTTGCACCACAAAAGTTCACCTCTTTTTCAAATTTTCACTCGGTTTCTAGAAAAATCGCGAAAGAAACACTCTCCACAAGTGAAGATCCAGAAGAAGAGAATTTTCGTAGACGGAAACAATTGAACCAATACGAGCTAGTCAAATCAGTAATTAGCATTAAGAATACCTTTTATATGCAATCGCTCTAGTTTATATTATAACTAGTGAATGAATAGACTAAAACTCGTCAAAAAAATTATTGAAACGCAATAAAACATTGGCATAGGATTTATAGAGTGTTTCGTTGATTTCACCGAATGACTTAATATCGTATCTTTGATTCCACCCTCGTGCACGTAAATCTCATAGCCTGCTAGGTGCCCATTGCAAATCAAATCGGAAGTGTATACGACTACGACCGTCGTACCTTTTCAACGTAACGATCAAAGATTCTCGTTTTTTTCGCAGACGATGCCTCCCGGAATAACAGCCATCCGTATTTTGTTTTGGCTGGTGATAAAATCGATAAATATCCTGTTTCTACCGGTGTTTTTCACGAGGATATTCAAAAAGTCGAAGTCTTGCCCGGCAATTCATGACGAATTGCTGCTGTTGCCTGCAATAGAACTTGCCGAAAAAATCAGAACGCGAAAGGTAAGAGTTCTTGCCAAAGATATGATATTATATATTATCTACTAGATCGAGCTTAGAGAGAGGAATTGAAACGACCATGAGAAAGAAGCGCAGCGAAGGCCAATCACATGACTGTTGGAATTTTCAAAAAATTTTGATGTGTCATATGCCATTGTATTGAGAAATACGACATTTTCAGTTATTTTTATTCGAATCGAGTTGACAGTGTAAGATTTTTCAATCAAATCTATTGTTCAGCGAAGTTTATTGATTCATTGTGTTAAAACAAAGAGACAAAGTTTTACTTGTTGTTTGGATATTAAATCCCATCAAGTCAAGGATTTTGAAACTTTTTTCAGCCTATTGCTTCACTAATAGATTCAAGAAATATCAGAATATATCATTTCATAGCTGAGAATTGAATCATGTTGAACAAATCTCAAATAGACCCTATTTTGCGCCTAGACAAAGCCGGAGGTATCCAACCAATGAAAACAGGAAACTTGAGAGAAGCAACCAGCAGTGATCAGCTGACTGTTGGCAAAATTGCACCTTTCTTAGATAGCACGTGCTCTCTCATATATTCGTTTCAATGTTCCTCATAAGTCATAAGGGTGGATTTCTAATAACATATCTTTGGTTTTTCGCTGGTATACCGGGCGAGCGATAAGTATGAGATTTTTTTGACTTTTGAATTACTTTCAGGTGTCTTGCCAACGTGTCATCAAGACTTATATAGCGCGTGTTCAAGAAGTCAACCCTATCATCAATGCCATAATTGAAGATAGGTTTCAAGGAGCTATAGAGGATGCCAAAAAAGTGGACGATTTTTTGCAAAAGACTAATATGACGATAGAAGAAATCAAAGAGAAACGTCCTTTATTAGGCAAGTATGAGTTTTCGAAAACTGATAAATTTTTATTTTCCACAGAACATTTTTTTTTTATTCAGAATTCAATCATAAAAATCTTTTTTCAATTCTGCATCGATTTTGATTATTTTTTCGTCAATTTGTAATCTTCTTCATCTGAGTCATAATGAATTTCATGTTATACAGGGTAAAACCGAAAGAAGCATTCATCTCTGATATTCTAAACATTCTCTGATAAGTAAATTGATTCGATTTCTGCGATATCAACATCACAAAATGAGCGAATTGTCACGAATTGACAAAAAAATAACCAAAATTATTATAAATTATTATTAAATTTCGAAATGATGAAAAAAAAAATAAAATAACGAAAGTCGATGCAAAATCAAGAGAAATATCCACAAATATCTTCTACAATTTCGATCAACATATCTTCACCCACATATATCCATAACCTCACTTTCCCCAGGCGTGCCCATCACGATCAAGGGCAGCATCGAGGTGGCCTCGATGAAGAGCACCTCGGGCATGGTCGTCAGAGCCGACGTCATCGCCGACGTCGACGCCGTGGTGGTCGGCCGCGTCAAGGAGGCCGGCGCCATCCCTCTGCTGACCTCCAACATCCCCGAGCTCTGCATGAACTGGGAGTCGACCAACAAGCTGGTGGGGACCACCAAGAACCCTCACGATACCACCAGGACTTGCGGGGGGTCTTCAGGAGGCGAGGTAGGTCCTAGTGCAGCTAGCAGTATCTCTATGAATGAAAAAGAGGTGAGAGATGTGATGGTGAATGGATTTTGAGAAAGCCAGGGTATCTCTCCAGCTGTTTCATGGTTTCCCAATCATCAGGACAGCTTGTAGACTTTCTCAAAATGCTTTCAATCCACTCGAACATCCGTACCAGACAGTAGAGTATTCTTGTGTGTCATTCAAAGACTGTATAAACAACCCTGTGGAAGCCAAATCCAGAAAAACCTCACCTGATGAAGGGTGACGATGTGCACATTACGAAAGGTTGTTGACTGTGGAAGAACCACCACCAATAGATCCCCTCGAAATCTTGAGGAGCTGCTATGAACGAGCAAAGAGCCTTGAGATGAGCAGAAGATGGGACACAATAGATCTAATCAGTCTGTCACCATCCACCACTGTCAACCTCTCGACGTTTCAGGCTAGCCTGCTGGCCATCGGCGCCTCCATCATCGGCATAGGCTCAGACATCGCAGGCTCGCTGCGACTGCCCGCCCACTTTTGCGGCGTGTGGGGCCACAAGCCGACGCCCAGCACCGTCTCCAACGTGGGGCACTACCCCAGCTGCCCCAACGAGGCCGTGTGGAACGCTGCCTTCACCTTGGGCCCCATGGCGAGGTTCGCGGCCGACTTGAGGCTGCTGCTGCAGATCATCGCCGAGCCGCAGCTGAGCAGCAGGCTGAGCCTCGATCTACCGGTAAGTGACTTCTGGAGGTGCGTACCTAGATAGATATTCCTCATTGCGAAAATTAATATCTGCAGGACTACCGAATTGATCGTTTCTCACACCTCGTTGAACCTGATTGGTGAAAAAAGGGTGGATAATAACTTTGGTCTGGTTGAAATCGTTCTTGTTTCAGGTGGACGTGAAGTCCCTCAGAGTGTTCTACATGGAGGACATCCAATCGCCACTGACCTCCAAGGTCAACGCAGAGTGTTTGGATGCGCTGCACTCTGTCATAGAACATTTGGATCAAATTTGCCACCTCAATTGCGAAAAGGTAAGTAATCAAGTCTACTGACCGAGTGTCTTCATCATTTCTTCGCGGCGATTCCAGGTGGATTTACCTCTGATGAGGTACGCCCCCGAGCTCTCCTCCCTGGCCCTCTTGGACATCGACGACATCGATAACCTCTTCGCAGGGCGAGGCGACGGCTCGATAGCGGAACTCTTCAAATACCTGACGTTCAGATCGAAATTCGTGCTGACCTCCATCATGTACGGCGTGATCAGGAAGATATCCACGCCGCTGCCGCGTTCCACTACCCACCACTGCATGCGCAAGCTGGAAGACCTCAAGGCCGACTTCACGAAGATCCTGGGCGATGATGGCGTGTTCCTCATACCCACGTTCACGGCAGAGGCGCATCGGCACGGGGAGATCTTCAAGAAGTTGTTCGATTCCTCGTACTTGTCGATCTTCAACGCGCTGGGCCTGCCTGTCACCTGTTGCCCTGTCAAGGTCACCAAGGAGGGACTGCCTGTTGGGATCCAGGTGAGAAACAACTTCATTATTTCCAGATTATCGAATCGTTCTTAACAGAAACAAACCTGCTCTACACATTGCTTCTTCTTCCTATCCATTCAAGATCTGGTTGTTTCTCTTGAGCTGTAATCGAAAAGTGTTGCTTAGGAAGCTGCCATAGAGTAGAATCAATGAAGGAAACTCTACTTTGCGGTGTCTTATATCTAAAACACTGCAGCTTCCCTAAGACAATTTTTGCTTCGGGTGAAGTCTCACAAGTTATCTGCTGCTGATACTAGAGACTCAGGATAATATAAGATAATGAAACTTCACTCCAGAATGCTTTGCTGCTTCTTCAAAGTCCTATTTGGTTCGATAAGGCAGAAGTTGATTGGCCTCCTTTCTCAAGGATTTCAATTATTTTTCATTCCTCGGAGACATTGGTTTTTCTTTCTCATCAGACTTAAATCTTCTTACACAGGACACTGAGTCTTTTTGAAGAAGTTCCTTGGAAGCTCACTCCACAACGCCAGTTATTCCTAATGGAACTTTTTCCTCAGAAGGTTTTTCTTATGCTTCCCTAGATACTTCTTTGGAGGTTCTTTACTCCTGGTTAGTCTCCTAATTCTTCTTCCAGAGGCTTCATTCTTCCTACTAGGTTGGAAGATCGAGACACTCTGCATCAACATCAATCAACTGTGGCTTAGTCAGAGGAAACCTCCTTTTTGGAGACTCAGTTACTTTGTTTCTTTCGCTTAGAAGGATAAGATGATGAAACTCCACTCCAGAATACATTGCTGCTTCATTAGAAGTTTGTTTTTTTTTTCTTCCATGAGACAATAGTTGATTGGTTCCCTTTCCAAGGGATTTCAATTCTTGCTCTCTCGGAGAAATCCATTCTTTTTCCTCATAAGACTTTTGAATCTTTCTGCTAACGAGACTTCAACTAGGTTTCAATTAACTTGCTCTTGGAAAAGGGAGGCTTCGTTTCTAGAACTTTGTGATTTTTTTTGTAACAATCAAGTATTTTAAAACATTTTTTACGAATTTTCAGGTGGTGGCAGCGCCATTCAATGACAGACTGACAATGGCGGTGGCCTGCGAAATAGAAACTACTTTTGGCGGGTGGCAGCCACCTAAAAATTCAAACTCAATGAACCTGTAGCGGCATTCACTTACACAATTATCGTTATTTTATCTGTGATTAACTGGAATATCAGTATTTATTCATGTTCTCTTCTATTCACATAAAAGATTTCATCATGTTAGTAATGCGTTTGATTTCGAAAAATCGTGTGAGCTTGTTGAAATATTCCGTACTGTTAACATATATTTATTTGTCCAGTCTATACATTTTCTTATATATACAAGGTAATTAAATAACAATACATTTTATGAAGTCGCTATCAATTTCATCGGATATTTCAACACCACTTCGACGACATAAAAAAATCGAATGTTTCCAGCGACAAACGTTGAAAATTCCTACACCAAATTTGAAAACATACATACATCAAACAGGTCACTGAAATATCCAGGACAAGTGTCAAATTTTTAGCTTCGCTATGATAATACTCTCAACAAGTTAGTGCCCTCAATAAAAATATTGTCCTAGAATATCGATTGAGACACTCTGTATGGGGTGATCGTTCCAGGCTCCAAGATTATCACCAAGCATTTTTTCAAAATGTTCAAATGACCGATACCAGAATTGTGGATTAAATGAATATCAGAATGATAAAGTCTTATCAAGAAGATGATATCAAATCAAACCAAAAGTTATTCGAATTCCTAATTAAAAAATATTGAGCATATATTTATTTCATTTATTCCACAATCGTTCACTTGATATTTGTTATCATAATTTGAGCAACGATCAACCCGTATAAATTGAAGGAAAAACCACATTTCAGTTGAGGAGCTATGTTCATTTAGACTTAAAGTGGCTGCTGTTGATCGAGATATGACCAAAAACGACTCACAAGTATCTAAGAAACAAAACCAAATAGGGTAAAAGAATATTTTGAACCTGAAAAAGTCTCGAAACATGTCTAGAACGTTAGAAAAACGATAGAGAATAATGAAATATGTCAAACAATGACATATTACAGACAGATGACATGTGACAACGCATTCATAGTCTTGGAAACGTAAGTAAGGAGTTTGAAAAAGTCTCTTCAACTTGAGAAAGCATGTCAAATAGTGAGGAACCGTCTCAAAGCATCTGAAAAGATAAAACAGAAAAAATAATGTCATCATATGGCATCATTTTGAGTCATGGTAAGAGATCATCATGTCGAAAACGTTAAAAGAATTATAAAAAATTAATGACAGATGACATCGCACACCAGTCTTGTCATGATTCCACGTTTTTTAGATGATTTTAGTGTCTCAAAAGCCAGAAAAATTAATGACATGGCATGTGACTTATAACACATGACATAAGGCATATAAAGTATGAAACATAACATTGCACATGATGATTTAGAGAGTTTTAAAAACGCTAACCCCAGTTCTAGAGATGTTGTTTAAATTTCGAGGCATTTTTCATTTTGGGTCGTTCCTGCCATTTTAATATATTAACCTTTGCTAACAGCAGCCACTTCAGACAGATGGCTGATCTACAAATACATTATCAAAGCATGGAAAAACTGAAGTAACGCGTGATATCCGTGAAAATTTTCAAACACTGGTAATCTCATATTCAATCAAAATTGTTTGAAATAGATGGAGAATTTTGAACAGTACCTTAACCTTCACAAAAATGCTGAGTGAACAGAAAAGTTCACTGTGGTGCTAGACACCCACAAATTCAAATCAAACATGAAGAACTTTCTCAAATGAAAAAAACTAATTTTTATTCACCATCAAGTGCATCGAGATCTAACTCTATACATTAGAATGTTTTTTTACTCCAGTATCACGAATTTTTGTCTGGCAAAACATTTTAGTCTGAATACAATAACTTTACGTGCTTTGCAAAACACTTCAAGAGAACGTTAGACGAAAGAAAAGACCGTAGGAGGAAGACGGAAAAATTGGTCTCATCATGTGTCATTTTATATCAGACAAAAGAAAATTGCAAAACTGAAAAAGTTATTAAAGATTGAATTTTTAACTAAATTTTCTCGGCAGTTGTTGTGCCCCATTGGGAATATACAAAAAAACCTGCGAGGTTTAGACTAGATCCGAATGATAGTTTGCGATTTTCACATTTGAAAAAAATAATAATAATAATATTCACAATTTCCTTTGTCTGTATTTAAAACGGCGTTATTTCATCTCGAATCAGAATGATCGTTCAAAGCTAAAACAAGTTTTCGTCACTTTAATGTACACCTCAAGGTCCCATCTCGGGCCCGCTCACGTCCAACCCAAAAATTAATGATCTCGACAAGCTTTCGTCGAATGACAATCGCTGAACACTTCGTAAATTATCGACGCTCCTTCCATTTCCCTCCTAGGCCTACTATACTTGGAATAATTACAATAGTCATCATTGATCAATATAATGTTACGACTTCAAAGCAAGCACACCCTAAATTTAGTTTCTAGTTACAAAGCCGAATCGCTATGTGATCTCGATCTTGTCCTAGCACCGCTGTTTTCCGCCGTAGTTGAACTAGAACTGGACGCGTTCGAGGAACTACCAGAATGTTGACTGTGGAAAAGACTTCGCAAGACGTTGAACGAGTTGTTACCTAGAAAGATACACACCTCGATGAGTCGATAACCACCGGGAAAGATATGAGCATAGCTTAGAGAGAGGAATTGTATCGACCATAAGGAAGAGACGCAGCGATCAAAAATCACATGACTGTTGGCATTGTCAAATCAAGTTAATCGTGTCAGATTATTCATGCATGGCATTCTAGCTACACACATGCACCATTGAATGAGAAATGAAACGGGCTGTGGGTTCAACCAAATCAAACAAGGGGGTGCAATTTTAGAACCAAAAGGTATGGGTGTTGTTGCCAGGGGGTGAATTTTGCTATGATAGATAGATAGATAGATTCTTTATTCCAGTAAGACCATTTTTACATGGTATTGGAAAAGTCATAATGTAGGTATAATGTAAGCAGACAAGTATACAAAAAATTCAATAAGACCAACTGTAGACCGACTGGAGTCTGGATAACTAAAATTATAAAACTCTTGGATACTATAAAAACAGTTCATTACCAAGAAGTCTTCAAGACTTTTCCTAAAAACATTCGAATAATTTTCTTCTCTAATAGGTCATGGCAGTTTATTTAAAAACTGTATACCAGAATATGATGAGCATTTTTCATCAAATAACCTTCTATGATTTGGGATGCTCAACAGATTACCATGCCTGGTTTGATAGCTATGGTTATCAGAATTCCTAGAAAAACTGTTGAATTTTCGCTTGAGATATATTATACACTTATATGTGTAAATGGATGGTAGTGTTAGTATTTTATATTCTTTGAAATATGGTTCACATGAGGTTCTTCTATGCAGTCCAAATATAAGTCTAATAGACTTTTTTGTAAGATGAATAACCTGTGACACGAAAATGAGTTTCCCCAGATTATGATATTATATATCATGTGTGAATATATGAGAGCATCATAGACTTCAAAAGTTGTTTCTGTTTTAATGATCCTCTTAGTTGAAACATCGCGTAATATTCACTGGTAACCTTTTTGCTAATATAATTGATATTATATGGTCTCCTACGACACGTATTTTTTCCAATTTTCTTTTCTGCCAATAACTGAAATATCTGCTGGCCTAAAAGCTCTGGGACGTAAAGTAGTATCTATAACAATCTATATCAATCTATAACAAATTGAAAAATGTCTCATTCAGCCACTTATTCATAATGTTATCGAAGAAGCTGAACATTTCAAGTACTTGGGCTTCATGATAGATAATGAACTAAATTTTAAATCATATTGTGAGTATATTGAGAAGAAAATGGCAAAAAAAATTAATTTCCTATATAGATTGAATAATAAGGTGTCATCTTTTACTGAGTTAACTATATACAAAACCATTATATCTCCTCATTTTGATTTCTGTGGAACATTCATATACTTGATGAATAATGAACAAATTGATACATTACAAATAATACAAAATTGTGCTATGAGAGCCATTCTATTATGTAGGAAACGAACACCAATAGCTCACATGTTGGAATCCTTGAATGTATTGAACGTTTGACAAAGAGCTGCTTATAATATGCTCAAGTTTGTATATAAACTGAAGTCAGGATGCTTACCGACCTACCTAACGGAAGAATTACTATATCTCCAAGAAATACATAATCACAATACCAGATCACATGCTTCGAATGATTTCTATATCAATATTGTTAATGCTGCTACAAACACAGTGTTCATCAAAGGCCTACAGCTTTCCCAAGAGAATTGAAAGAATGCTCATCATTTAGAGAATTCAAAAGCCAGTGTGTAAAATATATGAACGATCTATAACCTATCATTGTAATATCTTTTCTTGTAGCTTTGCGATTTATATTGCTAATTTAACTTGTGGATGTATTGTATTTATGTGTATTCTGTATTTTATTTATACCATTTCATTTTATTACACTATTTTATTTATACTTGCGAGCTGATGCTAATAAAGAGATTATCTATCTATGTCATATATGTATTAACTACGAATATTGATAATAAGGACAGCCTATCTGATGTCAAAATAAAAGAGTGCAATTGGCAAGGATTCATTTATGCGCATGCGCCAAAATGAGAGTGGAAGATGACAGACTCTCTTAGTGTTGTTTCACTCTTACGCCTGTCGTTGCTACTCAAATTGGGAATGATCGTGCGTCGTGTCTTATACCTAATACTTTTTGTGTAGCGCAATTATTCAAACAACCAGATTCTTTGACTGTCGTCTTGTCTATGTTTAAGAATTAAATATTTATATCACTCGTAATTAGCATTATTGTTAGTAATTGTTTTTTTTTTCGGTTCTGGATTATTCAGTGTTTGTGTATAGACGTTAGTTTAAAGTTGTTGTTGTTGTTGTTTGTGGTATTCGTAGTTTAAGTTTGTAACTTTTCACAAAATGTCCGCAAAAAACGTATATATTTGTTTTCTCTGCGACTCCAAGAGCTCCAATTCATATCATCGGTGAGAAATTCATCACACGGATATGTGTTGCTTCCATGATGAATGTTCATTCACAGATGAGGATGATCTAAGGAGAAAATAGATTGGCAGTACAAACATAACCTGTAAACTGAAGAGATTGACACATGAAGTTTCGAAATTTGAATTTTGCGCATGCGCCCTCGATCATCGTTGCCAATTAGACAAGGAAAGACGTATATAATGAAGCATCACTTTTCCTACATTGCTCTTATGGCGTTTGGTCAATATTGTAGTTAATACATATATGATCTATGTGTCTATCTATCTGTCCACTGGGAAGTTGTTCGACTCACCCGGCCCGCCGCCGCCGCCGTCGTTGCTCCCATCGCCGTTCGAAGGTCCGTCGAGTCCGAGAGTCTGCCGGCAGATGGGGCACGTGCCGTGCAACTCGAGCCACGGCCGGATGCACGGCTCGTGGTAGATGTGCGTGCAGGGCAGTCGACGGACCGTCTCGCGCGGCCGGAAGTCCTCCCAGCACACGGAGCACTGCAGCTTGGCGGCCACCTGCTCCTGGGACACCTCCACCGACGGCAGCGAGTCTATCACCGCCTTCGACAACGGAGGCGGACCTGCGTTACAACATTACATCGAATATATGGAATAATATAATAATATAATATAATCTTTATTTATTTATTTATTTATTTACCATTTTAGGTTGCTAACAGAACAAAGTTCCAAAAAACAGCATCCACTATGTGAAAATTATTAAAAGTTATTTCTACAATTATACATAAATAACGGTTTCTTATCGATATAAAATTACCTGGTAATAATCGAATGTGATTTACAATATGGTATGAAAATGTTTTTATGTTAATAATATAGTAAAAATTATGGGATATAATGGATCATGATAGAACGAGTACAGGAAATCAGGAACCATCTTAACTATTGATCTGAGTTGAGAAACATATTTTTCAAGAAACATTTGAAACGAGGCAGAGATGTCGAGAAAATGTCGAGGGATGAATTGGGATCGTGACAGTGTGTGTTGAATGCTTTTTGCATACGAACTAGTGGCGAGTTTTGTCCTAGATTGGTTCTACAATAAGGGATATTGAATGGGGTATAATATCGAAGATTGTTTCTACTGGGAACATTGAAATTTATTTTTGCAAGTAAGTATGGGCAGTCGATTTCATGTCTGATAATTTTGAAAAGAATAGATAAGTCTGCGATAGTACGTCTTTTACTAAGTGGCATAATTTTAAATTGATTCCGAATCGGCTGGTAATTGTGGTCCTGAACGCTTATCTTGTTTTGAAAGGCTAGGAATCTTAACAATTTATTTTGAACACTTTCTAACCTTCTTGAGTGTACGGCATATTGAGGATTCCAAAGAAAGCTTGCTGTTGACGAATGCATAATATAGTGAGATGACAGTCTCAGAATTATGAAAATATTTTCCGTTTCTTTTTATGAACCCTAACCATCCTGTTCGTCCCGTTGATTAGTTTGTCTATGTGACTTTTAAAAGTCCATTTTGTGTCCAGTGTGACGCCTAGAAACATACATAAATGATACATAAACACTACTTAGTAATATACATCTCATAGAAAGAAGCTATAAATTTTTTTTTCATTTCCCTGTACATATCCCAAAATCTGTTATAATTTGATTCACCTTTGCACAGTTTTTATTTTTCTTCTGAAATCAGTCAGAGAGCATCCCAATATATCTATATTATTATCATTTATTGTTTTTAGTGTTCTTTGCAATGGTTAATGTTGTCTATAATTCGTAGGGTGAAAGGTAATGTGAAATAACTCGTGATTACGAAGAGTTCTAGTCGGCACATTGAGCTCTATGCACTCTAATATTTCAGGGCGAACAGTCATTCCATTCAATATTTTATATATGAAGCATAGATCGAAATCAAGCCTCCTTTTACTAAGTGGTTTCAAGTTTAAAGCCTCCATAATCGATGATCCATGATTCGATACCCACTTTTGAATGCACAATATCTCAGAAATTTATGTTGAGTCCTTTCTAGAATTCTGCTTTAGTTATTATCAAGCGGTGACCATACAATAGATGCATATTCTAAGTTTGATAAGACAAGTGTCTGATAGATTCTAATCAATGAAGTTAGAGAAAATTCATTACAGTTACGAAGTATACATCCTAAAACTTTACACGATTTAACAGAGACATTATTTATATGTTCAGCAAATGTGACATGTTAATCGAATGTTATCCCAAGATCTTTAACTAGTGGGATATATTTAAGTTCTTGATTTTCTAGAAAATAATGTGCGCCAAAGTTTTTGTTTCGTTTGAGAAAAAACTAATGTGATAGCATTTATTAATGTTTAGAAACAGTTTATTTGAATTGCACCAGTGAGACAAATTATCTAGATCCTTTTGTAACAGATCTTGATCAGTTGAGGACTTGATTATTTTAAAAAGTTTGAGATCATCTGCAAACATCAGGAATTCGCTAGCTTCAAAACAGTCTCCAATGTCATTTATGAATAAATTGAATAGTAAAGGTGAGCAATGAGCACCCTGTGGAACTCCAGAAGAAACCAATATTTCTCTTGAAGTATGTCCTCCCACTCTCACTTTCTGGCAACGTCCTACCAGAAAGCTGCATAACCATTTCAAAAGACCCTGATTGAACCCCATATTGCCCAACTTATTTATCAATATCTCATGGTTAACTCGATCGAAAGCTTTTGAAAAATCTGTATAAATTGAATCCACTTGTGCTCTATTTTCTAAAGCATTCAAAATCTTATGTTCATACAAAACCAAGTTAGTGACTGTTGATTTGCTTTCAGAAAACCCATGTTGATTACTTGATAGTAATTCTTTACACGAGAAATTTAGTTGATCACAAACAAGGCTATCAAAAAGCTTGGGAATTGCTGATTGGTTACATACAGCACGATAATTCTCAATATTACTACGGTCACCAGATTTGTGAATTGGAATAACGTAACTTGATTTCCATATATCAGGAAAAGTCCCAGATTTTAAAGACAGATTGAATAACATAAGCAGTGGATGACATAATGTACAAACACAATTTTTCAAAAAAATATTTGGTATGCCATCGGGACCTATTGAGAATCGGTTAGGCAATTTGTTGATTTTATCATATAACATAGTGATATTAATCTCAGGAGTATCAATATCAAAGTATAGGTTGGGGGAGACATTGGAAATTATATTATTCTTTTGTGTTGGTACATATGCGGTAGAAAAGTAGTCAGCAAAATATTCTGCAATTTTTTCATTGTCACTGGCCACCAAATCTCCAAAATGCATATTATTGGGAATCATATTTGAAGATTTTTTTCTATTTAGGTACTTCCAAAAATATTTTGGATTTGTATTTAAGGAAGCCTCAACACGATTTATATATTCTGAATAACAAGCATCGGATAAGGTTTTACAGTCAGTTCTCTATTTGGAAAATTCGTGATAATCCAAATGATGTTGAGAGGCTTTATATCGCTTGCGAGCAAGTTTTCCTATGTTTTCCACCATTTGCAGAATAGTTAATTTTCCCTAATACCAGCTCCATGTTTATCCTGAATAGAAATATTCAGATTCTGCTTCATAATATTTTTTTGTCCCTGTTGAAGGAATTATGTTATGGAAATGTACCCACCTCTTTGTGTTTGATAAATATATTGCGTTTTTAGTTGTCAAATAACAGAAAAAATGAAGATAAGCAATCAGCATACGACTATTCCTTCCTCGAGAGAGTTTGCACCAGACAAACTGGTGCACCGTCACAAGCTGTATGTTTTGTGATCTGTGACTCAGTTGAATGTATGATCACCCGATGGCGTTACTGTATCGGACGAAATGATTCTCACTTGTTGTCAGAAGCTGTCCTGTGATATCACACCTGTTTCTGACTTTTTTGTTCTGAGTTTTATTCCAATTATTCGTTATTATGTCTCCTCCTATTTGTGCCGTACCTTTTTGGATTTCCAAGTGATATTTCTTTGCGACATAAATGGATACATTCGATATTGAGTGTTACGTAAGATAATGAGAGCCCTGATCAAAAGAAAATAATCGATACTACTGATACTGATTCTACCTCTCATTTAATTCAGGTGATGAGCGTTACGAAATTGGGGACTATTCTGGTGTCTCCAGCAACCATTTCCAGAAGGAAAGTTTTAGGGTGACAAAAAACGGAAAAAGAATTAATAATACCAATAAATATTCTTATCATCATTATTATTATCCAAAACTCCTAGAAAACTTACCGGTGCTGTCCATCTGATTCAAGAGCTGAGTGACTATAGCGTCTAGGCCCTCTCTGCCCCAAGCGTAGTCCCCTGGATTCCCCAGGAACAGCTGCATGTTCCCAGTAGTGTTCCAATTCACACCGACGCCCAAGTTAACTATGAAATCCTGTAGGATGTTTTCGAACGGAACTTGCTGCCTGAGATTAGAGGAAGCCAGTCGAGTCAAGGTCCTAAAAAAAATTAGCGCAGAGTTTGAATTGACGACTCTGCCATAAACAATGTGTTGACCCTATGTCAACAAAGTTTTGATATTTAACATTGGGATTCTCTGTCAAAGTGACAGCTTGTCGACGTGACAAGTGACATCTTGTCATTTATTGACAAGACGAAAGGTTTCAGCAAATGGTACATTTTAATAAAAGAGCTCAATAAGTGTACATTTACACTTCATGCTCACATTTGAATCAAATCAAAATAATGACATAAAATACAAATTGCAGACCCATTGTCGTCAAAACATTCTAGTACACTTGGATATCCCATGAGGCTGTTACCTTACCTGTCAGTTGCATGAGTCTTTCATATATAATGGATAAAAAGGAAATATTTTCTGTAATAAATCAAATAGACATGATAGTAGTCAACCTCCAACAATTGAAGAGTGTGACTCACCTCAATGCTTCTTCATTATGAATGTTGATTTGTTTATCATGAAAAAAATAGCTAATATCAATTAGTACTACTCTGTGAACCATTGAATCCCAATGCAGTTCTTGTTTATACCCAGTTTCTAATGTTCCCTTCCTGTTTCACAAACTGAAGCTTCAAATACCATGAATATGGATATCAAGATGATTTTGACTCAAGGGACTTAAAAATTCAAGATATTGTGGAGCATATAGCCATTCTTTCTCAATTATGTTCATGTAAGTTTCAATCAACTCTAACTTCACATTTGGTAATTCAATATGCTATCATAAAATAGATGTATATATATTTAATTGATGAGAAACTATAATAAATATAATCTTTATGTATGTTTATAAATATTTTCATTGCAAAATCTACTTATGATGAGTGTCAGTTATGTTTATAGACTTTATAGATTATTTTTCAACAACTAGCTCAACTTGTATCCTCTTGTGTTATCACCCAAACTGGTATATCATTGCAAAGTGATTCTCCATCATGTATTCACAAATCATACATAGATCATATACATATTAATATTGTTGATAGTCTTTTTCCAAATTCCTTTCACTCTAGGAGTTCCCTTGTGAATATATATTGATATTTACAATATACTGATACTAGGGTAATCATACCTAGTAATCTTCAATCCATCTAGTAACCCCATTTTCAACAACATAACCTCAAAGGGCCAGGAATTGGTACCAATGAGTCCCACCTTTTCACACTACAGAACCACATCTCAAGACTACACCCAATATCCTACACCCCCATGTATGATCATGCAATTCTATATAATGAATTTTTCAGACCTGGGTCTAACTATCCTGGCGCGATTAGCGTACCTTCTACCAGGCCTAGTACCGCTTTCAGTTCGTGTTCGGGTTCTTCTTTCTTCCATCAGATGTAGAGGCAACATCATGTTATCCATCTGAAACATGACGAGGTGTGAAGAATTGACCGGAACCAACGGATTCAAGACTTACCTCTGTATCTTCCCATTCAGTTACATCGACCATTTCCTCACTCGCTTCCGGAGTTTCTTGGAGCTCCTCAATGAATCCATCAGAGCAATGGGGACATGTGAAATTCTGGAAGCAATTCGAGTGATATAGCTCGATCGACGAACTGGTGATGGAGAACTTACCGCAGAGGCATTCTGGAATTGGACGTTACACACATGGCAATAAAACTTTTGTGTGGGTCTATCTTCAACAGCTGCCTCAGCCATTTTGAAGCACCTATGTACTATGTATGTTAATCAAGTTCTGAACTACTAATTTAAAAGTGATATCTCGATATCGAATGATATCTAGGAAAACACGGCAAGTTCTTTCGGAGACAGAGTTACCACAATTATTTGGTGATATTTAACACTCAATACCAACTCAACTAACATTTTTTTAGCTATCCAATCTCCTTACGACCCTTCAAAGAAATCGTCCAATCAGGTCAGTCAGAATTCAGTTCTCATTTCTAATTTCAATTGACATTGACAGTGTTGACTGTTGTCAAGAATGTCATTGAGAAATATCAAAAGTTTAACATATACAGTGTGTCGTATTACAGTCTCGGTGTTTTTTTTTCTCGCGAAAATCGTGGAAATTTGATGAATTTCATTGTGGCACAATGCCTTTGAAGAGTTATGGAAAAGCATTATATAATTAGAGACTTTCATTTCATTCATTCACACTTCATTTCCTCAATTCTAGAACAGAAATAGCTCTAATTATGAATGCTTTTCAGACGTGCCCGAACACTTCGGACCTGGTACCTTTGTATCTTCCACAGCAACTCTACTTGAAGCCTATAGCGCGGCTAAACATATCCCTTCAACTACCAAATGTGAAGAAACTTGGCAAAAGCGTCTCTCATTGGGAGATAATGGATAAAATCCGCGCCCTAGTGAAGCCCGACGAGTTCACAGTCCTCAAAGTCACTAAAACCACATTGGAATTCGTGAGATTCGAGGGGGAAATAGAAACGAAGGACAAGCTGCAGCGCGTAGTATCGAAAATCGACAATAAGATGATCAAACTGAAGGATTTCAGTGAGATGATGAGAGTTCGTGCTGCAGAATGGAAGTCAGATTTCCCAAGTCGCCGTGAATGGGACGACTTCTTCTCCAGCGCCAAAGATATGGATGAAATGAAACCCGGAGAACGCCCTGACACGATACATATATACAACTTACCCTCGAGATGGTTCATTCCCTATCATCAATCTGGGGAAGAGGATATAACCCCGTCCGAGAAGTTGTTTTACCGTGTGTTCGAAAAGTTTGGCAACATCCGCTACGTGGATATACCCACTTGTGATCCTTACAGGAAGAAAATGAAAGATGCTATCTCGGGGTTGAAACATTCAACCTTTGAGAATACAGAGTTTTTTGAGGGGTATGTGCAATTCAAAGACTACATGGGGTTTGTAAAAGCCATGGAAGCTTTGAGGAACATGAAAATAGTACGTAAAGAGGATGATGGAGCTATGGAAGTTAATATTAAGGTGGATTTTAATAAAACTAAACATTTGAGTGAAGCTTCGATTCGTAGAAGGGAAATTGTCAGGGATAGACTAGTGAGGAAGGCTAGAGACAAGGAGGAAAAGGATAGGGCTGAGCTGGAAGAAAAGAAACGCTTAGAAGAGTTGGAAAGGTTGTTTTGATAAACCAGTTTGCTATTTTCTTTGAATGCTCATATTTCATAAATAAAATATTTTTTGTGTTTATTCATCAATTTTTGTTGGAACTTGATCCATAGATGTTGGTTCCCACATAAAATCGTGAGGTTTCAGGGGTAATTTTTAGGAAAAAAGAAATAGATGTGATGGAACAGAAAAAAATGCGTCGCAAGCTTCGAGAAGAGAAGAGAAAATTGAAAATACTGGAGAAACTGGAAATATCTGGAACCGATGAAATCAACGAGAAAATCGCCAAAGAAGAGAAAAAACTGATGAGAGTGCAAAGAAAACTGGAAGCCATCAGACTGGTAGAAGAACTATTCAGAAGGATCAAGGTAAGAATGAGTTTCCTGAAAAAAAAGCAAGGTTTGTTTGGATCAAACTGAAACATGTGAAAGACCTCATCAAGTTGTTTTTTATTTTATTGTGTTTGACCTACTGAAGATGAACCTTAAATTTGATATGCACTTGAAGGAAAAAAATCCAGACAATGTCCAACTGTATGAGGACCTTCCAAATCCTGCACACGACGAATTGAGGAGATTCAAAAACACCAGCGAACTGGAGGTGCTGAATCAAAGAGAAAAACTCCACCATGCCCTCAAAGGCCGAGTAATGCTGAAAACCATTCTTTCTGAAGGTCAACGTACCAGAAGGTACTCTTCATCCAGCTCAGATTCAAATTTTTCCATAGATACCTCAGTGCACAGTAAGTGAGAGTTTTTTCATATTTCTCAAACCAAACAGGGTTTCTGTTCACGGAAATGATGAACTTCACCTTTAATTCTTGAAAAACACCAGTTATTTCTTGAAAACATCATGCAATTGTATTTCGAATGTGATTTCTTTTTCTCCTTTGATCAAAAAAATAAATTAGTCAGTTTTGTTTTACTCGTGATAAAGAAAAGAAACAATGATGTTATCTAAAAGAAATAAATAACAAAATAATAGAATAACATGAAATGAAAGTTCATAAGAACTAAGGATGCATAATTTCATATTCTCAATCATGAAAAAATAACCCTAGATAGAAATTCTACCAACATTTCTCAAACCAAACAGCTCTGTATGCAGAGTGTCTCAGAATTAGGATATCTGTTCATCAGAAATTATGTGTTTGTTTTCTTTTTCTTCCTTGTTTCCTTCTTGAACCTTGTATATTTGAAACCGGAAAGTTAAAGACAAATCATTTGTTTTTAGGACAGCTTCCACAGATGCCGACTGTCGAAAAATATCCGGAATTGTTATATGATCCGAACTGGTTGGGGTACCAGTACCATTTCCCCCCTGGGCCTATGTACCCCCAGTATGATGTTTTCTCCGCCATGAGAGGTTTCAATCCGAGAGGCAGGCCGTTTCCTAGGTTTTCAGGCATACCTGGACCGTCTAGAGGTAATACAAATACAATACAAATATTTCGGAAATCAAACTTTACTTTCGACAAGAATCACTATCAGTGGTTTTCATTTTCTAACAACAAAACCCATTAAAAAAAATGATAAGAAATCGAACACATCAACTCGTTCTCTGATTCAGTTAGAATGATTTCGGATTGAAAAAGTTTTAGCGATAAAAAGTAAATATCTGTTTCTTCTTTCAGGCGGCTACAACAACAGACGTCGCGGAAACCACCATTCCCGCCCCAGGGGCGGCTACCGCGGCCACAACCCTCGCCCTTACCCGCGCGAGCTCGAAGAACAGTACCAGCGGTACTTCGCCAAGTTCCTCGACGAGCACGACGACAGAGGGCGCTCCTACTCGCCGCGCAGGAGGTCCCGATCGAGGTCCAGGCGGTCGCGATCGCGCAGGTGAGGAGTAGACCCCGCGTCGGCCGCCAAAAGGCATTTTGGCGACCGCCGCGGGGTCAACTCGGTGTTTTTTTGTGGCAGGTCGCGTTCCAGAGGCTCCTACTCGCGCGAGAGGTCGCGCTCCAGGTCCAGGAAGTCCCGCAGGAGCAGGTCCAGGGAAAGGTCGCATCGTAGCCGGTCGAGGACGAGAGACAGATCGAGGAAGCGCAGCAGGTCCAGGTGAAATTCAGCACACATTGTTATTTTAAATAAGAACATGTCCTCTCACGGGCGGATTTAATGTTAGGGAGTAGCAAATGTGAATAAATCTATACGAAAAATGAAATAGGACCTAATACTGATCCTTGTGGTACACAAGTGATATCCATAAGGGAGCTACAAGTATTATTTACTTCAACATACTGTTTCTTGTTTGTTAATTTTGAATTAGGAACAATTTTCGAACCAATCGTGAAATTTTTCTATTGACATCATTCTCTGTCTTTTTAAGGTCAAGAGAGAAATCTCGGCGAAAGTCGGAGGAAAGGAGTTCAAAGCGGGACAAGTCGAGAGAAAAATCTGTGGACAGTTCGACGTTCATGACGCCGAAGCAATTGCTAGAAAGCAGGCGCCGCGATAGGTCGAAATCGTGGTCATTGCCTAAAGAGGGAAAGAGAGAGGGGAAGGACAGGTCTTGGTCCAAATCTCCGGAGAGAAAAAAATGACTTGTATTCTGTATATTTTTTTTTGTAATAAAATTCTGTATAGTTGGTCACAGGTCGTCTCGCTGATGAAATAGATTATGATTCCAATGTCCAATAATTTGCCCAGCAATTTGTTTCAGTGCATGGCAGAATTGGCTCAAAGATTATTCGTCAACATCTGAAATAAATAATCCATCATCAATCAACAATTCTGTGCAGAATTCAATCGTGAATTATTTTTTCAATGTTGCATCGATTTTGTGAGTTTTTCATGATCTGATGATAATATCGCAAAAAATTAATAGGGCAAAATGTCATTGGAGATCATTCATTCGTTCTTATTCTTGATTTACACTGGGCCACTTTGTGTATGGATTGTTTACGCAATTTAGCAAGATGGGACCGTTCGACTTACCTAAGTATTTACTTAGAACGGTCATCACAACGAAACCGGTAATCACGGATAAAAATTGAATGAGTCCTGAGTATCTCCTATCGTGGTCTTTGTGCCATCTGGCTCGTTCTCTTGGCAAAACTTCGCTAACAGTAACATAAAGCAGAGTTCCACCAGCCAAACCCTAAAAAAAAAACACGATAAATTTCTATAAATATATTGGAATTGTTTTCTATATTACTAGATTATTCGATCAGAAAAAAAAAACAAGCACAAGTGCTTGTATTTGACAGTTATACTTTATGATCTACTATAAATTCAAAATAAGGTGCCATACTTCTTTACGTTTGAGAAAAAAGCAGAATATTGAAAAACATGTATCACACAATAATTTATAAATCGGTATGAACGTTTTAGTTGAGTTTATCACCTGTAAACTGGGTATGAGGAGAGACTTTACACTAGCAGAGACGTTCGTGACGAACATCCCGCCTATGATTCCTCCAACTGATCCCAACGAGAATATCAGTATATATACTAAGTGTCGCCTTCTGGAGTAGAGCGGATTCGAGGCCAATTCCATGCCCAGACAGAAAGCAACCACCAGTTTATGGGATGCTATCGCGCCCAACAACAACAGAACCTGAAAAAAAAAATGAGGTATATCTTGACATGTAAACAAAATAAGTCAATTGAATCGACACGACGGAAAGTACATATCACCCGGCAAAAATATCTCTCTCCCTATTTCAAAATCTACTTTCACAAATGATTCATTGATTTACTCGGTGGTTCAATAATATTGTTAAAAATCTCCAAAGTTAGATGCCTTGCTGAAAAATAAGACAATTGTTCTCATAAACTTCATTCCAAAGACATAATCTTTCTACGTTTCAGAAATAAAAATGAAAACTATTCCTTACGCAAGTGCGGAAATGTAAATTTCATGAAAATAAATGTGTACGCCTATGAATCGTTCGGCAACCGTCGGATATTTCATTTTCGGTAACCAACTTCACTCAACTGAGTCAACGTCAACTGTGTTGCTCGTCAAGGGAGGAGGTGATGGTCACATTACCAGACGCATCTCGAAGAAGGAAAGAAGGTAGTGGATTCAAAATCATTTTCCGAAAAGTTAGGACGCAAAACCAATCTCAAATATGAGTACTATATGATGATACCAGCATGCATTTTTCAAATATTGCCACACTAGTGCGTTCTACTTTCAACTTCTACTTTCTAAACAACGAAAGCGCTGTTCGTCGGTCGTCACGAACCTTTTCGGAGCTGGATTCCAACCCCACGACCATCCCCTCCAGCAGCGAGTGCATCGACAGGGCCGCCAACAGGCCCACGTTGGCTGTCGGGGCAGCATGGCAAGGCTCCTGATGGCCCACGTGACACAGTTGAGATGGAGTTTCGTCGCCGATCAACATGCTGTCGCTGTCGCCCCGGTAAAACGACGGGTTGTACGGAGAATGGTTGTAGCTGGAAGCGTTACTCTCCCTAAGAATATACAACATGTTACAGAACTATGGGATCAAACTTCTGGGGGTTATTCAGTGAGACAGTAGAAAACATTGTCAGAAAGACGATGAATTGCCTGAATAGGATTAAATGCATTTAATTTTTGCCTTTTGTACATGATCTTATCACAACCATTGTTCAAAATGTCTTTCTCCAACCTGAAAACACAAAAATCAGCGGTTTGGGCACCGTTGGATTGCCAGAGGTGGAGGAGTTTCTTGGCCTCCTAGATCTCCCGATTTAACGTCGCTAGATTTTTTCCTGTGTAAGACTTAATTGGACGCATTTGAAATCATTCAAAACGAGGATCAAATTTTGAGTCGTCCGAAATCATGTGCGACGTTGAATTCGATGTATTCAGGTTGGAGGAAGACATTTTGAACAATTGTTGTGATGATATCATATACAAAAGGCAAAAATTAAATGAATTAAATCCTATTTAGACAATTCATCGTCTTTCTAAATTTTAAGATGTACCTAAAAAAATATTGCACGCCCTTACTTTTTCCGAAAATAAAAATCATTTATAAAATCCTCATTCATTCCGCAACTATTTGGTCCTGCATCAAAAAATGCCTAAAAATAGTGATATTAAAGTATTCTTCTCACCTGGGCTGGTTGTCGAGTTGGAGTTTGGTACTTTCAGTAGCCCCGTAGCTACCCTTGGATGTTGTGGATTGCCTCCTCTTATCACCGATCCCGTTTCCATGGCCATGCAAGATGGCAGATTCGTGCGAGTCCCCGTAGAAATAATGCACTATCTCGTCCAGGATATACAACAGAAAGAATCCTCCGCAAAACACCATCTGTAAATGAAATAAGTGTTCAGTGAATGTATTTTTAGAGGAAAATCAATAAATTTGATGTTACCTGATGATACACATTGTGTACTAGGTACAAAAATTATGGAATATAAATTCATTCAATGATTTCTAGATCGAAAACATTCTGAAGTGATCCTCAAACATATTTATGGTAATTTTCAACTGCACATTGTATTTCATATTGAATTTCTCGAAAATGAGATATTTTCTGTTATTTTTTTTGGATTAAAGACGAAAATATATCATGCCTATGCATACACTAACCAGAGAGTATTTCATCTATGGTTTGTTGAGGGTCGAAGATTGGAATTTCAATAAAGCCACATATTTCAATGATAAAAAAGTTCCTCTTTGAATGGGATTTGAACCCCGAGCCATGTCTTGAGAAACACGCTTGCTGACCATCTATTAATGGCTATCTAACATACATTCATGGGTATAGCTGCGTTCATTTATATCACAGTGAGAAAATAAATTAGATGAACAATCGTTCCAAGAATAGTTCGATAATGTCAAAAGAATGACCTATAACAAAATATCCACAAATAGCGCACCATACATAAAATCAGCGAAAACAGATTGGTGTTGGGAACTCTCAGACAAAACTCTCTAACGAAACTGTGCCCAATATCGGTCAATACTAACCTCGGTGTACTGTTTGTACTGATCTGGCACAGTTTCTCTCATCTCCGGTAGGATATGGACCAGAGCAGTCGACAACAAAACTCCTCCTCCGAAACACAGAAGAGCCGACAGCAGGAGAGGCCATTGTCTGCGCCCTTGGTTGGCAAAGCAATTGGGCAGGACGCCCACAGCCAGGCTCGAAACGCCCAAGGTCACCACCGCGAATATCTTTGACTGCATAAGGTCCATGCTTGAAAAGGGGGCAATTTTATTTATTGATGAAATAAACGAAAATTCACCGCTTGAAATTCACTTTTCTCTATTGTGATCAACCCTGTATCTCTACTAGTTTAGAAAATCCAAGTGGCAAGAGAGGTGAAAAATAACACGATTTGTAACTGAAGTTTAACTAGTGAAATGTTGATTTCTTAAGGTTTTGGACAGATGTGAATAGTTTGTTTATTAGACAGAGAAAAGTGGTGATTAGAAAATTCTACTTCCAATATACGTTTGTTTGGTATTAATAATGCATTGAAAATCACTATCAATACCATTGAAAAACATACCTGGTCAAGTAAATGGACAATACGAAAATGAAAGAATCAAAATTCCTTAGTCTACATGTAAAAGTACATAGCTAATGACACAAAACCAGCAACAATCATAGTTTGTAGTTGATATGATTCATTCCGTATTGAGATCAACACTAACAGTACCCGGCACTTTAAAAAAAGCAGTTCAATTAGGTCCCTTATCGGTTGTTCGACGTAAAATAAACAATAACATCGATAAAATTGAAAACTGAATAATCGTTTTTGCCTATGACTGTAACAACTACTCAGTGATTAACACTAATCACCATATTAGGACAATCGCATAATTGTTCACAGATGTTTCTCGAAGAAAACTAGATATATACGGGGTGAGGAATTTCGACCTCATCTCACGATCTTTCGAGAACAAAACTGTAACTTTTTCGAGCCGAAAGGATATGGACTCACTCTGTATATGCTGAGTCCAAGATTCTGACCCCACTGTGTGCTGGGTTGTGTGTCGCAAATTTAATAATGAGCAAAAAAAAATCAAATAACACGCTAAAAACTCATAATCTATAGGAGTTTGTTAGTTCTTGTGTGGAATGCTTATCTCTGTTTGAGTTACAAATTACTAATCTTTAGAAAAACAAATTAATATCCATGACATTCTGAATAGGTGGTTGCAAAGCATATTCAATAGCTATGAAGATGTAAAATATACTTACTATGCTGAAGTTATACAGGGTTGGGTTGAAGTATGGAACCAAGCAAATATCTTTCAAACGAAAAGAAAGATATTTATGAAAATTTGCAAGTAAGTGCAATGGAAGAGAATGCATCTGATGTACATTATTTTGTTGACAATATACTTCCGGTTCAACCAGAAATGCAATCAACTTCTTTAATTTGAATGGGATACCCTATATATTTTTACAGATTTCGAAAGAGCTTGTAATTTTGAATTCATAAATACTGAGTTTAGTGTAAAAAAAATCGTAAAAACGAGGAATAACTCACTATTAGTTGTACTATAGATGTACATCTCATTATTTCAGAATAATGAGAAACAAAATTACTACAAATGTTCAAAATGCTCGCTGACAATATGCCATCCTATTAACAGATTCTTGAGTCACTCTTTTCACGACTTCTCCACGTATTAGTCCACATTCATCAATAATTCTTTGTCTCAATTCCTGTAAGTTTGTAGGTCGTCTATCGTGAACACGTGATTTTAGATAACCCCAAAGAGAAAAATCTAACGGGCTAAGATCCGGAGAACGAGCAGGCCACTCTATGAATCCTCTACGTCCAACGTTTATTTCCGTCAATTAGATTTTGACACTTGAAGAACAAAAGACATACTAAACAGTGCTCGTTTATTTATTACTATGCATACGAACAACATTAATTAGTACATCTTGTTTTTTGCTCTATTGCAAAAAACTCAAAAGAGGTTGATTAAAGTGCTATATTCCTCGTTTTTACAAATATTTTTTGAAATAACAAGCTCCTTCAATTCAAAATCTGTAAAAATATATATAGTGTCCCATTTGAATTGAAGAGATTGATGGCATTTTCGGTCAAACCGGAAGTATATTATTAACAAAAAATGTACATCAGGAGCATTTTCTTCCATTGCACTCACATTCAGATTTTTATAAATATTGTTATTTTCGTTTGATATTCATTATTAATAACCCAATTACTATATGATGGTGTAGGGAAAAAGCCTGTTGATACTCTTCACCAGTGGATTCTTTTGATCCTTCAATAAAACAATTCATTACTTTTTCCCTAAACTTATTGAAGTTATTCGGGCTATAGGTATATCTCAATGATAGGAAAGAATTGATTGCATCAGAATGAATCGAATATTGCAATAAAACAATGCCTAACTGATGACCAATGTCAAGTCCTAGGTCTGGAAAAGACTGATTTATTCAGGTGAATTCCCACCTTGACTCCCAGTATACTCCTACAATTGATTTAATTGAAATATCACATCCTATGAAATAACATTGTTTAGGAACCTATATGACTTTTTCAGCTTGTTGCTCTTTAAACTGCTTCTGCAACAGCATTAGCTTGATAAATTTTTGATATTCATGTTTTTGGGCAGCAGCAGCAGGAAGATAATGGCCCCCAGGGTGCTTCACTACCAAGGGATCTTCAAAACAATGGCTTAGTGCTTCACTCATTTCTGAAAATCAATCGATCCATATACCAAGTGAATGAAGAAATATTTTTTTTCACTCACCAGTTGGTATTATTTTATCACTTTCTCCGAATATATGCAGTGTTGGTAGGTTTATTCTATCACCATAATATTTCAAATGTGGTAGACTACCTGATTTGAATCCAGATGACATTATAGCAAAGTTAAAGTTGAATTTGCTCACTGAAAAATCATTTCATTCAGGTTGTAGCTGAATATTTAGTGTTGTGAACTTACATCCCCTTTGTTGCATATCACAAAGCAGTCCTACAAAACATGCACCTTGAGAGAAACCAAGAACACCATCGAAAGGTCCTTCTTTTTCGTAAATATCCTCAATTAGCTTGACACTCTCTTCAAAGCCTATGGCAGGGCCCCCTTTTCTTATCCCCCTGAATGTCATGTCGTCTCTGTTGAAGAACCAACCGTATTGTTCTGCAAAAATTGATAACAGGATCGTTTATTTGATTCAAAATGTTGTGATTGCAATAGATTCACCTTCATCTTTGCTCTGCCCAATATCTGGGTCTCCATTTTTCCCTAAATCCTGTGGATCATCGACTTGAATAACTTTGTGGGGTGCAGTAATATAGGTGAACTGGGCCCACTTATGTACCATTTTGCGAAAAGAACCAGTTTTCGATTTGAACGTTTCCGCATTTTGTCTGTAGCCATGGATGGCAAGAACTTTGAGTTTCTGAGTCACATGTTCACAGCAGGAGGTTTTTTCCCCATCTCTAGTTTCGTTGGTCATAATCTTTTGAAATTTTCAACTCGACTTCAGTCAGATTTCAGTACCTAACCTCAATTTCTTGTAAATATCAACATATATAACCTTGAGAATTTCATTCTGATGACATGCAAGGTAGCCAATCTACACGGAAAATAAACACCAACCAATCACCGCGCTGTCTAAAAGATTGTTTATAGCACAACTCAACTAAATTATATTCTTTTGTTACCAATTCATTAAATATTGCAAGCCCTTCACATAAAAGTTATATCAGAGCTCCCCTCTTCGGAGACTCTTGATTATGAAAGAAATTGAGAAAGGAGTTACAAGTTGTAAATTTTGGAATCTCTTACTGTATTTCATCCAACAATAAAATACATGTATACAAACAGCTTTTCTTAACTATGATGAGCAAAAGGAATTAGTGAAACAGAAACAGAAAACTCTTCTTATCACTATATGAAACTATTCTTGGCTTCAAAAATGATGTCATGTACATTCAAAGAGTAACTTCTCCTCCATCTTCAATGACTCCCTCCATTTCCTGATCACTTTCTTCCACACCTTCCTCGATACTTTGTGCCTGTTTTCGCTCCTTCATACCAGCAGCAGGTGAACGAATTAGGGACAGATCTCTTTGAACTTCTTTGATGTCACGTTCCTGTTCCAGTTCCCTGCCCTTCCTCAATCTCTGCATGATGTATGCACCCTGCCTCTTCTTTTTGATAGATTCTACCTTTTGCATGGCTTCCACAGCTTTAGTCCACGTTTCTCTGTCATATTTGATGGGGACATGCCTGCGCTTTTCGAACTCAAATGATGGGTCCACAGTCAGTTCTTTTCCAACTGTTTTCCTGTACGATTTGGTCCATTTCACCTTGCGTGGGTTCTTTTTCTTTTTGAAAGCAGCGTGACATTTGGATCGACAGAATTTGAAAATCTGAAACAGGGGATATGAATTGATGAAATCTCAAGTTCGAGAAAGGGTTGTGAATATTACCTTGCAGTCGTTCCTAACGAATTGGATTCCATGTCCAGGATATATTCTTGAAGAACAGAAATAGCACGTTTCAATACGCATTTTCGATGGATTAGTTATTAGTATTTACAGAAAACGTGTTGTGCATTGTTTGACATTTCACAAAAGGAAAGGTTAGTCGATTTTATCTTCTTTCTTTTTCTCGAAAACGAAGAGCTCTTCTTTTTTGATGGTCTATAGAGGTTGCGTATCAAAATTCAAACATAACCTCAAAATACTGATGTTTCATGTGAGCAGCAATCTCAGGCGAATAAAATAAATTTATTCATCTGAGGCAGCAATGGAAGGTGAACGTGATGGTGAAAAAGCAACACCATCTCCTCTCAAGAAGAAAAGGAGCTGGAGTGAAGTGAATAAAACAAGAAAAGAGGAAAGAAAGAAACGGAAAGAAGAGAAATTAAAGAAGAAAATTGAAAAAGCTAAGTTAGAAACCAGCCAAAATACCCCTGTGGCTAGTCAGGACAATGGAAAAGATACCACCATCTCCCAGGAAGTATCAACGATATCTATAGCAGTTCCTGGTTCGATATTGGAAAATGCCCAGTCTCCAGAACTGCGTACCTATTTGGCTGGACAAATAGCTAGAGCAGCATGTATATTCTGCGTCGACGAGATAGTTGTTTTTGATGATTATGGGGACGAAGCCACGGCCAAAAAATCATTTCTAGAATGTGATGCGGGGGCCATCGAGGCACGTCAGTGTTGTATCCAACTTGGTAGAATTTTACAGTACTTGGAATGCCCTCAATACCTAAGGAAACATTTCTTTGGTTTGCACAATGATCTAAAGTACTGCGGGATACTCAATCCTCTCAATGCTCCACATCATTTAGGGCCCAATGATGATTTTCCATTCAGGGAAGGAGTTGTCATGAATAAACCAGCCAAGACTGGACAAGGATCTTTTGTGAACATAGGGCTTCTCAAAGACATTCTAATTGATAAATCCATAACCCCTGGATTGAGGTGTACAGTGAGATTGGAGCCACAAAGTGAACATTCCAAAAAGCTGAAAGGATCTGTTGTTCCAGCGTCTGCACCCAGAATAGAAACTGGAGTATACTGGGGATATTCAGTTAGAATAGCCACGTCCTTGTCACAAGTGTTCTCTCAATGTCCTTATAAAGAAGGGTACGATTTGACCATTGGGACATCTGACAAAGGAACTTCTGTGGATGAGTTCACTTGTCCTCCCTTCAAACATGTGCTGGTTGTATTTGGCGGTTTACAAGGTCTTGAAGCAGCCCTTGAGAATGATCAGGTGTTGGAAGGAGATGATCCTAAACTGCTGTTTGATAAATATATCAATACGTTGCCAGAACAGGGCTCGAAAACTATTAGAACAGAGGAAGCTGTTCTTGTGAGTTTGGCTGTCTTGAGGCCTAAGCTGAATGCTAAACATAAAGTAGCAACTGAATAAAGAAACTCAAATTTATATGAATACCCCAATTTATTTGTTACCCTCCCATAAAACTCACAAACTGGCAAGACATATTAACACTAGACAACCCAATATTTCATGAATGATATAAAAAAATATGATCCTACATAACAATCTTATTTATAACCCTGACAAGTTACACAGGAAATTGATTGTAGAAAGAATCATCAGAAAACAGAAATTTTAAAATATCAACAGCAACAACTTGGATAAATGTCTTTCGAAGAATTATATTTTCCAACATTTCATCGAGTCAAAACTTAACATGAATCACATAGGCACCAGACTTAAACATTGCATTTATGAATTGAGCTTTCCACAGTCTCTCTTAGGCTGGCCATTACAGACCGTTGGTCAACTGAATTTATTATTGCTGTCCCTGATACAATCATATTTGCTCCTGCCTAAAAAATATTATTAACATGTGGAAAAACATCAAACAAACCGACTTACCTCTGCACAAGCATTGATTGTGTTCAATCCCACCCCACCATCTACTTCGATGTCTAATAAGGGGTAGTTTTTCCTCAGCCACTGTACTTTAGGCATCATATTGGCCATGAAACTTTGCCCCCCAAATCCAGGTTCTACAGTCATCACCAGAATCATATCTGCATGATCAATGTATTGTCTTACAGCTTCTATCCCTGTACCAGGTTTCAGAGCAATTCCAACTTTCATACCAGCTTCCTTAATTTTTCTACATACTTTCAATACGTTGATTAAAACGGGTTCAATATGGAAAGTGTATTGGTCAACGCCAGCGTCAGCCATCGGTTCTATCCACTGAAATTCAAAGGCTGTAGGAGGAACTGTACACGTTCTCGAGAGCGACTCACCTTTTCAGGATCCTGAACCATCATATGCGTTTCGAAAAAGGCATTTTGAATTTTTTTCCTCAGACATTTAACAACTGGGTGTCCGAATGTTAGGTTAGGAACGAATTGTCCGTCCATCACGTCCAAATGTAAATAGTCAGCACCATTGTCTAATAATCTTTGGGATTCTATATACAACTGCGATAAATCAGCATTCAAAATAGAGGGGCCTATTTTGCATTTTAAAATTGCACTTCTTTCCATTTTATCAGGGTGAAATTAACCTAACATCTTCGTTCTCTTTTTTCTACTCGACTTAGGTCAGGCCATTGCCGTTATGATCTTTATGACTGTCACCACCCACTAATGTCAATGTCAGGAATCTCAAAATCAAAACATAACCTCTACTTGCTAGTTGAGATTTGAATCTTACGAAAACCAATTTTAAAATGGATAAAACTTTTGCCGAATGTCATCAGCACGTCGGACAGTATAACAAGCTCCCACAAAATGAATCGGAATGCTATTCGTATCCAACACTTAGTAATAATGCCTTTTCACCGACTTCTAACTTTGTTGATATGTATAATAATGTGCCTGCACAAAATATTGGACGGGGGCACCAAACCAATTATTACTGCCCCAGCAATACTTATCAAGACCAGATGGATTCGATGAATTGGGAGAATAGAATGATCCCTGAGGCACAAAAAATTGTCAAAATGCAAGAGAAGCCAGATATGCTTGACGCTGCGAGTAAAGAGTTGAGTCCAACTGCCTATTGTAATATTGTAGACCCCTACTACAATAAATATGATAGCCAGTGGTATCCGAGTCAAGTTGGGCAAAATAATTGTAACAAAAACATAGATTTACCATCTTGTGCACAAGTCACAACTCAACTAGCAAATTCTACACAGTATTGTAGGATCGAGAGAACTCCAGACTCGAATTCAAACATGAGAAGCTGTAGTTTCAATGTGGAAAACAATTTTTCTGACAACACTAACACTTATTATAAAAATACAGCATGGACTGATTATTATGCTTATAACTATTGTGATAAATTTCAAGACTTCACCAATGCCAACCAAGCTAATATGCCATTCAATCCAATAATGAATCCAATCGACCACCAAACTGAAGATTCCAATGAAGAGAGTGATATAATTGTTGAGGACTCTGATGATGAAATAACTGATTATAGTGAAGATCACGATAGGAAACAGTACTTTCAAATGAATAAATGTCTCGTCTGCAATTTAATTTATACCCCGCTAGGCACACAGTTTTACTATTTGACTTCAGAGAGTCCCCTCACAATGTCCAGTCAAAAACCTGTACTTGATAAGATAACTGAGGTTGTTGGGAATGTAACTACAATACAAAATTATATTTGTAGTGAATGCTTGGGTCTCATAAATAGTATCGACCATTTGCAGTTGAAATTGGATAGTTTCAATGCCGAGTTTCAAATGAAGTATGAGAAAACTTGCAAGGACAATAATATCAATCAAGTGAAGCCTGTGCAGGAATCTAAGCCGCGTAAAAGACGAGTCGGTTTTCAAAAATTCAGATGTAAATCGTGCAGAAAGGTGATGTGTTTGAAGAAATTTTGTTACAAGCATCTGCAGAGCCATAAAATCCAAGGTTACCTTTGTGAGCTCTGTGGCAAAAAATCGCTCTCGAAAAAAAGATTCTTGTATCACTTGAGTCGCCACAAGACGAAAATCTGCACCAAAATAAATGCCTTCAAATGCAAGACCTGTGATAAGACTTTCCGTACCAAGTCCAATTTGTATGAACATGAGAACTATTGCTCAGGCCTACTGCCTTTCAATTGCAGGTTCCATTTCTGTGATAAGAAGTTTGCTTCAGCTACCAAATTGAAGAACCATGTCAAGCTGAAACACGACAAGAAATTCATCGCTATCTGTTCCATTTGCAACATAGGATTCATCAAAGTTTCCGACTACAAAAGCCACATGACCAGTCACAGCACCGACAAGAAACACAAATGCGAAAAGTGCGACAAAACCTACAAAACACTGAGCAACTTGAACTTCCACATGAAAATCCACGACAAAAGAATGCCGCATTTGTGCCCCCTTTGCAACAAGGGGTTCATGCGCAAGGAGTACCTGGAGGCGCACGTGAACAACCACAAGGGGGTGAAGAACTACGGCTGTACAGTGTGCGACAAAAAGTTCGCGTCGCAAAAAAATCTGGACGCGCATCTGAAATACCACGAGGGGACGGTCAAAAAGTACAGTTGTGGAGTGTGCGGAAAAACAATGAACGGAGGCTTTGAGGAACACCTCAGAACCCACAGCAACCTCAAGGAGTTCGAATGCGATAGGTGCCAGATGAAGTTCAACACAAAAGGAACATTGAACAAGCATTTGAAGAGGAAGCATATCGATGTTGATTTGAATAAATGATCTTTGATTTTTATTTTATATTTTTTTGTTGTCTCATTTCTGGCGCCATATATCTATAGTGACGTCAGTTGCTAAGCCGTCATCATTAGTGAGAAGAAGAGAAAGATATAGAGTGAGAGAATATATAGGTTTATTTTATTATCATCACAGTTTTTTTTCCTCATGATTCATAATTATTGTACAATCGATAAATAATACTAACCGTAGTTGTGATTCCTCATCAAAAAACTGTTGAGATAATTTTTGTTCCATTGTATGTGAGAACGTCTTTGATCAGGGAGGATATTTAGGTATAATCAGTGTTAATTTTGTTGAATTTCACTCCCCTCAAGCTCACGTGAATCATAAAGTAGTTTTTTCCCGGATTCACGATGAAGAATTGTCAACAGGGCTTTATGCGACGTCGTACACTGGTGTATAGTTTGGGCGACTTTGAGAGCCATAATATGCAAGGCAGCGTGGCCGAGCGGTCTAAGGCGCTGGTTTTAGGCACCAGTCCGAAAGGGCGTGGGTTCGAATCCCACCGCTGTCAACCTCTTTTTTTCGTTTTTCAATATAATCTTCACCTCTATACTAAACTACCACGTCAACAAATGTATTCATTATAATACTAGGGCAAAAATCGTAAAGATATATACAAATAGCCTACCAAACTTCCCAAGCGTCTGAAGATGGTACACCTATATCTCCTGAATATTTCCGAAACGCCATGTGATGAGATAATGCAATTCAGTACACGAACTGAAGTTTCTATGCACAATGCATTGAAGAAGAAATAATCTCAAACTAACGAGCTCTTTCAAAATCTGTAAAAATATAAAGGGTTTCCCATTTAAATTAAAGAAGTTGATGGCATTTCCGGTTAAACCGGAAGTATATTATCAACAAAAAAAATGTACAACAGATGCATTTTGTTCCATTGCACTTACCTGCAAATTTTCATTTATATCGTTCTTTTCGTTTGAAAGATATTTACTTGGTTCCATACTTCATCCCAGCCCTGTATATATATATTTGACATGATTTAAGATCTTTAAAAACTAATAGTTCTCAAAACCTCTGATTGTTGATGAATTGACAAAATAAAAAACAAATGAATTCAGTAGTTGCAAAAGCACGTTCAAATGAAGTTAGAAATAATGAAAGCGTGATTTCTCAATAAAAATACATATTTCCTTATCAACCTGAATGAATAGTATGCTTGCTATTTGGGCCACTCCACCTTCACATATTCAAACATGTATCGGAGATAAAATATCTATAATAGATATTTGACTATCTAGAAGCGTTGAAAATTTACACAAATGTATTTTGAAATCAGTTAGGAAGTTATGTGTTGTAGGCGAAACACAAAACAAAATGTTTATGCATTGTAGGTATCATTATTAGATCTGTTTTTTCTTTATTACATCTCTGTAGTTACTGATAGTGTTTGGTGATTAGTGTTCTTTTCAAGATTTGGTGAATGAAGGTCACGAAAACCTTTAAAATAAACTACTATACCTTCTGAAATCTCCCTTAATTCAGAATACATTTTTTTCTAGGTTATTGTATTTTTGATACGTTTTCCAAACAGAAGAACAATTTCATTTTTTACGAATATTTTTATCACCTCAGTTTCTTCATCAACTAAGATTACATGACTACGCGGAAACGAATAAGTCGCCAAAATTCCATTGTCCTTGCTTAAAGCAACAAATCATACTAATACCGTTCATCTTTATCTGACGAAAACGAACATCTGATAGCATACCATCTCAAATTAACCTTATCACACGTTATCTATGCAAAAGTGTCCATATCACTCCCTCATTCCTATCTGCCGAGTTATCGATACAACTTCCTCGATTCTGCATAAATGAGATACCCGAAGTTCACCGGCCAATCGACCCCAATCATAATCATCTCAACCCTAGTGCTCCTGGTGTACTTCTTCACCACGTCCGGCCACGGAGATGCCACCCGAATCACCCAAGCCGGACCCGACGGCAGTCCTCCTCCTTGGTGCTTCGACGAGCCTCTGGAAAAATCCGTGGAAATGCGCGGGAAATTCATCGTTTTCCGCAACTACATCCTGCCGGAGAAGCGGTTCCGGTGCGACGAGAGCGTGACCTTGAGCGCTCCGGGGGACTACAGATTCTTGGACAACATCCTGCCGTTGGTCGAGAGATGGAAGGGGCCCGTGAGCATCGCCCTGTATGCGCCCGGATACGATTTTTTCAGTACCCTGCAGTCTATAGCGTACTTGCGGAACTGCAAGACTTCGTTGGTCAAGCAGCTAGTCACTTTCCATCTGTTTTTCGATGATGGTCATGTACCAGCTTTGGTAAGTATTCGAATCACTAAAAATCTACTCACTTACTGCAAACTAACTGTGTTCTAACGCCTACTAAGCAGCGTTACTGTAACCTATAACCCTTCTACTTACTTCAAGACATCTACTTTCTCATTCCATAGATCTACGGCCGAAATGATTACAGATCACAAGCGTTTTCACTTCCCATAACTGTCTAGTCAACAGAACAAAGTGTTCACTGGATGTTGATGAATGTTTACTTGAGAGAAACAAGCTGAATATTTTTAACGAAAGTCTTCACAATAACTTGAATATTTACCAATAGTAAGAATAACTGCACTTGAGGAAACACAAGACTTCGGTGGTGATAGCCACAAGTTCCATATTGTAACAGATCACAGTCATTTTTATTTGCCAGAACTGTCTAGTTAACTGTGTGTTACTCAAGAGAAACAAGCCATAACGAGACGCATTTTCATGAAACGCATCACTAGCAAAGCAGTTTTGTTTACTGCAGATGAAAAAGAGGAGTCAACAAAGCAGGTTAACTTACTAACAAGAACTGTTCACTTACCACAGGTTTCTACTTACTAATGAGAAGTACGCAGCTCAACAAAAGACAACCCATTTGAAATCAACGTCTCTAATCGTCGGTAAATGAACTAAAAATTGAATTATATTCTCTCCAAGCACGACGAACCTCTAGTAGACATCTACCAGGACGAGTTCGACTGCTCCCAAAAACCCCCGTACGAAACCATGCGTGACGACGAGATGTACAAAACTCGGATGAATCTCACCTACCCCATCAACGTGGCCAGAAACGTCGCCAAACTCACCGCGCAGACGCATTTCGTGTTCCCGTCCGACATCGAGCTCTACCCCACCAAGAACTTCGTGGAGGACTTCCTGCGGTTCGCCGCCAAACGCGGCGAATACTTCCGGAAGAACTCGACGAACGTGTTTGTCTTGCCCGTTTTCGAGATCGTTGATAAAGCGAAGGTGAGTGGTCAAGATGGGGGACATAACAGACACAAGATGGCCGTCCTTGGTGTTGACCTGTTGATTTATTAACGGACACAAGATGGCCGACGTTGGTAATCACCTGTTGAATGACCGATGGCGGCCATCTTGACTCCGCAAAGAGATATTTCGTTCGTTATTCGAAATAATTTTTTCTAGATTTTTTTGGGATTTTCTCAGGTCATAAATCTGTCCTCACTACAAATATGTTGAGACAATTATTGAAATTCCTATTTTTATTTTCAGAAACGAGGAGACAAAATCCTAAAAAAATCTAGAGGAATTGAATATATGTGAGGAATGAGAAAGAATGATCTATTTTGAATCATAGCAATTATCTCTTATGAATATTATGCGTGATTCATGTTGGTCAGCACAAAGGTACGTGATGTGAATGGTATTCTGGTGTTTTGATAAATTTTTTCTCCGTATTTGGTCGAAATAAAATTTTATCAGCAAAGACAAATAGAAGGGATTACTTGGAATATCGACCAGTAGTTTTTAGGTAGTTCTTATCGGTTGAGTCAACACATGAGGATCATAAAATATTCATAATATACAGGGTAATTGCTGGAACGAGATAGTCGTGGGGAAATTTCATGAAGTTCGTTAATTTCAAAACTGAAAGTGAAACGAAAAGTTGCATTTCACTCCAACATCCTGAACACTCTGTGAACAAATTCAATTATACAATCACTTACCTCCACATGTGATTCTATTGTTCTAAGTCGCATAGTGCTCTTCAAAAATTCGTATCTTTTCTTAAAAAGGAGATATTGCGACGAATCGAAAAAGAAATGTTGCGAAGAGATGTATCTTCAAAATCATGCAGAATGCAGAATATTAGAGTAACACGAAAATTTCGGTTTCACCTTAGATTTCATTCAACATTGATATCGGATTCAAAATTGAAAAAAGTACTCCATATCGAATTTTGAACAAAAATTGTCCTGTATGAAACTTATTACAATTGCATTCTTATGTAGATACCTGACAACAAAACCGAACTGAAACAGATGATAGCCAAAAAAACAGCCATCAGTTTCCACATGAACGTGTGCAAATCATGCCACAGAATGCCCAATGAAGAAAAATGGATAAACGATACCAACAAAAGCGGCCTGGACGTATTCACTATCACCAAGAGGCAAGGGAAACAAGTTATCTGGGAACCTTTTTTCGTCGCCACTCAAAAAGAACCCCTCTGGGACGAAAGGTTGAACTGGGAGGGCCAAGGAAACAAAATGTGTCAGGTACGAGCAAATATAGCAGCAAATAGACGAAACTTGACGTGTGTACGAACGAGTTATGTACGCAATTTTTTCTACGATCATAAATATTTGCACCTCATTATTCCAAGTTTCACTGTATAGTATGACTGTATAGTCGATTATATCCGAAACAAAAAGTTCATATGACTGTGAACAACATTGTTATATGATTCGAGAAATGACAGAGAAAAATTATTGAGCCAATCGAATATTTCGGTCAGTTTATACTTCAATTGCTTCACATTGAAAATCAATATCTGAAACACGAAAATAATTACCATAGAAGCCTACGATCAGTTCATGTTTATGGCTGACTCAAAAAAGAAATTGAAGAGCGAGACATCAAATAATTTCGAATAAAACCGAAGTTGGGTACTGTATCTGGAAATTGCTTCACCCTGTATAACATCTGTTGTTCCTTGTGTGGGTAATTTGGGAAGGAAAATTTGACTCTCAATTATTTCCTCATATTTTAGCAAACTCCGTCATATATTCATTTCCAATATCGAAAACCGAAACTTTTCCGGTGTTTCCATAGATGATCGTAAGAGTAAATTAGTTGGTAACCCTGACTCGCCAGATCTGAACCCTATCGAGCATAATTGTGCCAAGCCGAATTATCGTTTCAGGCGTATTACTTGTGCGTTTTGGACTACGACTTCGTGGTTTTGGACAACGCTTTCTTGATCCACAAGCCGGGAGTGAAGAAAAAGAAGGTGCAGAACGTGAAACACAAAGACGAACTGGCCAAGAACAACCAGATTCTGAGGGATATCCAAGCCGAATTGATACATATTTACGGTCGTAATGACAAGTGCAGGATACACAATGTGTTTTCTCAAAAGCAGACGTGATTTTGTTACGTCCTGTATATACTCGAAATGCTCCCTATGGGTTCGACCCAAATATTATCGTTTCATCACTGTATACAGGTTGTCCACGATATATGTGCCATAATTTCACTGGGTAATATAATAATTACCGGTCACTGAAAATTATGATGAGTACGTATTTTTAGGACACCTCATGCAATCAATCAAAAATCCTTGTATTTGTATTTGATCACACATTTTATTTATTTGTATAGGTACTCAAACTATATCACACTAACCATACATTCTTTTAAAGCATAAGTAGATAAATAAACAAAAAACATCGAATAATATACCTACAATAAAATTTACAATAACGAAAATTTTCTTGTTTATACAGCTTGTGAAATATTCATGACCGACACTGGAACCCCCCCCCCCCCCCTCCCCACCGATGATTGGAAAACATGTAAATTTTGAACTCAATTTTAATCCTACAATGAGGTCGCTTCTTGATTAGATGTTTTCGAAAATAAAAAAAGCCACTTCTTTTGGACGCCATATTGTTTGTTCATGAAACAAATAGTGCTCTACATCCTGATTTTATTGATGTATGATTTGTTATTTGACTTCTTGAATAATTTCTGTAAACGCTTTACAGATCGAAGGAGTATTTTCTGATCTAAACAATTCATGACATTTGTATATTTGGACAAAACCTAGTGAGTCATGGTCGATGTTATAAATCACACACGCTGTATAGACATACTGGGTGACCCAATGAAAACGAAACAAGGCCGATTTGACATATGGTTATCGTTCTCAGACAAAAAAAAAAACGCTCGAACCGGTCGATTTTTATTTCGAGGGGGAAATATTTTGGGCATGTTTTCAACTTTTTCACTTCAAACCCCTCGGAGGGGTGAGCTCCAACCCTTGAATCTCAAATGGGATAAGGATTCAAGTGATACATCATTTTGAAGGTAATCGAATAAATCTCTTGTGTTTCTTGTGCCTCATGTGTGTTTTTTTTTTAATCCTGTCTTATCCAACATCACATAAAGAATCATTCATTCCAATGTCAGTTCCTTCATCTCTCAGTAAAATGCATACCTTGTTTCGTTTTCATTGGGCCACCCTGTATATAGCCCAACAATAAATTTGTACAGTTCGATAGATAAAAACGAGATGTATGAACTGATGGGGTTTTCGGCATGCCGCAGCATCAATCTCGATATACAGGGTGGAAAAATTCAGAAGCGCGTTGCGGAAGAAATCACCGGTCAAAAAGTTCATTGTTCCACCCTGTGTGTATGGCAGTCACGAGGCAAACACGATAAATTAAAGTAAAATAAAACCTAAAATAACATCACAGATATTATAGAAATGTGCGCAAAAAATTCTCTACTCCACGAAGCGAGACAAATTAATACTAAGTATAGGTACAGGGTGTTGCGAATTCCGTCTCGACCGAATTTCCCATTGCACTTTCCGTGTCTGTGGCCTGTGGTCAACACCCTGTACAGTAAATAATTTCGGAAGTTCGTGCATTGGCGAAACGGTTTGAGTCTTTTGAACTGATATGTTTCTGTAACGGATGATCAGTACTTTGAAGTGAACCAAAAGCGATATAATTGACTGTTGCTAAATCTACGACTATTGGATGCTAAACTGTTGATCGAAAAAATTACCTAATTCGCCAAATCACACCGAAGACAATTTTAGTTCTCTATCTAGTTATTGACCATATTAGCTTATCGATAACGGTATTGATAATATCATTAATTTCATAAGCAATAGAAAATTTGTTTATAATTTAATTTCTAACGAATCCTAAATCTTTGGTTGTCTGAAATTTCATATTATATTTTACATAAGTTCAGTGAATAATACTGATTAAATTTGTAATGTATTTCTTTTTTAAACTCTTCAAAAATATAAGCATTTGGATGAGTAAATGAAACTGGACCGTTCTTTAAATTCATCTAGAAAAATATAGAAATGAAACTTTCAGGAGCAGTCTACATACACATTTAGCTTCTTTTGGTTAATATTGTTAGCTTATACGTTAATTAGGCCTTCCTACGAATTTACTAGTATATGGTGGCGGTAAAACAACCTATGTAAACATTTATTAGTTTATTTTTCCTATCCTCACCACCTACATGATAGTTTTGTGAGAAAAAAAAATAGATTTCCTATCGAAACACCCAGAAAATTCATAGAGAAATTTCACGGAAACATTTCCTTTACTCAACCTCTGAAAACTTGAATTTGAGTTGCAACTAATTTCGGTTTCTCAGGGTATACAGGGTAACTCGAATTCGACCACCACCATCGAGATCTTGGAAACTACAAGTTCGAATTAAAAATTATAAAAATAAATAACAAATGATCAGTTATCAGTTTTTTTTTAGGAACTCATTGAATTTGAATTACTCTGTATATATACACACTGCATATAACTATCGAAACAAATCTCCGAAGTTTGACGGAATTATACAGGGTATTCATTAAGTATGTACGAAAAATTCAACAGACGATTCTTTAGTGATTTTGAGACAGACAAGTCATATAAACATGTTTCCCAACTTGATTTTTTTAAAGATACAAGGTGTTAACACCAAGCTAGGACACATGTATGTAAGAACTTTTTATCTTGCAATCACTCGAAACCACTTGTGTTGAACTTTTTGTACATACCTAATCAACACAAAGGAAACATTTCGAAATCTCTCAACCGCTTTCAAAATACTGAATAGCACATGAAATTCGTGAATACTTTAACGAATTTTCGAAAATACATCGAAAAAAATCAGTCTCAAAGCCAGTGAAAACCGATCGGATTTTTCACAGGAACGTTTTTTCCATTCATCAGTTTCTTTATCCTAATCTTCAAAGACGCGAAAAATTAAAGCTTGAAACACGACTGCAACCCACTTGTAAATACCACAGGTGATAAATTTCGATGCCTAATTCATTGTCTAAATAGTATTCCAAACTATGCCTCGATAAAATTGAAATACAGTCCTCAACGCTTGACTATTTTTGAACAACCTGTATTTTTATAGGAGTTTGCCGATTTACTTGCGATTTTTGGTATCAGAAGTGATATTTCATCGACTTCAAAATCAGCTGAAATAGGGTGAAGAAATCAGCAGGGCGAAATTTACACAGGGTGTAAAGTGAAATCACTATACTATTTTCTACATTCACATGAGAATTCGGTACAATTAAACTCAAAAAATTCAAATGGAACAGCCTGTATATTCTATCATCCATGAATTGAGAACTTTATTAACTTCAAAATGATATAATATGTTCCTATACCTATCTTCAATGGTTTATGAATTATGAAGGTTGTTTAGGTGATAAATTTAATTTATTCAAATTTTATTTATCCAAACTAATCATGCATGTAGAATAAATTAATAATAAATATTAAATCGGCCTGCTAATATTTTCCCATTGTTCTAGCTAACCTAACTCCTTGAAAAAATACAGCTTGTCGAAAAATGAGTCAACTTCGGCCACACCGGTGGAACGAAGAAAAAAATCAACAAATTTCATTTGTCATTGTTCCCTAATCAATGCGGGGTTTTCTTACCGCGCGGCTTGATAGTTTCCGACAATTTCCACATTTTCTCCTCTCCGATAAAGTCGTCGAAACCTTGGAAGAAATTAATGATTCTCTCCTGTTTCTTGAAGATGTACGTCCTGAAAAATATTCAAATATTTTCGTGATGATCGAGAAATCATGAATAATGTTCTACTCATAGTGTATAGGATCATGAAATATGGTTTTGCAAGTATTGATCTGAGAAATTCAATTGCCTTTTTTCTATCTTTTCCCTAATAGTTATTCATCAATGCGGTGAATGAATATCAAAATTAATAAAAAAAATAAATCAATGAACAAAAGATTGATGAATAATAATTTTTGTGAGAAGTATACTCACTCTTTTTTGAATTTCTTCATGTTTTCAAGAATGTTGAACTGCTGCCACCTCTTAGAAAAGTTGATGATGCCTTCTGATAGTAAATTAGTGTTTCCGATGTGGACGAAAGTCAAGTCTTGTAATATCAGACCGCTGTAAAACGAAAGGAAATTAAAAAAATATATTCGGAATATGCTTAAATCAATCGTTTGAGAACACATATTAGTTCAAATTACCTTCTACCTGGCAAAATATTTGAATGAATAAATAATTCTACTTTCTGATACTACTACTTTCTAATAATTCTAATAAATATTATTAGAATATATAATATATTTCCAAATATACATGGATATTCCAAATGTTTCTCCATTGTTAATAAATACTCAACAAATACACAGAAACATCTTCATCACAAATGTATCTTCGAATGCTCAAAGTGGCATTTAATAGGCTCAAGCAACTTTGAAACAACCCAAATACTTCGCATGATAGTTCAGACACCATAAAATGCTTCTCAATGTATCTTATAACGCTTCAATATGTCTATGAATTCTCAAAATAAAATTTTACAAGATCAAATATCTTTATGATAACATAAACACTTTCAAACTACTTGGAATAATACTTCAGACAACTCTAAATGCTTCGAAAGGTACTTTATATTGTTTATATGACTATGAATTCTTCACATAGTATTTTGGATGTTCATAAATACTTCTTAAATAACCACAGATGCTCCAAATCAACCTTTTAAAATTCAAGTACTCAGCATGGCTTCAAAAGATTCTTCTTCAGTTTCAAATGAATCTAATAAAATGTATTTTTATGAATCAACATGGCAAATGCTTTGAATGATACTTCCAATTGCTTGAACTCATCTACGAATGCTTTGAAAAGTATTTAATAAATATATCTGAGATTGATTCAAACACCTTTATGGTTATATAAATACTTTCAAACTACTTCCAATGATACTTCTGACACTTGGAATGCTTCAAATAGTGGTTCCAATTGCTCAAAATCATCTACAAATGCTCATAAGGCTTCAAGAAGTATTTTACAATGATTTAATATGACTAGGCATGATTCAAATGGTGTTTAAGGAGCTCAAATATCTTTCAAATACTTCGATAGATACTCCAGGCATATCAAAATGCCTCAAGAGATATTTAATAATGTTATTACTCAATTTATGCAAATGGGAAAACTCACATGTAGGGTATACAGGGTGGCTGAGTTTCAGCCAGAGCCATGCGATAGGCCCTGAAACTGGACGAACTGTCGATGAGAGCGCAGTAATCCTTGAGACCCTCCTGCACTTGTTTCTGCCACTCCAAACGGCGCACCGGGGCCGAATCGAGCGCCGACAAGAGCGCCAGATACGAATTGAAGTTGTTGATTTTCCGCAGGTGCTTCATTATCTTGATGAACTTGGAAAAGTACTTTTCCCTCGTGTCCTTTCCTTCGGCCGTCAGAATTCTCGTCCGAGCCCTGAACGATAATGGGAATGTCGTTTTCGAGATATTATTTGTATTTGGCGCAGTCGGTAGGAATAAAAATGTCATAAAACACCAACAAAACCATCCAGGCCATGTTCAACTGTATGAAATCAACATTTTATCGTATACTTTATAGATTTTAAAGCATCAAGAACTGCCAATAGCCCAAAAATACTCCTACCGACTACGCCAATTTTCTTGATTAGCTATCAACGAATCATCTAGGTAAAGTTCAGCTGGATAATTTGGTATATTAACGATTTTAAAGCTGAAGAAACTTGATAATGAGAAATGACTCCTACCAACTGCGCTGATTTCCTAGGAAGAAAATCCTCCCCGCCCACTCACCAGTACGACATCTTGTTGAAATGCTCCGTGAACCTCGTCAAATTCGGGCTGCGCTCCTCGTTCTGCTCCTGCGCCCACATCAGCACCTCCGGGATCTCGATCTTCATGAACAGCTCGGCGTCCAGCAGCGTCATCTGCTCGGCGATCTGCTCCGACTTGAAGTCGAGCAGCGCCGGCCCCCGAGCGGCCGGCGCCGGTAGAGGACAGGCCGGCGCCGGCCGCGCGGCGAGCAGCTTAGCCTCGTGGCGCTGCAGCTGCTTGACGCGCAGCGCTTTGGCGAGCGTGAGCTCGCCGCTGGCAATCAACCGCTGCACGAAGCTCATCAGCTGCAGCTGCAGGGCCTCGTCCAGGTCCAGCGTGCTGGAACGAAAGATAGAATGGAACTTTAGTCGGCGTCGATAGCTATCAAATATTGATACATTGATGTTACAACTGGATATTCCTGAATATATTCATCCCAACTGGCGCAGTCGGTAGGAACTTCTATTTACTACTCGGTGGCTTATTTTGTGAGTTTTACTTTGGGAAAATTTTCTTAATTCACTCTGACTGATTGCACAATTTCACAGGCTTTCAAATTAACCTGTTTTTATTATTTTCAGTACTTAGAGAAAGAAGGAAAAACTATTTGAATATAAATACAGAAATTTCGTAACCAGTGTTTTTTTTTTTGGGAAACAGTAGGAGTTTCTGAGTACAAATTTGTTTCACTAGATTAGACTAAATAAATAAACTGTTGAATGTAAGTATATGATATTTTCGTTGCAACTGGCGCAGTCGGTAGGAATTTCCACTCACATTCTGTAATTGCAGAGTAAAAAGGGGAGGAGGGGGGGGGGTGATATTCGATGCACAATGAAACTACAGGGTGGTACTCACGTCAAGTCACTGACCACTCTCACGATCAACGCGAAGGCTTCTCGAGACAGTTTATTCTCGGACAAGAAGTAGAAGTGATTGAACCGCCTCATGAGCTTCACGATGAGCTCCTTGGGCGATATGAAGGTCCTGTAGGTCGTGAGGAACGCTTCTTGATAGACGAACACTGGAATAAGGTGAAAAAGGGCCGATTTATTCAATCTTTAGACGCATAAATGCCAATTTTACATAATAGTATATCATTCAACAAGCTCATAATGACGGCTACCACCCATATTTGAGCAGATATCACCCATTATGTACGAGTTGAATACTAAATTTTATCTACAACTATACGAACAACGGACGGAAAGAAGGAACAGTTTATAGAAGATAGAAGGGAAGTACTCTAATAGGAAGCTATGAATAATCAGTTTCTATCGTTCATTCTGTATGTTCAGTGTAGATATGTATTCTTGTGTCATAGATGGAAGCTATGGGAAAATTTATCAAACTTACATACCGTTCTCCTTATCTTCTGCTAATTGCAGCAAAACGAAACCCATTAAACCACGTATTCTCAATCAGTCTTTGATACAATCAAGTTATTTTGTTCATCGAATAAATATGCCTGAATCTACAAATCCTAATTCAAATCCATGATTCACAATTTTGACTCGTTCTATGGTTGATCACAAGTTGTTCCATGCCATGGAACGGTTTGTCTACACTGTCAGCCACTTGCTGTCCACTTTTCTTCGTTCGGTGGCATGGAACACCTGACACATGACGTCAAATGTCACGACCACCTGTAGACCGACAAAACGCCCTCCAAAAGCGAGCAATTCGGACACTCACCTCCGTTTTTGGTCGCCTTGGTGGCCTGAATGATCAGCGCGTCGACAGGCCCGCCCCTGATATCCGGCCCCTCCTCGTTCTCCTTCTTCTTGAGCAGGTACTCGTCGACTTGGAGCGCCTCCATGAGGTCCTCCTCGACGGTGGTGGCGTCCTCCGGCGTGGAGGGGGAGGAGGAGCGCTCCTCGCTGTTGGCCGTGTGCTCGAGCAGGTCGGGCAGCAGGGCGGGAGACAGGGGCGGCTTCGGGTGGTCCGGGGCGTGGACCGAGAGGGTGGAGGACTTGCGGCCGCGCTGTTTCGGGGGTAGAGCGGGCGGTTGGCTGGGCGACGGAGACCTTGGAAGAGAGGTCAGAGTGTGATTGAATTGTATATCGAATGCTGTCTGCGGATGTCCCCTACCCGAAACGTCCAATAGAAGTTTTGATTTCATCAAATATATATTTGTACTTCCAATTTCTTCGAAAACAAGGAGTTTCATGTATCAGAAGGGTAAATTTCAAGCGCCAATCAATATTATGGCCGTAGAAAAAGTATAGTGTATAACTCGCACAGGAAATCCCCATTTCCACTTTTCTAAACTTCGTACTAGGGAAATCATTCCGAGCTTGTCAAACAATATACCATTTTCACACACAAAATCGCAATTTTTCGTACCGTTCGTCCATGGCAAGTTCGAGGGCAGGTCCGAAAGTATGCCCCTGGCGGGTGAATGCGCACGATCTCGCTGTGGGCAGGCTCGTCACGATCGGCTGCCCGTACTGCGCATGCACCATGTGTACAGAGTGGCGCAAAAACTCCTGGTTGTTGGTGTGCGAACAATTTCCGAACATCTCCATGTACGCCATTACTAAAAGTATAATAGTGGTGTTCTTAGTTTGTGGTGAAATATCCTGATTCTTTCCTCTCGAACACAAACGAACAATTTTCTTTCAAAATTCAATTTTGAAAAACTTTATCAATTCTTTATTCTGCATTTTAGTCATTTTTTCGTCAATTTGTAAGCGTTTTCATCTTTTTCATTATCTGATGTAGGCGCACAGAAATAAAATCCAGAATTTGTTTTATTTGTATTCGAATTTCTGTGACTTCAAATTTTGATTTGAATTTTCGTAAAGAAAATGCAGGTGAAATGGGAATAGCAAAAAACAAAGCATGATTATTAGAAGGGCAAAAAATCAAAAACATTAAATCCTCCTTTCTCCTGAAACTTACCCGAGTATGCCACAGATTGAAACACTAAGGAAAAAGTTACTTCATTAAACCACAATTCTAACGCCCAAGAATGTTCTCAAAGTGTGCTACAGGAACTATCAAAATACTTTTCTTCAATGAGTAGTTCGAATGAACAATACAATACTGTCTGTAAGTTCTTCGAGGAGGTGGTACATTCATTTTTGAGCTTTTAATGGGATTTTCTCTCCTCGTTTCTAAAAAACACAAAGACAACCAACACTGATAACAAATGTAATCCCATACATTCCTGGAATATCTGAAAAAATTAAACATGTTGGTGACAAGTTTCGAGTGAAAACAGTGTTCAAGACAGAAAATACAATGAGATCGATTTTGACTCATACAAAACCGAAAAATGAAGAACAATCATCAAAAAATTGTATTTACAGTATACCATGTGTTTGTGGAAAATATTATACCGGTGAAACCAGCAGGCCTCTATCAGTAAGGATGAAAGAGCATAAGAACAATATGAAGAAAAGATATACTGACAAATCGAAATCAGCTGAACATATCCTTACTGAAAATGGACAACATATGGCCGATTGGGGTAATATTAAGATCATAGGAAAAGAAGACAACAACCAAAAACGGAAAATCAAAGAGTCTGCTTGCATTCTCCTGAACGGAGACAATAATATTGCGTCTTGTTCAGTTGATATAGATAGAACTTGGCATCCACTTCTGAAACTTGAATATGAAAATGGAAAATTCGATATCAATTAATGAAAACACCTTGTAACCAGAATTCCTCCATCTGCCAAATTGTCACTTTTCAGTGTCAAAATCGAAAACATTGAAAAAATTTTACGAAGAGAAAAATATTTCAATTGTGTTGAGAACGGAAGCAGATTCGTTCCCGAAACGTCCACCAGGATAAGTAGAGGTTTTATTCTTATTAAATATATTTGTATTTCCAAATTTTTTCAAAAACAAGGTGTCACTGACCAATAGAGAATTTCTCTATTAGGTATCTAAAGGTTTAATTTCGAGCGCAGTGACATTTTGGGACAGATCCTAAATCTGTCCTTACTACAAATATATTGCAATAATTTTTAATAACTTCTACTCTATTTTTTAGAAACGAGGAGAGAAAATCCCATTAAAAGCTGAAAAATGAACAATACAATGATTACAAAATTTCAAAATCCACCATAGGAATTTAATCGTGTATAATATTGCACAGTTCCAAAAATGGCTATCGAAATATGCAACATCAAATTTCGTTTGCTGAGTAGTTCAAATGAACATTTCCGTTCATCAAACTTTGAGAACATACCCAGTGATCTTACACTTCACCAAACCCAAAGACGAACGACAACAGCGACAAAAAAAAAAAATAACACTCACTGTGTTTCTTCTTAGGAGGCAGAGGAGGCGGTTCGCTACTATCTTGCTCCCAGCTACTAACCGCGGCCGTGCTATTCGTCAGACTGTGATGCGACTGGTGCCTCTCACACGTGATCACCAACTCACCTGAAACCGGTCCCACAGAGCTCAAAACCGCGCGCGTGCGTCGCAAAAACCCGAAAACCAACACGCGAAACGCTTACCGAATTTCTGATCGGGAACGTTGTCGTACGGCGACGGCTGCCTATCGGTCTTCTTCTTCGTCTTCTCCGGTATGGCGGGCGGCGATTCGTCTTTGCCGAACGTCGAGCTGTTGGCCATCAACACCACCGAACTGCTGCTGCTGCTGCTCGACGATTGGCTGAAGTTCTGCAAGAGAGTACACGTTTGCCATTGACCGTGTCGCACTCCGACTCGCAACAATCTCCATTCGCACCAAATTTACATGGGACACCGCTCACCGTTATCAGGTTCGCGTCGCTCCGACAGCCGCTCTCGACGCTCGATTGGAACGTCGTCTGCTTGGTGGTCACGTGGTGCACGACGTGGGTCGAGCTCGAGGTGCTCGTCCTCGAGTCCCTCGAATAGCCCGAGGATCGCATCGAAGCTATTCCGGAATCGGCGTTGGACAGGCGGTGGTAGTCGACGCAGCTCAAAGAGGCGTCTTCCCAAGCGTTGGCCATCGTTAGGCTAGCTCCTTCATCCGAAAAGATTCAAATGTTCGTTGAATGAATTCGATTTATTATTATTGTTATTATTATTTAATCGTTTCAGTCATCATCGGCTTGATGAGTCCAAAGTCCCAATATACATTTTGCTATTACAAGATCAGCATTAACAAAACATTCACTGACATATTATGAGATTTTGAGAATTTATAATCACTTGCCGGTTTTTCTGAAATGTATTTATGATGATAAGATATCCAGGAGTGACGAAAAAAAAATCTTTCCCGTAGAGCTTTCAATAATCAAAGCTAATTTCATGTTGGCTGGAAAATCATCGTTAATTTCGTGTTACAGCTCGGAAATAGTGCTGAATTTATGTCACATCCCGAAATTACTGATTATATCTCGTGGCACAAAACGGAAATAGATGTAATTTCATGTTACAACCCAAAATTACTGATCATTTCGTGGTACAAATCTGAAATAGTGCTAATTTCATGTTACAACTCGATATTATTGCTAATTTCGTGTTACAACTCAATGTTATTGCTAATTTCGTGTCACATCTCGGAAATAGTGCTGATTTCATGTTACAAATTGAAATAGATCCAATTTCATGTTACAACCCAAAATTACTGATTATTTCGTGGTGCAAATCTGAAATAGTGCTAATTTCATGTTACCACTCGATATTATTGCTAATTTCATGTTACAACTCGATATTATTGCTAATCTCGTGTCACATCTCGGAAATAGTGCTGATTTCATGTTACAAATTGGAAATAGTGCTAATTTCATGTTACAACTCGATATTATTGCTAATCTCGTGTCACATCTCGGAAATAGTGCTGATTTCATGTTACAAATTGGAAATGGATCTAATTTCAAGTTACAACCCAAAATTACTGATTGTTTCGTGGTGCAAATCTGAAATAGTGCTAATTTCATGTTACAACTCGATATTAGTACTAATGTCATGTTACAACTAGATATTATTGCTAATTTCGTGTTACAACTCAATATTATTTCTAATTCGAGTTTCATCTCGGAAATAGTGCTAATTTCATGTTACAACTCGAAATTATTGTTAATTCTATGTTACAATACGAATTTATTGATGATTTTGTGTTACAACTCGGAATTAGTGCTAATTTCATGTTGAATTCTGAATTATTAGCTCAAATTCGTGTAGCAACTTCTATAGAATTCTCAGATTCTTTTGGAATCTGATAAATGGAAGTGCAATTAATATCGATGTTAAAAAACGTGACGTTAATCGACTATTAAGGGCATTTATCGCTGGTTCAACCGGTAGAGCTAGAATAGTTTATTTCTCTATCGAGAAGATTTCAGCCTAATCCTTTATAAATTCCATCGAATCTCACCTAGAATATCCGAGGTGTGACTCTCGCCATAGTTGCTCTCGTAGTCCATCAGTTCTTTCATCTCGTCCTCGTCGCGGGAGTGATTCAACATCGAGTCCAAGCTGCCGGCGCTCTCCGATTGCAGGGAAATCGAGTCGTCCGGCGATTTCGACCTCAAAGATAACCTGAAAACAACCGAAAATCCTTGAAAATTCTTTGAGCGAGCGCTAGACTGAATTTCACTCTCATATCGACGGAAATCTATATTACGATGGTTATATTATACAGGAGTACTCTTCAGGAGTCAAGAATCTTATCAACTATCAATAATATACCTATTGTATAACTAGCTCGTGTATTTTAAATTTTCTGTTGCCCCATGTCTCTCTCCCAGTCTCTCTCTATCTCTCTCTGCCCCTCTCGTCTCTCTCGGCCTTTCTTTGCCTCCCTTTGTCTCGGTTCGTCAAGGACATTTTTGGTATTTTTTCTATTTTCATATATTTTCATCTCAATTCATTTTTATACGATCCATGAGATTTTTTCTCATTTTGGCGAATTCTTAGTGGTCTTCGTACAGAAAGTATAGTCGTCTACTCGCGTATAGTGGCCATCATCCTTGAGAATGATAGCCATCAATTTACGCTCGATGAAGAACATGCTAGTAGGAAACAATGCACATTATTATTGTTATTATCATTTTACCTTTCGCAACCGTTCGATCTAGGCGAATCGTAGGCGTCCGTGAGCTGATGCAACCGCACTTGTTTCTTTTTGGGCGGCAACGGAGGTGGCGTGATGCAATTCGACAGTCGCAATCGTTCCGGCAATGGCGGTTTAGGAGGTGGACTGGAATCTCTACAAAGGAAAAGGCAAACTTGCGAAAATCTGGTCGACCACAAACTGAAGACATCAGCATCGAATTCGTATTAGATTGCATTTATAATGGAAAAAAAATGGTATCCTACCGACTGCGCCAATTCAAAAATTCGATTATTCTACCCTCATTCCATTGTAGGTCTCTGTCTACTCGTGATAGATTGCATTCATGATGAAAACACTTGAAATCATACCGACTGCGCTTTTTTCGTCATGAAATACTGAATACGCCAATACAAAAAATCGCAATTGTCTCGACTAGTACAACGATCTTGTTTTATCGCAAAGAAAAATCATCAACTGTTTCAATGTCGATACTAACTATAGGAAGGCAATGCTCGATAGTCAGACAAATGATTATTACTAGTTGATAATGAGTAGTTTAATACGTCAAAATGTGTCCTTTGACAATGATCGTGATATACTATTCATTTTCAAAAAAGAATGAATCAAATTCGTGAAATAGTCTACCAAAATATCCTTAGGTTTTGAATATATTCCCAAAATTCTGTCTCTGTTTGCCCGTACTAGATTGCATTAACAACGAGAACACTTGGGATCCTACCGACTGCGCCATTTCTTCAAAAAAAAATCCTACTGACTGCGCCAAATAAATTTATATTCGATATTTTATTTTTTCACCTGAGAATGGATTCGGTGCTGTGGCTGTTCCTTCCGCTAGCCAAGGAAGAGCAGGATTTCTTCCCTATCGACTCCATATCTTTAGTGGTGAGAGGTATGTCCGGCAAGGAATTCCTTTGCGTTTCCATGTTGCTGCAATACGACAACCTAGGCGCAGTTTTGCAGTTGTTTTGCTGTTGAGGGATGTTTTCTAGGGCCAAGTTTATAAGATTCTGAAAAACAACGATCAGTACTTATTTATTTTGTTCTTTTTCAAAGATTTTGAGACGAAAAATCCACCTGTCGTCTGTCATTCACTGACCTCGACGGCGTCCTCCGCCTGTTGCACGATCTCGTCGACGTTCCTGGCGTCCAGCTCGGAGCTTTCGGCGTCGATGAGGACGTCGTCGCAGAGCTTGATCAGCCTGGCGACGCGCCGGTACACCAGCGCCGTGGCGCCCTCTACGCGCGCGTTCTCCGAGTTCTTCACCGCCAGGTTGATCTGCCACACGGTGTCCAGCACGATCGTGCCGTTGCCAGGGAGCATCTCGAACTTTTTCTTGTAAATGACGTCCCTGCGAAGTCGAGGAAAGTCGAGCATTATCGGCGTGACAGAATTTTCTCGAACATTGTAAATCGAGAATTGATGATTATTCTGAGAATGCTCGGACAGAGAAAGTGCCTGCAAAATTTTAGAACGATCCGACTATATCTGTGGAAGTTTCTCATAGTGTAACCCCGAAAATTTTTTTCTCGCATGATCTTCCGGTGTTGTAAACTTGATCAAAAACAACCAATATGCAGGAAGTAGGCATCAAAATGAAGGCAAATCTGGCCAGGCAATAGGTAACGAGAACGAATTCATTCTGGAAATCTAATAGAAGTCTATTACTTTCTCAGTTAGTCCATAATAATTCTCGTTTATTGCTTATATTCCAGGATGAAGAAACATCCGAACGGAAAGAGCTGGCAACAGTTGTTTAGAGTTTATTTTTAATTGTATTGACGCTACTTCCATTTGAAATATCGAGCTGATCGTGGTTATGAATTGAATTATATGGAAAATAGTTATTTTTATATCAAAATGAGTGAAAAATTTTTTTAGTATGTGCCATGAAAACACGAATTTCATACACGAAATACAAACAACATTTTTTGTACAACTGCGAATGGAAATCTACCTCCGTAGCAGAAGCAAATATAGAAGATAGTTTGAATAACAAAATTGAGATTTCTAACAGAATATTGAATTGTTTCTGATGGAAATCATTTTCATTCACATATTTGGATAGTCTACAAAAACAAAACCCTGGCAAACGTTTCCAATAAGACATTTCAAGAAATCTCGAAAATATTCCTTGTACAACTCCACAGCTGAAGAAGTTCCCAAAATCCCAATGCGAATCTAGAAAAACTAATACCCGAAATCAGCCAATAAACGTGTCCACATCGAAATGACAGTAATTTCCACTTAACACGACTTCTCGAAAAAAAAAACACTTTTTCCCCACCTGAAATGCTTCAGGGCGACCTTGATCTGCCTGCGCAGCTCCTCGAGGTCGTGGGCGGGACCGTGAGCGTGGGCGGGGGCGTGGGCGGTCCCACGGGGCGGCTCCGCCCGGGGCGTGCGCCCCGCGCCCACAGGGGGCGCGCGCATCTGCGATATCTTGCCGAGGAAGTCGTCCTTGAAGGAGCGGGCGCGTCGTGCAAGCTTGTGAGTGCCGCCCTTCGAGGGCGGCTTGCCGCCCGTCGTCGGAGGGGGAGAGGAGGGGTCGTCTTCTGCAAAAAAAATTGGAAAATTCCATGAAATATCCTGAAATTCAATTGACGCTTTCGGAAGTGCAACAACAACAAAAGAAACAGATCAAACAAGGAATGAAAAAAAATTCCTCATCGCCAAAAATGTATGACGAATGAAATCTTTCCACCGACAACTATTAACAGTATCCACTCATCATATATAATTGAACATGTGCACCATAACTGTATGGATGACGTACTCTGATAGAGTAAACATCGAATTCGTATTAGATTGCATTTATAATGGGAAAAAATGGTATCCTACCGACTGCGCCAATTCAAAAATTCGGTTATTCTACCCTCATTCCATTGTAGGTCTCTGTCTACTCGTGATAGATTGCATTTATAATGAAAACACTTGAAATCACACCGACTGCGCTTCTTTCGTCATGAAACATATCCTACCGATTGCGCCAATACAAAAAATCGCAATTGTCTCGACTAGTTCAACGATCTTGAGATTCTCACACAATTTGATCGATCAAGAATTGAAGAAAACTTATTTTATCTGCAAAAAAAAATTGGAAAATTCCATGAAATGTCCTGGAATTCAAATGACGCTTTCTGAAGTGCAACTACAACGAAAAAAAATCAAACGAGGACTGAAAAAAATTCCTCATCGCCAAAAATGTATGACGAATGGAATCTTTCCATCGACAACTATTAACAGTATCCACTCATCATATATAATTGAACATGTGCACCATAACTATATGGATGACGTACTCTGATAGAGTAAACATTAATTTATAACGTGCCAAACGAGATCATGAATAATTTATCAAGGAGATATTAATTACTGACGCAACTTCGAATTGTGTTTAGAAAAATGAAAACGGGCATCAAGGTACATCTTTTATGGTAAAGGTGAAATCACTCGTTTGTTCACATTTGGAATCATCCAAATCAAGTCGCCTCATCAGAAAATACGCTACTCAACAGGTGCGATGTATACCTGTGTGTATTTTCAGGTTTTTACGTACGATTTGCACATGAAACTGAATTCCACTCTGAAAATTTCGAAAAGGAATGCAAAGCGAGAATAAAAAAAAAGCTACTTTGAATATACTTATCCTGCTCTAATTCAGTCTGAAGAATCTCAAGTATTTGTAAACTATGTAATTATAACCAAGACCAAAATAAATACGACGAATTCTTCAGACATATAATATATCCCTTAACGCTTATATAGAAGGTAGAAATAGAAAAACTTTCGAGACAAGGTGAACAGAACAGTATGTACTGAAATAGACTGAGATATTCGATTAAGGGTTTATGATCCTATATTGTATAATACATATTCTCTTATTTAATTCCTCTCCATAAACTTGTACAATTTTTTTTGTTTTTTCGAATTGGTGAATGAAGTCGATTATAATAATGAAGAGTACCTATAGTCATAAAGAATCATAATTTGTCTTGTAATTGAATCACGACATTTTATAGTAAAGTAAAACTTTTGATTCTTCACAACAGTTCATTTTTCAAATTGGTCAAAATTAGAGGAGATTACGAAATACTTCTCATATATCATGGGATTGCTTTCACAAAACGAAAAGGCTATTATTACAAACGATAACTTTTATTCGAAACAAATATTGTTGATATATTATATCGCATAGCACCGTTTTATTTTTTCACTGCCGAAATACCTTGATCTGGGGATTCCCTGGAGGCAGAAACACCGATGTTCTTTGATCGTTACCACCAAATACAAACACCAAACTCGAAGCAGACGGAAGTGTACTTGGAGATAAGTATTTCCACCCGAATTATGGAATTTCCGTAAGTGACAAACCTCCTAAACACGTGAGTATATCGAATCGCCTCGATCGACACCAATGTTCACTGCACACTGGAGAGAAACCCGCAACCCGCAACATCTAGAAGATTCTCCTTATAGCACGGTCGCTACTAACTATGTACAGGGTGGCCCTAAAAGGTTATCTGTTTGTCTGATTGTTATTCAACAGTTCATTTATTGTGAAAAAAGTTTGTGACTATGCACATAATGTACATCCCATCTATTTAGTATACAAGTCTAGACATATACTAAACTATACAGGGTGAGCCAAAGTTCGATGCAAAGTCTAACGATGGATAGAGGGACCTCATTTGGATTCCATGAAGCAAAACATATGTCGGTACGAGTAATTCGAAAATATCGTATTTTTTTTCAATTCTCTTTTTCTCATAATTAACTGGTGTTTAAACGTGAGCTATTTGTATAACGTTGATAACTTTCGAACGAAAAGAGATACAAAAAAGTGAAGAGGACCTTTTTTGTAGAACTCGACGTCGCCTAGCTCAGAGACGTGCCAAAACTTTTTCGAAGAGGTCACGTGTACGAAAAAACAACAAAAATAAAAAAAAAGAAGAATCAAGGGAATTCCTTTTGCATGGGTTAGAATTTCTTGCAAGGAACATTATTGACCTACCAAACATTTTTTCGTATGATGATGATAGTTCACGTTTTTGATAAAATATCATCAAAGACTCAAAATTGTCCCAGAAGTTAGAATACTCATAAAATATCAGTGGTTGATGCCTTTTCGAAAGGCTCGTACAGATACTTGAACAGATACACTCTATTGTATCCAAGGTGTCATGTTCCATGTCAAAATTATAAATCAAAAACAATTTGGAAATATCAACTTCAGGAATAAGGCAGATTCTTGTTGAAACCTTTAAAAAACTACCACTAGTAGAATGTCACATTTCATATATTTTTTTAAATTTAGTATTTGTCATATCGTCTAATTCTTTATATTTCATAGATGAGTATTGTCTAAATTTATGATAAAATATATTTTATTTTAAAAACAACTTCATATTATTTTTTTTCAAATTGAGAATATTTTTACTGCTTACGACCGATCTAAGGACTATGTTACTTTGTCGCAGCTACGATACATCAGTGTAATACGTGATAAAAATATACACAACCTACGTTAAAAAGACTAACAATGAGGTTGCATACCCACAAAACGACGGTCGAGCATTATGTGACATGTTATTAGCATACAGGGTACGAATAAATAATAAACTCGTTTCAGAGCTGAGTCAAAATGGATGAATCACCCTGTACAGGGTTTCATATACGTCACGAAATATCGCCCAATAGATATATCAGGAAGTATAAAATTATTCACCTTGTAAATCTCTGTGATAAAAACAATGACGTACCGATTAATGATAGTTGTTTGACAGTTTTGAAATAATTATTTAACATTTGTATGTATCGAATAAATCTAAGTACTCAATAAGAAGACAAAATTAGACCGTCATTTGATCAAGTAAGTAATTAAATATTCTCAATTTATGATGTTCAAAGTCCAAACTTATATAATGGGCGACACCATTACATCTGGGGTAATTTTTTTTTTGGTTAACTAAGAAGATTTAAGGCCAGATTCGGTGTCTCAGACCCGAGACATTGATTCATCTCAACAACGTAATTCAATTCCTAAAACATTTTCACCCACTAAAAGCTTCCCACAACATCAGCGATATTCACTGGAAAATTCTGCTTCGAAATGACTCTAGCGAGTGTATTTATTCATTAATAGGTAGGTAGATAAGAATAGTGTCTACGGAAGTGATGAAGACGAAAATAGAAGGAAGCCAATGATAAATACCTTGGGCGACTGGAATAAACTGATCAACAATTCACAACGAAATGTTTCTTCCGAAAATCGATTTAAATGCATTCATTATTTTTCTGATACATCAGAGATGGGAGACACCAGTACCCCGTCGACAGAAGACACAGAAAAGAGTCCGCAGATCCAAGAGTCTGTGACTAATGCTTTGCGCCCTGTGAAACCATCGGAAAACATCGCCATAGCTTCGGCAACCTCTTTGCCGTCTGAAGAAGAGCTAAAGAAGATACACGAAACTGAGACGTCGGAAGACAACTTGGCAAACAACAGCGTGCCTAAAGAAAATTCAGGGGAAAACGAAAAGGTTTGAAATTTATCCTACAGAAGCTTTGCTGACTTTATTTTTGATTCAATGAGTAGATAATTCTTGGAGTATTTTTTCAATAGACTGACAGTCTGGAAAAACCGATCGCGATAGATGCCCCCGAAACTCCCACCCTCTCGGAGGGAAAAGTACCCCGACCGCAAGTGGACCCCCCCGCACCTACTTCCCTGGACAAAAAACCTAAGGCGAGCTCAGCAGCGGCTGGACTCAACCAGAACGACCGCTTGCTCAGAAATCAGAGCGACATTTTCTCGCTGAAAGAGCAAACGAGTGTTTCCTCCTCGATTTTTTCCATCAACGGGTCGCCATCCAGGAAGGTAACAACACCCTGTATTTCATCACCTCGATCGTTTTTGTACACGAAGTCACGTCAGTTATTTACTCGCCCTGTATGCGAAGTCACGTCAGGGATTTATCGGAAGTCACGTTTATGAATTATCAATTCGAATTCACATTTATTTCGTTAACAAAAACACGCCAAAAATTTACCTGAACTTAATGAAAAGTCACGTCAGAGATTTACTCACACTGTATGAGAAGTCACGTCAGGGATTTATCGGAAGTCACGTTTATGAATTATCAGTTCAAATTCACATTTATTTCGTTAAGAAAAACACGCCAAAAATTTACCTAAACTTAATGAAAAGTCATGTCAGAGATTTACTTACACTGTATAAGTCATGTTTATGATTTACCAATAGCAATATCTAACGAAGACACTATGCTATAGCGGGACATCACTTATATGTATATGAAGTTCATCAATACTATATGAAGTCACTCCCTAGATTTATTGATAATATATAAGTCACGTCTGAATTCACGTCACATTCTTAGATTATCAGTATTGCAAAAGAGGTCACGTTCATTGTTTTTGAATAAGTTAATGGAGCATCAATACTGTGGCAAACGGGCCTCACTTCTACTGTTTACGAAGTCACGTTTATGATTGACCAATACAGTCACGAAGTCCCAACCTCATGTCCTAGATTTATTGATACTGTTTATTTTCGGTCACGTTCACGTCACGTTCTCATTTTATCAATACTGTATGTTATTGAATATATAAGTCACGTTCTCGATTTATCGGTACTGTGTATAAAGTCACGTCCTTCGTTTATCGTTGCTGTATACGAAATCCTGTCCAGGTAACACGCAAAAGGGAGGCTATTCCGTTCGGTGGACTGCCGTCAGAACAGCCCTCAGACAAAGAGTCTACGGACAGGTTGAGAGACAGGGGCAGCTATAACGATATGAAGCGTCCGACGAGCTCCTTGCGGAACCCACTCACGGGCACCGGCCTCAGTTCCAACGACGAATACAGGTTCAAGTCCAGCAAGAGAAAAGGTGAGCTAGCGAATGCTAGAGAGCCGTGATAAACGTCAACGTGATTCACCAGTACTGTATATGAAGTCACGTTCTTATTTTACCAGTATTGTACACGAAGTCACGTGTTTGATTTATTGATACTGTGTGCGAAGTCACGTTCGTATTTTACCAGTACTGTATACGAAGTCACGTTCATATTTTACTAGTACTGTATACGAAGTCACGTACTTGGTTTATTGTAGCTGTATACCAGTATTGTACACGAAGTCACGTGTTTGATTTATTGATACTGTGCGCGAAGTCACGTTCGTATTTTACCAGTACTGTATACGAAGTCACGTTCTTATTTTACCAGTACTGTATACGAAGTCACGTTCTTATTTTACCAGTACTGTATACGAAGTCACGTTGTTATTTTACCAGTACTGTATATGAAGTCACGTTCATATTTTTCCAGTACTGTATACGAAGTCACGTACTTGGTTTATTGTAGCTGTATGCGCAGTCACGTTGTTATTTTACTGGTACTGTATACGAATTCACGTACTTGGTTTATCAATACTGAATGCAAAGTCACGTTCTTGGTTTATCGATACTGTATGCGAATTCGAAATGAAGTGTTATACTAGTGATGAAAATGAAGAGAGATTTCTAATAGTCGTAATTGAAATATTGTGAGTTTTATAGATCTGTCTAACTGATTCAATGATTTTTCAGATGGCAACCCATTGCTGGGCCTAGGATACGACCCTGAGGTAGTCCCTTCGGGACACAGAATACCTCCTGGAGGGTATTCACACAAATTATGGTGATGAAATCGACAGGATATTCAAAATTGGCTGTAGTTTTTTCAATGCGATACTGTCATCTGATTATCGAATTTTGAAATGAAAATTTATTTATATATATATATATATATATATATACATGCAATAAAACTGTAAATAAATTTAGAGGGGGGGGGATAAAATGATGCGTCAAGAAATTAGTTTTTTTTTTCAATCTAGCTTTACTGTCATAGAGAGGTAAGTTTTGGTAGAGGTATTATTTAAACGAGTATGAAAATATTCTGACATGGTCGACAATATTTCAAATTAATGATGTGTATACAGGGTGTCTCAGAATTAATTGTCACAAATCATCCGGGAGATGCAGTACAGGTTGTTTCAAAATATATGTTTTAAGGGTGGCATTCCTTTGCTAATTCTGAGACGAAGATTGACCAAGATAGAAAAAATTATGACAGCCTGTAGTCGAAAACGATGCGTTGCTGTCCCATATTAGTTGGAACTTTTTTCTCACTACCAGCAATTATACTTGCAAATCACTGTGGAGGAGAGAAAGATGTGGTCTTTTTCATACAGGTACCTGTAACATCTTCCAATTTGGAAACAGAAACTAATATCATCGTGGCGTTTCTATAAACCAGACTAGGACATTTTCCTGATATTATATATTTCCTTCTCCTGCCTCTAGGCTCGTAAACCAATTCATTATTGGCCATAGCTCACTCGACACTTGACCTTTTCAGCCAAACACTCGCAGCAACATAATAATTCCATTAACTTTCCCGAACTCGTTCAATTTCAATTCACTTTTAGCCTACTCGAAATTGAGATAATTGATCGAGGAATTCACGAACACTTAGTTTATTCGAGCACAGGGTGATGAACACCAAGACACTATAGCGAAATCAAAAAAGATGGACAACGACCACCACTTTCAATATTTTCCGAAATATTTTCAGCTGGAAAAAACCAGTGACACACGTGGAGAATAGGGAATGAACTGAGCAGATTTAAATACAGATTCATTATCTGCAACAGGCGGATTGGCAATCATTCAAAACAAGCATTTTACAGCTCAGTTTGAAGGTTCATAATGATATCAACATCTGTTTAAGTTTGGCAAATTACAAAAACAGTTCATTCATAATTATATCCATTTGACCCACAAGAATGTCTACAATCATATGTTTGTTATTTAACAAATATACCAGGTGTCTCAGTATATCTGTGTCAATGAAACATCTCAACAGATCCAAATTTTAAATTTTCAATATTGAATAAATCTATACTTTCTCATTTCAAATAACACACTGTATGTGCTATTTTTTCAGTATTGAAATTATATTCAATAGTAATAAAGGAAATTTAAAAGTACTAACGGAAAAATGTTGTACAGTGGGAGAGGAGGAAAATCTATGAAAAAATCTGAAGAGAATGAATTGTATGCTGTATGACCCAGTTGGCTCTGCTACCTTCTAGATGGAATTCTAGATAATTCAATAATGCCTAACGATTGAAAATTTACATTATAGACATTCTTGGTTGATCATGTAAACATGCATATTACAATGTATGAGGATTGTTAGAAGGGTTAATAGCAATGTGAGAAAAGGGCCCAAGTACCTTGCACATATTTTCCTGATTTCGGTGTGGATGACATTCTCATTCACTCCATTGAAACGGTTTGAATTCACTTCTGTGTCGAATTACATCGTTGCTCGTATGCACTTTCACTCGAATTCAACTCAAATCGAGAGGGGTACTCTGCATTTTTCCATTTTCATTGAAGAATGCGGAAAAGTTCACGAAAATGGAAAAGCGAGATGTGCTGCCATCTTAAAATAATTTTGACAGATAACAGATGGAGATCGATTTGGTCCGCCATGTTGCCAAATGTACAAAAGAATTCAAAGTAGCTGAATATATTTTAAAAATTAGAAATTATGGGAAAGGAATTTGAAAAAAATTCGAACGATGTGCTCTGGGGGTGTGCGAAATGTGTCACACTGTTTTGTTTTCGATTCACCCTGTATGAAAGAATGAGTGAATAATGTTTATGAACAAACAAGACATGAAATCAACAACTTTATCATAATCTTTATCTTAATCTATCCACGCATAGTTCGATTTCTTATCAGTTCGATATTCTTTATCAGCTTTCCGATCAATTCTTGAGGAAGGGAATTGTAATAAGATGAATGAAGGTATCCCAGAGAGTAACTTTTTCTGATAATGAAGACAAATATATGACAATTGAATGAATTAATAGGTAGAATATCAATGTTACTTACCATTATTTGAGGAAAGCAGGAAATTTTTCAAAATAATCTGAGCATCCCATTTCATCGTTTTCGGCAAATAACGGAAATTTCAAACACGAGGCATTGCTGCAAATCGCCCTGATGAATTTGACAGTTATTGTCAAAACAAAATCGAAGGGAAAAGTGAATTAATGTCCGAATCAGTCAGAATTTTCGAATACTAAATAGAAAGACTGCAAATTGTTTCAGTCCGTACAGAACATGCGAATCACAAAGGTACGTTAGAATAAACCGAATTATCAGTTGTTAAATTTCTTATCGATGACGTTATCATTTTATCCCTACCAGCTGAAATGAGACAAATAATCTACTGATAAACTGGCAAGTAGAAAAACGATACAACAGTTGATAGCAGACGCAGGATGGGTAACACAGGTCTCAGACAACACATTGAAACAGCACAAAAAACAGGAGTACTTAAGGTGTCTCAAGGAAAACTAAACGAGTTCCCCCCAGGTTTCAAGCAACTAGAATCATGCCTTCGCACACTGGACATATCAGACAACAAATTCGTGAATCTGCCCAACGAAATCAGCAGATTCATGCAACTCAAGCACCTCAACATAAGCAAGAACCGCCTAGCCAAGGTACCTGACTGCATAGGAGCCCTCACCAAGCTGGAAACCTTCAACGCCAGCCACAACAACCTCGCCAACTTGCCCAGGACGATTTCCAACCTCATCCACCTGAAGCAAGTCAATCTCAGCGACAACCATATCAAAGACTTCCCGCTAAGCTTCTGCGGATTGAAATATCTGGACGTTCTCGATCTGAGCAAGAATGAGATCACTGCGGTGCCATCTGAAGTGTCTGGACTCAACGTGACAGAGCTCAACCTGAACCAGAATCAAATATCCCATCTATCAGCTAGTATTGCAGACTGTCCCAGACTGAAAACTTTGAGGTTAGAGGAGAACTGCTTGCAGTTGGCTGCGATACCTCCTAGGATTTTGTCTGACTCGAATATCGCGAATATATCTCTCGATGGTAACTTGTTTGAAGCTAAACAGTTGTCTGACGTCGAAGGGTATGAAGCTTACATGGAAAGATTCACTGCTGTCAAAAAGAAATTGTTTTGAAATCACTTGTGTGTTGCTTCTTCTGGAGGATCTTGAGCTAAATGAAGTTTAGTGAAAAGAATAATGAGAATGATATTCCTTGAATGCAGCATTATGGTGGTTTGATATCAATTTCATTGTTTCTTGAATGTTTGATTTCCTAAAACTGATCTAATTGTAGGAAAGTAAAAAAGATTTAAAGTTATCAGTTTCTCATTATGGCATTTCTAACAGCTTGAAAGAATGGCAAGTAATATTTAATTATGAATTTTCTTACGTTCTATAAGCTGAATATATTATTCCACAGAAAAATTGCTTTCAGAGAGCTATTTCAAATTCACTGCCACATGATATTTCTTTCTCATGACTTTGTTGAAATTTTGCATAAGAAAACATTCCTGCACAAACCAATCTAATCCTAAAAGCATATCTTGTGAGTCCTCAGAAAGAAATGTTTTTGGCACTTTTCATTGTACAAAAATCTGTAAATAAGTGTGCTTCATCTGTTGTTATTTTGTGCATAAATGTTGATGCTTGACAATCATATGTCTAGGAAACATACAGTTTCAGTAGGAATTGTGTATATTGAGCACCCAGCTATCGATGTGATGTTTTTTATATTGTGTGGGTCCAACTCTTCTCTAAAACTCCCTCAAACGAGATAGGTACTTTTTTATCAACTATATGCTGAATTTTAATATTTTATATTGCTGCATTTCTTGGGAGAATACTGAAAAAATGAAGGGTATAGTTCTTAACTACTTTATTCTTATCAAAAATATGAATCTATGTGATCTGTACCTAAATATAACTACATGATATTAGATTTTCTGCTATGTGACATATATTAGTTGAATCTATTTTTATTACATCTATTTTATGTACAATTTTATTTAAATCCTGTATAAGCACATTCCTTATACATCAAACTCTACAATTTTATAAATACATATGAATATATACTATTTTCTGATTCCAGTAAAGAATAGTTTGCAATGAATTAACAACATACCTACCATCAACTGAGCTTTTTTTATTCGATTCTTTCCATTCCTAAATCCTTGAATACTACGACTCCAGGAAGTTTGTACAGGTATTCAGAAGATTCAAATTAATATCCTTGAAAATTGAACATCCTGTAGAATTATCCTATGCTGGGAATGAAACAAGAAGATGAAATCAAGCAAAGCTCGGAGAAGAAGAGTTTTTCGCGCCTAAAAATACGAAGGTTATGTTTATGGTTTGATTTGTGCTTGATGAGATCTGATTCAGAGCTCTGAAATAAATTTGTATAGTTTATAATTACTTGAGATTTTTCAAAAATGGATATCCCAGATGTGGACCTAGCCCGAGACATGCACAGGGAATACCTGGACTTCCTTGATGATGAGGTAACTTGTTCGAAATTCGCATAATGCCCTCGCACAACTGAGATGTGATTATTTCCGTAGGCTGATCAAGGAAAGTATTCGCAACTGGTGAAAAATATGGTATCCGACAAGTCCAACAGATTGCTAGTGAATATCAATGACTTACGCAGGAAAAACCCGAACAGGGCCAAGCAACTTTTGACCAGAGCTGCCGAGGAACTGAAGGCTTTCCAATTGGCTCTGAAGGAATACGTGATGACAGTTTCCACGGACTTCGCCAAGGACAGTGAGGAATTTTTCATTGCCTTCGAGGGCAGTTTTGGCAACAAACATGTCACTCCTCGTAGTCTGACCTCCAGGTTTCTTGGCAATTTGATATGTGTTGAGGGTATAGTAACTAAATGTAAGTGAAGTTTCGGGATAGCTTAATATTTAGTTATCTTGATTAATTTACTTGATGGAACCAATTTCAGACCAAGCGCTATTATTTTTCCAAGGCATTTGATAGACTGGGTAATGGCATTTTATTGAAAACCTGCCTGAAATTCGATTTTCTTTGAATTTGATGCAATTATTGAATACATTGCTACCTCTCTACCCTCAAGGGTCATTGGATATAATTCGGATTGCTTTTTTTTTGCAAAGTAAACAGGTTTTTCATGTTGTTGCTGTGTCCCAAGTTCGAAAATCCATACTCCAGTAAATGAATAAATAATTTGAGATCATTATTGAATGCTAGTTGATTACTATACTATTCTGGATTTTTAGGTTCCCTGGTATATCCCAAAGTTGTTCGCAGTGTACATTATTGTCCAGCTACTAAAAAAGTGATGGAGAGGAAATACACAGATATGACTTCATTCGAGGGTGTGCCTTCTTCTGCAGTATATCCAACAAAGGTTCTACATTCCTAGTTTTTGAACTGATTCAAGAATAATTTGATTGTTGTTTTGTAGGATGATGACGGTAATCTTTTGGAAACGGAATTTGGTATGAGTACTTACAAAGATCACCAGACCATATCGATTCAGGAGATGCCCGAAAAAGCGCCAGCAGGGCAATTGCCCAGATCTGTGGATATTATTTGTGATAATGATCTGGTGGATTGCTGCAAGCCTGGTGATCGGATACAGGTAGTTGGGAATTTCAGGTGTCTACCCAATAAGCAGGGCAGTTACACCAATGGGATTTTCAAGTGAGTCATATTCAGTTGAATTTGATTCAGTAATTTCTTTCATCAGCCCACAAATACAAAAGAATATTATAAAAGTCTTGAAATTTGATTGATTCAAGATGGAATCTGACCCGCCTACCTCATTCAAAGTTTTTTCTTTATTTAGTTATTTTACCGCTGATTTGACGCAATTCTTTGAATTATCTAATGAAATGAAGATCAGGATTTCCTATTCACTAAATATTCTCCATCCGAATTTCGAAAACACCTCGAATATCTTTCGATCCCCGCCTTCGACAGGACCGTCGTGATCGCCAACAACATAACGCAGCTGAGCAAAGAGGCTTCGCCGCGCATCTCGCGCGAGGACGTGCAACGTTGCAAACAGCTCGCCCGATCCCACCGGAGCGTCTTCGACCTGCTGGCCAAGTCGCTGGCGCCCTCCATACACGGACACGAGTACATCAAGAAGGCCATCCTGTGCCTGCTGCTCGGCGGCGTCGAAAAGGTGCTGCCGAACGGCACGAGGCTGAGGGGCGACATCAACGTGCTGCTCATCGGCGATCCGAGCGTGGCCAAGTCGCAGTTGCTCAGGTAAATTTATCTGTATTTATTTTATTTATTTTATTTATTTTATTTATCTTATTCATTTTATTTATTTTATTTATTTTATTTATTTTATTTATTTTATTTATTTTATTTATTTTATTTATTTTATTTATTTTATTTATTTTATTTATTTTATTTATTTTATTTATTTTATTTATTTTATTTATTTTATTTATTTTATTTATTTCATTTATTTTATTCATTTCATTAATTTTATTTTTTTCATTTCAATATATTTAATTCAATTTATTCGATTCATCAAATTAATTTTCTATTTATTCCATTCCTTACATTAGTTTTATATCATTCATTACATTTCTTTCATTCGTTTCAACCGTATCATTGATCTTATTTGTCGTTTCTTCATCTCACAATCAAAGTTTTGTCCAGCACTCAACTACAAACTCTTTTTGGTCGCCATTTCGATAAAATCAAGTGTTTCCTACTGTTTAGTATTTTCATACTTTTTCATAGGTTCATTGAATTGTCTTGAGAAGTACCAAACTATATCAGAAAGTTGTGCCTATTGAACTGTTCAATAATGATTTTACAAACGTTGCAACACCGCCCACGGGCGTTGACATAACCCAACTTATTCAAGCCGATTTTTGTCTCACTCCGGATGAAGGTACGTGCTGTGCACCGCGCCCAGAGCCATCCCCACCACCGGAAGAGGCTCATCGGGGGTAGGTTTGACAGCTGCCGTCACTACGGATCAAGAATCGGGAGAGAGGAGATTGGAGGCGGGCGCCATGGTTCTCGCAGACAGAGGTAACCTGTCGATTGATTCATTTCGACATCTTTTCCATTTCTTTGCGTTCTGTCGTTAGTACGAGTCCTGACTCGCTTACATCACGCACTACTTGACTGTTCTGTGATATGACCGCCTCGTGTGACGTCAGTCGGTCTCACCGTCGCGGTTGTAACGTCTCTTTGTCAGTTCTGGAAGTAGTCATAGGAGAAAATATCGTTTTTATTCCGTAGGCGTCGTGTGTATCGACGAGTTCGACAAAATGAGCGACATTGACAGAACGGCCATTCACGAAGTCATGGAACAGGGAAGAGTTACCATCGCCAAAGCCGGTATACACGCCAGTCTGAATGCCAGGTGTTCCGTACTAGCGGCAGCGAATCCTGTCTATGGAAAGGTTAGTTTTTATATTCAACGTGATCGGGATATAAACGAGGTTTTAGACAGCGCGGTGATTCGGTGTGAGGGCAAACAGATTGATACGACGAACAACTTTTTGGGAAGGTGTTTTAGAGGCTTAAGCCGAAGTCTAGGTTCTCTCCCCAACTATTTTATGTATTTTTCGTTACTGTTAGGAAAATGAAAGGTCGGAGACAGCGGAAGCCTGTTGAATACAATAGCCCGAGTTTTCTAACAATGCTTGGGCATGTTCAGTTGACGAATTTTGATTGTTTCAGTATGATCAGTATAAAACACCAATGGAGAATATTGGGCTTCAAGATTCTCTACTGTCTCGTTTCGATTGCCTGTTCGTTATGTTGGACACAGTGGACGAAGACAACGATGTGAAGATTGCCGATCACGTAGTGAGGATGCACCGTTATAGGTAAATAGTTCTCGCGGAGTGTGTCCGAGAATACCCTACGGAAAATCGCAGCTGCGTGTTATATTCGATCTTCGCGATTTCTCCGCAGGAATCCTCTAGAGCAGGACGGCGAAGTGCTGCCGATGGGCTCCAAAGTGGACATGCTGAGCACCCTGAACCCCGACGACGATCTGGACGAAAAAGCGACGCCGCTCTACGAGAAATACGACAGTTTGTTGCACGGCGCCAGTCGCAAGAAGACCGACAAAATCCTCAGCGTCGAGTTCATGCGCAAGTACATCCACTTCGTGAAGATCATGAAGCCGAAGTTGACCGAGGAGGCTTCGGAGATTATTTCGGACGAGTACGCTAGGCTGCGGTCGGAGGATTTGCTGGCCAACGATGTTGCTAGGGTGAGTATTTCGGATTTTACCGCTTGAACTTCTCGATTGTCTTTATTGCCCGAAAAACGTTGCTGTTCATAGGGTTTACGATAGGGATTAAAACACTTCTTCTCGAAACGTCCACCAAGATAAGTAGAAGTTTGATTCTTATTGAATATATTTGTATTTCCAAATTCAAAAACATGGTGTCACTGACAAATAGAGGATTTCTCATTTAGGTATCTAGAGGTTTAATTTCAAGCGCAGTGACATTTTGGGGCAGATCACAAAATCTGTCCTTACTACAAATATATTTAAATAATTTTCAATAACTTCTACTTCATTTTATTTAAACGAGGAGAGAAAATTCCACGAAAAGCTGAAAAAAAAAGGATGAGAATGTTTCTTTGCAATTAAAAAAAATCTACAAAATACAACAGAGTTCTAACATATCAATGCTAACTATAAGTATGCAAATCAAAGATGATATTGATGCAATTTTGATGTGATGAAGTATGGAATGTTTTCAATAATCTGAGAGAATCAGTATCACTTTTTTCTTATTGATGATTTAGATAAGGATATGATGATGATATGAGGATTAATGATCTGAAATCATGAGAAGTGTAGTAAATTAACTACTCATTACAGCTCATTAAATGTTTTTTTTTATGGCGTTTTTCAAGGAAAAATTTCAAAAAATTACACCGATGAGCCTGTCGATTTTTGTCCAAGCAGTTTGAAATCCTGACAATATTTAACGAGATTATCGGTGTTTAAATCGATTTTGTAAGGCCGGGAAAACTATTTTCTCCGTGTGTTGAACCTCAGAAACTATAATTTCATGAGATTTACGTGCTGAATCAGAATCCATGTTTGAGTGACTACATGGAGTATTACTAAGAGCCTGATATTTTTTCAATGATTTCATAAATGTTGATGAAAACTCTATGATATCATCAAAATATCAATAACCTAATTGTAGGTCAAATAAAAATTAACATTGCTGTGCTGTAGTTGGAATCGTTGCTATTTTAATGTCAATAATAAGAAACACTTTGCGGATCATTTAAATAATATCGGGGGCAATCATTTCATAGGTGGGAAAAAAAATTCATTCATCAAATACTCAAGATGGCTGGATGCGAAAAGAGTTTTGAAAAAATTGGATTCAAGTGTTGTAAGAAGAAGCTGTTTCTGTTAAAAAAATAATGACAACGCTACTATGACGGATGAAATTGAGAATCTTGCAATAGCGTCGGAAACAGATAATGAAATATATAGTGCAGTGCGAAAAATGGTATGTAAAGTAATGAACATTTTTGATCCCCCAGGGCACTTTTTCGGCCACAAGATATTTTTTGGATTATGAAACATTGTCTTCTGCTCTCTCTATTCAACCAAAAGTTGGTATAGCAATTGTTTAAAATTTCCAAAAAAAAGAATCTCAATTTTTCCCAGGTGCTATGAAGCAAAATCTTGATGAGATATTTGGTCCAATAGAACTCTGTTGAAAACAGTAACGATATGCTTGTTCTTGAAAAAAATATATTATTTTTGTTCCAATAGCAAAGAATCATTCATGTAATGGCTCCACTTCACAAACTGTGTGAGTTCTGTTCTGCTGATTTTTCCACATTATTCTAGCTGCCTTTGAAGTCAATGAATCGTCGTAAATTCCTTGAAAAAAATACAGGTTGTTGAAAAAGTGTGTTGAGAACAGAAGTTAGCATTTTTTCTTCATTTTCGATGCTTCAATTCCAGGAAAATACTCTTTATTTCTTGTTCCGAATGATATGAAACGACTAGGCGAGTTTTCATGCCAAAATGGCAGCCATAGAACACAAACTTTATATACCACAAGTGTCATACAGCCGCCATTTTGACATGCAACAAGTTCTCGTACGGCCGCCATTTCGACATGCAACAAGTTCCTCTATTCCCGCCAATTTGATTCAAAATGCCTCGAAACCCGTACCAAAACATGTTTTTCGTGATTTTCAAAGACGCAACCTGTCACTCCGCGTACCTTGGAGACGCTCATCCGTCTCTCGACTGCCCACGCGAAATCCCGGATGTCCAGAGAGGTCAAAGCCGAAGACGCGCACGTCGCCATCGAGCTGGTTCAATACGCCTACTTCAAGAAGGTCCTCGAGAAAGAGAAGAAGCGCCGGAAGAGAGCCGAAGAGGAGGACTCCGAGGGGGAGGAGGACGAACGTAGGGCCAAGCGGACCAGGGCCGCGGTGAGTCCTACCGACTGCGCCGATTGCGATATCGCGACCATCGATTTGTTGTTGTAGAGATCCGATGCGGAGGATTCCGATGAGGAGGTGATGCCCACGCAGAGTTCCACTAGGAGCAGGCGGAGGTCGAGATTGGTCGGGGATTTGACAGAGGTTGAGGAATCGCCGATGGAAACTAACGGTGATCAGGCCGAAAGCGAGAGTATGGAAGTGGATTTGACACCGGTGGAAATTTCGAGTGACAGGTGAGGTCGCAACATAACCTCAGTTAGGCTTGGGCATTATGCGTTTATTTTTTCAGGTTGGCGGTGTTTAAGAAAGGTTTGCAGAAAGCCTTCAGAGAAAGTAGGTCACAATCTCTCAAACTGACCCGTATAAGAGAGTCAGTCAATACTGATAATGACACGCCATTCACACAGGGGGAAATAAAAGCTGCTATCGATAAAATGACAGATGACAATCAGGTTATGTTAGCGGATGAAATAGTATTTTTGATTTGAATAGTTACATTTTGGAGTATGGTCACTGCTTATCTCATATTTTTTGATAATATAAACTGTTATATTGGAAGTTTCCACTCCATCAGAATTGTTTATTTTATGAGCCGAAGAATATATCTTCATTCCACTATAGGTGTCGCTAGTTTGTAGTACAAGAATACAGATTTCTGTTTATTGGTTTCAAGAGATTCTTACCTATGCTTCTTATTTGTCTTTGTAGTAGTCATATTTTGTAATTTTGTACCTATTGTAGTATTTAATTCACCATGTCTTAAATTATACAAACAATACAGATGTTTTTTTATTCATTAAAAAACAAGATTTTGGATGCCAGAGACAAAAAATTTACCCAAATACAGATTTGAATTTTGCCCTCGAAGCTGATCAAAGAAATCAAGGAGTTCAAATACCTCACTGTAAATTTTATTGTATTGATCAGAAATAAAATTCCCATCATGTCAAAAAACCTGAAAATAATGATACATAATAAAAATGGTCCTCACAAATATGTCCTTCGTTATGCACCACACAAAAAAATTCTCATTCAATATCTTCCTTGATTCCGTCTATTGTGCCTCTCATTGAAATGTCCTCTACCTTCATTATAATGTTGATAGTGTCTCCTTCGATTCGGTGAATGGTTGTTATCATTGTCCTGGTGCTGAAATTTATGATCTCTGTGCCTGTCTTCCCTATCTCTGTAATGCTCATTATCCCACTGCCCATGTCTGTTATCTGCAAATCTTCTAGGGGAATGGTCATGGAATCTCCTGTTTGAATCCTTCCCAAACCTTTTGGGAGAGTCGTCAAAGTGCAGATGGGAACTGGGCCCCATCCTCAACTGCTGGAAATCATTCACCACTGGAGTTTGTTGTTGCTGGTGCTGTTTATTTGCAGAGTTGTTATTCCTCGGCTTGATGTTGAGGTTTCTGTCAAACAGGCGAGTTCCACTCAGCAGTTGTAGTACGTAATTCACAGATTCTTCGTGTTTGAAGGTGATGAAGGCAAAATTGGATTTCCTACCTTCCTTATCAGTCGGTATTTTGACTCTTTCCAAGGGTCCAGCTTGGAGAAACAGTTCGTAGAGTAGTTCCTCGGTCACTTTTTCTGATAAATTGCCACACCAAATTGTTTTCGAGTCATCCATAGCTGAAAACGATTCCTCTCAGGGCAACAGCCCAAATTATCAATCACTCTCGAGCCGAATAAAAAAGGTATTCCAATTTATTATTTTGATGCTAGACGGTGAGTGATCTGAAGTTTGTCAAAGAATAGAAGAAGTCTCTCAATCTGTCACTCATTGAAAACATAACCTAAAAGTTGAACACAAATAAACAGAAATTTTCTTCGATAACAATGTCGAAAAGGAACTACGAAAGCGCCTTTTATGAGAAGGAAGCGAACATTTCCACCGATAAGAGACGACTGAAGGTAAAAAAGCATACTCTAGACAGTGACGAAGAAGACGACGTCGACGAAGATAATGTTCTCGATGCCGACGATATTGAAGGCGAAGAAGATGGTATCGATAGGCAAGAAGGCGAACAGAAAATGACCGCCTTCAACATGAAGGAGGAAATGGAGGAAGGTCATTTCGATAAAGCAGGCCACTTCATTTGGAACAATGAGAAGGAAGTGCGGGATAACTGGCTGGACAACATTGACTGGCAAGGAGTCAAACAATCCTCTGGTAGCAAGGAGAAGCGAAATGTAGAGGAGCAGGGCTTGGGTGCAGAGAGTGACTCAGAGTCAGAGAGTGGAGACCACTTTGATGAAATTGACTGCTACAAGAAGATGTTGCAGTACATGAAATCCAAAGAAACCGTGAATAAGGCTTTGAAGCGATTGGGAGGTGCAGATGCTAAACTGTCCAGTGTAGAGAGATTGAAACGTAAGAAGTTGGGCACTCTCAATGACAACAAAGATGTTATTCAATTGACCGAGCTGGCTAATATGATATTGACAAATCTAGGCAATATGGACGTTTATCAAGAAACTTATGAACAAATAGAAACCAAAATAGCAGAGAGTGAGAAAAAGAGTAAGGCCATTGTCTCTGAACCAGAGCTTGACATGTATGCTGATGATTTTGATGAGAAGGAAAAGAAAGTCAAATTTGGAGGTGAAACTTCAAATTCCTGCAAAATAGTAGCAGACGACAGCAGTACCAAAACCACAGAGCTAATGTGGGAATTCAAATGGAACATCGATGATGAGCAAATACATGGTCCCAATACAACAGCACAGATGATAAAATGGTCAAAGGAAAAGTACTTCAAAAGTGGGGTGATGGTACGGAAGTGTGGGGAGAACACTAATTTCTATACCTCAACCAGAATAGACTTTGAATTGTATGAATGAAGCTTTTGGAATAATATATAGCATCAAAATATCTACAACATTTATTGACACCCCAAATCTTATTTTCCAATATCTTGTATGTTATCTAATTTAGATTGGATATTTTCAAGAGTATTGTAAAACTGTAGTAATTCATTTTTGTCCAATTCAACTGTAACATTATCTTCTTCATCATTGGACAGCTTGACTAAATTGAACTGTACCCTTGCCAGAGGGATGCTTTCCCTTTTGGATATTTGACTGGCAGTTTGCATGTTCAGTTCCCAAGCTATATTTTTCAGTTTCATCCTATTTTCGAAATTGCCAAAATGTTCATTCGTCTGAACAGCCCAGAATTTTACAAATTCTTCAGCCTTCTCCTTTTGAAAGCCTAATTTTTCAATAAGTTCCAGTTGTAGAGCAGTTGGCTTCAATATTACTTTATTAGACTGCTTTGAGATGTACGAAATAGTTTGAATTAGTAGTTGGAAAGTCTCATCAGTAAGAGATTTTTGTACTGCCTGTAGTTCTTCATTGACTGAATCATTGGATAAATGGGAAAGAAGCTGCACAAAAGTTTGTTCATTCAAAGAATTGATGAGTTTGACTCCATCTTTCAACCTGTGAACTCATTGAAATTATATTTAAACGAATAAAATGTTTTGATGACAATGTTCAAACCTTGGAGTTATTGTTATCCACATTATTCAATTATTTCAAAACAACATAGCACATAATATCCACAGTATAATTTACTGTGACATAACCAAACTTTCAGTGGTCGACTTTTTGACACTTGTCAGTGCCAACTGTCAATCAGTATTGACATATGGCCATTATAAAGGTCAGTGCTGTGGGTCAGTGTCAGTGGTGTCAGTTCAGTAGTCGTTTCGTATGTTTGCATTTGAATAAATTGTAATTTTTTCTTGCATATTTATTCATAACAGTGGTGATAGCTCACCTATTATTCAGTGTCACTCATATCATTTTGAAGAATACACTTAATTATACTCAAATGAATCAGATTTCGTAAAAAGTTTGTTTACTATTTCTTACGAAACTAGTGAAAGGAATGATCTAGTTTTTCGCACACCTATTATTATACGAAACAATCATATTGATAGGGAAAGTGGTGCTTTAATTGAGGAGACGAACATATTGGCAGTTCAGGTGAGTTATGCATGCCATGTATTCTTGTATCTAACAACTTTATTGGGAGCTGATATTATACAACAAACAACGTTCATTAGTTACCTGACTCGCGTGTGTAATTTCCACTTGATAATGAGCTTCATTTTCAGAATTATTCACTCTAAATTCATTTTCAATGGTACAGATGATAATTCATGGGATGATTGCATAATTAAGCAGCTGCTCCAGTAGGTACCATTTTGCTTCAGTCTGAAATTATCCTTCATTTACTAAAATAGCTGTTTAAGAGAATCTGATTCGATTGATTCTTCTTCCTTTACATAGTTACTCATAAATATTATTTAGATAGTTGGGTATATCCCAAGATTGGTGTCTGGTTTGGTATCTGTAGTTCCGTTTATGGAAATCCCAATATCAAGTTTCTTTGCTTCCATTGTGGTTAATCATTTATCTTGTGTTTTATATTGATAAATAAATCAAAAACCAAGGTAAACAACATGTTTGTCTGTTATGTTATGATTTTTTTTGATATGATACCTAATACCTTCTAACATATTCAGCAGTATGAATTCAGATTATTTGTTTCATTTTATTTAATAGATAAGAACATCATTTACATTGTGAAAATTTTAAATTTTCATTAACAACATCAATATTTCTTATGGTTCATGATTTTTCTATAGCAATTGGAATTCAATCTAGAATATATATATAGGTTCTCATTTCTGGGTTAGTATTACTCCATATTCATTAGATTAAATTGATGCCATTGAACCATATTAGATTGGTATAGTTGATAATTAACAATTTTTGATTGAATGGAATTGAATCAGATGATCTGATATCTTCAGTTCCTCAATGAATATTAGAATTGGAATGCTTGAGCACAAAATTACCAGTCGCAGATGGAAATTTTTTAATTTCAGAAAATATGGATCATTCACAGCACAGCATGCATAGTCAACATGAAGTTGCCAACACAATGGATATGGATATGGATATGGATATGGATATGGATATGATGCATATGACTGTGAGTGATAATCTCGATAAGAACTTTGATAACATTTTTTCATCAATATATTGTTGCTGCTTCAAGACAAGTAGCAACTTTGTTATTTTATATGGACCACCCAGTGGATTATTACATTTACTGTATCAACATTGGCTTCACATCAAGTTTGTTTGATGATCCCTTTTTTGTGATAAATTACATTAAAAATTATTCAGCAAAATATGTCATAAAATAAAGAAATCCATTTGAAACCCATTGTAAGATATAGGGTGGTTGAAAAACTAGTGTTTTGCTCTAAAAACGTAGCAGAAAGCCTCTATTTCAAAATGGACCGCCCTGTATAGAACTTATCATGTTGATTCCATTCTTAACTATTTCTATACATGAATTGGAGAGGAAAAATACAAAAAGTTGATTCAGTTGACTATATCACATGCCTTTTTTTTCAGTTTTTTTTCTCGACAGACTCCAAGGTTCTGTTCGACGACTGGCATTTCAAAACTGCCGGTGGCCTCATAGGTTCCATGATAGGAATTTTCATCATGGCTGCCCTTTACGAAGGTCTGAAATATTTTAGGTGAGAAATTCTTTTCTCCTACTACATTTGATCACATCCACAATCTTTTTGTCAAATTTGCCACCGTCACAGTCTTAAAACCATCAAATGAGGCAAAAGTTGAATGTCTCAAATTTGATTAATTCATAACTAATTTTTTAACCAACGGCTGTCGACCGTTGGTTTTCTGCATCAAATGAAGAATAATAAATTAACGAATTTGATTATAAATCAGTAATGAAATATGCCACTCATACTAACTGGTTCTGCTAGATTTAATAGTCTCATGATCATTTCTTCTCATGCCTGTAGATAAAGTCTACTATCCACTTAGACATCCATCTTTGTTGATAATATTGCTTATTGAATAATATTCTCTTTGCAGGGAGTATTTGTTCTGGAAAACGTACAATACTCTGCAGTACAGAGCAGTTACGATACCCGAAAAAGGGACTACCTCGGAAGAGCCCCAAGTTGTACAGTAAGTTATTATTTGATGCGCTTTCAGGAAATTGGCACAGTTGATAGGAAGTAATAACACGGTGTGTTGTAACTATTATTTTTGATGTGATTGGAATATTGGTGTTTTGTTAAATTGGCACAGTCGGTAGGAATTTCGGTGTGATCTAAAAGTTGTTTAATCCTAGTGTGTCGATTCTACTATATTGGCTTTCTTAAGAGTCTCGTTAACCGTAAGAAATGCAGGGTTGGTTGAATGTGGGCGAAGTTGCGGCATTTGAAAATTTGGAATCCTTCTGGAGATATTTCAAAAGAAAACGGTCACTTCATCATTATCATTTTTCCTCCTGTACAAAATGTTTGGAGACGAATTTGTAATAGCCTATATAGCAACAATTATGTTTCTCACATATTGAAACCTTTTGTTTGATAGTTATCAAGGTAAATCTGATCGATAATCATAAAGACAATGCTTCAACTATTGAAAAATAATCCAAAAGAATTGTAGGATTGATAATGATGTCACTAATGATGAACTATGATAAGCCTTGTTACTTCAAAATTGATAACCAATAATGATCACCAGACTGAAGACTTGGAGAAAGAAAAATCAGAGTACTGTGATTGATTTCTAAATCATTTGAAGAAAAAGTTGCTTCAAGTGATCATTATTTGAATTATTCCAACTTCATCGTACTCCTGGGGTTCTTAAGAAAACAATTCGTGAATAAAAGTCTAGTTAATATCTGCATTGTTCAACAAATAATGAGTAATGAATGATATCAGATAGATATGAGTAAACACTTCACAATTATATTATCACACCATGCTGTTGTGGCTATTGAAAATTTATCTTTGGAACGATTCTTTTGTCTCATGCAATTTCGGTTCGTTGATTATACGGCTTATCGTTGATTGGCGTGATTCAATCATGAATATTTCGACTATGATTTTAGTTGAATCAGTTCGATTTTTATCCTCAAGTTTTCCGAGATAAAACTCGAATTATCATGGAACCACTATTATGAACACTTGAAATCGGTGGTTATCTGTCATTGGGTCAGAGCAAATTTCAGTGTTCAGATATTATATCTCTCATACCGAGGAAAAAATATTTTTCTTCATTTTCTATAGTAAACATTCATGAATGGTTTAGAATTCTTTTTGAAAAATTTAAAATAATATGACATTAGAACTCTGAATATAACAACAAAACTAATATCCTGGCCAAGAAATGGAACTCACTGTGTTGTGATGTGACTGATTTTCTATCAGAATGAAAATCTTCTACTTTTACTTTACACACTTTTTCACTTTCCTTGAAATCGATTCGGGCATGTTAAGCAAAAATAATATTTCTTCATTTGACAGTTCTCACTCAAACAATTCGTTTTTCAAGTAATTCCTACGTTTTTCGATTAATTTTTGAAATTCGCGATTTTCTTGTCAGCAGAAAACAAACAGATCTAGTGACGTCAAAATCCGTTCCATCCGGCTGTCATTCTCAAGCCTAGATGACCTTGTAGAGTAATCAATCAAAAGTAATGTGAAAATTCCTCATTCGTCACGATATTTTCATCGTCTACATTTGTATGTCATACTCATAGTTTCTGACAGATATAACGATACTCTTGTACGAACAGAACTGGCTAGAAGCGTCGTTAGAATAAACATGAGAAGAAGAAAATTCACTTAATCTCTGACTTGCCAAATACCTAGGCAGGATAATTACGTCACCAGTTTGAATAGGTTCTTATATGAGAACATCATTACAAAGGTGGTTTCAGTTGGAAAAAAAAAATTTTTTCAGGTTGTCTAACTAATAGTGTGAAATTATGAGTTGTCAATATAGTGTATAATCCTTCGATATCTCAAGAATTATCGAATTTTCCAACCTCGTTTTCAGGCCTAAAATGATGAGCATGATGCATTTCCTGCAAACGTTCCTGCACATGGTCCAAATGGTCATATCCTATTTCCTGATGCTGATTTTCATGACGTACAACGGTTGGCTGTGCATAGCAGTGGTTCTCGGTGCAGGTGTGGGATACTTTTTGTTCGGCTGGAAAAAATCCGTCGTGGTCGACGTTACGGAACATTGTCACTGACACGCGGACGAACATATAGATAAATAAGATAAACTTAACTATAGGCGTATGGAGTTACCGCTTTTGAACTTGGGCGGGCCGAGATTTGGGCTTTTTTGTGATTTTTCGGAAATATATTGGAAATGCATTCGGACAGAATCTTAATCGAAATGTCTTCGCTGGGTTTTATTTACGACAACCAATCAATAATTATTGTATAAATCATCTCAATTTCCTATGGAAACAAATATCTTGAAGCAACTTCTTGCCGGTCTCAATAATGTCAAATTTCAGTATTCTTAGCCCATAAGTGTATTCCACAATAGATTCCAACTCATGTTCTCATTGTTTGAAATTATTATAATCTGGACAAAAAATATCAAACAAACACTTTTATAAAATATTCAGTCTTGAATAACTTTTGTAATTTTGCATCGATATCAGTTATTTTTTGACAAGTTGTTGGAGTATTTATCTTGATCATTATGTGATATTGATTCCGAAAAAAATTGTAATGAAAATCATCTAATACACTATGAAACCGAAAGTTGCATTTTACTCTAATTACCTGAGAAATTCAACGATAAAATCACGTGTCTTCTTATATGAGGAAGCCTTACCATTTCTTCTCTACCATGTCTTCGTTCGATTGATCACAATATCTTTTTTCTAAAAAAAGATACGAATTTTTCGAGTGAACTAAGTATGCCTTTTGCAATAATAGCAAACAATCGAAATATTACATTTGCAGTCAAGCGACATTATTATTCTAGAAAACTTTGCAAATTAAATCGTCACTCGAGTTCAGGTCAGGCCTACTTGGAGGCCATACTACTTGCATAGCCCTCTTTGAAATTTCGTATTTTTTTTCAGAGTCAATATTGTGGCGAATCGAAAAAAAAATATTGGGAAAAGATGAGGCTTGGAAATCACACGTGATTTTGTTGTTGAATTTCTTCACATAGTGTTTAGAATATCAGAGTAAAATGCAACTTTCGGTTTCACCCTGTATAGCATAAAATCCATTAGAAATTTTAGCGATATCAGTATCATACAAACTGGAAAAATGGCCAAAATCAACGCAAAATTAGAAAAGTTATTCAACTCAGAATTTTGAATAAAACACAAGTATGTGTTTGGTTTCCTTTTCTTCCCAGAGTTTTCTACTGGTAACCAGAAGTTACATAATTGTCAGCCATTTTCTATGTAAAATCTTAGTTAGGCATGGGATTATTTTATCGATCTAAGAAGTTATTTTATAATGTTGTTGATTTAGGTATACTATGAAAGTTTATTCACAAGTGAAATTGTTGGTCTAATATGGGGGGCGAGATTATATTTTTATTGCAGGAGCCGTATTTTCTTTTTCCATGTCACTTTATGAAACCCTTTATTTTTTCAATTTTCTTGACATTGTTATCACTAAATTTTACAATCTCACCAATCTCACTTGTTCAACACAGCATTCGAAGATAAGTAATTTCTTTCTAACCACTTGCAATACATATCTTTGGAATTCCAATCTATCTACGTAAACAGACTACAAAATTCAAAAAAAAAACAAAGGCGAAACCTCAAATAATCTTTAATTCATAGAACATATACAAAAAAAATTAACATTCGACTCGAATTTCGTAATGATGTGCGCCTAGGGCACACATGGAAAAAAAGTTAGGAGAAAATGCTTAATGGAAAACTACAGTATGCAAGCCTTCAGTGTAAGATCTTGGTAGATTTGATGAAATGCTGGTCCCCTTCAGAGACGAAACGTTTGCGGCCGCGAGACGGCAAATTCTTCATTACGTTCTCCGTGAGAAAGCCTAAGTTATGACAACGTTCGACAAACCTGCAAAAAGAGTCATTCTAGAAAAAAACTCCCAAGACAAATCTCCAACAGATCAATGAAATATTTCACGTTCAACAATTCTTCACACTCTGGACCAATTTTGAAGTATTCTATGTCGAACATAACCTAGAAGCGTCTGTCAAGTGTCAGCAGTGTCCAAAGTCCAAGCATTATTTGACTCTCGAGTTTATATAACCTACAAACTTCAACAGAATGGCTTGCATGTCAGCTGTCAGGTGGAGCACGCGAAAGATGACACTACCAGGTGATTTTTTTCGAAACATTATTTACCTGTCTAATATAATGTAAGCCAGAGGAACGTCCATACAAATGTCAGGTAGATCGTCGAAGACCCTTAGGAAGCCGCGTTCCAATTGGTCGGGGGTAACTAGAATGGCGTCGGTGAAGAATTTCAACAGGTTGCAGAGGGATTCTGTGAAGAAAACAGGCAGGTAGATGAAGAGTATCATAATTCCTCATTTTTCAGACAATGAAACACTGTATGAGGGACATATAAAAATTAATTGATTGATTGTTTGGACATTACTTTTATCTGAATCATCCCATGGATGTTGTGAAATATTTTTATCTTTGGTCGTGATTTTATTCATTTCCAGAAATTAAGGTGAAGCCTTTATATCGTTTCAGGACAAACAGGTAGAATACAATAGCATGAAAAAGAACCAATGCAAGATCAATTTGAAATTATGGAGACTTTCAATAAATATTTAGGAACATCCCTCAGATCATTAATATTTTTCATAACTCAAAAAGTTGAAGAGGAAATTATGAAATAGTGTGAAATTTTGTGAATTATTGAACATTATTTCAAGGATGAAGAATTATGAACATTCACACGATATTTGAGAAAATCATCCACAAAGTATTGGAGTCAGTTCAATATGAATTAAGGGATTTGTATCTATAAAAAAAATTGAACATATGATGATTATAGCTGGATCATTAACAAATGTTGAAAAATGTGGAGAATGAATCTTGTGACTTCTCATCTCTTTGATTAGATGATTAGGTAGAAGTATATTGATCCTAAGATGGGTTTCTCAGAGACAAATAAATATATCTGAAAAGATTCCAAAAAGACATTCTACTAGGAAAACTATAATAAATATTGCAATAAAACTCACGAATCATAGAAGAACAGAAATTGAGGGACAATTTTTAAATATCGAAAGAACAGTCAACAAAAAATATTCTTTGACAGCCAGTTAATCATAATCAACCAACCAAAAATTTTAAATATTTTGAAGGAATTTCCAGAATTATAAGAAATGGCAAGATGAAAATTATGAAAAAAAAAACAAAAAGACAATATCTGAGGAATTGGGTATAATTTGAGAGAAGTAGAAACTCAAAATCAACTTTATGAATATAAACAAAACAAAAATTCCGAAAATTATTGAAAAATATTGGGAAAAAAATAAATCTGCGACAGCAAACATATCAAAAAACTGAAATTCAGAAAAAATTAACAATTCAGCGAAATTCTGAAATACCAATAATTGAGATTTGAGAAATAGTAAAATTCTGACGAGATGATCGAAATTTAATACTGATTTCTGAATAAAAATAAAATTTGTACAATCCATAAAAAATTAGCAAGAAATCTCCAATTAAAATCTTGAATAAATTGTGACCATTCAGCAGATTTCTGGAAAATAGAATTGTGAAAGTGATTGAAAGGGGTAGTGAAATTTGGAACAAAAACATAGGAAGTCAAAGACAATTTGAAAAAAAAGAAAGAAATTTTTAGAAATTATAGAAATTCAACAAAAACAACGTCGCCCACCATTGTCTTACCTTCTTTAGTGCCATTATTGGCCTCCAAGGCCATAACGATGGCCTCGTAGACCAGCTCATGATGGAAATGGGGCACTTCCAGCAATCTGAGGCAACGGCCCGCCTCCTCCGAATCGCCAGAAGACAGGAACTCTTGTAGCAACAGCGACATTTGGCGCGTCAAAGCTTTGACTGGCCTCAAAGCGCCCCCTTCACAAAAAGCGCCCTTAGAACTTTCAACTTTATTTCGCAAGATTAAACATGTAAATAAATATCACTTGTCAAATTAGTCAAATGTGACCTGTCAAACTGTCACTGTGAAATTGTCACCTGTTGAACATCATAACCTGAAAATTGAGTGGACTCACCTACTCCCCAGACATTATCCAATCGAACTAGCCCGTGTTTCATCGACAGCAGAGTATCCGCCCGGATGAGCGCCTCCTGAAAGTCTTTATTATCACTCTTCTCCTTCGTCGTCACGATAAACTTGGGAGGAATGCAGTCGTCGGCCACGGCCCTGGCGATAAAGTTCCCCAAAATCGTGGGGGCGTCAGGAATGTCCAGAATCAAATCGTTCAAATTGGCCAGCAGGCTTTCGAACGCTTTGCCGATGTCTGATTCGTTCGCGGTGTGCGGGAACAGATCGGAGATCAGCACCGAGGTCATCTCCCTGTGAGACGGCTTGTGGTCCATGGCGATTTCGATGAGTTGCTCCACCATGGCGTCCCTTCTGTTCAGAGGAATCTGCTCCTCGATGGAAAGAATGGCTTCTTGAGTATCGCCGTTCTCGAAATATTCCAGAATTATCGGATCCATCTGCAATGCAACGATCCACTCATACATTCGAAATTTGTCATTCATCCAAAATATTAGAAAGTTAATATGGCCAATGAGCTTCTTAAACACAGTTTCTATAGCAACACAGCGCCTTTTAACACAGTTGCTATGGCAACACAGCTCCTTCAACACAGTTGCTATGGCAACACAGCGCCTTGAAAACAGTTGCTATGGCAACACAGCGCCTTGAAAACAGTTGCTATGGCAACACAGTGCCTTGAATACAGTTGTTATGATAACTCAGTGCCTTGACTACAGTTGATAAAGCAACACAGTTGATATGGAAAAACAGTTTCCTTTGAGTGTTACAAAGAACAGAAACTGATATGTTAATTTTGAAAGGTATCGATTGTATTTCAAATTAGTAATTTAAATTTAGAAATGTGTCAGATATCTTTAAGAATTATCAACTCAATTATTGAATGTGACAATTGTATTTCAAATTAGATATATATTATTATTCAATTCAATTTCAAAGCACGTCAAATTTGTCATTTTATCTTCAAGAAATTGCATTTGAATTTTAAAATTCATTATTTTAATGAAATTTATCTCCTCGTTTATAAAAAATAAGAATAGAAATTATAATAATTATTTCACTTTATTTGAAGTAAAGACAGATTTATGATCTGCCCAAGAATTTCACTATTATTGAAATTCAACCTTCAGATACCTTGAAAAGAAAATTCACTATTTGTCAATGACACCTTGTTTTGAAAAAAATCAATCTTTCAGATATTTGAAGGTTGAATCAATAATGTACTGGTGGATCTATTCTGCCTATTTGCCTATCTAACTTATAAAACCAAAAGTCTAACATACAGCCAACTTGATAACAGCTTTGTATTCGTTCTAGGGGAAAATCACACGAATGTCAGTTTTTAGATGGCAACACAAAAATGAAAACAAAATAATTGATAATTGCACAATCACTACTATAAAAATGTTGATTCAGAAGTAGTAATTTAGGTTACTGCACCAGTGTTTTGAACATCGTTGTTGAATTCCAAGCACAGTGACATTTCAGAGCAGATCATTATTCTGTCCTTACAACAAATATATTGGGATGATTAGTATAATTTCTATTTCAGTTATTTAGAAACGAGGAGAGAAAATCCCATAAAAACTAGAAATTTGAATATACCACCTCTTCAAATAATTTACAAACAGTATTCATTCATCATTTTGATATGGGTACTTATCATTTTCATTTCAAAATTGATCTACAGTGGTCTAAAGACTACTAAGCTCTGTATATGTAATGACTATAGAGTAATGTAATATTACCAGTTCCAGTCACATATTATGGTATGTAGAAATAAAACGACTCAAAAAAAAGAACAGATTTTGAATTTGTGATTAATAAGCACAGTAAACCTGTGAGCTCTGAAAGACATTTCAGTTGCAGGAGTAGAAAGATGATATAAACATACTATTTTCACTTAACAATTACCTTTCTCTTGATTTCCTCATCAGACACCTCAGGTATGACAGCTTTAAGCTCTATATCCCCATTATTCATGTTCTCGTTATCGAAATTGGGATCGTTCACGTCCTCGTAAGCCTCGAGGAGTTCTGACCCGGGAAGCCCCCAAACTCCTTTTCCTCCGGCACCGCGCTTCTTCGGCAGACCCCTGTTGTGGCCTTGGCGGGACCTGCGGCTGTTTTTCCAGGACCTAGGGCCATGGACGAAGCCGGTGGCCACGACGTTCTCCTTGGAGTTCTGTCTGTTGACCCTTTTGGGTCTGCGCTTTTGGGGTTCGCTAGTACTGCCGCCGGTAGCGTTCTCTTTGGCGGCCAATTCTGCCACGACTTTGTCGATTTCGGCTTGCTCATCGGGTTCTACATTGATATCTCCTCTGTCTGAAGCCATTCTTGCAGGCAACTCCAAACTGGTTCGATATACAGGAAGATGAAACACTTGAATATTGAACACCTGAAATTGAAAGTGTAGTCGTAGAATTCGACCATGCGGTTTGGTTATTATTCAATATCGATGTGGGTGGAAGAAACGCTCAGGCGTTTATATCAATTCGTCCACGCGTCATATCAAGCTACGTGACTCGTTTTTCGAGTCGAAAAACATAAACAAAAAACATAAATAACGCCAAGCGTAATCCATGCCTCGAGCGACTCCCATTGAGCTATTAATAAACCTGGTGGAAATAAACGTTGCTACGAGCAGCTGGGAAGTAAACAATAACATACAGATGTTTAATGGTCTGACACTGAGATTGGGACAGCTAAAACCTAGGATATATCCTTCATGATTTATTAGAAAAAATGGCGTTATTCTTACCGCAAATGAAAGGAATATTTGAAAGAAATTTCAGTAATTCACGCTGTTCTTTGTCCAACACGCCACACAACAACTCAAATCATAAACACCACATATATACATATCAAACAATCTCGATCTCGCCTTCGAGCTCGAGTATTCAGCTCTACGACTTACGTTCTCTTCATTTTTTTATATAAAACGCGTGGAAACGAGCGAAATGCCAGTTTGAATAGTAGCTTGCGAGAACAGACAACGCGCGTCTTTGGACTTGCGCAAAATGAAATTATGTAAGGGATTATCGTAATTCCTTATTAGCAAACTAGAAGATTATCGAACATTGTTTCAACTAATTCGGATATAAATAACTCGTGACTTATGAAATATTTGAACATTAGTACTTTACAATTCATGTGTTAAATTTCGCGGAATACGCGCGAGTGTGTACTCACTTTCACGGTATTGCCATTGAGGTTGTCAAATCTTTCTATTGAATTTCTCCAATGAAATCCAAATATCATTTTTTTATGAAAATCCCATAGACGAATGTGTAGCTGTTGAGACGCTTGTCAAGCTATGCTCATATTGATTCTGTACTATATTTAACTTTGAATTGACATATCTATCATTCAATGAAGAGTAACACCAAAAATAGTACATCAATCAATGTTCTTGCATCCACCAAATATTGTTTGATTTTTCTTTTGAATGTGTTTCGACCTTTCGTTTCCTGTTTGATAGATAATCTGAAAACCGTTCCAATCTTTTATTTTACTCGAGAGTTTTTTCGTTTCCAACAATTCATTATATTTTCCCCATTGTCGAAAATCCTTAAATTTCGTGTCCAGAAATTCCTGAAATTTGGAGAAAAACCCTGCATACTGGCAACTTTACTGCAGGTTGGTCACATATGGTAAAGGGGTGGAGGCACAGATTAATCCAAGTAGAGGGGATGATGACAGAGATCATAGAAATAGACAGACAGACGCGTGTTTGTTGTTTGTTTGCGTTCGCAGTTCGCATCGTATCAAGTGATCTTTCGAAGGTGACGATTTAGATTGATTTTCTTGTGAGCCAAGAAGCGAAATATATTTAGAATTTTGCGCTCAGAAACAGTGTTGAATATTCGAGTTGACTAAAAGTGACAGTGCTTACTCAGAATTTGAAGCTGCGATCCATCGAATACAAAGAAGATTTCGTAGCATATGGTGCAACTGGAGGTACGTTCTTTGTGTTTGATCCGCCAGTCGTCGTCGACCATTTTGTGAAAACAAATTGCGTCGCACACATATTCCACATGAAACTGGATGTTTTTCAACGCAAAATTCCTCATCTTGGCTGTGACATAACACCGAAACGATCACGCTCATCGAATTCCGATCGAGACAAAGACCTTCCGACAATTCGATCGCAACATGACGCAAAAGCTTCCACGAGCCGTTCGCAGGGATTCGCCTCCTCGCAGGGGTTCCCCCCAACGGATCGAAGCCTACCTGACCAAACTGAGCCCGTCTAAGGCGTCCGAGGGGCCGGGCCACTACGCGGGCTGCAAGTTCTCAGAGCCCCCTCTGCCCTCAGCCCTGCCTCTGCCACCGCAGCACTGGACGCAGGCCAGTCGCCCCAGGCTTCCGTTCCACTCTCTCACTATCGCCGCAGCGATGGGGCGCATCGAGGGTCCGCCCCAGATGCAAATGCTGTTGAAGGTGCAAGCCTGACCTGTGCACCAGCACCAACCGACTTGCAGATACAAGAGATCTTTATATTTACTGTTACGGTAGAGTGAACATGATATCGAGAATTTGTGATTAATTTTAGGGATGTGGTAGCGAGTGAACACGACAATATGGTTAATTTCGGGGGCCCCATGATATTTATGGGGCTCCGGCTGTAAATCGAGAGGTAGGCAACACACAGAATTAGTGTAAGTATTCTCGTCCTGTTTTTGTGTATGTTTGAATTCATGCAAAGTTCAAAACTTTCAAATATGACTTGACCTAGATTCATTTGTTACCAAATTTCATCATAATCCAATGTTACCATAAGAATTGAAATTGAGTAGTCATACATATTATATTTGACACTTCAGAATCAGAAAAAGTAATTATCAAAATTTTAATTTTTTTTTTTTCATAAATAATAGGTTACTGTTTTGTAATGTCCTCTTTTAAGACCAAAACTTATCTTGAGTTTGGAGAAAGATTAAATTTAGGTTGAATCAAATTTCCAGTGAATCTACTTTTGTCCAAATCAATTTGGACAACTTCTAGTCATACTTAGAAAGTAAGGGTAAACATTGAAAATGCTAAATACTAGTTCTAGATGTACAGAAATTATTTATATTTTGTTATATCTTCATGAGATAGTAAAAAGTGTTCTTCAAATGCCATAGTGAGTATATATTCTCAGGTTTGTTGTATAAAAACAAATTACTTAAAAAAAACTGACAAAAAAGAGTTCGATAAGAATGATAAAATTGTAGTTTGCATTTTGTTGAGCTAACTGAGTGTTTCTCCAATCATTCCTGTTGATGAAGAATTTACAGAAGCCTGGCATATCGTACTTTATTTATGTTCACAACATACCAAGAGTTTTTTGAAGTGTTGGTAGAAAAGAGTGGGTAATTTCCCCAAATTTTTTTTCACATGTGTGAAACATTCAGAAAACACATTAGTATATTGTGCAGGGAGATATATTATGTGAGTTTCAAAGTATCTGTGGCTTCTTTGTGTTGAACTTCCAGCTTATTGTCTTCAGACCATTCAGTTAGTGAAACAAGAATGATTTTATACCATAAAATTGAGGATATGATCATGGAAGCAGCTATTGTTCTGAGTATTGCAATCTTTCATTGCTTCAAACGATGTTTGAAGACGTCTCGACTGTGACTAAAATTTCTTCATCCAGTGGTAATTTTTCTCAAGGGAAACATTAATTTTGTGTGCATTGCCTCTATTATGAACAAACGTGATTGATTGTGTAGTCCAGTGTTTTTTTGAAAAAATTGTCCTGTTCAGCCGCACTGTGATATTGCAATCTACTTACAAAAAAATCCTGATTGCTTAGATCATAGCTAGTTCTAACATTTAAAATAGTCTTTTTCTGAATGTGATTTTGTACAATTGTTACAAATTGTAAGAGTATAAATTTCAGTTTGTACTTGCCTGCAAGTGCTCATATATGAGTGTGTGATAAATGTTTAGTGTGTAAACGATTTTTGAGCGTCAAGGTAACACTCGAAGAACAGTGGTCATTCTGGAAAATTCATATAATCTTTAATAATCCAATGGCATTATTGGTAGTACTGAATTTTGAAATTAATATTGTATGGATATGGCAGGAATGATCAACATCAGCTACGAAAGTCTTATCCAGTCCAGTCAATTTCTCTGTTACTCAATCAATTTTCAAGAATACTGAGTGTCCTAGTATACTTGTTCCCATGGAAAATCTCAGCCATTTCGAAATATACCAATTTCGAATAAATTTCAACATACATGATAAAAGTATACAGTGTGCTATTCAAGATGGTTAGATTCACTTCTGATAGTTTTCCAGTTCAAATTGAAGCATTCAACATACATGTTTCAATTTGTATATTTCGAAAAAGCTGAAATATTCTATTGAAACAAATATACAGTTATATAAGAGTAGTCTTTGAGTGGTGCCTTGTTTGTTTCATCAGAAAAAATAGTTTTTTTTGTCTTATCCAGTCATCAATTGAGACAAATATTTTCGTTAAGTGCAGTACAAAATATATAATCACTATAGAGTTAAGTAAAGTAGACTTAAGAAAAACAAAAAGCTTTAATAGAGTATGTGATGCCTTGTTCAGATTTCCATAGTTTTCTAAAAGTTATTGAAATTAGAGCATAGGGATTGCAAACTTGATTGAAAATGTGTCATCTTGCAAAACAATGTGAAAAAATTTCACATTCATTTTGTACTGATGTGCAATAATCCATATTGGTGATTTAATAGTTTTTAAATTATTAGAGATTCAACCATTTTGGTTTTTATTTTTTGTTTTTATTAGAGTTAACTGATTATAATTTTTTATTATTATTGGGGTTATGATAAGATCTCTAATATGACGTATTTGCTTTAGTTTTAGTTTAAGAATCTCGGATCTCATGATGTTCACTAAATTTCAGTCAATTTATTCAGCATTTGCAATATTATCATTGTACCTATCATCTTCATCCTTGAATCTGTGATACCTCAATCCTATCCTTTTCCTTCTTATTAATAAACATTCCTAGACGTGATTTGTTGATGAAAATTTCAGGAATGTGGAAAAACCAATGAACCATTATGAAATTGTTGATATATCAGCAAAAATGGTTCTATCTATATGGATGCAATCATTTTTGCTTTTCTTGTTTATGTACGACTGGCAACAATGTTTTTGTGTAAGAAAATGGATTGATATATTTTCAAATTTCCTCTATCTAAAATTGCAAGAGAAACATTGTCGTCAGTTGCTTTTGAAATTAAGTATTACATTGTGTTGAAAGATTTTAAGAAAGAAATTATTGTAATGTCAGCAATCATTTGCCCTGTTTTTTATGGATACAAACATATATTTTCTTTTTATCTTGACTGATGGAAATATTTTTCTAAATGATCGATATATTTCAGAATATTTTAAATTTCCAAATTTGATAAACATTTCTATCAGTCATACCTCTGATTATATTCATTTGAATTGATTACCTTAACATTGTGATATTAGCAGTTTTCCTAAAATTATCCCATCATATTATCTAATAATAATTGAATTCTTGAATTACCTCAGGAATTCAACTATTATAAGGTGAAACTTGCCAGTGTTGATTTACTTTTGCAGTACTATTGAGGACTTGATAAATTTCTTGCACTGTGATACAACCTAAAACCACCACTTTGGTTTATTTGTTTTTTCATATGTATTTTTTGATGCTCAAAATGCCAAAATTTCCCTTTCCTCTTCCCTTTTCCTTTCCGGGGGTAAAACCCCACCAAATGTTTTAACAAAGAATTCGTCTGTATTAACGCACAACATTCATCAACGTTCAAAAGATTTGGTGAGTATTCAAGATATGGGGGCTGATCTACGTAATGGTAAGACTGCATCGATTTTACAATTGATTTCTTGTCTGGTGATTTTATCACAAATATTCCCATATTTACTGAAATGGATATCATTTGGAGAATTTCAGAAGATAGGAAATCATAATTGACTCTTGAATTGGACACCCTGTACATTTTGCAATTGGGGTAACGTGAACATTAATTGTATTGAATATTGAATCTTACATGATATTGAAAAATCTCAATTTCTGAGTTAGCTCCTCAGGAAAGATTCAATATAACCATATTTCCCTTTAGAAGTTATAGGTGAGAAACACAAAACATCTGTTATTCGATTTAGAGTTTGCCAGACACTTATTGATTAACGCAAGTTCGATGGTATTTAGGAAAGATTTGAATTAGGCGCCATCAAGGATGTCGGCCATCTTGATTACTCTGATATAACCTCGAATTTTCAAGTGCGAAATTTGAATTGTGCTGATGAAAATAAAAAGGTGTTAATTTGTGAAAAGAAAGTGGTGAGTGACCTTGAACACTAATTTGATTGTTTGTCGATTGTATAATTTGATCATATTCTCGAATGGTATATCAACTATAGGAATTCCCCCACAAGTTTTGATAATGCTTGGCTTCATATAGATTCGAAATAAACAACATTCTGGTTCTATACCCATGTAGAAATAACTAGATGTCACGGTAATATCGAAATTTATTTATTCAGTTCATAATATATAAAAGTAGACACCTATGTTTTATTCTAGTGGAATATCTATTTCTTCAAAATCTTCTCCAAGTTGTGAAAGCTGGAAAACATATCAAAAATTATGATTCAAGAAATTCCAATTTTGCCAAATCACAAACCTGGCTTCTTTTTATCCTGTGACACTGAAAAACGTTCATAGTTTCCAATAGCGGTAGAGTTAGAGCAGCCTCCCTACAACTCTTTATCGTTATATTAGTGTCTCGCAATTCCAGAGTTCTGAGGTGGACAAACATCCTCAGAGCGGGAATAAAATTGTCGTCGTTCACTTCTTTCCACCCATGAATTGACAAGCTAGAGATATAATTCACAAAGATTTTCAAATTGGTCAATGCGATGGGAGTTTTCTCACGTTTCAAGATGAGGGCAACCAGCTGCTAGAAGCTCTAGAGCATCTTCAGGGTCACAGTCGAAACCAGGGCCGGAGACCAGCTTGAGTTTTCGAAGATGTATCAGTCTAGCTAAAGTCCTGAGGCTTTTGGATTTCACCCTTTTTCTTTCACTGAAGTGTATTTCCCTCATGTGTGGATTGTGTATCGACATTATTTCGCAAATTTCATTGGCATTTACATTTATATTATTGCCTGAAACAATTCTGAATTGGAGGAGGGGAAATAAAAATATTATTGCAATCTCATTTTGTCTGGTACTCACTTAAATATAGATACTCCAGATTTTCATTGATCCTTATCAGTTCACTAACAATTTTTTGTGGAAAATGACAGGAGGTAAAGCTGATACTAGTTAGAGAACTTAAAGATAGCAGCGAGCTAAAAGAACTCTTGCATCTATAAAGTACTAAACCTGGAAACTGCTAAATCAGAACAATTTTTCTTGGGGAGTTTCAGTATACTTTACTTTTCAGGTTCACACATTCCTCTATGTTCAGAAGGACCTCTTCAACATGACAATTCTCTATTTTGAGGGATTGAATGTATTCTCCACATTTTCTGATTACCCTATAAAAAGTCAATGCAGTAACATCAAGAAAGTATTGTGTACAATGTGACCCAATTGTTTTGGAGTCATCTTGTAAAATCTTCATTGTTCCTGTGAATTTGAAGAAATTTGATTATATGACCAAGACAACAAAATCCAAGGCCTACTGCATCTATTTTCAGGAGCGAAATTTAAAGAATTCATTAAAGCATTTTTAAAGAAATTTGTATGCCAAACAAAAATACACTATGCATTTTTTAATCTATCTGTCATTAATTTTACATGGTTCTTGCAAATTTCTTGTCTCATTACATACTTTGATATGTTTTACAGTACTACGACTTACTTGTCCATCAGCTTCTTTTGCCAAACAGATATTATCGCGATGTGCAATTTCTATTCTGTCTCCTTTATGATTGAATTTTTATTACTATCAACTTTACACAATCTTTTTCAATACCTTGATATGTCACTTTTAAAAACTGTTTTGATGTTTTTTGCTTGGATAACTTGACTGTTTAAGTGAATTGATGAACACAATAGTTTAATTTTCATTTTGCTATAAAATCATTTCTGATTTTGATGAAATTTGGTACAAGCACATTTTGATGAGAGGCGGTGAATCCAAAAGGAAACCTAGATAGGAAATTTCTCTCCTGAAAATAGATATAGTAGGGCGCTTTCTGGTCATATACTCTAAAAAGTAGGAGGCCAGAATCACACAATCAATAGAGTTTTCACATGGTGGCTCAAAAATAAATGAAGTGAATTACCTTACCTTTTGACATATGCACTGAAATTCGGATTAACAGTTTCGTTCCCAGAATGATGATCACGGTGCATATATTCAACAAAAACTTCTGAACAGCAGGAGACTTTCGAAACTAGAGATTCTAAAAAATTAGGGGTCATGTTGTACTGAAAATCAATTCAAAATTATAATTGGAATGCCCAGGGAGGATAGCTCACCTTGAGCATCACTTTTTTATACAGGGAGTTTTCTTTTGATAGATTATAAAAGCTGGAACAAACTCTAGCCAATTGGTTCATCGTTTGGAAATCTAGGTACTGGAATATTTTCAGTAATACATGTTTCTGAAACAATAGTGGATATGAGTAAGGATCGAGACTCGAATATTTGTGGGTTTACCGGTAAACTTGCTAGACCTTTTTCTACATAGCTTCTGGATTTTTTTTTGTTAGGTCCCTCTTCACTACCACTCTCCTCCATATCCATTTTGTAGCCTTATCTCAGCAGGTATGTATACTTCATCTTGAGTTTTCCTGCAGATGATATTTCCAAAATATCATTTGAATTTTCTTTTTTGAATACTATCAAAACATAACCTTTTATTTGATACGTTTGAAACAACGCTTACACCATCCTGATAAACATTTCACTGATGTCGATCTCAGACAGATATGATCGAACACTGTGTTTACTTATCTCTGATCAAGGAGCTCTGAACAAAGTTCTATGGTGTCGACTACGAAACTGAAAAAACCTCTTGATAGATGTCGCGCAAAGACAAGCGGCGATTTGCGATTGTTTAAACATTTTCAATTTTGTAGTGATGTGTTTGGTGGAAATGGCGTCTTTTTCGTACATTTAACGTTATTCAGTATAAAAAGTTCGAGAGAATTCGCGCTAGGCCGAAAAATGGCAGAAATATATCGTTTCTCAATATGTGAAAGTGGGTTATATAGACAGAAATGGAAATTCAATGAAAAATGCGCAATTATTGGTGAGTGCATACACAACCCATTTTTTTATTCTATATATCTCCTGAATTAACAATTTCAATACATATTAATATACCTATTGGGCAGTTTTCAACCTACCAAGTATATTTAAGCGTTTTCGATGAAGTTTTTGCTTGGAAATGTAAGTGAAAATATTTTCACACTTCCAAGACGAGTGTACAATTATTATTGTTTATAACAGGTAGGTACAGTCATCTACCTAAATTCGAACATTTCCTAGCTCTAACATCAAACAGGTAAATCAAAACGTATAATGAAAGAAATCAGTATTTTGTAAATAGGACCTACTATGCTGAAGCACTTATACAAGGTATTCAACGATAACCACAAGAACTATTCTCGATGAAACCAAGTACATTTAAAATAGGTGGACACTTTACAAAACAAGAAATAAGAACATTCCTACCTACATTTATTTATTCACTATCTACATATCATATTTCAACAATAATCTATCTTTACACTTTACATTATTTCTTCACTTCCTATAGTTACGTCAATAACTACAAAAATGTGCTAAAGTAGTGCTCAGTTCAGAATTATTGGACAATATTCGACTTTGAAGCAGGGAATATCAAATCAACAGAAAAAAGTTGAACATATATTATGATCATATACACGGAGTGGCCAAACCAAAATAAATGTTTCTTTTCCAGGCATACTACAAGTGGGTTCGTCATGAGTCAATGTAAAAGCTGTTGAAGATGAAAAATTAGGTGAGAATTTATGCATGAAAATATATGCATGTTTTGAAAAATTCCTGAAAAAACGTTTTCAAATGGAATGATTCTTCTATTGTGTGCTGCTCATATGAAATTTTAACATGACAAATTATGAACAAGTTTCCCATCAAAATTTCTCATATTCATCAATAATTTTCTTCACAAAAAATTGTAAATGAAAAATATAGGTACTTCACACAATATATTTTTCTTTGGATAACAGAATCTATGTTGTTTCATTGATATTTTAAGCAAATTTGTGGGTTCTTTCTTTCTCTGATTTCTACAAACTTTTGAATTGTAGATCTCCAAAAACTATTTCAAGACAAAATTTCACGGCCTGCTGCGTATATTTTCAGAGAGGCTGTAAATCCAGAAATCATATGAGCGATTTTGCACGATAAAAAGTCTGATACCATGTCCATACCAAATTTCAAGACTTGACGGAATAAGAAGTAAAATCATCGATCATATCATATTCAAGACTTCTTGATTTGGTCATGGAATTATCAATATCAAATATTTTTTCATGAAATTTGGTTTTAGTTTCTGAAAAATGTGGTTTGTTTTTTTTGCAATGACAAAATAATTCATCTGATTTGAATAGAAGTTTTCCGATTATTCCCGAAGTAAACTGAAAAAACTCTCATTTCTTCCAATATCAATGAAACATGCTGTGAAGACTCCCTGCAATAAATTCCGAAAAGGATGCATAAAAATCTGCGTCAGTCTACAACAAGCACTTACAATAACAATTATGTTTAATACTATGAAATTATGTGATCCCTATACTTCTGCCTTCGTTTTATACAGTGGCAGATCAAGAATACAAACTTCGAAGGGATAAGGAAGTTTTCGTATCTAAATTCGAATATCTGAATTTCCATCGAACCCAGTGGCGTACAGAGTTGATCACTATATTCAGACCCCCTTAACTATTTCATTGTGCAGGGTTTCGTATATATTTTCTTGTGATACTATAAAAAGGTGACGTGATGTAATAAATATTTTTTCGAACGGAGTATCTTAGAAAATTTAACAATTTCAAAAATATAGATTGTTTCATTGATGTGCACGAAACTTCAAGGTCAGATCAATTTGGTCAAAATATGAGAGAAAAAAAGGTGAACATACACAGTCTGTGCGATTTCAAACTGCAATATCCTCTCAATTTGAAACCCTTTGACTGATTTTCGAAAATAAAAATTCTCTAATATAGTACACAACGAGATTTTCTCGAAAATAGGGACAAATATGAAATATTGATATTGTTGTTGAGAGGTCGATTTTCCGAAAACGACTATTGAGCAATTTCTTGAAAAGGTTTTGATGAAATTCAACTCATTCATAGAGTTACTTCTGAAAACTATAAGTGAAATAGTTGAGACGGGTTCGTAATATAGTGACGCCCTGTAACGAGGAATTTAGAAAGAATTCCAATGAATCAGATAAAATATCCAATCAAATATAGGGTGATCAATTCGGAAAAATCGCTCCGTGGGTTTTCCTTATTATTATCATTTCCGTTTGTCCTGGAAATCATCATTTCCAAAAGTTATCGAGACTGGATAGATATCATCGTTTCTCCCTTCTCCCCATTCTGGACCTGCGACTGCGAATTTGAATCTTCATTCCCGAAAAATTTCCGATCCAAAATATGTCGTCGATAAATTTTTAAGCCACGCTTTCGGTAAATGCTCGATCAGAACCTATGAAAGATGAATAACTATTTATGTATCTTATGTCTAAGATGTATAGAGAACTGGTGTAATCACTGAATGCAGCTAAAAAGCAGTCATTTGACTAATCTAGTGCTACAAGGGGACACTATCAATTTCTTTTTCAACTCTACTCTGACATTTTCACAATTTTCTTCCGGATTTTCTCCCCTCGTTTGTGGGAATAAAAATGGAAACTATAGTGATTATATCAATATATATTTGTACTAAGGGCAGTTATATGATCTACCTCAAAATAACACTGCGCTTGGAATTGAACCTTCAGAGACCTAAAAGAGAAATTCTATATTTGTCGTAACAAATGACAAATATATTTTACAAATATTGAAATTTCTACTCATTTTAGTGGACGATTCCGAAAAGAATCTGCTTCTGATTCTGTTTGTTTGAAATTTCAATATTTATTGAAAATATCTTGAAAACAAGGTGTCACTGACAAATAGAGAATTTCTTTTCAAGGCATCTGGAGGTTGAGTTTCAAGCGCAGTATTTTTGGGCAGATCACAAATATTCAGATGATTATTATATTTTTTATATTAAGAAATGAGCAGGGAGAATGTCAGAAAATCTAAAAGAGAATCAATGGAGCTGTTGATTTTTTTGTATGTCCGTGTAGTTGATTCAAATACATTTACTGCCGTTCAATGAGCCAGAGGTTAACATTTATTCAAAAGACACATTCCTTGTTTGCGGAGCACTAATTTTGCGTGAAATTCAACTTTTTATATATCTCTGGATTCAGAAAAAAAATCTACCAGTGAAAAAATACCATTGAAATCAAGACATCCGCAGTCTTCAGAGTTTGAGCTGAACAAATAAAATGTTAGCGTCACCTCGTGGTACTTGAGTACATTAATTTTGCTGTTTTGTTTGAAGATTTTTTTCAGCCAGCCTGTATTTTGTTTGAATCGCAATCACTAATGAATTATATGCATAAACACTGTCCAAGATGAGGGAGCACAGCATGGGATATCAAAAACGGTCGTAGATACGAATTCAGTTAAATTTGGAAGGAATTGCTTATTAAAAAGGCCATTTATATTATTTCAGCTATGTCAAAAAAAGTGGAAATTATGAAAATCATTCTTTTCCTCAACGGTTTTGGTAGAGATAGCTAAAATTCAAAATACTTCTTCATAGCATCTTTTGACATGATTCAACGCCATCACAGATTCTGAATAACATAATAAGCTAGTAGTTTCAGTTTTTCTCTATGTGTAATAATGAAGACAAAAAAATTGAATAGATCTTCAAAAAAAATCACCTTTTTCGATATAACTGAAAAACTATGAATGATTTTCAAAGTTTTCAAGCCCCACTGAATACTTTTTCCCATTTGACCGAATTTGTATCTCTCACCGATTCCGAGATATCCATGCTGTGCATCCATACCTTGAACACAGTGTATACCTAGTGTTCAGACTGAGTGTGCACAACAAATTAGGCAGGGGTAACTGTGCCTAATCGCCGCACACAGCGATCGCACCACCCCCTTAAAACATCCACAAAAACCTCGCTATGGCGGCCATCTTGCCTCTCGCGAGCCTACCGAAGCATACCACTTTTTTCTGCCTTGAATTTCCCTACGAACTAGAAATCTGGCAACGTCGCCAACCGCGACGCGGTTTCCAAAATTCGGTGCGCGGGGGGCCGGAATTTTCACGTTCAGACCCCGGCTTGGTTGAAAATGTACGAGACGGCGTTGTTCTCCTGCTGAAGTTTTTTGGTCGAGGAGTTGTTGTTGTAGAAGTGCGAGGATTTCCGGATGCTCGTCGACGATGACATCATCGCGACGGTCTCGTAGTAGCGCAAGCGGCCGCAGCACCTGCGGAAAGGATTTTCAGTTGATGAATATTTAAATCATTATTGTTCCAAGTTTCATCCACTGCCCATTGTCATTCACTGAATTTTCACGAAATACGCCTACTCGCATTTGGAAGTTATTCAAAGTTTCGTTCATTCTCGACAGCTAGCACAAAACCCAAAATACAGCGTAGACCCTTTTGATAGTTTCAGAGACAATTCCTATGTCAATTTCATGCAAAATAAATGTGTACGCCTATGAATCGTTACAAGTTCGGTAACCTTCGGATATTTCAGCCATCACCTTTGGCAACCAACTTCAATCAACTGTTTGTCATTGTTATGAAAATGATAATGTTTCCTGACTAATTTTTCTTCGATTTGAAATGAATAATGTAGTAGGCAGTGGATTCCAAAGATATGATATTTCATTTCTTTGATGGGTTCATCATATCCACAAGGATCTAAAATCAAAATCAGAAATGCGAGGAGACGCATCTCGAAACACGAAAGAGACTGGTGGATTCAATAATTTTCCAAAAGATTTCAACACTAGTGCATTTTACTCTCGACCCTCCTGTTGCCACATTAATATGGACTACTTTCTGAATAACAAAACAAAGTTGTAAGCGCTTTTTCCGAGTCTTCTTCCATAAATGGTCGCAGAAAACTTTCTCACCTTCTGCTCTTGATGATGGCAACAAACCCTCTGCGGTACTTCTTGTTGAAGAAGGCGTAGAGTATGGGGTTGATGCAGCTGTTGGAGGCGCCCAGCCACTGGGCTACCGGCGTCGCTACAGGGAGGATCTCCTCCTCCCAAATCTCGATCTCGCCGCCCAACTTGATCCTAGCGAAGATGGCGTACAGCGGTAGCCAGGAGATGACGAAGAGGATGACGACTGCGACAAGCATCTTGACCACTTTGACTTTGGATTTTTGCTGCATCTTCTCCATCTGGGCGTCCTTGGTGTCGGTGGGGATGTTTCGTTTCCATACCTGGGGCAAAGTATACACGGAATACTATCAGTAGAACGACTCTGGCCTACGTAAGCAGCTACCTATACCGCACTCCTCAGACCCCTCGGGTACTCCGAAATTCGAAGGGAAAGGTCTAGATACAAGAACGAAAGCTGGGATTCTCAAACAACATTGTATATTTCATCTCTGAATTCGAGGAACGAAGATAGGAAACATTTTTACATACCTTGATGTAGATCAAAACGTAGCACATCGTGATAAGTATCATGGGAAAGATGTAGCAGAATAGCAGATTGGCGGTGAGGAAATACAGGGAGCCGTCCATATGTTCGGGCCACACTTCGATGCACAGTCTCACGTTCGGAGCGTCGCTGAAGATGACCACCAAGTCGAAGAACACTGCCCACGGTATGGTGGTGGTCAGGGCGACGAACCATATGAGGATGATGATGATGCGGGCTCTCCGTTTGGTGATTTGACATTTCAGCGGCCACCATATCGCCAGGAATCTGCAGAGAGATATTGTTTTATTGGAAGAACGTAGTCTGAATTCGAATAACGTAGTCTTGATTCAAAGAACGTAGTCTGAGTTCAATGAACGTAGTCTAATTTCAAAGAACGTAGTCTGAGTTCAATGAACATGGTGTTAATTCGAGGAAGGTCGTCTGATTCCAAAGAACGTAGTATTAGTTCCATGAACATAGTGTTGATTCAAGGAACGTAGTCTAAATCCAAAGAACGTAGTCTGATTCCAAAGAACGTAGTCTAAGTTTGAAAGAACGTTGTCTAAATCCAAAGAACGTAATCTTAGTTTACAGAACGTAGCCTTCGATTCGAAGAACTTAGTCCAAATTCAAAGAACGTAGTCTAATTCCAATGAACATAGTCTGAGCTCAATAAACATAGTCTCAATGAATAAAACGTTGTCTGAATCCAAAGAATGTAGTCTGAGTTTGAAGCAACGTAGTCTAAATCCAAAGAACGTAATCTTGTCACAGAACGTAGCCTTCAATTCAAAGAACGTAGTCTAAACTTAAAGAACGTAGCCTGAGTTCATAGATCGTGATCTAAATTCAAAGAACGTTGTCTAAATTGAAAATAATCGTGGTCTCAACTCAAACGAGGAGGGTCTGATTTAGCAAACTTAGAACGTAATTATAGTCTGTATTCGAATGTGTTACCAGTCCAAACATTTTGGAAATGAGTTATCGGACTTCCAAGGAATGATTCGAAAAACAGAAAAAAATTATTCATTCAGAAGCGGACATATCTGAGTTTGCTTTAGAAGAACAGCATCTAAATCCAAAGAACGACTATCCAAATTCAAAGGAAATGGCTGCAGCTCTAGGAAACACAGCTTGGAGTCATAAGACATAGTCCAAATATGGTAAAAAAGAGTTTTAGATTGTAGAAAAATTTGCCAACACGAAGAACAAAGAATGCAGATGCAGCATCTGAAGCAAAAGGATGAAATTTAAATTGCAATGCAAAAATAGTTTATTCACAACGAGCTACAATTCGAAGACTGTATCCAAAGAACAACAAAGAAATGGTGAACAAAATAAATGAAAGAAAACATTGCTGATTTTTCTGTACCACAGCTATTCTGTTCAACAAAATTGACGAAGATGAACTCCTTGGAATTCTTCCATTCTCCGTGCTCCGATATGTCTGACACTATTATTCTCCTGAAGTTCCAACTCCGTCGAAACGCCATTCGTTACTGCGATTTTATCAGTCCGATGTCGGATCAAACAAGTGAAAATCGCGCCGAAAGAAATCAAGTTTGCGCGAGTTTTATTCACTCCGGAATATCGGAGACTTTGGGAGAGTCGGTAATCAACTTGGGGAGTTGCGAAGGAGTTAGACTCGGTGAAGTTTTCGACGTTTTGACGCTTCGCGATGTGAGTTGCGTATAGAAATGACGGTGATGACGTAGTATGTACTGAAGCAGCTGACCTGGAGGAAGGGTAAAAAATCACGACACTCGAAAGCCCAGAAAAATCGGAATGATTTTCCCGTTAAGGTCAATCACCGTCTTACATCTCTAGTTCAATTCATAATGCCCTTCATTCTGTCTAATTATACTTTGAGCTATCTATCCAAATCACATATTCCACCACCGTGAAAGAGTGGAATTTCTATTCTGTCGACTATTCGATGGGTCCGGCTCGGAGTAATATCGAAGAGTTTCGGCAGTGACACAACGAAAAATATTTCCGCGATAAAAGATTGCCAGCATTTTTCCTTTGTATTCTCCAGAATGTCGAAGAAATACTCTATTTGCATTGTCGCTGTATTGCCCCGAGGGTGGCTGACCCTCTCGGTTTCATTTTCTTAGCACGCGGGGTTGTTTTGTTCAGAAGGATAGTTGGGGAATGAAAAAGGGAAATGTGATTTCCTGAGACGATTGCGTCGAAAGAAAAATATTCTATTTCGCTTCGCTAACGGAATCAAAAGTATCGATATGCAATTTTTCTTTCTAATGGGAAATTCAGAATCAACCATCACTGGGGTTACATAATAATAGTAAAATCTAACTGAACTAAGAATTCAACTAACAACTGAAAATTTTGATGTGAATGTTCATATATCACAAGTGTGAATATATTAACCTCCAAAGACATTTATACATTTACCTTCATACATTTACAAATCCAAATGAACATTCTTAGTTCTCAGTTCGGTTGGATCTTGATTGGGCTAATGTTGCAATCATCATCTGAAGTCATCATACGATAATTTAATGCAATGCTTTATCTACTGTTCGAAAATTGGAACAACTTCGAGAGATCATACATTTTTTCAGGATATTAGTCGGAACATCACGAAATGCATTGAAAGATGAGAGAGTGCGAACTGTAGGCTTTGACAGTTGTCTTTGTTGCTCAGATACAGTATAGAAAACGATCAAAATTATAACGACCGAAAGGAAACGAGTTCGAACATCCGAGTAGCCATTTCATACCGTTTATAGTTGTTTATTATTACGTGTTCGTTCGAAATTCGAGTGGGGATCTAGAAATTTCATCGCGATTCATCAGACACTGAGTTTCCTTCTGGTAGTTTTTATTCGGTGCCTCTGCTGCGAATATAACCAGCAGGCTTCAGTTTAATGATTCATGATAGCTAACCTCTTCTTCTCATATGTGTTTTGTTTCAATGTTTTCGACGTTGAAGCTAGTTATCAAACATGTCGAACCAAGAAAGGTTCTGCAAACGTTAGTTTCATTTGGATTCGACAGGTAGATTGAGATATAGTACTGATTAGCAATAAATGCCATTATTTTGTCAACTAAAAACTAGACAGTACTAGAAGATTCATCATTGTGACTTCTTCTTATTCCTTTTTTTTTTCAATGGAGAATTGCTTGTCTTACGCTGTTCATTTCCTTGATCTACGTTCGGAGAAAAGCCCGAAAAATTTGATCACGTCCTGTAGACAAAGTCCACCACGGGATGCCGGCTAAATATATATGGAGTTCTTCGACCCCCTATAACCTATGACGTTTTATGACCTCCTGCTCGTTTCTAATAAGAGGAAACTTTCGGTTTCATAGTCGGAGGAAATGAACTTTCGGGTTTCAACTTTTGCCAATGGATTGTGGCGCTGATCTCCCAAGTTATTATGGTTGAAGTTTCGATAAGATGATATGCTGATCACCAAATCGGTATACTGTTCTGCCCGATTCCAATCATAGATTATATATATTCACTACTTTCGATATATTAAGAACCCTGAGGATAAAGCATTAGTCAATATCATTGTGGCCTTGAAAAGAGCTTTTGAGACCAGGTTTGAAAGGTTTTTGCAAGGTAGAAAGCAAAAGTTTGCAAAAATCTCGGAGTGCCATAGGAAAGTGTCTTAGGTCATCTTCTCTTCGTATTGTGTCTGAATATTATTGTGATTTGAATAAATCATATGAGAGAAAAGCCCTTTTTCTTCGAAATTTATCCGTTAGTTATACAGCTGCTTCGATGAAATGGGTATTTGCGAACATTATAATTATTTTTCAGTTGAAAAAATGCTGTAACTGTATTAGATGAAGGCCACTTTTCATATGGAGTCATAGTGATCAAATGAGAAATATCTTCGTGAGTCTTACCTGTCTAGTGATACTGCAACTAAACTATAAACTGACGCAGCCACAGAAACACCCTGTATGTACGGCACAGTCTTGCACATCCACCAGCCGAGTATCCATGCTAGAAAACAAATGGAAATCGTTAAATATTTCAACTCCAGGCAGATAGTTAGCTTGGAGCACCCGGTATATTCTGCCAAGGGGATATCTTCCTTTTTCATTTTCCTAAGCCTCTACGCATTTCTATACTCTCCCGACATGATTTCACACGATTTATGTATTCTTTTCGGCCCCAATATCATATTTTTCATGAAGCCAGTCCTCTTTTTGTCATCGTAATTTACGCGGTCGAAAGAAAATAGGTTCATCGACATGGGCGCCAAGGGACAGATAGGGGAGACGTTTAGAGACGTTTTATAACCTCTCAATCTCCGAGGGGGTTCACCAAAATACCTCTATTAGTGCTCTTTTTTCTGTTGGATGTTTTGTTGCCTAACTCTCATGATCGTAAACGTATTTCATGTTTAATGATCAAGTCGAATCGTTGGAGAAATGTGTCTTTGATTTTATGGCGACTGATGATGTCGTGTAATGATCTGTTTTGGGGAGGAACATGAAAATTAAGGGTTATGTTATGTTTTTCCACAACGGAAAACCACTGATCGACAACGTAATCGGTAGTTTCACAATCGAAACAACATGGTTTCTGATGAAAATTTGGGATCTCTATGGCTCTGGTTTCGACGTCTGTTTATTTTCTGATTTGAAAATAGTGGAGTTTCAATGATTATTCAAATAACGTGTAGTGAAGTACTTAGTTGTGCTAGAAATCTATATAATGATGTAAAGAAATGTTTTTCCATATATAATGTTGGCATATGTGTTCATGTCCGTGATATGACAGCTAGACAAGTGACTAGTGTTCCCGCTCGTTTTGAAGACGATCACTTTGAGGTTAGCTTTATACACGATACAAATGTATCGTTACATTGTATATTGTTGAGGTTACTCTATGTAAATGACCATTTGTATGATAATGTAAGTAGACTTGTAGATAATAGTGCTGGGTCATTACAAATGAACTAAACTTTTCTTATTGATTATTATTATTATTATTACTTATTTCGTGTGGAAAGAGTTCCAGGCGATTTTCCGGAAACGGTTAGAATAGCTGGCAATATTGATTCCATTTATGGCAGGTCGTCGTCCTCTCTGGTGCCATTTGTCGAGGGCTGTCCAGAAAAATGATTGTAATAAAAAATGGTTCCGGTTTTATCCGAGCCGCCGTCCCTTCCAGTGGCTCGCAATCGTTCCTAAGTGTCCATAAAATACGCAGGAAGATCTTCCGGATATCTATTAATAGAGAAACATAGTGATTTTGGTAGAACAAAGGTGGATAATACGGAAATGTAGTGACATGAATATTGAATGATGATGAGGTGGTTTCCTGTGATTGATTAATCATGCTCTACATTCTTCTAACCCCTCTGTAAACACTGAGGTTCAGTTGAAAAACAGGTTTGTCATCGATGTTATTTCTCTCAGTTTCGTCAAAGTCGTGTAATATGCGTCATATGTCGTACGACATTTGTCATATGACATCTGTCATGTGTCATGGCCGCCATCTTGAGTCAGAATCAAGATTGTTCCTCTATTCATGGGATTTTAGGAGGATTTCACGTCACTCTGTACGATAACGGATGGACGTACTTTCACTTTCGCTGAGCCGAATGTCTCATTTTCAGACCAATTTCTGAGATGAGCGAGGCGATGCGAAATCGTCAGTGGATATGGATGTCGTTTATCAGAGGGTATACAAGACTTGTTTTAGCCAGCGCGAGAAATATCGACTTTTTGGATAATTTGAGGCCGACGTATAATCCGAATTTATGGCCTCAATCTCACGAGGACTGATTTATAGTATGCGATATCCAATCGTGAATATGGTTTTTGATTGTACTGTTTATTCGGTGATATACGATTCGTATTCTGAAAAACTCGGAAATTGTATCGAAATATTAGAAATAATTCGTTCTATAACATACTGAAAGTTTGATTCCTGCGGAGCCGTCTGAGTGGTCAAAAATTCGACAATAGTGAGAAAATAGGAAAGAAAAACTCTCATTTCATTGCGCGTTTCTGCAAAATAAAAACTGAGTTCCTCATTACACAGCGCCTAAAAAATATAATTCCATATCTTAAATGCGATTCAACTGATGAAGAGTGGTAAACAATAATCAAATAATAACAGTGAACTGAATAATCAAATGAAGAAAGATGTATTTCGTGTAAATAGTCAAATATAAAATTTCCTTGATTTTCTCCATCATCCCACTTCTGAAATTCGATTGGGAAAATAACGAATCAAACTCTTGAATTACATCTTCTCGAGCTTTTTCCGGCCAGGAACAACACCGAAACGATGTCGATCTGGAAGGACTTCCTATTGGGAGGGCGGGAAAGGAAAACGTTCGTTAACTGAATTGCTTTCCAGACAGGTAACAAGCTGTGCGGATTTCGCATAAATTATATTCGACGTGCTCCAAAGAGTTTTTTTTTTCGAGAGATGGGAAATTATTCGCTTTGGTAGTTAGGAGGGTACGGAGTATTTTCATAACGAGCATATGATGATGAATAGGTATATATTTGAAATTGAGGTATAGCTAACATGTGGGCAAGTGGCTTGCTTTATAAAAAAAATAACTATGGATTTGACAGCCGAAATGTTTGGAGGACTACAGAAAAGAGAGTAATTCAGTTCGATATTTCATCAAATATCGCCTTTGTTCAAAAGTTTAAAACTACTTCATTTCCATAGGCTTTTGTTTGTCTTGAGTTGATAGTCATAAAATGTATGAAGCAATTACCAATATTCAGTTTTATATCAAATACCAAATTGAGTTTGTTGCCATAACATTATATATTGAATCTAGTATCTTCGAGATCATAGAATGCAATAGTATAACTACACTCATGAACATTATCCTATGAAAAAACTCCTAGTCCTTTTGTTCTCATAGTGCCTCTTCATAATACATGCATTATAAAATGTTGTGTCTTGATGTCGTACATCTTCGTCCACTAAAAAGAAGGGTGCACCATCATCAAAAAAAAAAAAAATAATCCGTTTTGAGTTGTCGTACTATGTAGGGTAGCTCATCCTGGAGCAGGATGTTCCGTAGTAAAGCATCCTGATATCCTTTCGTTCTCATGGTGCCTTCTCCTAATACACTGTGAAATGTTATGTCTTGTTGTCATACACCTTTGTCTACTAGAAGAAAGAGTCCACCATCAACAGAAAAACAAAATATTCGTCTCGAGTTGCTCTACAATGTAGGGTAACTCATCCTAGAACAAGATGTTCCGTAGTAAAACATCCTGCGCACGCGTCACGACCCTTCAGGCAGGCCTCTGACCCGATTTTCCTTCGGCTGACACACAGGTGCATTGATTTATCGCAGTAGGCGCTGCACCTCTCGAGAATTTCGAGGGAAAACTAGGCCGACGCGGTGCAACAATTCGACCTGGATTTTTTATCGGGGATGTTGAACCGCCGGTATCTAGCCCGATCGGGATTCGTTGAGGTCATTATACGGCGTGTCTCGATCTGGGCATCTCGCGAACTGTAAGAAATACGAGTCGATTGAATTAGCGAGAATGGTGGATGGGTATGTTTAGCTTCATTTGACAGTACTCACTCATAGTACACTTCTCTGAGTACTCCTTGTTGGTAACACTGGCACTTTATCCATCCCACTAATCACCTCGCTGTCTATAAGCTGGTTTGTAGCGGTTTTGTTTCGGTTGAAAGAAAAATAAGTGTTGTGGACGAGAGGCCAAGAAACGAAGAAGAAAGAGAAGAAGAAGAAATCTGAAGTATTTGATTGACATTGACAAAAATGTCAACTACGTCCGTTCATTTTCAAAATCGAATATATTATAAAACTAAAAACAGTAACAACTAAATACTTGAACTGAGTTTGTTGTAAGTTGTGTATCTTAATTTCATCCTCAATGGCTGAACATAAACAGTTCAAAGAATTAGAAAAAAAGGTACATGAACAGCTGTACACTAATTTATTGTTATTGTCACGCATCTACCCAACGTCTGCCGAATTTAAACGAATTTTCAAGAAAGATATGTTTTATAAGAACAATAAGGCCGCTTTCCATGAGGTCATTCATTATCTATTAGATATCCTGAATCCTCAACTGACGAAAGAAAAATTGACTAGCTGGCCTCCATATGACATTAAAATGGAGAGCAAGTTCAGAAGTGAAGTACTGAGTTACATAAACGAATTGAATAGTCGATATGATAATGCGGATATTCCTCCTATAATGTCTTCCCAGTTGATATCTCCAGGTGGTCTGAAATTTACCAAATTCATCTACAAATTGTCTCAGCTGGTTATGTATGAACATTTGAAAAAGTCGAATAAGTATGTGCTGAGTGCTTTGAAACCTGGTAAAAACCCAGAAATAACGAAAATTGCCATGGAAAATATGAAGAAGCAAGTCACAGAAATTGAATGTACCACTTGTTCGAAAATGGATAATTTTAATGAGCTGCAAGAAGAATTGAAAGTGAAAGCAGTTTCCATAATAGAAAATTTCGGTGAATTGGAACAGAAGACTGTAGAGGCTAAGAAGAAACTCACCAACACCAAAGAGGAATTCAACAGAAAATATCCTGATCATCCCGGGTTGCATACCTTTAAGAAAAAATTTCTTGTTTTGCAAAGAGAATGGGATAGTTTGCAAAGTACCAATGAATTGTTTTCTGAGGCAGACGAGTTACTATCATACTTGAAAGGTATTTTCTACTATCTTCTTTTTGCTATGGAATTCAGATATCAATATGAATCATCACAGGACAGTATACCTCTATACTGATTGACTGATTAACTTACAGATAGTTTTCATGTTGGATGAAAAATTTATGAGAATTTATTGAAAAATGAAATAATATGAAACCTCAAATTTCACCAATCATTAAGTTTTCTGCATTTTTTGTTTGACCGAACTCAGCAGAGTCAATTTTGAAAAATAACCATTTTTGTGGATTTGTTTGAGAAAAATTATAGTGCTAATTTATTTTCCATCTGGAATTGAAATTGTTTAGTACAAAGTTGAGTAAATTTTTCAGGAGATAATTTGGTATTGGAACACAAGGAGGATCCAGGAGAAACAGCTTGTGAGTCTACGTCGGAAGTAGATTTGTCCGAATTTTTCCATAGACTCGACCTGTTGCTTCAGAAAAAATCGTTGGAGCTTCCGAATCCGAGTGATGCATCTATCGAGAAAAAGATCGAGGAAATGAAGAAATTGAACGAAATGCTGTCGCAGCGCGAAAAAGAAATCGAAGAGAGGAGATTGCACAGTGAAAGTCTAGTGAAAGAAATGCTGGAGAGTTTGAAATGTATCGATGAGATTATTTCAACAAGGCAGGAAAACAATGAAGTGCCGGAAATACTTATTACAGATTGAGAGGATATGTGATATCAAATTGATTTGGAAATTTATTGGTTTTCATTTCTGATAATAGGTTTATTTATTTCAGCAGTTTATACAGAATGTAATTGACTTGTTTGAAGGTTAATTAATTAAGCATCGTTAATTATTTAATTGTTTTTAGTACCCCATGAAATGTTTTTTATGATAATAATGGAAATGAACTGCTCCACATTTGAAGTGAGACAATCGGAAATGTCTTTTTATTTTCGAATCATTATTACTTTGGTTAGGAATGGATTCTCCATCTCTTTCAAGATACTGTCACCTCAGTTGTTTGTGTACAAAATCAGTTGTTTTTCTGTTCTTTCACTTTTTCTAATCCATAGACTACAGAGTGATAGCTGAAAGAGTGACAATTTTCCAGAAGTTTAGAGATTGTCCCGTTATTATATCCTGACGGCAAAAAGATGCAGCTGTAGTTTCGAGACAACAAAATATTCAAAGAATAGATGAGTGCTTCCATTGTTGTTTCCGGACACGAAAAATTCAGCTAGCGGAACAACTTCGAACTTTTTAAAAATTTCCACACTCAGATATGACCCCGTAGTTCATTGTTTCGAAATGGTGAAACAACGGGAAAAGAGGATGTTGTACACAATGAACTGAGCTATCAGAATCTTAAAAAAAACAAGAATCGATCGTTCCTATCCAAACTTATAAACGATCGAAAATAAGACATTTTCGCTTGCCTCTTCAAATGTTGGCAGTTCAGTTGCACATATTTTGCATTTTGTAGTTTCTTATAAATCCGAACAATCCTCCTTCTGAGTACTCATTTGAATTTCGAGAAGATCTTGAGCTTCCTACAACCCTGTATTCATCATTATACAGGGTATGTCACGACGAGCTTACACTACCTGTATATCGAGAACCACTCATATGAAGTTCATAAAAATATGTAGATTCAAAATTTCCTCGACAATGCACTGTCGCCGCTTTAACTAGGAAGTAGTTGCAACTTTGATATTTCAAATGGAACATCTTTCTCCAGAATCCTCATAGAATTCTTGGTATATCTATGTGACATCTATCTATATCTATCTTTTTGGTACATTTCTCTATACTCATTTCTGACGTTTTTGGGGTAACGAATATTTTCCATTTTTTGCCGAAAACAGCACTTCAAAAAAAAAAAACAATGCTAATATTTCTGAACACTGTGGTATCGAGACTCTGAAATTCGATAGATGAAAATAGATGGATTTTTGACTCGGTGTATTTCCAGTACTTCGGCATCTATTCAATACAGGTTACCGTGCAACAGAGTATAACGGTGAAACTTTCCCAAAAACTTTCCGTGGTCTATTGGCCCATTAATCTTCCTTGACCGAAACTGCGGCATTAAATTCTCCTACGGCTGCAATTAACGTCCGGCAAGGACCAACATCCCAATGCGAAACTGACAGTTCGGACTACAAGTTTCGGAAATAGGGTTTGCTACAACAACGGGGCTGTCTTGATCGAGAGCTGGAGGAAACGAGCACAGCCCTCTCGATTTCTCGAGCCACGGTGAGGGAGAACTGGCAACAGCCCAGTGACCTTCACTTGTCTGAGATCTCTCACACGAGGAAACTGTCGATGAAGAACTTTGTTTTTTTCAACTTGGAGTGTAAGGCTGATTTGGTCGGTTATTTTATGTGATTCATGAGGAATGGGAACTACAATTCTGATGACACTAAATAAAATGTACATTTGCGATGCCGCCAGAAGTGAGAGAGGTTTTTTTTTTTCTGAATGAAAACTTCATCTCGATCGAGATGAAATGTTCTGGAAGCGAAAGACATCGGCGAAGGGATATCCGACTGTATTCTCGCGGATTGACACATGGAAAGCAGTTCGAAATTTAGGGTGCGAATTTTTCAGACTCCACACGATCGTTTTTCGTTCCTTTCTTCTCTGAATCTAAATCATTACATGCCATTACATCCCACATTCATGTGACCTTGCTGGCGTTCTCCAGTTGGATTAGTTTTTCTGACTTTTTTCCACCTTCTGCCGAACTGAGTTTCGTATCATTTAACGAAAATTTGGTAGTATGCAAGTGTGATACGACTTATTCAAAGTCACTCCTCAATCGATTGGGAATTTTATTATGGTAAATATTTCAATAACTATAATGACACCAAATGAGTATCAAAAAGTTCGATATTTTCATTGTGGTGTATTGCGTCCTCCAACGTACCGGCAATGCATGCTCTGATTTATTATATTCCTCATTCGAAAGATGTTTTCCAGTGCAACACAAATGTCACGTAGATGCGTACGTGATGGATGAATGCTCGTGGTGAATATATATATATTACTGTCTTGTTTTCCTCCTATCAAGGTTACTCATTGGCAGATAGCTGTCATGAACTGTGTGTGAAAATTGATTCATCCACAATTGATTCTATGAATTTGTTGGTGGAATTATTATTATACTTCTCAAGGAATGTTGCAGGTGACTTTAGTTCTTGTTATAGCGTTCCCACACCTCTGGATATACATGCTGATGATCATTGATGGTGCTACTGATCATTTTTCATTCAACATTTAGAGGTTGAAGTTATTGTTATTGTATTGTTACTCATCTCCTTAGTTGCCGAAATAACCCTCAGAAGCCCCGAAGGGCTTGTGCAACTGAAGGAGACGGGGATCTACTGTGGCATTTGGGATAGTCTATGTAGAACTTTATGATATACATTGTTCAGCGAATAAATAAACCCAAATCCCACGGCCAGCCAGGAATCGAACCCACGAACTCATGATTACTATGATGTGGCTTGACCACCTCGACCACCTGGCCACTCATCATGCTTCTTATGAGCATTTTTCTTCGACCTTTTCTTGGTATGACAATACTTCATACCTGAAGTTTCTTCGAAATTTGATATCGGGCATCTGCACCATGTATTTTTTGTTGCATGGGGGTCAGTTTAGTGCAGGTCTATTGGGAAGTGAAGTGCTCCTCTCATTCCAACCCAACAGTTATGGCACTCAGTGCGCTGTATTGTGGATGAATTTTTTGGCACAAGGACGAAACCTTCGCCGCTATAGAAACAAATTGCCGAATGCTGTTCTCGTTTCGGGATATATACGTGACTCTCTTCCGAAACGGCTGCAATTAAAAGGATTTTTTGATCGAAATTATTTCTATAGAGACTGCCGCGGTCAGGGTTGTGGCGATATAGCCCACGTGACGATGGTTTTTGCGCTTTTATTAATTTGGAAGACAACCATGATTGATGTGCGTTGCTTGAAGCTTCGATTTTTCAAAAGCTAACATCGGAGATTCATGATATGGCGTTTTTTGTTGTTAATGGGCCGACAAATGCGAGCGTTAACTTTTTCTTGAATGAAACTAAACCACACGTGACGAATGATGCAATTAAAATACGTTCGAATGCCATTGCGAGAGCTCTATCGCAGTGGGCGATGCGGTTAATGCGAAATACAACAAAAGCTCTGGATTCTGCAAGCACATCAGACAGTTCGACTTCGCTGCGAATACTGCATGAAATCGATGGAATTGTCCGGTGCACTAAAAACGACGTTTCTGGCATAACGGGGTGTATTACATGTGGCCGGAACTCGTTTTATCACGCTATTCGTTTTCGATTATCGAAATACCTACCCCTAGTCAAACCAACTAGAATTTTCGGTATCAACGGTTTCCGATAATATCGTTTTCGGAGGGAAATAATTGGCCTAATGGTATTGATTCATTAGGGTTTTGAAGCCCGATCAGCGCCTGATTCAACTCTTCGACTATATTTCAGGAAGATCGTTTACTAATCCGTCAAGACCAGTATCTGCTTTTGGAATCTTGAAACACTCATTGGTTTGCTGTGTTGTTTGTTAGGATACGCAAGAAATGTTCCTTCTAGTCCTTCTAGTTCTATCGCTCCAGAATTATCCAAGGTCATCTACCATCATTTACACCACCAACAAAGGTCTCACTTGGGACGACCATGTGAGGTCCATTGCAGGACCTGTTCCATACTTTATGGCTCCAGATCCGTCACAGTTCATCATTGATATCCATCCATATCACTTCAGAGTCCTCTCATCTCATCTACCAATCAGGATTATCCATAGTGGTCTAGAATCCCCATAGCTTATCTACTAACTTACATGAGTCGTATGGAGTAGTACCTAAAACCCGTTCTGACTCCCACATAGGTCCTTCATCTTGCGGAAATGATCTCGTATATAGCTCACCAAGGTTAGTGATAGCTTTATGTAACATACAGTGTGTAAAAGCCAAATGGAATAAATTCATTATTTCGGTTACTGTACATATTTATAAAAAATCCCGAAACACGTCAAATTTAAATTATAACTTGACATTCTTTAACGTGAAAATGCAACCCCTACCTTCAACCCCCTTAGAATGACAGGTACAACCCCCAATTTTTTAAATGGGAAGTATAGGCTTGTGATATATCATTTGAAAGGTCTCTTCATTCTCTATTCAAAAATGTTATTGTTTTTAAATTTAATGCAAAAATTAACATAAAAAAAATTAATATCATGTTGTTACCGAAATTCGCTACAATACAATCAAAAACTAAAATGTAATGCAAAACGTAATAAAATGTAGAACACGAAAAAGAACTATGAATGTTAATGAAGTAGATGTTCAAAATGTTCTCCGCGAACGTCTTGGCAACATCCTAATCTCAAATAAAACTGTCTTCTAACATTATTTAACATATCAGGCGTGATCGACCTAATCGCAAGCGTTATTCGTTCTTTTAAGTCATTTAAATCAGAAGGTTTAGTTTTGTACACATGGCTCTTCACATATCCCCATAAAAAGAAATCTAATAATGTAAGATCAGGTGATCGCGCTGGCCATTCAATCGATCCTCGCCTCCCTATCCACCGATTGGGAAATATTGTATCGAGGTACTGCCGGACATTAAGTTGGTAATGTGGTGGTGCTCCATCCTGCTGAAACCATATCGTATTCGCTGGAACTTGAGGATTACCTGGATCAGGATATAAATTTGCCAACGTTGGAATGACATCATTTTGAAGTAGTGCCAAATAATTGTTGCCATTCAAGTTGCCCTCAATAAAAAAGGGACCAATTATATTGTTCCCTACAATCCCTGCCCAAACATTAACCTTTTGAGGGTATTGAGTGTGTTCTTCTCTCATCCAGTGAGGATTTTCCGTGGACCAGTAGCGGCAATTTTGCCGATTAGCATGACCGTTAAGTAAAAAAGTACACTCATCAGAAAACATAACGTCTTCTAATTGGATAATATTGTTATCCAACATGTCCATCATTTGCTCACAAAAAGAAGTTCTCCTATCAAAATCGTCTTCCATGAGCTCCTGAGTAGGTATCATCTTATACGGATGCAATTTATTTTCTTTTAATATGTTTGCTATCGATGTATGGCTAGCATTGAATGTAGTGGATGCCTGTCTACTCGATGTATGTGGGTTTTCCTGAAACTCAAGCAACACATCTAATTTGAGTTCATCACTCAGTGCATTAGCAGCTGCTTTTTTTATCTGCCTTACATGACCAAACTCGCGAAACTGCTTTTCTATTTTACTTATTGTTCCTTGGGATATAGGCGGTAAATTAGGAAATTTCTCATGAAATAGGCGAGTTACTTCCCGTTGTGTTCGGATGTTATCTCCGTAACCAATCATTTGTAAAACTGTTATTTTATGCATTTCCGTTAATCTAACCATTTTTCAGAATTGAAATGAACAAACTCTATACTCAAATTACAACAATGACAACTTAAATAAAACAATTTACTACTGCTTGTTAAAATAGCGTTGCCACGGAAATTCTTTAAAGTTTTTTAATGGTTACCATCTAAAAACCACATTGCTACGGTTTTTGTTCACTTTCTCATTATCAAGACCTGAACGGGAAATAAGTTGTAAGTAATATTGTAATAAGTTCCGAGTATATTTTAGCGAATTTCGGTAACAACATGATATTAATTTTTTTATGTTAATTTTTGCATTAAATTTAAAAACAATAACATTTTTGAATAGAGAATGAAGAGACCTTTCAAATGATATATCACAAGCCTATACTTCCCATTTAAAAAATTGGGGGTTGTACCTGTCATTCTAAGGGGGTTGAAGGTAGGGGTTGCATTTTCACGTTAAAGAATGTCAAGTTATAATTTAAATTTGACGTGTTTCGGGATTTTTTATAAATATGTACAGTAACCGAAATAATGAATTTATTCCATTTGGCTTTTACACACTGTATATCTCGAATGTTGGCATTGAATACTAGATTGATCATTAGTCAACCAACAGATATTCGAAACGATATTCAATCAACGGTGCAGAACAATGTGGGATCTAGATGTTATTCATCGCTTCGAAATTTATTAGCACACATCGTAAATGATAATCACAGCGAACGGAGTAGAGCACGTAGTCGAGAAAGCTGTTTGGGATTCCAGACATCGACAATGCCAGCCAGCATCACTGGGATTTGCTGATGGGGATAAAACACCCCCGATCACAGCTCAACTAGGAGATACTGTGTTTGCATATATCTTCCAGAAATACCAGTAGCGGGTTCTGCTTCAGGCATCTAGGGATGCATTTTCGTGCTGAGGGTTTTTTTATCTGTTTTTTTGCAGCCTCCATCTTATCTGTTACCGATAGCTATGGACACAATGATGGAAATGATAATGATACAATAATAATAATAAATGTAATAGCATAGGAATTCTATGAGGAAACACTATGATTTGTAAGTCAGGGATTGTTTTTTGCTCAATATGATGATTTCGCAAGAATTTTGAATCTTGGATCTGACTATCTGGTATCTGGAGTTCAATGCAACGAAAACTCAAGCCTTTATCTCCACCAGGTAGATCTCCCAATATGATGATGTGAGGTTAACTCTGTTCCAATGGATTTGTCAATATCCATGCTTGATATCACCACCAACAGCGCATTGCGAGAACTGCTTCACAAACACTTGACCATTTGTTCCTTGAAAAGATCTATTCAACTCTTTCTACAAAAATTTGGCCACATAGGCCACACCTTTCCAATTCAGACTTCTGATTGGCTGGCGTAAGAAATTATCAGTCATCTAATTTTCAACTGACTTCTATGAAATGAAAACTTGATGATATGAACTGATTGCTAATGTCTGATTTATTTATTTTACAGTGTTATTCGTATCAAGGTAAGTGGTCTGAACGAGATGAATTGTTGGTTGCTAAGAAGGACTCGATAGTATTTCAATATCAATTTTCACATAGCTAGTAGCTGGGGGGATGTTTGCCTTGACAAAGAGCTAGTTCTTAATTTTATCAAGTGGGGGTGATATGATTGCATATGACTCAGAGTCGTAGGGACTGAATTTAAAATATTGAAAGCAGAAAAGTTTCATAGTAGGAAATATGAAAAGAGTTTTTCTTCTGCTGTATGATTTGTTTTTCTACTGTATGTTTGGCGTTACGCGACACTTCCTCTGAAAAGATGCACTTTTTCATAAAGTAACACTAGATTTTGGTGAAGAGTGAGAGATTATCATTAGTATTGAAGTGTGTTATTACAGAGAATGTGTTGTGGAAAGGGTGGATGTTGATGAGATGGTCGCGATTGAACAATCAACAAGATGGAAAGCTGTAAGATGTTCCTGTCGTCGCTGTTGGATAAGCTGAAGGATGCAGATAAATTAAGGTAGGAACCTTTAATCATGCATGTGTTATTGTTCCTTCGGATTTTCTCGCTGAAAGTCCCACCACTGCACAGATATAATTCGCGTCTGTTACTTTCTCTACGTGCATCTGCTGGGTTTATCTTTGGAGACGACGAATTATGTTTCTGCGACATTTCGTAGTAGTTCTGCTCGACTTTTGAGCGTCTACGAAGGTCGACAAGGTGTTACGGTTGATGTTGTTCGAGAAGCACGACAACGATAAATTCTCGTATCTTGTTCGCCTGGCGGTTTCCTCAAGGTTTTCACCGTGAACTAATTCGCTCGGCAATCGGAAATTGTTCTTGCGGAAATAGCAGACGATCCTGATGTTGATTAGGAGTGCTTGTTGTTCCAGACGGTGAAATATCAATTGTGATACGTGCTTTCAGGATTGCTGATGTTACCACCAACCTGTGATTGTTTGACTATCCTCTTTCGCATTTGAACTATCACAACAAATAAATCATATAACTTTTCAACAACTATCAAATAGTTGGATTCATGAACTTGACGTTGAGAGTTATTTTTCGATATTGTCGTTACCGTTCATTAAATTTATTGACGTCAATGTTGGTGGTTATAAAAACGTTGGATGTCGTTCAAGGACAACAATCTTCAAATTATTGCTGATGATATAGGCCACAACATATCAATCTCACTTTCACCAAAGATAACCAAGCCATAGGAAGTCGAGTGCAGTCATAGAAGTCCAGCTAACGACGCCGATTCCCCACTTTTCCTGTGGAAATACTCTGAACTCCAAAACTTTTGAATCGTAGTGATATTCTTGTATTTGAATTTTTTCAATGATGGTGTTTAATTATTGAAACGATGGATATTACGGTGGATTATCAACGGGTATGAGCAACATTGAGATGGAGAGATCGACAGAGGGGATTATTGTTTCAATCATTCACTTTGATTCGCAATAATTGCTGAGATCATTCACTTCAATTTATGGTTATCCCAAGAGAAAATTAGTTTTGCCAGACGTGTATGATCATGCTAGATCTGCGAAATAATTGAGGATAAATTATCTCCCGTATGCACAACGTGAAGTTTAGCGATATTAAGGTCGGTTGCATAAAGCCTCTCGTTAACTAAACGTAGAATTATCTCTTCTAACTCATCAGCTGAGGCATGCGTTTAATCGTTTATATACCATGAATGATATTGACTGATTGTCTCCCATTCGATAACCCCTTCACTTCCTCGTACAATCAGAAGTCACCCTTGCGTTCCATTTCCGGATTTTTTTCGCTGATCGCGTGCACGCTTCCCGTCCCGGAGCGAGAGCGCATCGAGCTCGATCGGCCTTGGTTTTGGTCGTTATCCTTTTCACCTGGAGTTTCTATTGACCGGGTCACTGGCCCAGTTGCAACTCGCGACCCACTTTACACGCTGCGCTGCTCCCCCCGATTCATATCGAACCCCCCGCCCCTCCCCAGGTCGCTGGTGAGACGCCCTTCGAGTACGGAGGATTTACCTTCTCTTGGACCGTCGGGGGGTGGGGTTTCCTGCTGATGGGCCGACTGGATTGTTATCTGACAACGAATCACCAAATATTTTTCACCCCGTCGTGCTGGAAGAGACAATGTCTTCCTTGTGGAAGTTCTTGAGCTCAATGCAATGCCCACCTTTGAGATGGTCTTCACTTGTTTTTCTCCTGGGGATGACGGGTTTTTCTGTTCCCAAATTGATAGTTCCTGAGCTTACGAAGGCTGAAGACCGTGTCAGTAATATCGAGGATATTTGGGAGTAATGATAAAGGATCTTTGGTTACTTTGAGATTTGATTCGGAATGGCTTCATGTTCGTTCCACCACGATGTCTGTAGAATCTTCGCTCAGCTAGTCGATCAGCCTGTCATTTATCACTTGGCGCCCTGGTATAGAATCAGGATATCATCTGGTGAATTATAAATATTGATAAAGGTAAGAAGTTGGTAAGTTCACCTCTGAGGTGGTCTACACTACATTTTTTACAGGCTCATCAGTTGCCAATCTAATAGTTTTCGACAAAACAATAGCTTCATCTCGAAGGCTGAAGATGTCAGCAGTTATATCGAAGAAGGGTTCCATGTGTTTTAAATCTGCGGGCACAGAAAAATGATTAAGGTTTTAGAGTAGATTGAAAGTTAATTGCTAATCTAGTCCGTCAGCCTAGGTAGAAGTAGATACTAGAGGTAGGGTCAGGTTTTGAGGAAGCTGAAAAGTTTACCTTTTGAAGTGGTCTTCACTTGATTTTTTTTTTGGCGATGATGGGTTCATCAGTTGCCAATATCATAGTTTTCGCTATCAAGAGGGTTGTGTTTTGAAGTTGTGTGTTGTGTTTGAGTGGGTACGGAAAAATGATGTGGGTATTAGATAAGATTGAAATTTGTGACATTTGTGGTATCCTGCTCAGCTAGTCCATCAACCTCATCTTCGAAATTCATTCCTCCAAAAACTCGTCGAAGAAACTTTGTGGAAGTCAAAAACTTGTCTGACGATCGAAAAACATTTACAGTTATATTGGTGTTCGGATAAAGTTACAGTTTTCTTCGTTCGGTATGAACTTCGCTATTTCAACTTTGAAAACCCAAAAGCCGAAACTTGTGTGGGGAAGGAAGCTAAACCTGCCGCTCATAATGGACTCCGAACCACCTTCCGGGGACCGAGACTGCCGAAGCTTCAAAGTCCAGAAATGAATCCAGGACATCTCTGTTCGAACGATTCTCTGCATAAATCGATTGGAGATGAACCGACTACTGCGTGAATAAAACATTTAGGCCTCGGTATCGACGTTCGATATATCTGGAATTCCGGTGTATCGCGGTACGTTTTTCCGGGTTCACAGGCGTATCGAGGGCGGCCTTGGAACGGTCGTTATCCTTTTCACCTGCGGAGTTCCTATCTGGCATAATGAGGTCGCCGGCTTACTTGCGATATCCATGAGGCCTCGGTGGCCGGGAAGAAGAACAATAATTGATGAGGTTATGCTTGAATCAATGGATTTCGGGATGTCAACGAATTCCTTCTCCGTGTCGTCATGATATTCATGAAGACACTTTCGAATTTGACACTATAAAAGGTGAAAAGTCTTTCCGTATGTTTGTGGAAAGTCTTTAGAATAACCTACCACATATTCTTTAGACTGAAATAGGCCGATTTAAGTGAACTCACCTCGGTATAAAAATGCTCAGTCTGGACTCTAGATGGCCCTGAAGTTACAATTTTTTGATCGGTAATGCTTGAATGATTGATAGCTTTAAGGTAAGGTAAGGTTAGGTTTGGTTAGGGTAGGTTAGGTTAGGTAAGGTTAGGTTAGGTTAGGTTAGGTTAGGTTAGGTTACGTTAGGTTAGGTTAGGACCGGTTCACCTCTGAGGAGCAGAGGATGAATGTGTCAAAAACTTCTCGAATAATTGCACAGAATTGACTTCGAGAAAATATGAGGAAATCCATTGATAGAAGTCGAGCGACACACTCTTTTTCGTAGAAATTGTCATTTCGAATGGTTCCAAGGTGACTCGTTAAAGTTGGAATGATATTGAATCAACAATTGACTAGTATCAGCGCTTTTTCCGAGACAATGAACAGAATGAGACATCAAAGGTTTTTCTACCCTTGAACACTGCAAATTCGAGTCGAGCTATCCGAATGTTGTCCTCCATCCAGATGGACCATTCGTTCAATCTGTTAAATGAAGACCATGACAATACCGTCCAGAAATCCAATTAGAAGTGGTATTTTTCATTGCGTCTAGTTAATTTACGCCGATTCCCGATGCTCGATGACTTCGTCGGCTATTCCGAATAATTGGATCAGGCTCGAAATTGGATTCGGGAAAGCCAACGGCCATGACATGCCCGAAATTTTTACTAAATCGTGGAAAGTGATAGCTAGTTTTATGCAGCTGATGAAAATCGATCAGACCGTTATGGAAATGATCAAGCAAAAGAAGCAGATGATGGAAGAAGGAGAGAAGATGTGAAGGAGACAAGCGTTGTCTGTAGGTCAATCGAATGGATTTTCGAGATTTATCATTGAGAATAGAACATATGATGAGTCTTCAGAATATCATCACTGGCTGATCAATGTGGGGAATCCCCTAAAATTTCCTTACACATTTTTGTAACAATATAGGTACGCCATCTGTACTTTATCCACAGAAAAACTTACCACAAATGATGACAATATTTATTTTTTCCTCCAGATTTTCTAAAAATGAAAATAGATATAATAATTATTTCAATATATTTGTAGTGAGGACAGATTTTGTGATCTGCCCCAAAATGTCACTGCGCTTGAAATTTAACCTTTAGATACCTAAAAGAGAAATTCTCTATTGGTCAGTGACACCTTGTTCTTGAAAAATTTCCACATATCTGAGTGGTGGACGTTTCTGGAACGGATTTGCTCCCATTTTCAACACAGTGGATAAAATACTTTCCTTGTTGAGTGACAATTTGTTAGACAGAAATAATTTTGTATACTGGGTGCTCATTCATTCATTGATCTTGAATTTACCGTTTTCATATTCACTTTCGAAAAGTGGATGCCAACTTCTATCATCAACTGAACAATAAGTAATATTATTGTTTTCGTTCAGGAGAATGCAAGCAGACACTTTGATCTTTCGTTTTTGGTTTGTAATCTTCTATTTCTATGATATTAATATTACTCCAATCGGCCATATGTTGTCGACACCTTGTTTTTTGAAATTAAAATAAGAAAGTAAAATGTCTGAAATGCTAGATTCAATCTCAAATATTTATTTTAACCTTGTATCGATTAAATTAGCTATTTTTTGCGAACGCACCAATCTACTCCAGTTCCAAACAAAAATTAAAATTTTCAAAACCTTCTCGTTCCAATGATCAAGATGACGATTCAATTACAGTTGACGACATCGATTTGACCTGATAGCAGACGAAGTAAGTCGTTCCTCGACGACAGTCCAAAAAAATAGAGCCATGCCGTTTATCAAACCTCGATAAACCTTGAACATCCAGACCAGAACCCATCTCTTTATCCTCTTGCAAATGAATTCTTCGGCAAAAAAACGGGACGATTTAGCAAATATCTCGCATTTTTTCACTCCGAGAATATGGCAGGCAGGGACATCAGTCGGAAAGCTCGGTATATCTAGAGAAAGTACAACAAATAACTGGCGTTGTCCGACGATGTGAAGGGTGAGACGATTTCTCGCTCTACTGGGTGTGTCAATTTTCATCTCTGAAGGTGGTGAATGAAAAATCAATCATTCCTAAGTTTGAATCTCTTGATATCACGAAATATAAACCTGTAATGTTTGGTAAGCATGGATATAGACGATTTCATGGGAACATCATCATGTTGGACATTGTGTGATCTGCCTTCCCGGTGAAGATGCAAGCTAAAGTTTTTGTTGCATCGAACTCCACTAGATTTTCAGATCCCCATTACAAAATTATTGGTATGGTATTGGCATATCAACTATTTTATATCATTCTGATGAAACAAAGTGTTTTTGAATCCGAAAGAATCATCAACCAAGAGTTGATTGGTAGGTTTTCAGATCCGATTTCACAATTCTTGCCAGGTCTCTGTCTTGTCTCTGTCTAGGTACTAAGACAGATCCTTGTGAAACACCAGCATTGATAGTCACCTTTGTCGGCTTTGGTGCCAAACTCAACAAACTGAAGAATCTGCACCAGACATCTATAATCTGTTATTTTTACGACGCGTCTTTGCTGTATGTGAAATAAATTTTATTAGGATTTCATATTGATTCTTTGACAATCTTGCTTTATTATCCAATAGTTCACAATGAATATTCTTGTGGTCAATTCCATTCCTAGCGAAGAAGAGTTTTTATACTGTTCGATCCTTCCTTGAGTAGCCCCGTATGGAAATGAAAAACCAGTGTACAGATGACCTAATTTCCGAAAGTAATTTCAGCTTTCTCGTCCGACTGTATAATCAAAGAGTACAAAGAGACTCACTATTTGGCGTTTACTTTATTACGTTCGCCTCCAGATTTCTCGTCACACCGAATTCCATGTCGATTCTACCATGGGGAATTCAGTCACCATTTTTATATTATACAACGTCATTCAGATTCATTCTCGAAACATACACAACAATAAGAAAGGTAGACATTTTGATATTAATTGAATATATTCGTCTTCCAATTTTTTTCAAAACAATGTGTTACTGACAAATAAAGAATTTATCTTATTATTATATTATTCCTATCTTTATTTTTTGTGAACGAGGGGAGAGAATCCCAGGAGATCACCTCCTCGAATAACTTATAGCATTGATAGTATTAAATATTCAAACAATTCGAATTATTTCATCCTTTTGCTAAACCAACTGCAACTGTAAACTTTTCCAATCCAACTTTTTATCATAGATAGATAGATAGATAGATAGATAGATAAATTTATTCAAAGAATTGTAAATTTACAGTTACATGTATATCAACAATTAAATGAATATGACGTCAGACAGGTTAAAAAGAGTTGAACAACTACAATATAATACAATAACATCAGTAATCACATTACAGATCACAAGTGAAAGTAAAAGAAGGCACATTTATATAAAAAACTATCTCTCTGTAAGTTCTCGAACAGTGTAAGGTTCTATCTTCAAAATGTTATGAAAAAAAAGTTTTTTAAATTTTTTAAAATAGGATTCTTGCTGTATCTCTTTCGGTAATAAGTTGAAGAATTTAATACACGAGTAAGTAGGAGCTCTTTCTGTCTGTGCCAATCTATGTGCTGGAAAGTTTAAATTTAGACTCCTCGTATTGAACTCATGTTTTATTTCGAATTGGTCGAACTTTTCTCTATTTTTAAACAGAAACACCAAGCATTCATACACATATACACCAGGTAGTGTTAATATATTGAATTTTCTGAAATTTCCTCAGCAAGATTCATTATGTTTGAGGCCAAGTAGTATTCTAATGGCTCTTTTCTGAATAATAAAAACTTTTTCAGCATCACCGCTTCCGCCCCAGAAAGCAATCTCAAAGCGCATCACTGAGTATATGCTTGCGTAGTAAATAGCTATTAAACTACCTATATCTAAATATTTGGCAGCGATTCTGAATGAGTAGCAGGCTGAGTTGAGTTTTTTGCACATTTCTAAAATATGTGTTCCCCAATCTAAGTTTGGATCAATCTGGACCCCTAAGAATTTATTGTTCTCTGCTAAGGTTATCTTTTTGGACTGGAGAGTAATTTCTTCAGGAATACTAGTATTTTTTGTTTTTGTTCTAAAGCAAATGTGATTTGTTTTTTCTGTGTTCATAGTTCTCATGATTCAATAGTTTCGTGACTGATCTTGTAGATGGCGACGATGACGTTTATGATGAAATTCTCATTGAGTTCGGTCGCTTCCGACGATATATCTTGGACGAAATCCATTGTTAATAAAACGTTCACAAAACGTCGCAAAAAAGTCCATCCATCTCTGCCGGCACGTCTTCTCGCGACGGCATTAGAGAATCGATCTAGCCAGCTGAAATACGGCGGGAACCTTGAATATTCCGAAAAAGATCGGCCGAGCGAACTTAATTGGGAACCGAGTGCAGCCTTCGTCCAAATTGAAATTTGAAAGGCCGTCCCGTACATTGTGTCCGGCGATATCGTGATGCCGGCTTTATTGGAAATCCGCCGGATTGATTTTCTGCAGCATTACGGAACTTTTGTCATCGTTGCATATATTGGGTAGCGTCGGATGTCAAGGGTGAAGAAACACAATTACTAACGAAACATCATTCGATAATACTCACCCGAACTACATCTCCGATGATATCAGTAAGTTTGCACTGCTTCACATGCAATGAAGCACTTGATGAGATCGAATCTCATCAAGTGCTCGTTTGGCAGTGGGAAGAAATTCAATCTCCAGCTCACTTCCTCTCCTAACAAAGCCAATATGTTGGCCAAAATGTATGCAGCAAATTCCACTTTGGACCCACGAAGCCAAGACCTTCCTTATATCGCCACCATCGATTTCAATCAATGTCATACTAGTGCCAGACGGAATTTTGTCAAGAAATGTGCTCCAAAGTGAACACCAGTCATTTGCAGGCTGTACACCATTTCATACAACCTTGGCATCAACCTGTCGTTTGTTGCCCCAACTCTAAGTGATGTTAGATGGAGCCTGGTCTGGTTTGATGACTTTGAATGCTGGTGTTCCACAAGGCTCTGTCTTGGCACCAACATCAACGATCTGTTGGATTTGATCTACTGCTCAGTCCATAGCTTTGCGGATGATAGTACACTCCATACCATCTTTTCCTCCGAAGACCCCATATCTTCTAATGAGGCCAGTGGTGAAAGATGAAATGGAATTAAATGAAATAAGAACCAGAGCTTGTTCGCTTACCAGGAAGAGTTACTTCACTACTGGAAATATTGGAGGAGGCAATTTGAATGAGAGAATTTCGACATTGCGGAGATATTGGATGAAAACATTATTGGATACCCTGCATATATTTCCCACTGGTGATCATTCCCAGATAAAGATATTCCAATAAAGTATAACTCTTCGGTTGGAGATGAACCAGATATTGAACTTGATCTTGCGGAGAAATAACTTTCATCTCTCATCCTCCTAATTATCTGGCGAAAACAAGAAAGTCGTGGCTCCGATTGTGCATCTTCCTTATAATCGAAAACTTTCGAACATCTAGTCAGTAGAACAATCCGGAATCGCTAAAGATAATATGTTCTTGTCGGTGTTCTCAACGAAAAACGTAACTGCATTCTTGGCAAGATGCCAGTACTTGGTTTAACTGCGGTAAATAGTGGTCTATTCTAGTATGTCGCATTAAACGCCCAATGTCGATAAATAGAATTTATCAAGACAACCAACAACAGAACTTTATTGTATCCTTGACGAGCACTTTTTAGAGCGAAATTTGTTGTTATGTGTAGGGAAAAGCAACATGCAAATTCCTCTGCAGTCAATGCATTGTTGACTGCCAGTATCAATCTTGAGTGTCGAGCAGATACTGTACATTTACTTTTTGAGCGATCTTTCTTCACATTCTACCATAATTCACAATTATCAGTCTCTGAACCATTCTTTGTGTACAAATTGTTCGACTGATAAAAGATGTCGACTCGAGGCCACTGATGACCCATAGGTCCATTCTAGATCTCGAGGTGATCGCGAGAATAATTAAAATTCCGTAGAATATGTTCAGGAATATGTTAGATTGGATTTTTTATGTGGAGTTACAAGCATGACGAGGCTTCCAATCAAATTCGGGTCGAGTGAATTTTTTGCTAAACCACCCTTATTCATTATTGTCGGAACAGTTTTGATAAATTTCGCTGAGTGTAGCAATCCAGTTGGCTCTCTTAGTCTTTTCTAATGACTGTCGGGATTTGCTCAGACACTCGGGCATCTGAAACACGAATTACAAGGATTTCGGGGATAATTTATGGCCCGATCGTGGGAAATTCGGCTCGAGGAAAAATTACGGTTATTTATAGCGCCGCTCTCCGTATAGTTTTCCTTTTGAACTACTTCAATCAACAGATATTCTTCGATAACGGTCGGAAAGGCAACAGTTAATAAGATTTAGGGAAACTTCACCATGTTATCGTTCGTAGAAGAATGATATTTCTCATTGCTCTAACTATACTGGTTGTTGACTTTTCAGACAAGCAGTAAGATTCAGGCCAGCACTGGTTCTTTGTAGGTTGTCAACCTTTTCACAAAAATTTGATGCATTTTCTTCTTCCTGGAAGATAGCTAGAGATAGAGTCCAAAAAGGGCAAGAAAACCCTTCCTTACAGCTGTAGACCACATTTGTGAAAGGCGTCAATGGAATAGATTTTGACCGAGTTTGGCACCCAGGCCTCCTAGTGAAACTTCCGTCATATGGTTTGCTATGTGGTGGCAGATGGTTTCCCATCTGATAACTACCAATGCTGGTGTTCCACAAGGATCTTTCTTGGCACCAACTTTATTTTCGCACATTTCCTCGCCTTCTCCTCCATAGCCATTATATTATACAATGAACATTGTAGGTTGCCCTTTCGTGTTGTCAACAGATGAAAAAACTTCAAACGATGATCTGGCCAGAATTTTGAATTGGGGTTCTGGAAATCTAGTTAAACTCAATTAATGAAGAAACTCGAGCTTGTATCTTCACCCGAACAACTTCTCATGGAGGACAAATTCGAACCTTTCTGGAATACTGATTACATATCTGATCCAACGTACGATTCCTTCAAAGAACGTTATAGTCCTACAAACATTGATTTCGTGTCGTCGAGTGATGAAAAAAATCTGGTCAGCGCTTGACCCTTTCAAACTCACATTTTGTGAAGACCTCAACTTTTGTATTGGGCTGTGGACTGACGATGTTTCGCCAACCAATCTATATGACCTTCAACCCATTCACATTGCATAAATAGGAGAGGGGTCAGAGGTTCTGCCAAGCTCTCTGATTAAAACTGTTTTGTCATGTCGCACCGACAGCGAAATGTTTGCAGAAACGTATAACAGCTCACATTTGATGAGAGTTTGTCTAATCCTACTGGCACAGTCTTTTGATCCCAAGTTCTTGTGTTGTTTTCGACAGCATCGAAACACTTTGATGGTGATGAAAGTTGCCAGTGTTTATTCTGTTTCCTGGACAAAGAAAGTAACATATCAGATAATCGTGCTGTAAGATCAATCCTTCAGATCCAGCAAGAAATTTCAATGACTTTTTTCTCGTAATAGCTCATGGAACTGAAGACAAGAGTACATGTATGGTAACCATAACACTATGGAGAATTCTCTGATGATACTCACGTCAAGTCAAATATTATGTTTCTCATCATGTTTCTCTTTGTATTATTCAGCAATGGGTTAATCATTCTCAGACCTACCTCAAATCCAAGTTCTTATTCGTACAATAATCCTTCATCAGGTTAGTCCAGCCTATTCGAGTTGAATGAATTCAAGTACCTTTCATTTTGTGATTGAGATCTATTTTGTAATTCCATGAAGTCTTTCCTGATGCTTACAACCTCCAAAGTTTCAAGAAAAATTCCAACACCTTCCTTCTCTCCCAAAATTCCACAGCTGGCTGACACGATGTTCCTCGAACATTATAGGTTTCCCTTTCGCGTTGTCCACAGATGAAAAAAAAAAATTGAGCTTCAGCCTTTTGATAGTTAAGGCTAGACTTCTTCATCAGTTTCTATGTAATTATCCACTATGTAATGTTTTTTGAGGTAATGAAAGACGTTTAATATTATTACTCGATGTTGACTACTGCTCAAGTCTGATAAGGTATGAACATTCTTTATTCCCACCATTGCCTTAGAGGGATTTATAGTATCTGTGATGAAAATTAATTTCATTTTATGTCAATTCCAGGGCCATTTTCAGGTTTACGATTGCGTTAAGGTGACAATAAAAGTGAGGTTCGACTTGTTTGTCTGTTGTCTCATGGAGTTACTATCGAAATAGGAAAGACTATTGAATCAGTTGTTCACTCTACCAAATGGGTGTGCTTCTTCGGAGGGAGATACCTACAGTTGTTTTCCGTTAATATATTCGTTGGGAGTATAGGCAACTTGGCAAGCTACGAATCAAATTGAAAATTGAATTAAATTTCCTCCGACAATATAGTTTCATCATGAATACACGGATACTCAATTATCGTTCCATATCTTCGAGGCAGTCGCTGAGATATTCGCATCCAAGATTCGCATACGAATATGTTCGATTTTGCATTGGAAAATGATACTTCTGGAATGTTTGTAGGTAGTTTGAATAATCCTCTGATCTTGACTCTGGCTAACTTCACCTGAGTTTTCAAACTGTTGCGACAGTTATAAGAAGGGGCTTCGAGGTAACATTAGATTGAAAACTGATCTCATTTTGAAGTTCTGATTTTGGAATTATCGTGTTTCTATTCTATTCTCAAAAACGAAAAATTATTTTTAACATTTTCTTCAAAGAGCAACTTCAACATTCAGGATTATAAAACTAATAGCAGATGATCCTGTAAGGAAAATAATCACAATGAGTGTCCGAGACTGTTCCCAGGTATTTGAATTTCAAATTCAAATTTCAAATTTAGAGCTAGTTGAATTTATTTTTCAATCCGATGTCACCCCAGAGGTTCTCCTAACAACTGCTTGCCAACTGAAATAGCTTGTCGTTGTTTTTCACGGCCAACTTTATTTTGTTGAACGAATGACCGTATTTCGTCAATTTTCAATCGTATTTCAAATTTCAAAAACAGAAAATTTTGCACACATAATATGCATTCAATCCAATTAAAACTTGGATGATCTTCTTGAAGAAATAAATAAAGTGTTGAAATCTTGGTTAGATGTGGAAAGAATATACTCTTGCATAATTACGATGGTTGAGTTAACATGTCAGATAACTGGCATTCTGTTCACTTTTTTTTTCTCGAAGATTAGATCTGACTGGGCAAGTTTGATCTAGGGAACTATGGAAATATTTTCGCGATTATTTGAGGAAAAAAACTAGGAATAATATGTGTGTATAAGAACATATCTACTATTTTCTTGCTCTCTCCAAGAATAGTGTTTTATGGAAAAGTACATCCAGACATGCCTCAAACAACTTTTCCACTCTCAGATATCGATTTTCCGATAATTTCAATCCACAGTACGACCCCATAATGAATCATCTTGCACATCCATATCAGTAAACATGGCAATCGTCCCTCTTCGCTCATCCCTTAGAATACTAGCCATAACTTTCTAATCTCTTCCGCGCTCGTGAAACGTGTTAATGGAATGTCATAGATTCCGGAAGTGCTCTAGGGTCTTATATAATACGCAACGGAACAATGTATATTCATGATTTATTCATTCATTTGAATATCGAGACTTGCTAGCTCGAAGTACAGATAACGTCTTAAGTAAGTGTGGAACAGTGCATGAAAATCGCCCTTATGGGACTATTTTGTTGAAAGCTTCGAAAAACTGGAAAGAACACTCCAAGAGACTTATTCGTCGTCAGCCATTTTTCATCTCGCGATGAACACTCGGTAACCGAAACCCTTCAACTATACAAAACATTTTCGCTTCGTCATTTTTTGTCACCACGACCTCGACACACACCAGTGAGGAAAAAGAGCCTAATATCCAAGATTTTTCCGAGAAATACGTCGTTTATCAGGCCGACCTTGTCTTGTCTCTACAAAGAGATCCTGCGGCGAAAATTGATTGATCAGATCGAATTCGAGATGGAGCGAAACGAGATAAGATTAATTATGATATAAGGACTTGGCTTCCAGCTTCCAGACAGTCGTTCGCAGAAAAGAGCACCCCATTCGAGGTTCGACTTATTACCATTTCGTCTGAGATTAGCCATTCCTGATTGTCCCAAGGATTTCCCAGGTGACAGATCACAGACTCCAGTGTCTGGACCGATTCCACCAATGGTTGATTTTATCCATTCACCATACCTTGTGGTCAAGATGAGTTTATCTCTATCGTGTGGATACCTGAAGAGGCGACAGTTCCTTGAGGAGATCAACTAAATCAATCAACTGAAGTCTCAGAAAGTTAGTTTTGTCTCCCTTCCTGCTGAAGATTCAAGCTTGAGTTTTCTCTACTAGATTTTCAGATCCCCGATCCAAATTCTTGCTAAACTTGATGACATTGAAGAAACTTGATTGTAAATGACGAAGTTATTGCTGTAAGTACATCAACGGAAACGTTTATATTGTATCTTAGATCCTGTGACCATATATTTAGTTTCAGCAGCACTGATTCTGAGCTCTTCAGTATATAACCAATCATATAATATAGTTCGTTCACTATTAATAATCATGTTCATAATGATTCCACTGAAGTTTTTATCAGATACTGATATGAGCATGGTATCCACACGAAATAGACATCTCAGTATAATAATTCCTCTCGAATTCGTACCAATTACTCCTCTTTATCTGATATTTGGCATGGAAGCGCGCGTATTTTCGGATATATTTATTACAAGATTTGAAAACGTAATCTCTATCCATCACTTCCACTCGACTGAGCCGGAGCGATTCCACCCCAGCCCCCGCTATCTATGGAAAGTTCAATTTCACCCCAAATTTAACAGACGCCCTTGCATTCCCCACCCCTTTGCTCCACTTCGAATATTTTATAATCAATTTGCCGGCGACGACGAGAAGGTTTTAGTGACAGCAAACTATCGATGGTTTTTTCACCACTATCGATAGTATTATCGGCGAGAAAATTTTCAATTGATCGATTGGATTAATTGAGGGATACATCGACGTTTAATATCGATAGATGATAAGTTGAAAGTGATTTTTCAATCAATTCTTCGAAGCTCGGATGGCGCAATTGGAACTATTGTTGGTTTATAAATTTATCAATGCCATTGATTGACTTGGCTCGATGTTAATCTGGTTTGGGCTTTGGAAATCATTGTCGTTGTTTATTTAGTGAATTGAAAATAATGGCATCACCTCGTATATGTGTATACATCGAACTGTTTGTGGAATACATTCGAATGTAAGCTTTAGGGAATAGCAATAGTGAGAAAAAATGCTGACCCTGTATTCACATTATCGTCATTTCCAACATCGATTTGGCCTTGTCAATTACTTTTTGCCCATGTTTTTTTTTTCGCCCTCCCATCTGAAAGTATAATATTTCTCTTTGGTTTCATGGAACGACAGGCGTATTATCAATCAAAATCCCTGGACAAAAAAAATTCGTTTCATTAGGATTTCCAAACTCGCAAACATCAAATTAACAGCCTAAATCAATATTCATAGAAGTTTGATGGAAAGTTTCAACAGGATAATGAAAATGCACGAGTATAGTTGGAAAATACAGGATGATAGACGAAAAACGCCCCAATTAGTAGCGCCGATTTTCTATTCGAGTACTAAAAGTGCTACTACACTATCAATTTTTCTACAACTTCAACCACAGTGAAAAAACATGTGTTGTAGTGAAAGTTTTCCAAAGTTTAATGTTTCATTTTGGGATTCACGAAGTGTTGGAGGTATTTGAAAGTTTCTGTCATTTTGGTGTTTCAGATGATTGAACTCCTCCTGGATATAGATATGTTCTGTATTGGTCGGAAAATTGTATCGATTCTATCGTGAAGTTGAGTTCTTCTAGATATCTTTTTATTCTTTCACAAACTGTCTCTTCGAAGGGAAATTGAAAGTTGGCTTTTCGTCAGAAGAAGTCAATTTGCTATGAAACCAACTCTGAACGGGACCGAGAAAGATGGTGAGGCTTCCCACCTCTTTTTTGTTGGAAAATCGTATAAGTGCAAAATCACCTAAACTACTCGCGAATATTATACAGACCAGCTTCGCTACTCGTATGGAAAGTGAAGGGCATAAATATAATCTGTATAGTTATTCGGAAAAATGGAAAATTCTCGATGGCTTTGCCAGGAGAATCGTTTCCACCTCGGCGCGAATTTCCTTCGCATAATCGAAGGTATCGCGTGGAAATTCACTTACACGTACGTCGGATGATTCAGACCACGATTGACCGTGATTTTAAGAAGAAAAACGTGTGGCAAAACATCGAACGCTCGATGTTTACACGAAGCAATCTTGTCTGGATGTTTTCACTTAGTTTATTACCTGTTTTTATGAGATCGTGCTTTTTTTGGCCGCATAAAAAGTTTTTACGGTTTCCATTGGAGTTTTTCGCGAGTTCTGCTACCTGATTTTCATGGAGAATGTAGGCATACGGCGTGTTGAATTATTCCGAATAGTTAGGCAATGATGATTTGTTCATGCGCGACGAAGATTTTCTATGGTAATAAGTGATTTCTAACTGAAACTAGTGTATTATTTGGACTTGAAGGCACGAAAAATCCTACAAAAAAGTCAATGATTTTTCCAACTTTCATTATGGTCGTTTTTTTCCAAAACTCTGTATTTTGAAATTCTGAAAAAAGTCATATAGACTATTTCGGATACGTAGATAACGGAACTGTGATCGAAAAAACTCAATTCGTGGAGGTAACTTGGTAATTCCAATCCGAACTGCTTATTTTGGCAGAAAAAGCACAAAGTTGACTTTGACGCGCCATATCTCCGAAACGGTTAGACTTACAGATGAGATCGACCCACCAATCGATTTTTTAGACATTTTTCTACATGAAAGGGAGAATTCAGCACGATCAGATGAACAATAAGAATTTTCGTTCATGGTCGAAAACTCCATGTACAGTTTTTCCGATTATAAGTATGGTCGATTTTTCCAAAATTCTAAAAGTTATTTCAAAATTCTGGAAAAAATCACATTGACTATTTCAAATATGTAGATAACGAAACTGTAAGCGAAAGATCTCAATTCGTGAAAGTTACTTGATAATTTCAATCGGAAGTGCTTATTTTGGCAGAAAAAGCACAAAGTTGATTTTGACGCGTCATATCGCCGGAACTGTCAGATTTACAGATGAGATCGACTCACCAATCGATTTTTCAGACATTTTTCTACTCTTTAGGGAAAATTCAGCACGATCAGATAACAAATGAAAATTTTAGTTTATGGTCGAAAAATCCATGTACAGTTTTTGCGACTATCAGTATGGTCGATATTCCCAAAATTCTAAAAGTCATTTCAAAATTCTGAAAAAAATCATATTGACTATTTCGAATACGTAGAATACGAAATTGTAATCGAAATAACCCGATTCGTGGAGGTAACTTGGTAATTCCAATCCGAACTGCTTATTTTGGCAGAAAAAGTACAAAGTTGACTTTGACGCGCCAAATCTCCGAAACGGTTAGACTTACAGATGAGATCGACCCACCAATCGATTTTTTACACATTTTTCCACAAGAGAGGATGAATGGAAATAGAAAAATGGAAATTTTCTTTCATGGTCGAAAATTCCATGTACAGTTTTTGCGACTATCAGTATGGTCGATTTTTCCAAAATTCTAAAAGTTATTTTAAAATTCTGAAAAAAATCATATCGACTATGTCGAATACGTACATGATGAAACTGTAATCGAAAAAACACAATTCGAAAAGGTAACTTGGTAATTTCAATCGGAAGTGCTTATTTTGGCAGAAAAAGCACAAATTTGACTTTGACGCGCCATATCTCCGAAACGGTTATACTTACAGATGAGATCCCATTCAGATGATTTCTTACTAGGAAGGAGAAAACCAGCTGCTTCTAAGATGAACAGGTGTTTTGTTCGGGGATATCAGCAAGGTAGGTCGTATTCCTAGCCACTTCCGATAGGAAATGTACTAGCCGTTGTATGATCCCAGAATGGCTGGTTGAATGGATCGCAGCCGCAGCTTGCGCAGACTTTTCAGGCCAATTTGCATGCATTTCGATGGGAAAGTGGTTTTCCGATTCCTCGGATGAAAATAAAACGGCGAAGGAGATCGCGCGAATCGGAATTTTCCGCAGGAAAATTAGCGACCGACGCGAAATACAAAAAATTGAAATTGAAATTTTGACGTTCATGTCATCAACATTCGAGTCAACATTGTTGTAGTTGTTCGTGTGGTTTTTCTGTGTCATTTATCACTGCGATTATCAACTGAGATTTTAAGAAATATGGCAGGTTATTCGTTCTCTGAACAAACTGATATGCTTCTAATGCTTGGCGAGTGCTTCGGAAATGCAAATGCTGCTGAAATATCGTTATACCGATGAATCTCGCGATGAATAAAATCAATCTGCAGATATCATGTAACTACAAAAACTCAAATATCTCACGAACGGCTCAATTTTTTGTATTTGAATAAGAGTACCTTTTTCATGTAATTTTCTTCGCTCCATCGAATGCTCCTGTTTTTTCACCGAAAATAATACAGGGAAAAAAGTTTTCTACAAAAAATCATGACTCACCCTCTGAAAACACCCTTTATAACAATATCAGAAATGTGGAAGTGTGACGAAAAAATGTATTTTGACAACATACATTCATGCACAAATATTCAATTGGGTGGCTTTCATCGTTCAGAAGTTATGCGGAGAAATTATTTTAATTTTAACAACTTTGGAAGGATATATCTCCCTTAATATGCATTTTGGGCCATGAGTTTAATCATCAAACTACACTTATTTTTCAATGTTCTATCACCCCCAGAAAGCTCGGTACACATTTTTGACTCACCCTGTATATCTTCAATTTCATTACTTTACCTGACATAACGATGAATGAAGACAATGTGATATAAGTTATACAGGGTGTCCTGAAAATAGTGTACAATACTTCATAATGATGCAATTTTGTGTACTCACCTAGTATTAATACCGTAACAAATTTTCAAATTGATTCTACCCATGGAATTCTGTATGTTCTCTTTATGTATGAAACTATGAATTTTCATATTCTGTAGTCAAATCGCAAATAGCACAGGCAAAGTTAGGGCTAGAAATATCTTTGACCGGCCCTGTTCGAAAACCCCCGAATAGTTTATTTTGGTCTACTTTTGTTTACATTTTCAAATTTAGCTCGAAACTCAAGGTACGAACACAAAATTGCATTATTTTATATACCAAACCTTTTCGGAAAAATTATTTACGAAAAGGTGGTAAAGTATTGCAGCCTATTTTCGGAACACCCCGTATACAATAAATCAGATTTCACGTGTACCCCATTTCTATCTATCTTCAGTTCGATAGTTTACAGGGTGTGCTGTTCGATATGAACATCTCATAAAAATGTCCATCATGTATACAGGGTTCGTCAATCTCAGTGTCCTATAAGAAGAGGCTTTATGAAATATTGGGATCATACGTAGTTTCAGAGACGCATTTGTTTTCATTGTTGAAAGTAATCTGTGGATTGCGAAACCGATATCGTATGGAAACTAGTGGAGGACATCTTTCACAAAGAATATCGATTACGAAAAATCTGAAACGAATATTTTTTTCATTTTTACAGATTTCCGGGATTTTCTCTCCTCCGTTCCTAAAAATCTCCGATGAAGGGATGACCCCGGAAAAAAACAATTGAGCTTGATAAGAACCAACAGAAATATACAGTGTGTCCTATAGAGAATGAAAATAGAGCATATGCGCTTACATATGATGTTGAGATTTCAGGAACCAATCTCATTCAATTCCCATTTCGTCATTGTCATTTTCGTATGCACGTGATGAGTAGTTTTCGAGGTTTATCACGCATCATAGTCGCTTCCGTAACGATGCAAGTGTATGGAGAGAGGAAAGCAAAAACCGACTGGGAATACTTTCACTTTTATCGTTATGTCTGCTTGTAAAATGGAAACCGCTATAGTTCTAAAACGGTTTTTGAGGTATGTCTTTACGGTCGAATTTCAACAATAACTGTTATTCTCAGACGTGATATCGCTAGCGAAATATAGGGTGGTTGCTCACTTCTTTTATTTCTCGAAGGAAGTAGATCCGAGTTGAGAATTTGAGTGAAAGCTGAAGGAGATAAAGAGATCTCTGTTATTATTTTTTATGCAGGATAAGGATCCTATTTCGGACGCCCTGTACAGTCCGCAGGTTCCTGACTCGCATTGTATCGTAGTCAAATTCCGAAGACGCAAACTTCCTGGGATGAAATAAAGCTAGAGAGAAATGAAAAACTTTTTCCGCCTCAAGACGTGCTTATTGTGAAAATACAATGCGATGCCAAACTTTTTGAATGTTCGTGGGATGTTTCGACCCCTCGAAAAGGGTGTAGACCTTCCCCAACTGTCGATGAATAATCCCAGGAGATTTTCGTTCCTCCAAATCCTGACAGATTAACTGTCGAATATTGGTGAATCTTGCGAATCTTTTCTCGTGGATCTTGATACATTCTCAGAAAACTCCCGTTCTTTGATGTATTCACAAGTACTAGAGTAATGATGTGGATATCTTTTGTCTAAGCCTGCAAAGTCAATTTAGAATAGCTGCCTCATAGAATAGTTGATCAGAACGAGTTTCTGAAAAACGTAATTGAGTAGGCTTTAACCAAATCCATTCTCAAAACCCATTACTTGTCTTAGGAAAAACGATTTTAAATGTAAAAGTTTTCATACAACCGCACGGAATGAATGACAGTTATGCATGACGCAGCTGTCAAACGATAGGTCCGCTAACGCCATCTATCGGAAGTAATCGAAAGTTCCATTCAATTCGCATGGAAAATTATAAAATTGAATAATTTCGTCAGCTGTTCCTCTGAGTATTTCCTAATTTTCTTTTTTCCCTAAATGCCCCGGTATTGATTCGAATAAATTCGAATTTCATCTCCCCCCCACCACCCCTTGAGTGAGCCCCTGAATAATCCACACGCTACTCTGGATTTTCCTCCTTCTTTTCAATATATCACGTAGAGTGATGAAGTTGGTGACCATATGTTCTTCGAGAACGGTCGTAAAACTAGGTCCAGTTTTAGGGGTAAAAAAGTTACATCGATATTTCTGCAGGTCGAAATGAGAACTTTCCTCAGAATAATGTAGGTCATCGATAAGAAAAAATAATATTCCCAACATGTGGAGAAGCTCTCCAATATAAAACGTCAATCGATCTATGAATCGAAGCTTTATTTCATATTTTTAGACTAATTTCGAATTTGGTTCTGATTTAGAAGTCTTAAATACGTCCCGTGAAGGATATTGAATCAACGTCAGTTCCTATACGTTACAGAAATGATTGTTTTAGGGCGTCATAAGAACATTTCTTCTGTAACGCTCTCAATACGTAGCTGATGGATTTCTTGCATACTTTGTATAGGAAACATTTTCCAGAGCGTATAGATATCGTTTGGTGAGAAAATCCAGAATGGAAGAGATTTCGTGAAATTGGGACGTGTAGGACGTACGAGAGAGGTTTTATTCGAGACGTCTTGGGAAAGATCTATTAGGGATATTATAGGTTATATTTTCCAAACATATTCCACTGAGGTTTGCATCACATGTATTCTCTAGGACATACCATGAACGTTTTATCCAGAACATTTAAAGAACAGGTCACCGAGATATCATCAGAATGTAGAGAGTTTTTTGCTAAAGTTTGCTCAGCACAACAAGAATAGTCTCACAACATCAAAGAGAATAATTATTGTGTATATATTTGTCTGGGGAGTATAGAAAACGTTTTATCCAAGACGTCTAGAGAATGATCAATCAAAGACAATCTGGATTATTATACAGGGTGAGTCAAAAATGTGTACCGAGCTTTCTGGGGGTCATAGAACATTGAAAAATAAGTGTAGTTTGATGATTAAACTCATGGCCCAAAATGCATATTAAGGGAGATATATCCTTCCAAAGTTGATGAAATTAAAATAATTTCTCCGCATAACTTCTGAACGATGAAAGCCACCCGATTGAAATTTTGTGCATGAATGTATGTTGTCAAAATACATTTTTTCGTCACACTTCCACATTTCTGATATTGTTATAAAGGGTGTTTTCAGAGGGTGAGTCATGATTTTTTGTGGAAAACTTTTTTCCCTGTATTATTTTCGGTGAAAAAACAGGAGCATTCGATGGAGCGAAGAGAATTACATGAAAAAGGTACTCTTATTGAAATACAAAAAATTGAGCCGTTCGTGAGATATTTGAGTTTTTGTAGTTACATGATATCAGCAGATTGATTTTTTTCATCGCGAGATTCATCGGTAACAATATTTTAGCAGGCCATGATGAATAATTTTGTTCTCAATTTTGACGTTCATGTCATCAAGTCATTCGAGTCAACATTGTTGTAGTCGATTTGTTCGTGTGGTTTTTCTGTATCATTTATCACTGCGATTATCAACTGAGATTTTAAGAAATATGGCAGGTTATTCGTTCTCTGAACAAACTGATATGCTTCTAATGCTTGGCGAGTGCTTCGGAAATGCAAATGCTGCTGCAAATATCGTTATACCGATGAATCTCGCGATGAATAAAATCTGCTGATATCATGTAACTACAAAAATTCAAATATCTCACGAACGGCTCAATTTTTTGTATTTGAATAAGAGTACCTTTTTCATGTAATTTCGCTCCATCAAATGCTCCTATTTTTTCTCCGAAAATAATACAGGGAAAAAAGTTTTCTACAAAAAATCATGACTCACCCTCTGAAAACACCCTTCATAACAATATCAGAAATGTGAAGTGTGACGAAAAAATGTATTTTGACAACATACATTCATGCACAAAATTTCAATCAGGTGGCTTTCATCGTTCAGAAGTTATGCGGAGAAATTATTTTAATTTTATCAACTTTAATATGCATTTTGGGCCATGAGTTTAATCATCAAACTACACTTATTTTCCAATGGTCTATCACCCCCAGAAAGCTCGGTACACATTTTTGACTCACCCTGTATATCTAACTGAAGTTTAGTTCATTTCGAACGTTTCATTGAACATCAACTTTCTTACCTATATATAACTTCGGGTTGAAAACGCCCTGATAACGTTCAAATCGAGTGAAACAGTATACTCACGGACGAAAATGTTGGACATCAAAGTCGCTGGCAAACAGAAGACGACGACCAGTATATCGGCGACGGCAAGATTGACGATGAAAAAATTGGTGACCGTCCGCATACGGGGCGATCTGAAAACCACGGCGATCACGAAAAAATTGCCGACCAATCCGAGAGCGAAAACCAGCAGATAGGCCACGCAATAGACGCTAGTCATGGCGATGGAATGTCGGTAGAAAAGTTCCGGCAGAAACTCCTCCTCGGTGGCGTTCATGGTGGCGTTTCGCAGCGAGACGACGTCGAATATGACGTCGGGCACGTCGTTTTCGTCTCTCGGTCTGTTCAGATATTCTGTGGCTAACATCTCGTCTGGGCCGATTCACATATTTTCCGGTCGGAAATCGCGTGTGCGTCGGAACGCTCGACGCTCGAGCGTCTGGCACGGAACGCGGGCGTCGTGAGAATGCGGCCAGACGTCGCGACGATGGTCGGCATCGCGTTGCAGGCCGGAGAGCGGTGCATGTCGGCGTATGCGCCGTACGGAGCGCCGATAGGGGGTAATCGAGCGCGAGTTGATGACTGTACTTTTTCTACAACCATTTTTTTCTTTGAAACAATCTTTCCATTTCTGAAGGACATTGAGGACTGTATGAGGAGTGATTTTTTAGCTGCTACAGCAAGAATACTGTTCCTAGTGGGAGTTGAGGACTATACTTTTTCTACGACTATTTCTTTCAACAATGCGATTTATTTGATTTTTGTGAAGCTACAGCAAGAATGATAATTGGATCGAGTGCGAAACAGGGGTGAGTTGGGGACTGTACTTTTTCTACGACTTTTATTTCAATGCTGTGATTTTTATAATTGCGAAGGAGCTACAGCAAGACTCGATCTTTTTACTTTTGAAGCAGCTACATCAAAAATACTGTTTCGAGTGCGTGCCAAGGACTGTACTTTTTCTACGATTATTCTTTTCAATATCGTGGTTCTCATACTTAAGAAACAGCTAGAGCAATAATACCAACTGTTTCGATCGGATGTCAGGGACTGTACTTTTTCTACGACCATTTTTTTTCTGTAAAGCAATCTTTCCATTTCGGAAGGACATTGAGGAATGTATGAAGTGTGATTTTTTATCCATCAAGCAGGTACAGCAAGAATACTGTTCCTAGTGGGAGTTGAGGACTATACTTTTTCTACGACTATTTCTTTCAACAATGCGATTTATTTGATTTTTGTGAAGCTACAGCAAGAATGATAATTGGATCGAGTGCGAAACAGGGGTGAGTTGGGGACTGTACTTTTTCTACGACTTTTATTTCAATGCCGTGATTTTTATAATTTCGAAGGAGCTACAGCAAGACGCGATCTTTTTACTTTTGAAGCAGCTACATCAAAAATACTGTTTCGAGTGCGTGCCAGGGACTGTACTTTTTCTACGATTATTCTTTTCAATATCGTGGTTCTCATACTTAAGAAACAGCTAGAGCAATAATACCAACTGTTTCGATCGGATGTCAGGGACTGTACTTTTTCTACGACTTTTTTCCCAATTACGATGTTTTTTTTTTAATTTTTGGAGGAGCTACAACAAGACTACTAACTTTTCGAGCGCGAGTTGATGACTATACTTTTTCTACAATCATTTTTTCTCTGTAAAGCAATCATTCCATTTCTGAAGAACATTGAGGACTGTATGAGGTGTGATTTTTTATTTATGAAGCTGGTACAGCAAGAATACTGTTCCTAGTGGGAGTTGAGGACTGTACTTTTTCTACGACTATTTCTTTCAACAATGCGATTTTTGTGAAGCTACAGCAAGAATAATAATTGGATCGAGTGCGAAACAGGGGTGAGTTGGGGACTGTACTTTTTCTACAACTTTTATTTCAATGCCGTGATTTTTATAACAGATTTTTAGCTCCAGCAAGACTCGATCTTTTTACTTTTGAAGCAGCTACATCAAAAATACTGTTTCGAGTGCGTGCCAGGGACTGTACTTTTTCTTCGATTATTCTTTAAAATATCGTGGTTCTTATACTTGAGAAACAGCTAGAGCAATAATACCAACTGTTTCGATCGGAAGTCAGGGACTGTACTTTTTCTATGACTTTTTACCCATGACGATGTTTTTTTTTTTAATTTTGAATTGAGCTACAGCAAGAATACTAATTTTTCGAGCACGAGTTAGTGACTTTACTTTTTCCACGATTTTTTCAATGGGATGAGATGAGCTTTAATCAACATATTTCGATCGTGAGTTGGCAGGTATAATTTTTGTTGGAAGACTATTTTTTAAGTTAGTGGTGATGTTTTTCCTTCTGAAACAGCTGTATCAACAATAATCAATAAATGGTGTTGGAAAAAATTGTATTCATTCCTCACTACGAGTGTATTTTGAGCAAATGCTTCTTGTTTCTCATTCCAGTACATTTCAATCGACGTACACATGAACCGAATCCAATTTTCAATCGTGTTCCTCACGTTATCCACTTCATTTAACTTAATTTCTCAACTCCTCATGCAGACAATGGAGGTCCAAAAAGAGTCGAGCCCGAGATCGATCACCCCGATTTTTTTCCTTCGACCCTCCTCCACCGACAAGTATTAGCCGAAATAAATCCGGTATAGGTGGACAACCTCATAGTTGTCTCTGTAAATAAGACCGTCGACTTCCTCCTTCTCTTCCCTATATCGATCGAGGGATTACTCCGAAATCCAAATAAACCGAGGATATCAATCGGAGGATTGGAGATCCACTCCGGAAAATTCTCAGACGAACTGACACTGACAACGTCTATTTCGGTAAGTTGAGCTAGGTCAGCACTTTGGAAGAATGGAGGTGTACACTACTATCGAATTTCCAACTGAAAGCAGCTCCAGTGATGCTTTCGAATACAAACATCAGGTAATGGCATCGCTCGGTAGGAGAAGAACTGCAAGTGTGAAGACACTAGAAGGTGACCGTTGGTGAGAAACTTGAGCTGGGAAAGTCTGGTGAATGCTCTTTGTGGTTTCTTTAGATCAGCCTGCTACATCCTACGGTGGTTGGATGAACATTGTAGTCGAAATGTTCTCCTGACTTTCATCAATAAATGAGATACTTCAGAAATCAACAATAAGGATTCTTGTCCTAGGGATAATCGTGAAAAAACTCGGCACGTACTTATACGAACTGTGACAGAGTCGTTTCGACCTTATTAGATCTCTTCCTCTGCTCATTCCGAGGTTGCTCCAAGTGGGTCTGTTAATATGATAGTTATTCCTCAGTCAGCTCCAAGTATGTTCCATTTTTCATGTTGAGGTGTTTCTGGATTTTAGATGATATTCAAGACTGCAGTGCCCCTTTAAAAATCTCGTTATTGCTCTGAGGCTTCCTTTGCTGAGGTTGATCAGTGTGTTTGATCTTGCTGCAGTCCTGGAAGTCTTTGCCATTGTGTTACTCCGAAAATATATCACTGTTTAGCCTAAACAGACACGAGCACAATCACCCTACCAGATTCGAAAACGTTCTGCTGTAGTTCATTCTGTATTTTTCTTTTTTTTTTGCGAGTTATTGGTATTGTTGAGACATGTTACTGTAACGTTGTATTGGGTATCATTTATTGTATTGTTACTTCCAATCCCTTGACGTTCACTACAGTTTGTTATGAATATCATGTACTGTAAGTACATCCATATATCTATCCATTCTGCAAATCGGCCAGGTGGTCGAGATGGTCGAGCGACATCATAGTAATGAAGAGGTCGTGGGTTCGATTCCTGGCTGGACGTTGAATTTGGGTTTTTTTTTCTATGCGCTGTACAATGTATATCATGAAGATCTACATAGAACTATCCCAAATGCCACAGTGGTTTGGATTCCACTTGTATAAACTGTAAATCCACGTCTCCTTCACTCGCACAAGCCCTTCGGGGATTCTGAGGGTTGCTTGGGCAACTAGGGAGATGAGTTAAAAAAATATATCTAGAAGGAAAAATAATTAAACTGTCATCAACCGAACTATTCGGCACCTCCCAACTTCCTAGAGAGACCAAGACGATGACTTTTGTCAACACCAGTATGGAAAAGAATATGAACGGTTGAAAATTTATTAGATTCAGTATGATGCTTCACCCTGTCTCCGTTCTTACGCATGGATCTTCCAGTCTGGCAGCCCCGCGGAATGATTTTGATAAGAACATTCTCGAAAAGTTGAACCCCTTGGCCTCATAGATAACCGATTATAGCGCTCCGGCGCCCCTTATCCTAATCGTATTTTTGATTCATACGGTGTCTGCAACAAGAAGCCCTCTCTCCTGTTTCTATCGGAACGTTCAACAACCCATCTTTGTGCGATGTTTTTTGCTGCAAGATAGCTCCAGAAGTCAAGAAGTTGAGTTCGATTTCCTTGTCGAATCAATTTTATGATAATTAACTTGACGTGGATTTTATCGTTTTGTATGTTTCTGGGAACTTCAAGACACGTGGAAACTGCGAATGGGGTTGTTACCACCGATGAAGGTTTAGGATAAGTTGATGAGTTGTGGAAGTTTTCGGCCAGTGACGTACCACAGTTGATCCCTGAATTTTTCGTTCGAAGTTCTGAGAAATAACTCAATTTTATTTTTGAATGTAACTCTTTGAGAAGTTTTCCAAATACAGACCACTTTTGTATTCAAGGTCTCGACATTACTTGGCAGGGTAGTGAACTGACTCATTATGTTTATCTTTCCAAATCCAGGAGAAAATGTCAAAAAAATCTTTCGAAACTCAGAATTTCTTCGAAAGCTCCCAAACAATTTCAAGATATTCGCAGCACATCGTCGGATCTACAGAGTGCTTGTAATAGATATTATCTGTCGTAAATATGAAAAATAGTTGATATTCCTGGAATTATTGATTTATCAGAAATATGCAACAAGCAAGGGTTGTCACTCATTGTCACTCAACTGTCAACTTTGACGCGTTTATTATAATTCAAGAAAAATTTCATCGATATGGGTTCCGAACATGAAAGTACAGATCCAGATATTAAACTTGAGGCAAATGAAAATGAAAAGCTCCATCAAAAACTGAAATTTTACGTACTGAATTCGAGTGAAATCGCATGAGCTGTTTAATATCCATTATGGAGTGAAGATTTGAAAATTGTAACTTTTTGCTCGACCATATCTACGCCACTGTTATCCAAGTCGTAAAGGCGTTGTTATCGCACGGTAAAATATGGAGTGGAAAACGTCCAATTATTGCTGTCTGGGAAAGATATTTCAATCTGAATATAAATCTAGTCGGAGTTGGATATTTTATTACTCCCTGGAAGTTATTTCAGGAGACGAATCTTTCAATCAAGTCTGACATCTTTTTTCAGCTGAAATCGAATCCTCGTATTCAATCAGTTTCGACAGTTTGTTTTTTTTTTTTTGTATACACAGTGTCCAAGATGGGAGAAGTTGCGCGATTGAAAGTCCAAAGAATTGGATTTCATAACTCTGTGACAGGATTTTTATATCTTGATATTAGATTCGAATAGCCCTTTTCATTGCGATCCCGAAAATATGCTACACACTATAGTTTTGACGCGTTTCGAGCTTATTTTGCCTATCATCAAGTAATTTTTTGAATACTCAGAGCTCGTCTATTTTGTCTACCTGGAATCGCTTGTGGTGGCATAAAATATGAGCACCGATGTTGTGGAGAAGTCTATAAATTCGTTAGTGTAGTATCACCGACTAAACGAATAGCTCTCCTATGAATAGAATCTGAGAGCTTCAGCTGATGTTTGGGTATTTAACTCCAAACATGTGAACAGTACCCCAGCAAAGGTCGAATATGCCCTTTGTAGATCCTGAGAACTTGTTGGGGTATGAAGTACCTCTTCGCACGGATCAGAAAACAGAGTTTTTGTGGATCAGTTCTCGCAATGGACCTCGCATGATCGTCCCATGAAAGAGGTTGGTCATGAAAGAAGATGGGACTGTCTTTTGTGGTGAATCGACCCGTTGATATACACTGAAAAGAGTACTGGCCCAACAGTTCCTTGAGGTACCCCAGACGGAGCTTCACGATATCGCATTGTGTTGTCACAATATTGATAAACATTGGTACGATCTGAATATTCCGTGAACAGCTTTGTCATATCATGTACGTTTTCCTAGTCCATTGAAGAACTCAGCGACATCTCTCGAAAATATCTTGCACTCGAAGAAATGAATCGATAGAGAAGTCTTGGAAATTCGGTGTGAATCTTGGCTAATATCGTCGTTTTCACGAACACGAATAGATGATTCCACGAGAGCTCGTGAGATGTCTCTGCATACACTAGTAGTTCATTGATTTTATTAGTTCATTCCAGCTTTTCAGTTTATCGATCCTGGGATCTAGATTTTAAACCAATGGATTTTCATCCTGTATATAGGAAACTGCTTATTTTACAGGTTTAGTCGCTATTTCTTGTTATGGGAGCTATTAAAAACGTTAGATGATAGGGTGTCTTGAAAAAAAAACTAAGAGAAAAAAATGGTATCTTTATAGGTGAATAAAATGGCGACCGTTCAATATGATTTCTGTTGTTGATTAACGGGAATTTGGTCGAAATGTTGAAGAAAACTAATTGTTAAATTGTAGACGTTTCGAAACTTTATTGTTTCATCTTCAGGACATAAATATCGTAATTTTGGTTCGAAAGATATTTTCTTGGTTCCATACTCTATCCCAACCTTGTATACAGGGTCTAGTTGAGATTGTGGAAAGTTGATAGTGAAAGTATCTTTGTCATAAAGAAAACACGACTTTTCAATCAACCGTTAGGAAATGTAGCATGTTCGAATGAATTACGCTCAAAGTGAGATTAGTTTACGGAAACATCAGGTAAGTGTTGGTCTTCAGGACGATCGACAAGCGGTCAGTTCCACTTTCGACCGGTGACAATGAAGAAGGTTCAAGTCATTCTTTTCTGTCAGACAAACAAGTTTTCGATTTTCGTCATTTTGATCTTGGAATTGTGCGTCTTAGTTGCCGGAAGAGGTTGGAGAAGAATAGACGGGATCGAACACCAGCTGCCGGAAGATGTTGTACAGAGCGATCGTCAGGAAGGGCATCCTCATAAATATAAAAGTAAGAGATCGATCGTATAGTTCGAGAGTGGCAGTTGGGTTGGAAGTTGTGGATTCTTGAACACCCTTTCAATAGCTGGCAGTTTTTATGGTCTAATTGCTAGAAAATAGTTTCTCATTGAACAACCCAAATTCACCCAATAGAATGCAAACCTCTCGTGTAAATATGAGTGATTATCGTATCGCTCTAGAATGAAGAAATACCTTTTCTCACTGCCTTGTTTCGACACTTCAATAGTCTTCTCAATGCATAATTTCTCGTATATTAATGAGCTTCATTTTTGTTTCGGTTAGTTAGTCAATTAGTTTTTCAAAGATTGGTATGCCTGCATGTAATGAATATTAGATAATCGACAGTTCGAACGTGGCTGTGACTCTCGCTAGCTGAGATCTACGTCAAACGAAGTAGGAAGAGAAAGGATAACCTATAAATGGTGCTAATTTACGCTGCGAAATCATTGAAATAATCAAATATTGGAATATAGGAAACAAAAATATTAGCAATGACGATCAGCAGATACTTTTTCTTTTTTATTTGGGAAAATATTGAGAAAATAGAAATACGAGTCGTTGAGACTATAATAGTTCATTGAAAGCTCCCAAAGTATGAGATAGCTAGAAATAATCACAGAATAGGTATCTGTAGAATCTGCTGATATTGTTTATTTCGAAAGAAATATCAGAAGTGGTGGAAATGTCAGAAATCTCCTGCATTCATCGAAATTCCAGGAATATTGTGTAGAGATTTTTTTTCATCTGTTGACAACACGAAAGGGAAACCTTTAATGCTCGAAGAACATCGTGTTAGCCAGCGGTGGAATTTTAGGAAAGAAACAGATCTTTAGCCTGACAGTTTTTTTTCTGACTAGAGCGATTCGATCTTTGTTGATTGAATATTTATGTATTTTTTTCGTGATGAATAAATTGATTTGATTTGATTTGAGTGTAGGGGTGACCAGCTTGAGCTCGTCTGGTTCGTTTAGTAGGAATTGCACGTGGTCGCATAATAGATGATGTACTTTGAAATTCATCTGACATACAAAAATTCACTGATCGAAAAGCTAATTTCACAAAAATCTTCAAACGTCTTTCGAGTTTACTAAACTTTCCGCTATTTAGTGTCAAATTACTGTCGACTGTCAGAAACGTATCATTTCTGCCAGTTCGAATATTTCGCCGAGAATCCCCTGAATAACTATCGAATCCCTACATTTCAATCCGACTGTCAATCTCATTGCCTGGAGTTTCCTGGTTCGAAAAAAAAACAACCCCTTTTCCCCGCCGCAGCCTACACCGATTCGAACATCCCCCGAGCCTACCGGCCCCCTAAGCTGGACATCCAGCACCTGGTGGACAACAACCCCGTGGCTGCCACCCTGCTGCTGGGGTCGCTGCTGCATCTGCCAGCGGGATATTCCGTCGCCAACCACCCCGAACTGCTGCCGGTGAACCCCTTTCTGGCGCTGCTGCTGTCCCAGTACGGCAGGTACTTGCCCCCCCACGGGGGCGGAGGCAGGGGGTTGTACGGCCACGCTGCCGCCAACAATTACCACAACAACAAGCCCTTCGGGGCGTACAAGATTTATGAGGATGGAGAAAAGAGATGAGACTCTGGGGTGGTAGTCATCAATCGATTGGAGAAGGTGTTTTTGGCGTCGGTAATCGTTCGGTTGGGATTCATATCGAATTCTTGAACACACTTCGCCATATTTTCATTCACTTTACGATGAGAATTTCTCGCAATCCAAGTGAATTTCGACATTGGAACTAGTGAAATCCTTCTGACTGTGGGTTGATCGAGGATTGATTTTTCTAGATTTCTTCTGAGATTTTCTCTCTTCGTTTCTAAAAAATATAATAGAAGTCATGATAATTATTTCAGAATGTTTTCAGTAGATTCAGATAACAATTCGATGACAAGTGTATGGGGGGTACAGTAAGGATGAAAGAACAGTTTCACCGATAAGTGAAAATCAGCTGAACTTACCCTAACTGAAGAGGGACAACAAATGGCCGATTGAAGTAATATTAAGATCATTAGAAGAGAAGACAACAACCAAAAACGTCTGCTTATCACTTAACATTTAACAACAAGTGACACTTCTGCTTCCCGCTCTTGTTCAAAACTGTATTGAGGTTATCTTTTACTGTACGAGAATATTGTCAGTGTTTTCAGGATTTTTGCGGATTACTCTAACCAGTTTTTAATGCTTTCGGCGTTTGGAATTTATTATTCAATTAATGAAAAGAAACGTCAGTATTTACAAAGCTCAAATGATTTTTGAATGTTGAATATTAAAAGTTTTCATAAAGCCACCATTAATGAAGAAACACTTAGTAACCAGAGTTGTCTGACAACTTGTCACTTTCCGGGGTCGAAACAACAAAACATTAAAAATTTTACAAAGGAAAATATATATAATTTGTGTTAAAAATGGGAGCGAATTGGTTCCCGAAACGTCCACTAAGATACGTAGAAGTTTTATTATTATTGAAAATAAATTTGTTCTTTCATTTTTTTTTGTAAAACGAGGTGTCACTGACAAATAGAGAATTTCCCTTTTGGGGCAGATCACAGATCTGTCCTCACTACAAATATATTGAAATAATTATAATAACTTCTATCTAACTTCTATAGAAAATCCCAGAAAAATCTAGGAAAATATTGTAATCTTGATTGTTTTCGAAAGAGATCATCTGACTGTGTTTGTATTGTTTGATTATATGTATCAATTAGAATTGCAACTCGACTATGATTATTTTCGATATACATATAGAGTTGAATGTGACTCAATCAACCTAACTGTTTCATATCCTGTACATATTGTGCACATATAATAAAGGCATTAATTAACAGTCTTTCATCTCAATCCATTCATTTGCTGCATATCCTAAGACGTCGTGATCACTGTCGAAAGATAGAACTGCGAAGTTTTCCACGAAGGAACACGGAACAACTGCCATGAAATAAACTCCGCATTTCGAGAACAAGGATAATAATAATTAGAACTCCACGTAGAACTCCACTCTGGAGAGTCTTCTCCAACAGTGCAACTCTCGTGCAAGTGTAGCTACGACTCCCACAGGAGCTGGTTTCAAGTTGTGTCGACCGAAGATCCAGACTTAGTTTTCGAAAAGCAGAATGATACAGGATGATTCAAATGAAATCGGAGGAAAACTAACAAGCATTGCTCCGCCCATGGATACATACTTCGATCATTGAACAGACTAGATAAGTAATCCACAGCCCTGGCAATACAGTTTGTTTGGAAGCAACATCTATAGTATCTACCTTTGTCTAAACAAGGATAGCAGGAGCTGATTCTCCCAGCACCAGTGCCGTGTTGTCAGAGGGGGTCGAATTTATTATTAATTCATGATGAAACCAAATTGAAAATCCGTAACAATTTCAGTAGTACTTTTCAGCATTTCTTGGTGGGAAAATGAACAATGACAAGACACTGTCGCAGCTGACCTATGGGTATAATCGATATAATCTAATCAATTCAATTCAAATTCATTTTTATCTGTTCCATTTGGGAAAATGCTTCAAAATCTCGAATGATACGACAATGGTAACTCACCTATGAAATGACGTGTTTTGATCGCCAGTTCAAATTGTCTTTAACACACCTCACAACGTCTCACCATTATATCAAATCACCAAAACAGGAAATAAACTGAGTTTCTGAGGAATTCTGAGTACACAAAACTAAACACAAGTTGAATAATATCGATAAATCAAAACGTAAATAATGACAGATACCAAACAAAGCAATAATCGCCGTTGACTGTCAATATCAAATGGCGGTGTTGCAACGTTGAGCAAAAAGTATTCATGATACCCATGCTGGTCCTCGAGCCCCCAAGAAAGTAAAATTGCTAAGTCTCAGAATGATGTAGCAATCTTCTATTAATCAGAACTGATTCATAATCGTCATGACCCAAATTTATTATTATATTTGTGCATTGAACTACATGAATTCATAAAGGACTTTAAATATTATGGACTATTTATCACTTTTTGATGATTGGATATGACAAAACTGGCGACGATTGGGTACTAATATTATGATAATTCTGGGAATTCATGTTAGCATCAGAATATTTGTTTTGTGATCCTTCTAGTGGGTTTGTTGTTCGGAGGATACATACATCTGGATCGATGCGGTGCAACCGAATCAGATCAGTCAGAGCTATATATAACCTAGGCGTTATCCTGCTGCTTTAATTGAGCTCGAATGATACTATACCTATGGGATGCACTAGAGTTGGTCGTTCTGGATGTTTTGGATGTCTCGAAGACTGTACCTCGGAGGAATTCTGATCTGTTTCATCACGAGTCGCACGTATTTCTGGATCGTGATGTTTCGTATTCGAGAAGAATCACGATGAACCGAATATGCGTTTTGAATTTTCAATTTTGAAACAGGAGAGGTCAGAAAGATAATGCCCGGAGGAAGAGGTGCCAGGAAATATTTCACAAGAGGATTATATATAGTTTTTCGTAGTGAGAGCTTCCGTTACGATGTCATTTTGAGGATCGGGAAGGAAGTGATCGCCTATCTTTCTACGATGTTCTCTTTTGAATGGAGTCTAAGGGATTCAGCGTATGTTGGGGGGCTGAACTCCAAACATGTGAACAGTACCGTCTGTAAGTTTTTCGAGGAGGTGGTACATTCATTTTTTTTGTGGGATTTTCTCTCCTCGTTTCTAAAAAAGGAAGTAGAAGTTATTGAAAATTATTTCAATATATTTGTAATAAGGGCAGATTTTTTGCCCCAAGATGTTACTGCGCTTGAAATTAAACCCTCAGATACCTAAAAGAGAAATTCTCTATTGGTCAGTGACACCTTGTTTTTGAAAAAAATGTTGGAAATACAAATATATTTAATAAGAATAAAACCTCTACTTATCTTTGTGGACGTTTCGGGAACGAATCTGCTCCAGTTCTCAACACAATTAGAACAGTTTTCTTTGCAAAATTTTTCAATGTTCAGTTGATTTTGATACTGAAAAGTGACAATTTGGCAGACGGAGAAATTCTGGTTATAATTCAATTCAATTCATATTCAATTTTCGGAAGTGGGTGCCAAGTCCTTTCTATATCAACTGAATATGAAAATGGAAAATTCGATATCAATTAATGAGAACACCTTGTAACCAGAATTTCTCCGTCTGCCAAATTGCCATTTGTCAGTGTCAAAACCAAATGCAAATTTTACAAATAAGGTGACTAGATGTTTTGTTTTTATCATAAATATATTTGTATTCCCAAATGTTTTGGAAAAACAAGGTGTCACTGACAAATAGAGAATTTCTCTTTTAGGTATCTGAAGGTTTAATCTCAAGCGCAGTGACATTTTGATCACGAAAACTGTCCTTACTACAAATATATTGAAATAATTTTTGATTAGTTAGAAACAAGGAGAGAAAATCCCATAAAAAGCAGAAAAATGAATGTGAACAGTACTCCAGGACAGGTCAAATCTGAGTTTTGTAGTATTTTCCAAAATCAAACAATTTTCTTCTCTCTTCAAATTATTCGTTCTACCAATTCCTTCCAGTGTTTTTGCTTCGAATTCAAGGTTTTTCTTAGCATTGAAACCGTTTTCTTCGTTTCCAGATTTCCTTCTGTGAATTTATAGACTGAATTCGTGGATTTGGACTCCACTTCTTCATTTGAATTCATATATTTTCAAATTCAGAGTTGCTTCCATGGGTTCAATACTTATTTCATTGAATTCGGATGTTCTTCTTCGAATTCAATTTCTTTCTTTGAATTCAGAGTGAAGAACTCTGGATTCCATTCCATACTTCCTTATACAGGGTGTCCTTAAAAGGTCTTTACAAAAAGCTACCACATATTCTTCAGACCAAAACAATTCGATACAAGCAAACTTACCTCAGTAAAAAGTTGCTTAGTTTGGGCGCTAGACGGCTCTGAAGTTGAAATTTTCAAATCGATTTTGCTTCATAACTTTTGAACGGCTCATGAGATTTTTTTCAAATTTGGTACGTTGGCATAGACTCATCGGGCAATGAAACTCATATCATAATCATAATGAATATCATTCCATGGGCGTAGAACTTGATTTTTTCAGTAAATAAACATCTAAAACTCCTACGCCAATGGAAAAAAATTAGTTTCAATATGAAATCTAAATTATTCAACTCATTCACTACAAAAAAGGTTCTCTTGACAAAAGTCGATTCCTCTCATGGTTTCGACAAAATTTTAATTTTAGTGATTTAGAGCATAATTAATAATAAAATGATTAACAGATATTTCATAAAAATTGTTCAAAATGTTCACCATTTTCACGTATACAAAGATTTATACGACGCAAAAAGTTGAGATGTACTTTTTGCATAGGTTATTTCTATTGAAAATAAGTAGCACTGGTTTTTTTTTCTGAAGACTATTATTATCTGCTCGAAAACAGTGATATTCACATTCTTGGTTTCCATAGTTTCATCTGTGTTGATTTGTCGAGTTTTATTGACGTTGATTGTTGATATCGGACTTTTCTGATTTATCATGGCCGTACAATACACCAATGAAGAATACACCGATATGTTATTGGTATTCGGATATTGTCAAGGAAATGGTCGAGAGAGTGTGAGGGTGTATTCGGCGAGGTTTCCAAATCGTCGCGTACCAAGCCACCCAACCTTTGCTGCAGTTGAGAGACGTCTTCGGGAGACCGGTCATTTTGCTCCTAGAACTGGTGATTATGGAAGACAGCGTTATGTAAGGATTCCCGAAGTCGAAGTAGAAATTTTAGACCGTATTGAAGAAAATCCAGAATTGAGTACTAGACGGATAAGTAATGAACTAGAAGTTTCTAGGAATGCCGTTCATGAAGTACTAAGAGAACAATTATTATACCCATACCACAAGACGCCAGTTCAAGATTTATTAATCCATGATTCACAAAGTCGTCTGATGTTTTGTAGGTTCATTAATTTGCAAAGAGAAATGAATCTGAACTTTGGAAAGAATATTTTGTTCACTGATGAAGCCTGTTTCACGAGAAGAGGAATAACTAATTTTCATAATGAACACGTTTATGCAATTGAAAATCCTCATTCCATTAAAATAAACCATTTTCAAGACGAATTCAAAATCAACGTTTGGGCTGGAATAATAGGAAATTTTATAATTGATCCTGTCATACTTCCACAAAGATTAACAGGAGACATGTATTTACAACATCTACGAAATACGTTGCCAAATTTGTTGGAAGATTTACCACTCCAACATCGGGTAGATATGTGGTTTATGCACGATGGAGCTCCACCACATTTTTCGGTGGATGTTAGGAATTTTTTAAACCAACAGTACCCAGACAGATGGATAGGTAGAGGTAATGATGCACCCGTGAATTGGCCACCACGTTCTCCAGACTTAACACCGATGGATTATTTTGTATGGGGTTATCTCAAGTCTACGGTTTACAAGACCCCTGTGAATACTGTAGAACAATTATGGCAACGTATCCAACAGGCGACGAATAATCTTACAGGCGATGAAGAAGTTATGCAAAGAGTACATTTCAACTTTTTGCGTCGTATAAATCTTTGTATACGTGAAAATGGTGAACATTTTGAACAATTTTTATGAAATATCTGTTAATCGTTTTATTATTAATTATGCTCTAAATCACTAAAATTAAAATTTTGTCGAAACCATGAGAGGAATCGACTTTTGTCAAGAGTACCTTTTTTGTAGTGAATGAGTTGAATAATTTAGATTTCATATTGAAACTAATTTTTTTCCATTGGCGTAGGAGTTTTAGATGTTTATTTACTGAAAAAATCAAGTTCTACGCCCATGGAATGATATTCATTATGATTATGATATGAGTTTCATTGCCCGATGAGTCTATGCCAACGTACCAAATTTGAAAAAAATCTCATGAGCCGTTCAAAAATTATGAAGCAAAATCGATTTGAAAATTTCAACTTCAGAGCCGTCTAGCGCCCAAACTAAGCAACTTTTTACTGGGGTAAGTTTGCTTGTATCGAATTGTTTTGGTCTGAAGAATATGTGGTAGCTTTTTGTAAAGACCTTTTAAGGACACCCTGTAGAATCCGAATCTTTTTGTTGGAATTCTCAAAAAATGCTTCGAGTCCAGACTTTCTTCTTTGAATGCAGACATCTTTTTCGTGATCCGGAAGTTTTCCGAAGAAAACTCCTTCGTATGATGACTTTTTCGTTTGTTCTTGAACTTCCTTCTTTTAAATTAGATCATTATGTTGTGAAATCGGACTATATCTTCGCATTGGATGAATTGAGGAGCGAGAATTTTTTTTATTTTAGTCAACACGATCGGAACATCCTTTCTCCCTCCATCCAGTTTTTGGAAAGAAGGAAAGTGTTTTTGTGAAGGTGTGAAGTTCATTTAAAAGTTTGAAGGTTGTAAGCATCGGAAAAAAAACTTCCTAGGCGAAGTATCGAATTTCATTTCTTTCACCAAATTTTGATTACTGGAAATCGATCATAGAGTTTGCCGAATGATTCTCGAAAAAAAATCATACGGTCTTCGTTTCAGCTAACGGTGGAATTTTGGGTCTTCGTCAATGTTGTACATACATCTTCTTCTACGACAAAACGGCCTCCCGAACCGACCGACCGACCGACAAACTATCGTAGCGCCTCTCGAACCGACCGCCAAACCTTCGGAAGCGCTCCGTCCTCCATCGTCAGTAGTAACGCGTCGATCGCCGCGAACGCCATGCCCGCTCGCGTCTGACTCCGACTTGCGCGCGACCACGAAGAAGACATGCCCTCGTCGGCCGGCAGCTGCTAGGGACATGAAGGCAGACGAAGGGCCCGGCCGGACGAGCCGGTTCAACCTCCACCTCAACGTGGTGATGTGCGTGGTGTGTCTGGTGAGTGTCGGCTCCTCGGTGTGGCGGGAGATCGGGTCCACGGCCAGGATGGACCTTCTGGAGGAGAGAGTGTTGGCGTTGGAAGGGAGGGACCTGGGGGTGGAGCGGTTCCGGAGGGAGGCGGTGGGGCACCTCAAGAGGCGGCTGGTGAGGGAGGCGGGCGCAGGGAGGCCAGCTAGAGACACGCCGGAGTGTGTTTGTCCTACAGGTGAGGGGTTTGCCGTCAGCTCCGGAAGGTTTTCGTTGCCAGACTGCAGAAGATGCGATGGTTTCCAACGTGTGGTCTTTGGATTGAAGTCGGAACTTGACACACGCTTTTGATTGAACACGGTACCTAGTTTCTATTTCGAGTTGGTGTTGGAGTTGGTTTCCATCGGAGGTCCTCGGACTGGATTGAGAGTTTGACGTTTAGAAGTCTTGCGAACTTTGTCAAAGTTCGACTTTACCAGTTCATCAATGAAGGCTTGTATGAATATCATCCTCTATTTCATCGAACGTTATTGGTGTAACAGTTTACTTTCCAACGGGAGGTGTTTAGACTTGTCGTTTGCTCAGTCTGGCTTGATGTCCAGATGGAATAGAAGTTTGGGAAAAAGTTGCATTCCTGGATTCACCATCAGCGTGAGCTGATAGTCATTGCCGATGAAGGAAGTTGTGGGCATTTCGCACATGGAATCTTGAGGGGTGAAAGAGTTGCAAGATTCTGGAAATGACTCAGTTTGTACGTATGAAACATTCTCGGACGTCTCTGAGAATCTTCCGAATTATTTGGAATAACAGCGTCCACTTATGGATCACAGATTTGAGAAGACTTTGAGATTCTCTTGAAGAATTTGAGGATTCTGTGGAAGGAATCCTGAGCTGTCAATTTTGTTCAGCATTCCAATGCGGAATGTATTCATGATCTTTTGAATTGATCACAACATCTTCATGAAATGAATGAGGGTTGTTCAAACGGATCTTTTTCTTTCGAACTGTTGAGATATTTACATCATTTCATTCCCGATTTGACACAAATTAGCTGAATATAATATATTGATATTCAAAACTTGTGCCTTGTGAAAGACGCCTGCATTTACATAATGAAACTACTCTTCGAGAATCTAATAAATGAAATATCTTTCCCACAACAAAGCATCTGTTTTCATTCACATGAAGCAATGGATGTGATGTCTGTTGAATGTCTTTCCTATGATGGGTTCTATTCTTGGGTTTATCTAATTAATTTCAATGTATTTTCATGCATTAATAACTAATCATATGTTCAGATAGTTACTGTCGAAAGGTGTCGTATCTATCTTCAGTTGGCCCTGGCAGCCATATATTTTCAATGGCTGTCAATGGCAATTTATACTTCAAATTTCAAATCTCCAACTCAAAAGACAACTGAATTTTTCATTGTAGATCGATTTTATCGTCGACCAGTAAATCTATCTCGATCACTTGATTGATTATCCATTTCATGAAGCCAATCCAAGGTTCGAATATCGGCAGACGATCCGAACAAACGAGTTATTGAAACTTTCGTCGATCATATCGTGGTTAGTTTTTAGAATATGCTAGTTGAAGTTGTAAATGATGATTCTACTTCTCGCGTAGGATTTATCTCCTTTGGATAAAAATCTTAACTGCCTCTGAATATTGAATGATCAATCAAGCCAGTAGTGAATTCTAAGCTCGACGATAGTTTTTTGCCCGACGACACTATTGTCAACTACCGTTATACATTCTTATAAGGGACGATTGCTCCAACAAAGATTCTGTTGGTGTCATCAGTTTTAATGATGAGATGAGAAAGGCTTTGTTGAATCATTATTGCGTATTGATTTTTTTCACATTTGCACACTAACGATGGATAACGAATCCTCGATCTGAATGAGAGTCCATCGATTTTCTGTCGACGCACTCAACAATTTTTGACCACACGTTGGGCGCCAATTTTTCAGTCGTTCATCTATAAATGCAAGCCTTCATCATCATTCTTCCAGCTCCAATAATGATATGAAAACTCTGTCACACCAACCCCCTCACACTTCATAAACACATGGTTTTATTATTTTGAAAAAACGTTGGGCGCCAATTTCATCATCGTCCAGCGCTGATAATGATATGAAAATTCTGTGACGCATCGCACTGACCATAGATAATCGACCATCCCCCATCGTTCGGGCCATTAAACACCGATCGATTCCCCACAAAAACTCCTGACAATTTCAGAATCAGTGTTCCGTCACCAATATCCTTCGTCGAGGGGCGTGTTTTGTCGACCAGCAATCGAATATACAATGTACCGTCCGCAGACAACAATATATCGTCGATCGTTCATTTTTATCTGATTGCATGGCCCATAAAGCGGCTTAATAGAAAATTGATGATCAATTTCCGGTAAGCCACAAATCAATAGCTCTTACATGCACTGTGACCACCGGAGCTCCCGCTGTATATAGTCCGGCATGCGGTTTCGAATTGCACGGATCGCATGGGAATAATGATGATTTTAATCTCTTAAGTGGTAACGAACAGATACTTCATAGCTATCCTTTTATCACCATTAGTCCTGTGAACGGTTCAGTTTGCGCTCGATATATCTCCACTAGTGCGTCCTAGGAAAAAATCGCCTAAAATTTCTGTTCTTATTCTTATTTGCTATTGAAATATGCAATATGATTCAAGAAAGAAGACCCCAGATGAAATTCCAACACATTCCAAACTCTCCTATATGTGCTTGGCCACTGGTATACATATTTATAGTTTTTCATCTTGACCCCACGTCGGGCGCCAATTTTTGCAAACTATTTTTTTTTTCATAAAGCAATTCCATCAACGAATCCAAAGATAATTCTGACGATGACGAAGATTCCACATTCAGTTGGCAGAATCTGAGTTTACACTGCCGAGATAAATTTATGAAATCATCGTCATCACCGATAGATTTCGGAGTTATAGTTTTCCGTTGTGTGTGAATCATATTGTAACTCCATTCGAGCTTCATCTTCATGAATATTGTTGCTGGACGGGTCGTAAAAGAAACAAAATGTGCAGTCAAATATTTATCTTGCATGAATACCGATGTCGAAACAAGATATACGGTCAGAACTGTGTAAATAGTGGTGTTTCAGTTAGATGCATTATGTGAATGTTTGGGTAAATAGTAGAGTTGAGTCCCTGCTTTTACAGCTTCTCTATTTGCGAACGGTTCACAATTATTATATAATAACATTTTTATGTAGTGTCAATATTACTTTATAGCATTATCTGACTTTTGGCCCTATTCATCTCGTTGGTCGGGATTCAATTCATGGAAAAGCATATCTAATTGTTAGTTTTCTCCTTATTGAGTTGAAGTTGAAAAACAGGCTGAATCTTTATTTATTACATGAAGATGAGTTGCAGATAGTTCTGAATCATCACAGTTCACGCGCGATTCCTAGTAGACAAACCAGACGAGCTCAAGCTGGTCACCCCTACACTGTCAGGCTCGAGACCTGTCGAACATCGCTATACCAAGCATCATTCAACAATAGAACGGCAAAGTTGTGGGATTCTTCGCCTAGTGAAGTCTTTCCTGATGCTTACAACCTCCAAACTTTCGAGAAAAATTCCGACACCTTCCTTCTCTCCCAAAATTCCACTGATAGCTAACACGATGTTCCTCGAACATTATAGGTTTCCCTTTCGTGTTGTCCACAGATAAAAAAAATCACAATCATTTCATATGGTATGAAAAGGATTTTTAGAGAAAATCCCGACAGTCTCTTCCAGAGCCGTTCACGTTGATGAAATGGAAAAGATAAAAAAAAGGAAGGCGCTGTTATTGCGACATCCTGATGCGGTCCCCATTTCACACGAGAGTGAGAAAAGAAGGGGAGAGAAGGGAGAGGAGGGCATTTGTATCCCGGATATTGCAATCACGGTTGTTAATAGCGAGGAAGAGATCGCGATGGCTGGGGGACAAATGGCTCTATCCGGCCCTGTCACCATCCAGAGGTGGAATTCATTTGCGTTTGGTGTATTCACTTCTCATAAGCGTTTCGTTCGTTTCTTTCTTCTATTTCGACAAACTCAGTATGATCAAATGTATTCGGTGGATCAAACTTAGTACTCAAAATAGTAGAAACATGGGACACGAAAGCTCCGAACATGATCCATAAATTTCATCTAGCATAATAATAATTCCACTCGAACAGATAAAATCTTCCAATTCGATGAGAGAATGGCTAGTCTGAGCATCCTTCGGTGATTCTAGTTTGGACAAAATATCTTCACTAAAGCTCATTCACTTCTAGTGCCATCGCATTCCCCTGTATATCAGTTGATTATGTTATCTACTGGGCAGCTTCGAGATGATTCCAGCCTCAAGCAAGACCATTACTTTACACTGGAAGCAATCAGGCTGTATAAAATATTTGACAGTTCAAAGATGTCAGAGTGTTTCTAAATGACTATCTCGAATATATGTGTTATCAGAAATCCCACATTTCTCTACTTCAAACAAGAATCACCGAAGAATCCTCCGACCGGCCATTCTCTTATTAAATTAAAAGATTTTATCTGTTCGGGTATAATTATTATGCTAGATGAAATTTATGGATCATGTTTGAAGTGTTCCATTAGAAAAACGTGTGTATCTCCTGAGCATATCTCAATACAATCCATCATGATCATTCAGAAGCTATTTTTCATTCGATATCAGGAAATTGAGAATAATACGTTTGATCGTCAGCGGAAACAGAATTGAAAGAGTTTATTGGACAGAACTTTTGCCTGTTGAATACCTTAAAAACCTGAGGTCTCATCTGGAGAATGAAGATTTCAACTTCTTGGTTGTTATACCTGTGAGTTTAGATATCACCATAAACAATGTTGGATTCAGTAAGAGGAAATGAGTCAGGTTTGTAACTGAGATAATCCTTCAGTAGCTTAGTAATTCCGTTGTGAGAATCATCCTAACTGGGATCCCACCATCACTTGGTATACGGTCGGATCCAAAACCACCCAGACCTTGCACCAGATACTCCGAACCCATGGGCCGGTTCCCAGACATTTTTCAAGCGGGAATATACGCTATAAAATGATTAGTTCAGTTCAAGATTTTAGTAACTGATTAACCTAGGTAGGAACAAAAAAGTGATCCTCCTCTGGGTACCATGCCATACAGGAGCATCAATACAATTGATCTGATCGGATTCTGCGGTCTTGATTAATGACAGTATCACATTGGCAAAGACTTCCAGGATTGCTGCAGTAAAAGAATCCTCAGAGCAAGATCGGGTTTTCTAAGGGGACACTGCAGACTCGAATAACTCCTCAGGAGGATAGGCTCAATGGAGGACAGCACTTGCAGATTCTGTGGGGAGAATCCAGAAACACCTCACCACATCCTGATGGTGAGGTGACTGTGGAAGATGAACCACGAATAGACCCCCTGAAAATTGTGAAATTCTTAAAGAAATTGAAGCTTCAGGAGCTGCTATAAACGTGCAAACCTCAAGATATAGATTATATCTAATCACTATATGCCAAATGATCAATAGTTTCCATCTTCCAGTCTCCAGTCGCATTCGTCATATCTCTGACAAGCCAGTCGTCGCGCTGAATGCTCCAACATAATACGGAATGCTGCAATTATCAAGCGATTTACCTGATTCCGGCTTCGCTTCCTCTAGTAAACTTCCTAATTAATCTGACGAGTGACGAGCTGAGTCTAAATTGGAGATAACCGAAGTTAAGTATCAGAAAGTTTGGCGAGTTTATTGGGGCAGAAATCAATAGTGGGAGGGGTTGTGGTGTCGATGTGGTCAATATATCAGATTCGAGGTCTGTTCGTGCCAACAGTCATGCTCTTCTGGCTGATACAGATGTCCTGGTGACAGTGAACATTGGAAATCTTCGGTAAAGTTTCTGAAATCTCAGTTGAGACACTTCTTTCAACACCATTATAGGATTCCCTTTCGTGTTGTCCACAGATAAGAAAAAATACGGGGGTTGAAACGAAAGCGTTCGGTGGTGAAAAATCGCATAGAGTAGTTGAACCAGCACCTTTTACTAGGGTCGGTGTTTGAGACTTTGTAGAAATGAGATTTTGGTAGAATTTGAATTTTTTATGGGTCGATTGTGATTTTTTTGGGCATCTCATTACGGCGAAAGGAGGAGTGTCGTTGCAAGAATTTCTCTACCAAACAATATAGCAACTCATAAATCTGGATCAGAGAAATCTGCATATTATCACGTACATTCTATACCTATACTGAGAGTTGATATATATTTCAAGGTGTACGACATAATATCGCATTTGCTAGGAACAAAGCTAGTTTTTTATGGCAGCACCACTGTTCAATACGTTTGAAATTGCAAGAGAGCCCTTCACATCCTTGACATAAGTCATTCGAAAGTCAGGTTTTAAATCGTCTGCATACATTGAACTACTATCTGTAAGTTCTTCGAGGAGGTGGTACATTCATTTATCACCTTTTTGTGAGATTTTCTCTCCTCGTTTCTAAAAAATAGAGTAGAAGTCATTAAAAATTATTTCAATATATTTGTAGTAAAGACAGATTTTGTGATCTGCCCTAAAATGTCACTGCGCTTGAAATTAAATCTTTAGATACCTAAAAGAGAAATTCTCTATTGGTAAGTGACATCTTGTTTTTGAAAAAATTTGGAAATACAAATATATTTAATAAGAATAAAACCTCTATTTACCTTGGTGGGCGTTTTGGGAACGAATCTGCTCCCGTTCTCAACACAATTAAAATATTTTTCTCTTCGCAAAATTTTTCAATATATTTTCGATAATATTATTGATGAACGCGTTTAAGTGAAGCGGTCCAAAATTGCTACCTCGCGGGACACTTGAAGCTCGAGATGCCATTAGAAATAACATAGTGACGTGTACATGTACAGGATGGCATCGAAATAAGGTAACGTTTTGCGATCGTGTCATTATTTTTCCCGTCTCTAGAAATCGTAGGGGTACCTAGAGGATACGACTACCTTTCGGCATCGAAATGCGAGTTTATCCGTAGACGATAACCCGATTGAATCTAAAACGTTGCGTCAGTCGTCGCTATCTGTTTCCTAACTCGATTTTCTCCGAACCGAGCACACAGGAATGCGGCTCGGGGGTTTATTTGACGTCCCGCAAGCGTACGCTGTCATCTGTCGAATGTCATTCGAGCCGAGAGCGGATTCGTCGCCAGATATCAACCACGATTCCTGTAGATTCGGTTCTTTCACTGTTTACATACTCATTTCATGCAATGGCCGTGTTCAGCATACGAATTCTATTTCGGGAATTTTGCACCTTTCTTCGTTGCACATCTAAACGAATCGATCTTTTTCTTATGCTTCCACTGATGCAATCACACACAACCACATCGAAAACCTCCAACTGAGGCTTCTGCTCCCGAAGTCAACGATTCCTCTTCGAGTTTCGATGAAAGAAAACCGGAAAAATCGCGGAAAACTCATCCGTCGTTGGCGAAAAAACGCTGCTGGTAATAACATCATCCCCCCTCTGACACCCCGACGGACAGTCACGGCGTAGCATCAATCTCCCCCGCCGATGGAAGGGAAGCGACATTCTTCTGGTCTTGACTTTTCAATGAAATGACAAACATCCCTCGACGGAAAACGCATATTTGTCACTGACAGGGTTGCCGACTCAGTGGATTTTATCTGTGCTTGAATGCCCAGATGGAAATCGAATCAAAGTATTCAACTTTACCATTGTGTACAGGGTGGCCCAATGAAAACGAAACAAGGTATGCATTTCACTGAGAGATCAAGGAAATGACATTTAAATGGATGATTCTTTATGTGATGGTGGATAGGACAGGATTTAAAGAAAAAACGACAAAACGACATAAGGCACTTCTTAGATGAACATCGTTCAAACTACAAAATGAGGAATAGTGATGAAAGGGAAAAAAGCGTTACTTTCCATAACTAGCCGATTATTTTCATGAACGTGTTTTCTCGAGAACTACTGCATTGAATTCCACAAACGAGGAAGCGTTGGTAAGAGATTTCTATTACCTTCAAAATGATGTATCACTTGACCCATTGTCCCATTTGAGAATCAAGGGTTGGAGCTCACTACTCCGAGGGGTTTGAAGTGAAAAAGTTGAAAACATGCGCGAAATATTTCCCCATCGAAAAAAAAAAGATGATTTGACTCAACTATGAAGCAGAAGGATGGAAGCGTAGTAGGGCTAATATCATTTTTTTTCTATTTGTAGCTCAAGTTCCGAGTTGCAACTCGGAATATTACTGAAATCCGAAAACAATTAATGAAAAAAAAATCAAGGAAAATAAATAAAAAAATTCAAATGAAAATTAAAATTTTAATATATATAATATTATACAGACAGTATTGAATAAAAATGAATTAATAAAATGACCAAGCAGGCATCTGTAGAAGACAAAATGAACGAAGCCAGATGAATACATCCGTGTAGCTTGCCAAAAAAAAAGCTGGAGCTCAAAGAAGCATGAGAAGAAAACAGAAAAAAAAATGGAGGAAATTAGTGAATGGAAAATCAAAAAGTTGTCTCAATATCACGAAAGCTCTGAACAGACATTTACTTCCATGATTGCTAGTTCAAACTTTCAAATTATGGCTAATTGCCAGTTCGAACTGACAATTATGAAAAAAATGTCATCATGTTCGTTCAGCCTTTCGTACAATGTCGACACAATCAAACGTAATAACAGGACAGGAAGAGAGAAAGAGCCGGCAACACTGGCCGCTGACATTTCATTTTCATAAAGAACACGAAGAATTCTCGCCCGACACGTATCTCGGTCGACAGTCTGGCGATAAATTCTGAGTGTTTCCTCGACAAATATAACTCGATAGGGATGAATCGAATCGGAAAGGGATACATACCACCGATATCTGGAGATATTCTGACGGGACAGCTGCTCTGCGCATTTCATGTTCTTTCAGAATGCTCGTTCGAGAGTGAATTATGAGGACGCTGGAAAAATTCTCCTAAACGGATCACCACACAGTAATTCGACAACAAATGAATGAGGGCGTGTTGGGAAAAACGCTTGGACACGTCGATTTTTATTTTTGAATACGCATTTTTTTTTTTTTTAAAATAAATTATATAGAGTGTGTCATGTGACAGTGGCCAATACCAACTTTCTTATTCTAAATAGAACACCCTGTATTCCATACCATTTTTAAATTCTCACTGAAGAGCTGATTTCATCGATACACCACACTTGGGGTCTAGCGGAAATGATTACAGAGATATAGGGTGTGAAAAATCGAGATTTTTCAGTGAAAATATAGTGCGGTTTTTGACAAAGAAAATATTTAGGAGCGAGATTTCAATCAAATGACAGTAGATAGTAAATCAAAAGTTAAGACAGGACATGTGAGTCGTTTCGAACAATAATGAATAGTTTCGACACAAAAAAATCCTAAAGTTGAAAAATCTCGATTTTTCACACCCTATATCTCTGTAATCATTTCCGCTAGACCCCAAGTGTGGTGTATCGATGGAATCAGCTCTTCGGTAAGAATTTAAAAATGGAATGAAATACAGGGTGATCCATTTGAAATAAACAAGTTGATATTGGCCACTGTCACATGTTACACTCTATATAATTTAATTTAAAAAAAATGCGTATTCGAAAATACAAATCGACGTGTCCGAGCGTTTTTCCCAACACACCTTCATTTATTTGTTGACGAATTATTCCATTTGGCTGTTCCACACTGTATACAGGATGATTTACCAAATAATACAGAGAATTTCCTTACAAATGGAGTGTGAAGCAAGTGAAATTGAATGATTCATTAAGACGAATTCTTGTTACTGAGTTACAGACTGTTTGAAGCTCAAATGGGCTCTCTGTATAAAACGGTTTTTTTCTAGATGACAAAAATGTGTCGAAATGCTTATGTTTCTATACGACATCGTTCGATATTAATTAAAAAGGAATGATGTGTCTTAATGACCCCATAATCCAAATGTGGCTTGATCTTGTCTTTTTTTGAAAACCCACTCAAATGTGTCACCAAATGTTTCGTTCGGATACTTACAAGCTGTGACTTTATTTATTATCTAATTAGTCTTCAGAATTCTCATTCCTTGTTTTCATACGGTTTTTCCATCAGTTTCACTAGACTAGACTGTCACTTATTACAAACACCTGTCATACTTCACATTACCATTATATGTCTATTTTTGAAATCCGTTCGTGAAATTGTATAGGGTTCCTGACAAAATGCACTTGTGCTTGGGACAGATGTGGATTCAGGACCACCCAGTTTAGACAAATTGAAATGTCACCTTTCGTCATAACTTATTTCACAAGTTTTGTAGGCGATCATATTTCAAAAATATTTTTATTCATCTGTATCCTGACTCAGTTAGGTTGTATCTTATGAAATATAATATCTTGAATACATTTTAGATATGTGTTCGATCAATATTCGGATATGCCATCGATTTGTTCAATTTTGGCGCCCAACGTAGGGCCGTAAATGAAAGAGAAATAGATAACCAAGTCGAATTATTTCCACATTCTCAACAGAACTCTTTCAGTGAACTCCTCAATTTTTCTTTCTCTAATCCTTTGCTTTCCATTTATCATTCTCGAAGGGTAAATCGACTTTTCACTGCAAGATAATCTGAAAAATATAGCCGGAAATTTATTGCGCCCCGTGGAATTGGCACCAGCACAAACTATAACATATAAGGCGACGGAGTTCGAAAAGTGGAAAACTAAAAATTGCTAGATGGCAAGGAAAAACGTTCTGCAGAAAGGAAATCTCTTGGAGTTCAGTCAGTGTGATATTGTGAAGGTAAATCGGGGCAACGCAGCAAAACAACTTTGTATGAAGTGTTTCCATGAAATCTGCCAAGGAAGACGATCCAGATAAACTGAAGAAACAATTAACATCATACAAGCTCATTTGCTGCATAGATACGATGGGAAGAAAATATATTTTCTCGTTCTAATTCCGATCCTGCTCGAAGTGGAGACTTTGACGAGCCGTGAAAATTATATCACAAAGGAGTAATGAAACGCCGTAATGGATTCAAAGCGACTATGAATATAGATGTGACGAAATTGAAGGAGATTCGTTAAGTGTTTCTTAACTCTTCGAGTGACCCTAATTGGACAAAGGAACAGAGTCGATCGCCGCCTGTTGAATTAGTTTTCATGTACGAAGAGAAACAGTCCAAGATAAGGAGGGCCAGTAAGAATATCTCGCAAACTACTAGAGATAGATTGAGAGGCCAACAAACTGACTTTAAAAAATTTCAGATATGCTTTTTTCGTTTTTTAGTTATAAAAAAAAAACGATTTTTTTCTGGCGTTGGTAGTGACAAACCTGAAGAAACAACTCCATGGTAACTTTCGATGCTCATTGATTTGGCATCACCGATTTTTTTGATCGAACGTTTCGTCTTTGAGCAACCATCGTCTGAGATACCCATACTGGCCCTCCTTATCTTGGATACACGATAAATTAATGTATGTTTGATCCCGATTTGATCCCGTGGATTCAGGAAGACTGCAAATTCCAATTCCATTCATTTCTATTTCACAATGTTCAGATACTGGTCAACAATTCACAGTAAAGAGAAAGTCAGAAGTTGCGTTACTTCATTATTGAATGAGAATGACAGTTTCAAATCTCACTTGTTTCGTTTCTTCTGAAACTTTCTATGTTCGATCATAAAATTTATCTATTGGACTGAAATAACTCGCTCTCTGACTAGCACAGTTCGCTGGCTTGTTTGTATGTTCGTGCTCCTTATGGAAATTTCTGCACGAATTCCGACTAAAACGCCTTCGACCCTACCGTTGAACTTCAAACGGGCACAAAAATCGCTGTTTCACCCAACACTCAATGTTAAACAGCCAGTCAAGTACTCGACCTGTAGCGTACTCGGGGGATTCACCAGGCCGATGAGTGTTTCAGGAAACATCGGAGCGCGCTGTTTTCGGCTGAAGCTGGCACTCGATAGCAACCCTCGACTTTTTTCCACCCACACCGAGATTAAATACCTCGAGTGGTATCAGGAGAGAGGAAAATTCGCTCCCTACGAAATATCTATGTCTAATTCAAACATCGATTATCATTACTATTAATTATATTCTAACTCATTTCTTTTATTCCCCCTACTGGAAAACGCTTAACCAAAGCCGCTAGGCAATAACTGATCCTTGTATGTTTCAATTTGTGTGTTTCATGTTTGTATTTAGTTTTTATACGCGTACCTTCATATGCCCACATTTGACGTGAACCAAATGTTTCTGACTTGCCAAAAATTTCTGTGAATTGGTGCAATATATATCTAACCATCATCAACGATCTGTTGCATAAGGATGATAGTACACTTCATACCATCTTTTCCTCCAAAGACTCTCAATATCATCAATGAGGCAAGACGTAGAAATGTCGATACTTTGAATGATGATCTGACGAGAATTCTGAAATGGAGATCGGAAAATCTAGTAGAGTTGAAGGCAAAAAATACTCAAGCTTGTATCTCCATTGAAAATGGTGGTAACCAAATTTGTGGAACCTCTGTAGAGTGTCTGTCTACCTTCATCGTCAGAACACATGAGACTTCACGTGATCTTCAGAACCTTCTAACTTTCAAACAACTTTGTAAGATCGAATTGTTTTGGTCTGATGAATATGTGATGGGTTTTTTGTGAATCTATTTTGAGGACACCCTGTATATTGATGAATTTTACAACGTCGGTAATGAAAAGATTCATTGGTTTCCTCGATACATTGATTTAGAGATACCATTTCACAAGAAAAGTATGGAAACGTTGTGAAAAAAATACGGTGTTATCATTCAGAATTTCTTTCTTGTTCAAGTTTTGCGTTATTCAGTTCGAAAAAACCAAGTTAACAACGATAATATCTGTTGACAATTCACATAGTTAAAAGACTGATGCTTGCATATCTGAGTTAATACTGCACCATGTACTTTTATCTTTCAACAATGATAAGAGTTGTATGGCAGGTCAAAATTGAAAATCCATTCCGAAGTTTCTATTTGATATTTCGTCGCTGTACCAAATAGTATATGGAGCAGTTGTTGTTATACCCCAAAAACGTTTTCTAATACCCAGACCGTTTAAAATGCCCAATTTAATCAAGATACATGTGTATCGCTTGCGGGTCATGAATAAAACGTGAGGGCCCCCTCATCTTTAATTATGACACTAAACCCAGAGTTATTTTCCCAAACAATCTCTTGACCACTTAATCAGCATTTCAAATCGAGTGGAGTGAACAATATGGCAGTCCAAACGGAAAGGACGCACGTCGCTCAGGGCAGGTATCGAGGGTGCAACATTAACCGCACAATACAGAAACAAAAGAAATACCACCCTCAGTTTATCGGAGAGGTTGCATTAGAGAAAATTACAAGATAGCTCAGCCACGGGGTATTTTTACGGATGATATCGGTGTGCCTCAGGGTTGTGTTTGAGGCCCTCAGCATTCGGACTAGCTCCGTAGATACGATCCCTGTCATGAATCTTACGTTGCCAAGTTTCCGGTGATTGATGGGACCACCCCGTACGGAACTATCTCTCTATTAGTGGCCCGACTATATCGAGGTGCTTTGTGGCTTTATTTAGCCACCAAATACCCTCGAACTCGGGCACACATTTCATCCAGGACGTTTATTATTTCCTCCAGGAGAGCGATACAAAATAGCGAGTTTGAGGTCACGTGACATATTAACCTACGCGATGAACATCGAGTTCCATACCGACTTTCGCACGTGACGGGTTTATGATGTAGATTTTAGATCAGATCTGTCGCCTCAAATTCCAATACTCTCCTTTTCTCCTCTCCCAGAATTCCACCGCTAGCTGTCACGATGTTCCAGGAGCAGTTTAGGAGTGCGTATTGAATGTTGTCGTAGGGCTTGAGGTTTCATCGTCAGAAATACTATTGTTTTTACTAGAAAAGATACATTGATACTTTTTTATAGCTCCTATGTGTCCATATTATGTTCATTTAAGTAACCTTGAACGTATCCATAGACTTTTCATAAAATATCTATCATTCAAGGAAGTGTCTACCCTGCTATAGGGGTATCTAATAATGATTTATTAGAAGATAACTTCAAAATAGAAGGAAAATATCGGAAAAACCGAAAGTATTGCTGTAGTAGGAATGCTCAGATTGGACATACTCTCCTCGTTTCTGAAAATAAAAAATTCCAGCGCTTGAAATTTAACCTTCAATTAAATATTCAAGCATTTTTAGACATATCATAAGTCCGTACTACAAATACAGGGTGTTATTCAAAGATATGTTCCGAATTTAAGGGCTTATTTCTGGAATCATTTCAAGTAAAAAAGTTCATATTTGGTTTTTAAGACACCGGGTGTCAAATCTTCTTTTATCGATTTTTCAATGATATTTCAGACATTCTCTTGTCGAAATTGTTAAAATTAGGCAGTGTAATTTCCAGTACCTGCTACGACATAATCATACTAGCAAACGAGCAAAGGTAACTTAAAATCCTATCACGGACTTGAAGTGATTTTTTTTCTACAAAAAACGAAGTGAGATACAAAGAAAAATGAGGACACATGAAAGTTTTGTTCTCAGTTGCTCAAGAATCTGTGTGTTGATGTAATTATTATAATTTACATTTTTATTTTTGAAAACGAGGTGAGAAACTTTCAAGAAAAATCTGTAAATAACACCAGTATGTTCTGGATATTCGCGAACACTCTGTATGAGGAAAATATCGAGAATTCATTCTATACCATCTATTTCACAGTGTCTGTTCATTTATGGGAACATTTCCAAGTTCAGACCAAACAAAACGAAATATTTGTCATCACCAACTAAAAGGCAAGCTAAACGCAGTCTCAACAACCGATTCGTCATGTAGATATGGCGCAGCTTCCGAGTGACACATTCGTGAAATGAGCCGGCTCCAACGACCTCGTTCGTTCATCCGTCGTGGAGTTTAGAGCTCGCAAATAAACATACCTTCTCGAAATAGAACTGGATTCTTCGTTGAATAGAGCAAAAAACTATGTTGATGGAAATCCGCGTGTTCACATTGGAATGAATCGACGGACGGTGAACTTGTCCGGAGGGTTCAGATCGGGAGATCTCGGCGGCTGAGGCATTCATTTTTTTGGTCTGGGTCCTAAAATGTCACTGCGATTGGAATTCAACCTTCATACTATGCCCCAATAGACACCTAAAATATCCCAAATTTTACCACCCCCTCCATTAACCTACATACAGTATTTATCTTTGGTAAACTTCGACAGTTCTCCGAATATGTATCAGATGGATTTTTTTTTCATTGCACTCAACTGCATATCGACCCTGTATATCCTTTGATGTCCTTCCTCAATGTATAGTAATCATGCTGTTGACCCTCTAAAGCGAGCGAAAATCCCTAAACAAATAACCTACCCCTGCGTCATCATGAAACATCCGTTTTGAAAAAGTGCATCGCTTCCCGACAGCTTTTGGATAGACGCAATCACAATGTTATCATTCTAGGGGGTGTAACCGAGGGTTCAACACGTAACACACCGTTTAATGAACCCCCATTCGACAACAATGACTATACAGATGATCACCAATTTCAATACACTCCGATGCGTCGTCACAAAGGGTTTTAATACCGTTCGAAATACCAATTTCAATAGCGGAACATTCTACTCGATTACTTAGATTAATAGGAAAGATACACAAGTATTGTTTGCGAACGTACATGTGTCCTGGTTGTTGTTAGGGTGTGCGCGATTTTCATTTTTTCGCAGTGGGCAAGTTGAGCAAAAACATTTTATTTCATCTTTTGATAGTACTCACCTAAACTAGCTTTCTGACATAAACTATTTCTCTCTAACTGCGAGATGAACCAGTCGAAGTTGATTCGAAAATTCCTGCTTATCGACTATATTTGTATGTCATGCTGAAAGTTTCTAACAGAGATAACATTACTCTTGTTTGGGCTTGACTGACTATAAGCGTTGATTGAAATAAAAATCGAAAGAAGAATTCATCTAACCTTCAAATTCAAATCGTGGGCTCTAATAGATGTATATGATTGAACGATGTAGTTTTCAAGATACAAATAGCAAACCGGATGACTTGGGTAGGAATATTTGAATAAAGGAATGTTTTCAACGTCCAGATCACTTCACGATATCGCACAACCATCAGCAAAATCGTTGTCGTCTGTTAGCATAATGGAGACTTAGAGACTCCAACGTAATCGGGGGTGCATTTGCATAAACATCTTCATCCTCATTTCCATTTCTATCTCAAACTTGGCGCTTATTAGGCTCACGAAATCGTCTTGCAACAGAGTTGATAATACGAAGTTTCGCACCAGCTGTTGCCCGACAAACTGACTCCGTTTTAATCCAGTATTTCGTAACGAAAATTACCTGCAGCACGAACTAGTGACGCTAGTGAGCAGCCTCCCTGTAGCTACAAAACAAATACATATCTAGTCCATTATTCTAGATAACAATGGCTGTCTCTCGCTGGAATCATGTTAGTCTCGTACCAGCCCTATATCATTTTTATTTTCTTACGACCACTTACCTATTCAGAAGGCGTTATTTCCAAACATAAATATAACGCTATGTCTCTCCTCGAATGTCTGTTCGATGTTATAACTCCAAACAAAAGGCGGTGCGACCATATGTGCTTTGCTAGTCAGTAAAAGGCGGTATGCATAATCGATAGTCGAGCTCGAAGAGGTTTTTTGTTGGTCATTAAATAAAAACGCAAAGTGTTGCTATGAAAGAACGAATCTAAATGAACCGGAATAGGCTTATTCGACACAACTGAACCTCAGAGATATCAGAATCAACTGCCTCAATTCCCAATTCTTCCTCTTCTTGAGCTGCTTCAACCTCAATGGTCCCCATCAATTCTTCCTTTTTTCCTTCAACTTCACTACAACTTCAGTTATATCGAGATTCACATCAAGTCACTTCGTCTCCTTCATTTTGAACTGTTTTAATTCGAACAACATCATCATCATCATTTTTTCTTGTAACATTCTACAAGTTCTTCTGCTGTTAATATTCTTATGTCTCGGAGAATTCTACAACTTTGATAACATCATCGTCCTTCACATTATTTCTTCTTTGCAGCACTGAAGAATCTCTGAAACTTTTGCTTTCAAAACTGTTTCTACCTCTATTCTATCACCATCATTCACATCAATCCTTCCTTATAGCCTCTTGTAGCCTCATATTTTCGTCTTCTGCTTTTTGAACTGTCGTAACCTCAAACATTCCGTTTCTAGCGCTCTACATCTTCATCAGTTGCTACTGGAACTTTCCTCATATCGTCCAACGTCAAAGTGATATCTGAGAGAGTGGGAGTGGCTTTTTTCAGAATGGAGCATCTACTTCTCTTTGCACTGTTTCCATCTACATAGTTTCGAGATCATCCAACCACATCAGTTCACTCTCATAGTCTCCTAATTCGTCTTCTGCCTTTGGATCTGTTTCAATCTCAATTATCCTCCACATTTTCGTTTGCTCCAGGAAACGCTTCAATCCCAGTGATATCTAGATCATCCCAATCTATTCTTTCTCATATCTTTCTTCAATAATACATTCTACATCTGTCCTGATTCCTCCAACTCAAAATAACCAACGTCTCTAACTCTCATTCTGTTCTTCTTCGAGAAAAGTTTTTGCTCCAAGAACTGTAGCAACTCATGAAGTTCCCAGTCCATCTACCGAACCAATGATATGCTTCGTGTTGAAAAACATCGGGGCTTTGATCCCATATAGCATTTCAATGGGAGAGTCGTCGCAAGCGAAAGATAACACCCGAAGCGAACGAATTCGGGCATAGACGATCCGATAGCCACTTTTGTCGGTGATGAATGATGCGGACCCTCTGTTTCGGACAACGCAAAAACCACCGACATCGTTAGGCAAACTCCTTCGACAAAAGGACCACGTGTCCCGCGTCAGGACGACCAAACAATGCGACTATTAATTAGGAGAGAGATAACAAAGAGTCGTGTTGCCTTGATGGACCGTTCAAACAGCGGCGACGCATGTAAAAGTCTTTTTATCCAGAGGCGACTCGCTGGTTTCGAGTCAGAAGGTTTACCTATGAGTCGAATTAGTTTCGGAACTCGAAGAAGCAGAGTGCTACATGATGGAGAAGATCTTGAGGTCATCGAGATGAACCAGCAAACGAAGATGTGGGGTGCTGCAAGGAAGGATTCGTGCGGATGATGGTGATGAAGATGTTGAAGGCTACAAGGAAGAGTTGCTCACGAAACCATTCAGGAGGAAACAGTACAAATAGATGTATAACACTACGAAGAAGCTTGCTGGTACATCCAGACAAGTCTGGATGAGTTGTACTGGATGTTTTTCTAGGAGTCATATCAGAAAGTTGCTTTACTGGGCAGCTTCCTCCAGAAGACCTTGGTCATGACTGAACAGGCATCTCAATCATTGTGACATTAGACGTTATGTGGAAAGGTCTAGGATCAAACGAAGATGTAGAGTTCTACAGTATGGTGATATCAGTTCACAAGTCAGAAGAAGAAGTAGAAGATCTGATGTGGTTTTCATATCATCGAGGTTGGAAAAATTTCAGGAGTGATTGGAGTTGTTGAGTGCTACAAAAAAGATTTGGTTATATCAGGAACCTATGGCCAAATCTTGGCCACGATTGAACAGATATTGGACGATATTGATTTGGATAATGGTAACATTATTGAGGTTACAACGGTTTAAGAAGTAGAAGACTAAGAGTGATGTCTGATGTGGATCGAGGTTGAAAGTTCCAGAAGCGAATGAAGATGTTGCATGCTATGGATGAGTTCTGAAGATCCGCCCCTGATGCTGAATTTTACGCTTTTCCTGTAGCCAGAGGCTTTCAGAAGAGCCACAGATTAACTGAAAATAACATTCCGCATATACGAGGCCATTATGTTCTCCAAACTGTGAATAAGTCGCGAAAAAGTTTTGAATAGGTTTATAATTTGGCTCTTGCGGTTCAGCTCAATCACGCTTTTTTGTGACCGTCCACCAAAGCACCCTCACAGGAAATAAAAATTACTTTACAGTGCGGGTCTGAAGTGTCTACCACCCACCGTAACTTCCAAACCAAACGAGATCAAAATTCGAAAGAGTTCAGAAATAAATAACGTTGAATATCTCTCCCCTCGTTTCTAAAACTATCGCCAATTGATCGTTTCCATGTTGGCAAGATATCAATCGATCTTGAAATCACCATGTCCACCATTCGATGATCCGATTGAAATTTGGGTTAAGAATTCTGATTTGAAAGAAAAAAACAGAAGCTACAAATGGAGCTACACCGCTACCTTCGATTCATTATCTTAGACAAGTATCAGTCTTCATTATGAATAGGTAACTCGATCTACCTCGAGATATGATCGATGTTATGGTTCATTGTTACCTTTTGTGGCTTCGAAGAGGCAAACAAAATACAGGTAGCTCCATGAAATTCTTCGAAAAAACTTTGTACCACGTGTTTATATCGAGACATCACAATATAGGTAATATGTCTACCTCAAAGGTTCCGAATACAACCCCTCATGTGTGATACATCATTGATACCACTGGAAAGCATAATGACCGACGACTATATTATATCTGATCTCTTCGAGACTACTTTGTATGTGAGCTCGTTTATATAGCGTACAATTTTCCAGTCCATAAGATGCCTTTGTATAGAAATTTGCACCAAATAAGTCGAGTATAAGTATCTGCCTACCAGACTTCATATAAACGCCTACGCTCTCCGTCCCACATTAAACCGTCGATTCGAGTACAAATCCTCCTCGAGCACAAAAAACAAGAAGCCCATTCCGCCCTTTACGAGTAATTTGCGTACATCACCACAACGTGTAGGAGGTAATGTATCGATGTTGATGTAACAAAGAAGAAACATGCCGAAGTAGAAGAATCAGCTGAAGATGGAATTTCGTTCAAACATCATCACTGCCGATAACTGATAATGACAAAAGCTTATTTGGATTCACCAACAGATGACAATCTATCAGACAGAAATTGTGGGTACTCCACAAGGGTCAGTGCTAGGTCCTCTCTTGTTTATCCTTCACATAAATAATGTATCTAGATCTGGAGAAGTTGCTTGCATGGTTTTTGTGGAGTAGTTCTTTTGAAGGACCTCAACTGAACTGAGAAAATAATGCAAAATTGAAATCAAATAGAAAAAAATTAGCTGTGCATGAATTCTGTTTGTCCAACATTTCTGATAATAACAATAATGACAAAATCGATTCATCAACAGTTCCTCAAGGATCTGTCTTAGCACCAACTTTAATAGAGAAGTTTTCATCAAATCTCACAACAAAATGAGTTCATGTGAGATATATCGATCAGCGTTTGCGAAACTACTAGATTTTTTCAGTGTCACCTAGATTTATGGCCGTACTCTCCCTCATTGACGGTTTCGACAAAGACTTGCAGTCCGTAAATCACCATTCTTTGTGCCCAAACCGGCATATTATTATCAGGAGGGAACATCATTATTACGTGGCAGGGAAGGCATTCATGATTATTTAGTGAACCGTTATTGAGATAAATAGGACAGGCCAGCATTGTTCAGTCATTTTATAGCTGACAAAGTGATTGTGATTTAGATAATCAGAGTTTTCGCGGAATCAATATCAGATGACTACAAAAATGAAAACACTTGACCAAAATCGATGCAGAACTGAAAAAAATCAAGCGATATTAAACTCTGAATTTTTCATTTTGTTGTGAAATAATATACTATGAAGGAACAGTCACTACAGTCACAATCATCTTCATTGTCGTTCTAATTGAATCTCCACTTTCAAGTTCTTCATTTCCCCGGATCCAACAGGAAATGGGGGTTGTTCGTTAGCAGAAATCGAGAACACTGCAAACAAAACCTGATCCCTTAGGGTTAGGGCTTCCACTTATCAATCAGATTAAAAGGAAATCGTCTCTGGGAAACTTCCACATCGATCGTCGGGACAATTTTTGCGACTAGATACCAATCGATCCAAAGCCTTCTATTATATTTTTCGTATCATTTCCAACCAATCATGATGTCCATTTAGTCTTATTACCTTTCATAATATATGATTCTTCATAGATCAACTCAAGCGATAATTTTGTATTATTTCAGTTGCCATAGTACTTGACCAATTCCATAGTGTTATAATTGATGTAATGAACTAGTTCGTGGGTCGATTCTTCAGCTGTTTTATCAGAGGAAAACGCCAAAAATTGATGTAACCTTGAAAACATGAAGAACATACATAACCTCAAAGGATATACCAATGACTGTTGGCGACACTGAGAAATCTTGAAACTGAAAATAATCTTCAATTTTCAATCGATTTGTACCGATTATTTGGAACCTCTGCTGACAGTTTTTACATCTTTTTGTGGGATTTTCTCTCCTCGTTTTTAACGGGAGCAGATTCGTTCTCGAAACGTCCACTAAGATAAGTAGAAGTTTTATTATCATTAAATATATTTGTATTTCCAAATAGAGAATTTTTCTTCTGGGTATCTAAAGGTTTAATTTGAAGCGCAGTGACATTTTGGGGCAGTTCACAAAATCTGTCTTTACTTCAAATATATTCAAATAATTTTCAATAACTTCTACTTTATTCTTTTTAAAAACTAGGAGAGAAAATCCCACAAAAAGCTGAAAAATGAGTTTCTACAGGATTCGTAGTTTTCCACACGCCAATATCAAAATTAACATCAATGTGTTACAAATACAAAACAAGTTTATTCCCAACAAATGTAAGACCGAGCCATTTGATCGACGAGTTATCTCCCAGCTCTTCCACAGACAAACAACCATCAATTTTTCTGGAAACAGTCTGATGAAAATTCTTTTTTTTTCTCATGTAGCACGTTAGTTACACGATTCATTAGGGCCATCCAACTCACATCCCCCGTCTGTATCTCGGTCGGCTCGTTCCGACGAACATCCCTGCTACAATTCACCATCAGCGCACCCCAGGGAGGGGTACGAAGGCTACAGAAACGACGTTTATATGATGAATGAGAAGCTCGCGTGCCATCGGGAAATCCACTTGATGAGGTGCTCTTCCTCAGTCGAAGCGGTGTCTTCTTGATGATCCTCCACGACCCCCAGTCTATATTTCACACTTAGAGTTCGTGTCTGAACCATTTATTCCATTGTGGAATCTTCAGTTGATTCTCAGGGCCTTGGATTTTGGAAGAAAGTGATTCTTGAAAGCTACGATGATGAAAAATTAGCATTTATTACTATCATCAGTAGGCGCCGCACACATTTCAGGTAATTGAGTTATCCATCTCCAAACTTCCCCCAACAACATCAGTCCCATCTCCCCTTTTAGAAAGTATGTTAAATACGGGAATCACCCCCAGCTTGATCATGATTAATGTTCCGAGATCTCTCTATCTTCCGGGGTTTTTATTATGCTATCTCGACTTCTCTGCCGTTTATCACGGAACACAAATATTATTACAGCTTTGAGAAAGACCGCTGATGGCTGGGAAGGCAGCAGAACGGGACGGGAGTTAACGTAGCGAAAAATGCAGAAGCTGTTTTTTTCAAATAGCAGATGTATCATCCGATATTCCACCCTGGGAATATGAAGGGGAGGGGTTGAAAGTAAGCAAAACTGTGTGGCTTCGAGTCGCGATATTCGAAAAACTGCTACTTCATGAGATGTTATTTATCTCACAGAAGTCAATCTCGACTGCGACTGCAAAGATATACTTGAGGCTTTTCTCGTGCACGCCAGTTTTTGATTACATCCAAAAAACGCAAAGCAGAAAGCTTATCCTCACGAAGAGTGTTATGTTATAGAATAGAATAGAATCTATTTAGTATTAAGGACAAAACATGGCATTATGTTCAAGACAAGTCAAGTACATACAGTAAAACACGAATAATGATACAATCAAGACCCATCTGAGAGATGTAATACTGGTAAACAATATTAGGTCATACAGAATTTCCTTATCTTTCCTCATTGTGGAATGATATCCTCTATTTTATAAGCTTCTATCACAACTAATATTGATTTTTTGTTTTTTTTTTTTGGAACCAGTGAAGGTTTTGATTTGTTTGATATCGTTTGGAAGCATGTTATAGAACCTTAAGCACTGATAAAAACTACCTCTCTCAAAGAGGGATGTCTAATGTAGTGGAAATGAAAATGTTTCTTTCCGTTCGAGAATGAGTATGCAAGGATTCATTGAATATATGTGAATGAACCAAATATGGACTGTATAAAAAAATATCTCGAAATCGAATAAAGCAAACGAAAATGAAGATAAAGAATCTCTTACTCTTCTTCAAGCGTTGGGCCTGAACTTCCAGAGGTACCAGGATGTAGACTGGGCGATACCGGATCTTGATGACAGGTTGCGAAACCACGATTGGGTGCCGAAACCGGGGACCATTAGATCACGCTATATGCGGAGCGATTTTTATGAGTCCGAACTATATGTATGCGATGCGAATCGATTCTGCCCGTTCTGGTATAGGTGGGCCAAGATGGTTCTTCACTTCATTTTTTACCATACGCGATAAATCCCGAAAAAAACTTAACATTCGATACTGAAATATTTCATTACTACCAAACTACGAGGGTTGTTCGATAACTAATTCCCAATAAATCAATAAATATAACTGAACTAAATACCTAACTAAATGATAATGATAATAACTAAATGAGCTTATGATGATGACGAAACATTCCGCCCACCAAAATGCAAGGTGCATTTTATTGAGACGGTAGAGGACACAACTTTATCAACGGCCTCTTAACAGTTCCAGATGCCGTTCTTATCAAAGCAATGCGATTTATTCCATCTGAACCACTATATAATTGAACTACGCGTCCCAAACGCCAACGAAGGGGGGGCTGAAGTTCATCTTTAATCAAGACTAACGTTCCAATATTTAAAGACGCTTGATCTTTCGTCCACTTTTGTCGTTGTTGGAGGGTATTCAGATATTCGAAATGCCACCGTTTCCAAAAATCGCGATTGATTCTTTGTAAAAGCTGCCACCTTGATAAGCGATTGATTTTTATGTCAGAAAAATCGGGATCTGGCAAACATGTAAGGGGCTCTAATGTCAAAAAATGACCCGGTGTTAGTGCATTCAAATCATTAGGATCTGTGCTCAGTTCGCACAAGGGCCGAGAGTTGAGCACAGCTTCAATTTGTGTTAACACCGTATAAAATTCTTCGAAAGACAAAATTTGTTCACCAACTACACGAGTGAGATGGCTTTTTGCGGATTTAATTCCTGCTTCCCAAATGCCACCAAAATGTGGACTTGATGGACAATTGAAGCGAAATTCGATATTTTCTTCTTTCGCTACGTCCTGAAATATATTTTTCAAATATTTACTACCTGCAACAAAATTGGTACCACAATCTGAATGAATTACTGAACAGCGCCCTCTACGGGCGATAAATCTGCGCAATGCAGCCAAAAATGCTTCGCCAGACAATTCAGATGCAAGCTCAATATGTATGGCTCTCGTCACAAAACAAACAAATAAACATATATAAGCTTTATATGTCTTGGCTCCGCGTGACTTTGACATTGTAATAGCAAAAGGCCCTCCAAAATCTACACCAACAACAGAAAAGGCCTTGACTTGATTGACTCGAAAAGGGGGCAAATTACCCATATACGGAGTCAATGATGTAGGTCGAACACGAAAACATCTATTACAACGTGAAATAACTTGACGAATGGCTCGTTTGGCGTTGAGTATCCAATAATTTTGGACAATCAAACAACGCAATGTTTGAAGACCAGGATGAAGATTTGATAAATGATAATACTCAATGAGCAAATAAGTCAAACGATGCTTTTGAGGGAGCAGCATAGGATGTTTTTGTCTATAAGGTAAACTAGAGTTCTTGAGTCTACCACCGACAACTATAATTCCGTTGTCATCCAGAAACGGAGCGAGTTTACGAAACGATTTAGAAAGAGTTTTCTTCGATTTTAAAGCAGCAATTTCTTCGCGAAATGAAATGCTCTGTACCAATTTTACCAGAACGATTTCGGACTGGTGCATTTCTGGTAAGAGAATAAGACCAGTATTCTTATTTTTTGAATTTTTAATATTGTTGATGAATCGAAAAACGTATGACGTGATTCGCAAAATTTTCAACCAAGAAGAATACTTATTCAAAAATTCATCTAACCAGTCAGTCGAAATCTGGGTAGAGAAAACGATCTTTTTTGATTCTTTAATAACAATTTCAGAAGTGTCAATTTTAGGATCAACTGAAGTAGGCCAAGACTCTTGCGGTTCTTTCAGCCACTTGGGCCCCGCCCACCATAATGTGTGTGACAATAATTCATTAGGAGTTAAACCTCTAGAAGCGCAATCTGCTGGATTATCTTTCGACGAGACGTGTCTCCAACAAGATGGCGCCACATGATCTTGTATACGACTCACTCTGTTTGCCACAAAAGTTTGCCAACGATGAGGTTCTGATTTTATCCAGTACAAAGTAACCATCGAATCCGACCATGCGAATATACAATCTAACGAAAGTTTTGACCCAATCGTTTTGATAACGAATGTCAATAACTCTGCCAAGAGCACCGCAGCACATAATTCCAGTCTGGCCAAGGATATTTTTTTTAAGGGAGCAACTTTCGATTTGCCCATCACAATAAAAGAATTCATTGAACTCTCGTGGATCATACGAATATAAACAACTGCAGCGAATCCTCTTTCCGAGGCATCACAAAATCCATGCAGTTGACAATCCACAATACTGGTACACGATCCAAAGAATCTAGGAATTTTGATTGAGGATAGATGTTTCAATTCTTTCCTGAAATCTATCCAACGAGATATACAATCATCTGGCGGTTCTTGATCCCATTCTAATCCCAGAGCCCACAAATACTGTATGAAATATTTTGCATAAAACGAAACTGGACTCACAAAACCAAGTGGATCGAAAATTCGCGCCAAATCTGACAGAATTGTTCTCTTCGTGCACAATCGATCATCAATGTCCACTTGATACGAAAACATATCTGAATTCGGAAACCATTTCAAACCTAATATTTTGATGATTGAATTGTCATCTTTATCGAAAGATAATGAAGGTTGATATCGAAAATCATCAGGAAAATTATCTAATAGAGAAGGGTGATTACTTGCCCATTTTCTGAGTTCAAAGCCACCTTTTTTCAGTAATGCAATAATATCCTCCTGTAGTAGTTTCGTGTTTTCCAGCGTAGCACATCCTGTGATCAAATCATCAATATAAATGTCATTCAACAATATTTTCGATGCGAAAGGAAAGTTAACTTCCTCATCGTGCGCCAATTGACACAAAGTCCGAATAGCCAGAAATGGAGCACTACTGACACCATATGTAACAGTATTCAAATTAAACTCCTCAACAGGATTTTGAGAATCAAAACGCCAAAGTATTCTTTGGTAATCTCTATGTTCGGGATGTATCAGTATTTGACGATACATCTGACGAATATCGGCTGTGATTACATAACGATGACAACGAAATGACAACAGTAGTTGCGAGAGATCCTTCTGTAATTTTGGACCTATCAACAATGATTGATTCAAAGAATCACCACCAGGTGGAGCCGCTGAGGCATCGAAAACAACTCTCAATTTTGTTGAAACACTTCCAGGTTTCAAAACACAAAAATGTGGAATATAAAATATTTTATTTAGGTCTTTAGGCGGACCAGACACGATACTCATATGGTTCGACGCTAAATAATCTTTCATAAATAGCGAATATGACTCATATAATTCAATATTACTTTTGAGACGACGTTCTAAAGACAAAAAACGTCGGAGAGTCATAGAACGAGTATCACCAAACAACGGTTCACCATTTCTAAATGGTAAAGATACACTGTATCTACCAGAAATGTCACGAGTGAACGTTTTTGTGAAGATTTCTTCACATAATATTTCGTCCTGTGACAACAACTCATTGGTTTCTGGAATATTTTCAATTTCCCAAAATCTTTTAATGTTGGAATTCAATGAATCAATATCGAAAGTAGAACAATACGAATTAACAACGGTCGACTGTTCAAACGAAGCTTTTCCTGTTATTACCCAACCAAAAATAGTGTTAAGAGCTGTAGGTTCATTGGGACCTCCATGTAACTGACCATCAAGTAGAACTGTAGAGAATACATCTGCACCTAATAATATATCTATGCCACAAGGTGAGTTGAATTGAGGGTCAGCTAATTTAATATTCGAAATATGAGACCAATTTCTACTAGGTATAAAAGTTGAAGGCATCGCCTCACAAATTTTTTGAATAACATAAGCATCGACTGTAACAACAGGAGACGATTTTCCAACAGGTCGAATATCGAAACTAACTCCACCGTGAGCCTTAGAAGACATTTTTCCAAGACCTCGTATTTCCAAAGACGTTTGGGATCGACGTAATCCCAATCGATCACAACAAACTGAAGTGATGAAACTAGCCTGACTGGCACTATCTAACATCACTCTCAATTGCATCAAACGACCTTCAGCATCCAAAGCCTCAACAACTGCTGTAGCCAGCAAAACAAAAACAGATTCTGACATACTCGAAAAATTACCAATTTCCTGCGAAATAGAACACGCCGAAACGATACTATTCTCATGAGAAGTACTACTTTGATTCGAATTGATAGTACTATTATCTGAATTAGAAGTCATTGGCAGAACTGCTGGTTTTGCCGAAATAGATGTCCTATTGCTGTAATGTAATAGATCATGATGCTTAGAGCCACATTTTGAACAACCACTCTGTATAGAACATGTGTTTGAACGATGTCCCGATTCCAAACACATCAGACACAAAAACTTTTGTTTAGCAAAAGTGAATCTGTCAAAAGGTTGCCTTTTAATGAAATTTTGACATTTTGTAAGCGAATGTGATGCATTACATAATACACAAGAGTTACCACTAACTTCCGTTACAAAAGACGAAGTACGATTTGTCGATATGTGATTATCTCGACATGTGTGGGTTGGTGAACTGTTATTGTTTTTCTTGAAACGAGAATATTGAGATTTCTGATACGAATTGATATTCGCCGACTCGAGCGCCGTGCACTGAATTTTCAAAAATGCTGAAAGAGCATTATAGGTTGGTATGTCAGTTGAAGCGTAATGCAATTCAAATCTTTTCACCATATCAGGGTTCAACTTTTTTATCAGTATATGGAACAATACAAAACTCCACGAATCAACCGGCAAGTTCAAATTTCTCAAGCCCTCCAAATTTTCATTGAAACAATCTAACAGTTCTCTAAGATCATTGGCAGAATCCGAATTCAATTTGGACGCATCAATAATTGCTTGCCAATAGGCACTAGCAAGCAATCTTTGATTCTGATAACGTTCAACTAACGTTCTAAATGCAATATCATAATTGTCATCTGTAAGATTGATACTCTTTACGCACATCAATGCATTTTTTGACAAAGAAGACAAAAGATACTGAAACTTTTCCGTTTTGGACAAAGTAGCATTATCATGTATCAATGCTCTATATAAATCAATAAATGAAGGCCAATCTCTAACATTGCCATTAAATTTCGGTAAATCAATTTTAGGCAACTTGACACAAGGTAGCCTCACATCGGATTCTAACTTAGGTTGTTCAGACTTTTCAAATAATTCGTGGTAAATTTCTTTTACCCTATAAAAATTGTTGTCGAAAGTTTTACGAATTTCTTCCTCTATTCTCATATCATAACCGTCAACTGTGGCTGACTGGGCAGTAACCAACAAATGATTTTTTTCAAATTCTTCAGCTACTTTTTCAATATCAGCAATTCGTATTTTGAGTTGGGTTCGAAGATGTTCATCAGTCAATGCTTCTTCAGCAACATTCTTTAATTCGGTCAGACGATTTATCCATACATCTCGTAAACTTTTTTGTTGTTTCAACTTGCTAGCCATGATGCCAATAAAAAGGTTCCCAAATGTTTACTAAATTTCTTACTACTATCAAGTTGAATATATCCTGTATAACAGACGAGCTCGAAATAAACAGAGTACTGATCAACAAGACTCTTTTTGGATGGATTCGACGAAATCAAAATGAAAAATAGAATAAATCGTATGAGAACAGAATTTACTCGAAAAGTCTATTCAAACCATAACAGGATAAATCTATTTATTCATGACTTTCCAAAATATATGTATTGCTATATGTGTTGACTGAAACTTGTTTTAATCACCAAAAACGATTTGCTGATAAGCGCAGGTGAATAAAAAAAAACTACGAAACGAACTAAATCGAAAGAGACCTTGAGCTATTCTGGCAATAATGAAACATGTCAGTATCGAATCGAACTATTTACGTATTTCCACAATAATTTCAAATCCGGCTCGAAGGACCAATGAATGAACCAAATATGGACTGTATAAAAAAATATCTCGAAATCGAATAAAGCAAACGAAAATGAAGATAAAGAATCTCTTACTCTTCTTCAAGCGTTGGGCCTGAACTTCCAGAGGTACCAGGATGTAGACTGGGCGATACCGGATCTTGATGACAGGTTGCGAAACCACGATTGGGTGCCGAAACCGGGGACCATTAGATCACGCTATATGCGGAGCGATTTTTATGAGTCCGAACTATATGTATGCGATGCGAATCGATTCTGCCCGTTCTGGTATAGGTGGGCCAAGATGGTTCTTCACTTCATTTTTTACCATACGCGATAAATCCCGAAAAAAACTTAACATTCGATACTGAAATATTTCATTACTACCAAACTACGAGGGTTGTTCGATAACTAATTCCCAATAAATCAATAAATATAACTGAACTAAATACCTAACTAAATGATAATGATAATAACTAAATGAGCTTATGATGATGACGAAACATTATGTTTGTTTTGTATACGAAATTGACACGACAAGATTCTAAAGTTTTTAAATTGGTTAGAATACGAATTGATCTTTTTTGAATGACAAATACTTGTTGGCTGTTTGCTGAAGTAAAAATGTCCAAAGCATCGTTATCTACAACTATCCTGAGTGCTTTCAGAGCATAACTAGCCTTACTGAGTCTACCATATAGCAGTGTTAGATGATCTACCCATCCGTAATGCCCAGAAACTCCGTAGAGCTGGCATATAAAATAGCAATATTATTCAAATTTATGTTTTCTGGAAGAATCTGTGAGTTTCTGCTGTGTCTAAAGAGATAGTGATGTTCAATAGTTGAGAGTTCTCATGAAACCAGTTGGAGACTTGGGAAGTAACGTCTAAAATTTTTCTACTCAATTCACTAAAACACTTGTCAGCAACACTTGTATCATCTGCATAGTTTATTAAAGTGATAGAAGGACAATTGACAAAATTAGGATAAATATAGGATAAATATAGGATAAATAAATAAATAAGGGGCCAAGCACACTGCCCTGTGGCACTCCTATAGAAAACAATCTTTGATACATACTTTCTGCGATCTCTCAGTGAGATAGGAAGAAAACCAATCGTATGCTGTATATAATGTAACAACAGTTGTGATTTTTTTTCACCCCTCGCAGCTTTCCAAGCCAATTTCTTGCGCGTTTTCGTGAAGATGATTCGACTGTATGGCTGAAAGGTCAAACTTCTTTCAGAATTTTCTAATCTACATTAGGATTTCTGTTCGGAATTTCGATTATTTCTATTGTAGCATGTGTCATCTCTGGCGATTCTCAGTATAAACGAATTATTTCGTTAATAAGCCGAAGTGCTATCACTTCCGAACCCCTCTGTCAGGAATTCTCAGAAAACACCCTTTCCCTTCTCGTTGTTATCATCCCGCGTGATCTGTTTTCCTTTATTCCTCGAATGCAGCCTACAGGAACATTCTTTTCCAATTACATGTGCTAGACGATGTCAGTGGCGGACATACTTCAGTCGCTGGACTGAAATTGTCTTTATCTATTTCTGATAAGAGGTGCTCATAAAATTTAACATTATACTTTTGAGTTCGAAATTTATGCCATATTGAATAAGAGCTATAGAAAGCAGTAATTGCAACCATTAAATAAACATTGAAAATCAACAGCATGAAAACCTTGAACACAAAATTACATCAATACTACAGAAATTTACAATTTACTTACATTATATTTCCCATCTTGGTGTATGTGAATATAAAATAAATATTAAACAAAAAGCACGAAGAAAATTTTGGAAGAATTGAATTGAACACAACATGAATTTATTAAAAAGGTAAAAATCAAGAATAAATGATGCCATTGATCAGTGATCTTGGCAATCCATTCAATGATATAAACTTTGTGTAGTTTTGTTAAATACTGTCTATCTGTCGGTTAATCGAGGAGGTAGTATATTAATTTTACAGATTTTCTGAATTTTCTCCCATCCTTTCTGATAATAAAAATAGAAGTTCAAATAATTATTTCAAGATATTTCTAGTAAGGACAGATTTATGATCTGCCCCAAAATAATATATTGCTAATTATTCACTTGATATATATAGAACTTGGCATTCACTTCAGAAAACTGAATATGAGAATTGTATATTTGATGAATTTTGATATTTGTTAAATAAAAATGATTATTATTCGAATGCCGATAATTTGGAAGTGATTTTTGTTGAAACATAACCTGCTGTCTGAGTCTGATGATGAAATCTTACTTAGAATTTCATAATATTACAAGTTTCATGAGACGATTTTTTTTTGGAAAATCTTTTCGACTATGGATTCGAAAGGGTCCATCACCATTTTCTTTCATTAGGGCTGTTCATGAAATAATGTTAGTCGATTTTGAATCGCCAGTTGTCGGGAGACGACTTTGGCTCTCAAGTTGAATCCAAATAAAAGAAGGATATATACACTGAAATTGTTCGGAGGTCCGAAAACAAGCTGGAAATGAAACAGGAATTTCAGTTTGTGTGACATCTTGCTGATAGTTCAGTTCTACCAACGCCAAAAAAATTTAAGTTCCTCATCGAGGGGGAAGCTGATGGCTTCTTCAGAGAGGCTAAATAGGAAAAATCACTTTTCATTAATAATGGAAAACTATTGACTACCGATACAGCCTAGTGGAAATGGCTGAGTGGGGATAATGGATATCCCATAACGCTCGGGCATACTGTCTTTCACTTCCACCTCGAGCGAATGGGAATTATTTGATATCGCTGGAGCCTCCAGCCCAGACTAATCCCATTTTGGAAATTAGAGTGAGCTGATCGCTCGGCTCGGTCCATCTATACGTGGAGCGAGAGGCGCTGACAGTGGAGTACGTTGAATAAGGTGCAAGTTGCCACCTGAATGAATGTACTTTTTCGTTCTGTACTGTCAAAAAAACCTTTTTTTTTCACCAAAATAATTCACGAAATAACCATGAAATATTACTCTTTGAAGAAATTATGTTCAACAGAGTCAATTATTGATTGATTATTCATGATAACTATTTTCGCATTTGGACTGATGATCCGCAATATATGGTGATTTTTTTTTTTATTTTATCTGTGGACAACACGAAAGGGAAACCTATGATGTTCGAGTAACATCGTGTCAGCCAGCGGTGGAATTTTGGGAGAGAAGGAAGGTGTTGGAATTTTTCTTGACAGTTTGGAGGTTGTAAGCATCGGGAAAGACTTCATTAGGCAAAGAATTCCACAACTTTGCCGTTCTATTGATGAATGATGCTTGGTATAGCGATGTTCGACAGGTCTCGAGCCCCTGACAGTGTAGGGGTGACCAGCCTGAGCTCGTCTGGTTCGTCTACTAGGAATCGCGCGTGGTGGCATAATAGATGATATTTCCGTTGAGCACCGACCGTGAAAGTACCTATAAACAAGGCAAAGATCGCCGACCTTTCTACGATGATCTAGAGAGGTCAATGATTTGGTGAGTGTTGTGTCATCGACTAGGCGAATAGCTCTCTTCTGAATCGAATCTGAAGATCTTGCAAGGCTTTTGGAATGGGGATCCGAAAATCTAGTCCAACGCAACAAAAACAGAACTGCTTCAAACGTTTTCTGATCCGTGCGAAGAGGTACTTCACACCCCAACAAACTCCCAGGATCTACAAAGGGCACATTCGACCTTTGCTGGGATTTTGACTTTCCGCCTCTGAACGACGGAGATTGCTCACAGGGTGTTGAGCTTCGTGGGGGCGGTCCACCGGACAGCGGTTTTAGTAACGTCGTCAGGAATAACGGTCGAGGAGCCGCGTTTGCTACGAAGCTGATGACCCGGAGCCGATATGCTCGATGCCCGGAGAAAACTTCGAGCGAGGACGTGGGTTGTTTGTCGATGTTTAGGGAACATCGGGGGGATGATTTGTGATACTCAGGGTCGGTCGCATGAAGCCTCCCGTTTACTCGACGTAGAATTGTATTTTCGAGTTTGGGAAATAGTAAAATAATAATGAGAATTCTCGATTATTTATTCTTGTGTTTCAACTGGTTGTTCTCGTCTGTCCACCCTGTACACTAGTTCTAACCAGCCAACCAAACGGTTCTTCTCATCGTCTTCTGTTTTGCTTCTGTTGTGCTTCGATCCATCGCTTCGCAATCAAATCCTAATGATAATCCTCATAATCGAGTTTGCTACATAGGCGAACCCTCGCAACTCACAAAGTGATTATCCAGTCTATCTTCTTCCTCTTCGATAACGTCATCAACTTTTCATTCGATTTCAGCTCGATTTTCCTCTAGCGTACGCTATATTAACTTCAGTTTCGATTATTTTCTCTCCGATGAGTCCGATCTGTGTAATGGAAATGATTTCTTGAAGGAAGGATAGGAAACCTTCGATTGTATAGAGGGAAGAAGGATATTAGAAACATACGATATAGTATCAAATCATGGAGGATATTATTTTTAGGCACACAACAATCCAGTTTGAACTGGCAGTTAGCCCTAAGTGTCAGTTTAAACTGGCAATTAGCCATGAATGCCAGTTCAAACTGGCAATTAGCCCTAATTGCCAGTTTAAACTGGCAATTATAAAAAAAAATCATAATGTCCATTCAGCGCTGAACGATCATGATGATATGTTTTTTTATAATTGCCAGTTTAAACTGGCAATTAGTCCTAATTACCAGTTTAAACTGGCAATTAGGGATAATTGCCAGTTTAAACTGGCAATTAGGGATAAATGCCAGTTGGAACTGGCAATTAGGGATAAATGTCAGTTCAAACTGGCAATTAGAGATAAATGCCAGTTAGAACTGGCAATTAGGAATAAATGTCAGTTTGAACTGGCAATCAGGGATAATTGCCAATTTAAAGTGGTAACTAGCCATAATTGCCAGTTCAAACTGGCAATTATGAAAAAAGTCATCATGTCCGTTCCGCGCTTTCGTAGAATACACAATAACAAATATAATCAACTGAAACTATCAGACCTCTATCAGTAAGACATAAGAACAATATGAAGAAAAGATATGAACATATCCTTACTTAGTATCGTCGATTGGAGTTATTTATACACACAAAAAAAAAGTTCTTGGATTGAGCATGACTGCATAGATTGAAGTAAACGATTTGTTTGTATATAACGAAAGAGATGATCTTCTCGTGTTAATCAAAACATTTTTCCAACAAATTCCCTAATTGGAAACAAGAAAATGCATACATGAAGACTCACTTTATCTCGAATTGAAAATTGTATCTTTTCATAATGAGAATATTATTCAAAGAATTCAAGAAAACCATCGTCTTAAGGAAGAAAAAAATACTTCCAACGAATAGTATTTTGATTTGAAACTATGAATTTCTCACGATGAGACGTGCATTCATTCACTCGGAGAGAAAAGATTTGATCGAGTCAAATATACTGATATATCAAATATAGTGATATTGACTGAGAAAATCCCAATAATCTATGGAAAATAACCTACAAACAGTATTTCACACAATGAGTTGTTGATGAATCTTTCATCACCATTTGAGATACTTTCCTCACTGCAAACGTGCTTGTAAATTGAGTTATTCTGAAGTTTCAATTATTTGTCGGACACCTCCATCATTCCTAATATTATGTTCATCCATAATTCATCATAAAGCATATGTTACACGTTTTATGACATATTAACGCACTCGTTCTCTTGAAGTACTCACTTGCTTCGCTTGTCGTACTTCAAGAAACTGGTACGCCAAAAGAGTCCGGTAACCTTTACTATGGTCTTTTCGATGTCAGTTGAGTCTGTAGGGCGAAAATAAAATTGTGAAGAGAATTTGGTTGATTCAGAAACAGAGATGTTGTGGACTATTGCGTTGAACGAAAAAGATCAAGTCTAGAACTCAAGAAGTCATTTATCGAATTATTTATATATATTTTTATAAATTTGAGGTGCCTACATCACCTTTCTGATCTCAATGGCCGACTATAATGAAATGTTTGTCTTTTATATCTGTATTTCTTTCCCAAATTATTAAGTCCGTCATTTTTTCTAACGTCTTCCATGCAACGGATAAGAAAACAATTAAAAACAAGTTTCATATGTGGTACCGACAAAAAAATGAACGGTTTCAAAGAGACTATACAGGGACTGAAATTGCCTAGTTATCCAGTTCACCCAACCATTTCATGAAATTTGAAGAGGTTGTAGTGAAAAAAACAGTTATCTCACCATTACTACGTGCGACGAGATATAATCTCACGGACACACCTATGCCAATCAATGGAAAACATGAAAAACGACCGATATTCGAGCATCTAAAACACACAATTTGTAAAAGAAAGTGGCCAACCTACGCACCGCACCGTTCGGTATTTCACTCGAGAGCTTTGTCTCAGAGCATGGGAATCGTTCGGAATTAGCGGCAATGACAAAATTAATGGAGTGTTTGTGTTCGATGTTCCTCCCTTCGACGTTGATGCCAATCCTGCCGATCACCATAAATAATATAACTCACTTGTCTGTCTTCGCGTTTTCTAAATTCGCTCGTACAACGTCTGGTTGTATTAGAGTGAAATCGAGAACATCCAGATCCGCCGAATGATCGACTAGGATCTCGGGTCAACAGAAAAGACCAGCTCAAACCAACCCGGAACAAAAAAAATGTAGATTGTATTCGTTAGGGTGCTTTATCAAATGTTTATTATTCATATGCTTACTCCACAATCTCCTATAGTATCATAGTATGGGAACAAGAGCGTGATATCAAAAGCTTGTTTGTATTACAAAAAATAATATCATGATTTATTTTTGACCTACCTTTTCAAACCTCATGTCGCGATATATATGTCATTCTTACTGTTACTTCTATTTATTTATATGAATTACTGAACCATATTTACCGTAACCGAAATAAACTGCCAAGAAAATTCTGATATCCACAACTATAACACAAGGCATGAAAACGACTTGTTGCAAAAAAGGGAACCCACACTTTCCATAAAAAATCGTCTCTGATGACTGGAGCGTATTATGTCAATAGGCTTTCTGGTGAAATAAAAAATAGTTATACCTACGGAATTTTCAGAAGTAGGTTGAAGAACATCTTAATAAATCATTAGTTTTATAGATCAAGGGAATTTGATGACTTCCTCTCTAGCAGTGTTAACTGAGTTCATAGTGTCTATTGTGACTTAATTTTTATATTTATATAAAGATGTTTTATATACTTGTCTTTATGTGTCATTAGGGGATAGTAGTGCTCCATCCTCATCAATGTAATATGCCCATTTATGTATATATATATATATATATATATATATATATATATATATATATATATATATATATATATATATATATATATATATATATATATATATATTTTTTTTTGTAGTAATTGTGTGAGTTTTAGGAAAACGGATTTAGTCAGAGTAGATTTGATTTGATTTGATTTGATTTGATTTGATTTGATTTGATTCGATTCGATTCGATTCGATTCGATTCGATTCGATTCGATTCGATTCGATTCGATTCGATTCGATTCGATTCGGATGGGATTGGATTGGATTGGATTGGATTGGATTGGATTGGATTGGATTGGATTGGATTGGATTGGATTGGATTGGATTGGATCGGATCGGATCGGATCGGATCGGATCGGATCGGATCGGATCGGATCGGATCGGATCGGATCGGATCGGATCGGATCGGATCGGATCGGATCGGATCGGATCGGATCGGATCGGATCGGATCGGATCGGATCGGATCGGATCGGATCGGATCGGATCGGATCGGATCGGATCGGATCGGATCGGATCGGATCGGATCGGATCGGATCGGATCGGATCGGATCGGATCGGATCGGATCGGATCGGATCGGATCGGATCGGATCGGATTGGATTGGATTGGATTGGATTGGATTGGATTGGATTGGATTGGATTTGATTTGATTTGCAAGTTCATATTAATACAGTAGCTGAATGTATAACACTAGTGAAAATCGTTGTATCAACAAAACAGTATTGGTACAAAACAACGGAATATTGAAAGATGCAGACATGACACGTCATATGACAAAGTTCCCGCATTATCGCACAGGATCTGAAAACAGTAAAAGTTCGTTGTCTGATGTCGTCGAAGACAGGAAGAACATTTTCAAAAGTTATTCATCCACCATATATGCGAAACATGACATGGCGAAATTATACCGACATTGTTCGTCGACACCGTATAACTAGATGCTAACAGAAATAAAAGCGCTAGTACAGCCCACTCTCCTATCATGGCAATTTATTTATGAATGAAAACAGACAGATACATGCGAACTCACAGGATTTCCTTATTTACCGGTGATTTTGTGATATGGATTTATGATAATCCTTTCTCAGGATTTCTCCTCAATTAAAACAAGTCTTTTGTTACAGGTGAGACCAGAAGCGAGTTTATATCGTAGAGAATTGTGAGTACAAACCTTTTGTCATCATCAACAATCGATAAGAAAGCTTTGCCTCAACATAAACCATATCTCGATGAAGAAAGACCTTTGGAAAGTGAAGTGTGATATAATCATACTGTCGTGATTTAGAATTGTAACGCGTCATTCGATTTGTTCCATGCCATTCGAGACGAATCTCGTGTCAACCGAAGTTATTTATTATTATTATTTATTTATTATTTGCTGCCACCCTCATTACAACCCTTCGAGTGTAAACCGACCACTTTCGTCGGTGGGCCCGCATCAACCCCCGTTTAATGTTTAAACTGTCACGAAGTTTGGACAATTAACATTTGTTCGTTGTTACTGTAACAGAGATTCATGATCATGAGCTACAGATATACAGGGCATTTCGTTGGGCTTAGCCCAACACAATGCTTATGTTAGCAAGAAACGCTCGTGTTGCCAGGAAAAGCTTGGGTTGCCAGTCGAGTGGCCATGCTACGCTTGTGTTGTTCGAAAAAACTCGATTCGTAAAGGCAACTTGGTACTTTCAATCAGAAGTGCTCATTTAGGCGGAAAAAGCACAAAGTTGACTTTGTCGCGCCATATCTCCGAGTTGGTTAGACTTACAGATGAGATCGACCCACCAATCGATTTTTTAGACATTTTTCTACAAGAGAAGTGGAATTCAGCACGATCCGACGAAAATAAAATGAGAATTTTCGTTTATGGTCGAAAATTCCATGTACAGTTTTTCCAAAATTCTAAAATTCCAAAATTCTAAAAATTATTTCAAATTTCTGAAAATAATCACATAGACTATTTCGAATACGTAGAATACGGAACTGTAATCGAAATAACCCAACTCGTAAAGGTAACTTGGTAATTTCAATCGGAAGTGCTTATTTTGGCATAAATAGCACAAAGTTGACTTTGACGCGCGATATCTCCGAAACGGTTAGACTTGAGATCGACTCACCAATCGATTTTTTAGACATTTTTCTACAAGAAAGGATGAGTTCAGCAAGATCAGACGAAAAATGGAAATTTTCGTTTATGGTCGAAAATTCCATGTACAGTTTTTCCGATTATCGTTATGGTCGATTTTTCCAAAATTCTAAAAATTATTTCAAAATTCTGAAAAAAATCATATATACTATTTCGGATACGTAGATTACGGAAGTGCTATCGAAAAAACTCAATTCGTGAAGGTAACTTGGTAATTCCAATCCGAACTGCTTATTTTGGCATAAATATCACAAAGTTGACAGATGAGATCGACTCACCAATCGATTTTTCAGACATCTTTCCACAAAATTGACAGGCTATGAAAAATCCACCATGAGTCATAGAAAAAACGATACTGATCGTGATTTTGCCATTTTTGTAGAAAAATGTTTGAAAAATCGATTGGTGTGTCACGATGTTCCTCGAACTTCATAGGTTTCCCTTTGGTGGTGTCAACAGATAAAAAAAATAAGATAGGAACGAGCAAAAGCTGATTTGTTAAGCATGGCTCGAGTTGCCAAGCAAAGTTCAAGCTGCCAGGCATTGCTTGGTTTGCTAAGCAACACTCGTGTTGCCACTCTTTGAATAACCGTGGCAGCAGAACATTTCTTAACCAGCAGATGTTCTCATTCAAGATTTTTCAACTATCCGAATGGAATTTGTTAAGATCCTTCCACCAGTTCGTCCAATGTGCCTAGTCTATTCAGAACATATTCACAGAATATTGGGAGAGAAGTGATACTTTCCTAGTATATCCAGTTCGTTTGCACAAGGGGCGGAAAAACAAACAATCGCAGACCTCTAGAGAAGGAGTCCGGTGCGCCTGTATGTTTACTTTTATCGAGTGTCTTCGTCGAATTCGAATGTCTAGTTCTAGTTTGTGTTCGCATTCGAGTGGTTATTTTGAGGTGTGCCTCGACCGTAATGTGATTGAAATTTTACGCAAACTCGGTTTCGGAATTATTATTATGCAAAGTGGAGATGGGGGCGATGTATTGCAACGCTCTCGTGAAATGGAGGGTCGAAAATATCGGTGGAAATCCCTACAAATATGATTTCCTTTTGCAAAATTTACTTTTGTTTTATGTTTGGCGCTAAGTGATGCAATCAAGTGGTTGCTTGTTTAATTCTTCTATACCTCGAAAGAGTGTAGTTATTATCACTGTTTACATCGAGCGACCGTCTAATCCTAGACCAATATTAGTGGATATCCGGATAATCCGAGGATAATTCCCTAGCAGTACACGCTACGAGGGTTCTCCATAGCCATCTGTATGCAGAAAACGGGTTCGAGTATCTGATGCGATCTCTCGCTTTTGCATATGATCGTCGTCATTCGGCTCAGTTTTCTCTTTGTTGTGGGACGAGTCTCGCCGAGATTGGTATCCAATCGACTATGCAGAATTTCTACGAGGGAAATGTTAGTAGGGGGGCTCCTGTACATTTTGTTTCATCTCCATTGGGTATCCATTATAAATGCCTGTCGCATATTTCAATATATTTGTGTAGTAATCTGCCCCAAAATGTCACTGCGCTTGAAATTAAACCTTGAGATACCTAAAAGAGAAATTCTCTATTGGTCAGTGACACCTTGTTTTTGAAAAAATTTGTAAAAACAAATATATTTAATAATAATGAAAACCTCTACTTATCTTGGTGGACGTTTCGGGAACGAATTTGCTCCCGTTCTCAACACAATTGAAATATTTTTCTCTATTCATGTTGAAAAGTGACAATTCGGTGGACGGAGAAATTCTGGTTACAAGGTGTTTTCATTAATTGATGGTGGATTTTCCATTTTCATATTCAATTTTCAGAAGTGGGTGCCAAGTTCTATCTATATCAACTGAACAAGACGCAATATTATTGTCTCCGTTCAGGAGAATGCAAGCAGACTCTTTGATTTTCCGTTTTTGGTTGTTGTCTTCTTTTCCTATGATCTTAATATTACTACAATCGGCCATATGTTGTCCATTTTCAGTAAGGATATGTTCAGCGAATTTTGATTTGTCAGTATATCATTTTTTTATATTGTTCTTATGCTCTTTCATCCTTACTGATAGAGGCCTGCTGGTTTCACCGGTATAATATTTTCCACAAACACATGGTATACTGTAAATACAATTTTTTTGATGATTGTTCTTCATTTTTCGGTTTTGTGTGTGTCAAAATCGATCTCACTGTATTCAAATATATTTGTATTTTCAATTTTTTCAAAAACAAGGTGTCACTGACAAATAGAGAATTTCTCTTTCAGGTATCTAAAGGTTTGATTTCAAGCGCAATGAAATTTTGGGGCAGATCACAAAATCTGTCCTTATACTACAAATATATTGCAATAATTTTTAATAACTTCTACTCTATTTTTTAGAAACGAGGAGAGAAAATCCCACAAAAAGCTGGAAAATGAATGTATCACCTCCTCGAAAAACTTACAGACAGTATTTATCCTCATTGGTCACTCTGAAAATCAGTATGTGCCAGTTCGGAAGGTAATGTCACCAGCTCAAACGGGTAATTAGAATGCTGGTGAAATTCCAGTTCGGAAATGAAGCATGTGAATTAACTTTGAGAACGAATGGAAATTCGTTCCATCAGGTGTGTAAAACCCCATTCGTTTGGAAGAGGTGTCGATACAGCAAAAACAATTTGAGTGTTCGTTAACTTTCGAATTCGTGCCCCTCTACTACGGATTCTGATGTCGAAAATTACGGGAATCAGTGCGACTCCGCGATATGAAAAGTGCATGCGTGAAATAAAGCCATTTCGAGAGAAGGACGAGACCGTCGAATAAATATGGTGATTAGAGCGCATTCGATGTTGATAAAGCAAACACTACCAGGGTATTATAACAGAGTCGAGTAAGTAGTTATTATGGAGCATATCTATTGACACAAGAAAATATCGGGTTGTCCGAAGAGAAATATATGACGTTAGATTGGTCTCCCATTTAAGTCGTGTCCAGAAATGCGCGATATAAATCTTCGATGATCTCGTTGGTGTGTACAGTGTGAGCGACGAGAAAGAGAAGAGTTCGGAAATAATGTCGCAGAATTAGAAAAGTGATGGTGTTCCACAAGGGACCATCCTCGGTCCTTTGCTCCTAATAATCTACACGAGAGAGTTTCACAAATGTCTTAAGCATTCGTGAAAGATTTGCAGATGACACTCAAATATACATGTCGTCCAAAGTGGATATAGTTTGATTGAAGCAAGCAATTTCATGAATCAAAATCGGAATTCAATTACTTCACTACCAAGCGGAAGCTGAACCTTTCAAAATCTAAGGCTGCATACAGAGTTTTGGCTGTATATCATGGTCGTAGAAAAAGTATAGTGTGAAACTTGCATGGGAAGCTCATATCTCGCTGGTATGAAACCATCTTGTCTCGGCACCAACTTTGTTCTTGCTCCACATCAATGATTTGTTGAATGTGACCTCCAGCCCAGTTCATAGTTTCGCGGATGATAGTACACTTCATTCCGCCTTTTCTTCTAGAGCCCCTATATCATCCAATGAGGCCAGAGGTGCAAGGCGAAGACAGGTTGATGCTTTAAATAAGGATCGGACAAAAATTCTGAAATGGGGATCTGAGAATCTAGTACAGTTCAATGCAACGAGAACTCAAGCTTGTATCTCCACCAAGAAGGCTGATCATACAATGCCCAATTTGATGATGTCGGGTACTACTGTTCCTATGAAGTCGTCAATATCCATGCTGGGTGTCACCACCAACAGTGCTCTCTCATGGGACGATCATGTGAGGTCCATCGCGAGAATTGCTTCACAAAAACTCGGTTTTCTTTTCTGTGCGAAGAGATACTTAACTGCCCAGCAACTGCTTATGATCTACAAAGCACAAATTCGACCTGTCCTGGAGTACTGTTCACATGTTTGGAGCTCAGCCCCCAAACATACGCTCAAGCTCTTAGATTCAATTCAGAAGAGAGCTATTCGCCTGGTCGATGATACAACACTCACCAAATCATTGACCTCTCGAGACCATCGTAGAAAGGTCGGCGATCTTTGCCTTTTTTATAGGTACTTTCACGGTCGGTGCTCAACGGAAATATCATCTATTATGCCACCACGCGCGATTCCTAGTAGACAAACCAGACGAGCTCAAGCTGGCCACTCCTACACTGTCAGGCTCGAGACCTGTCGAACATCGCTATACCAAGCATCATTCATCAATAGAACGGCAAAGTTGTGGAATTCTTTGCCTAGGGAAGTCTTTCCCGATGCTTACAACCTCCAAACTTTCAAGAAAAATTCCAACACCTTCCTTCTCTCCCAAAATTCCACCGCTGGCTAACACGATGTTCCTCGAACATCATAGGTTTCCCTTTCGTGTTGTTCACAGATAAAAAAAAAACCATCGTGAGAATCGTCCGTAGTCCTTTCTCTTTTTCCCACACCGAGCTAGTGCCATCGTTCGGAAATAAAAACCATCATTCACGCTCAGTGACAATCGTCCGATCGCAAGAAGGAAATATAACGCTAACGTTTGACTGAAAATGAACAAAGGTCGTTATACTTTCGTACTGTCCTTTCTATCTTTGGTTCGAGGACGATATAGTAAGAGATTTATCGCTTAATTTCTGATATCACGGCCCGCTACGACTAGAAATAATTGAATGAATCGAGACTCATCGGGCTCATATCGTATTTCAACTTTTTTTCTTAACGACACCATATCGGTTCCATTTGGGCTATTGAATCTTTTAAAGGCTCCAATAAAATATGTTGAAGTGTTTAGGTTCGGACGTTATAGTGTTCTTAGAACACTTTGACTTAATTTACTGACTCTCTGTAGACAGGGTGTCACGAAAGTAGAAATCCTACTCGATGAGAATGAAATAAGATTACCAGAAAATGAAAATCTTCATTATCGCTACTGGAAATGAAGAACATTTGTTTGTGTCTTCTATATGTTTCAGATGTATGATTGATGTATCTGCCCTCATTTTTCATTTTTTTATCACCTGACTCATCGTTTTCTTTGATATCTTCAGTATTCTTGTGTCTTTCCAAGTAACCTTTACGAATTGTGTTTTTTTGATTACAGTTTCGTCATGTACGTATTCGACATAGTCGATATGATTCTTTTCAGAATTTCAAAATAACTCTTAGAATTTTCGAAAAATCAACCATACTGATAGTCGGAAAAAACGTACATGAAATTTTCGACCATAAACAAAAATTTGTATTTGTTGTTCGATCGGGCTGATTCTCTCCAATATCATGAAAAGATGTTTGAAAAATCGATTGGTGGGTCGATCTCATCTGTAAGTCTAACCATTCCGGAGATATTTATGGCGCGTCAAAATCAAATTTGCGCTTGCTTGCTGCCTTTTTTGTGTCTTCAGCTCATTCGACCCTTCTGTCAGATATTTTCTTTTTCACTCTGTGATTATTACGATACTTTTCAATCAGTTCCTTCTGACTTCCTGATACACTAATTTGAATGAGAAAACTTTTGCAATCAACTGTCATCATTAACTTATGCTTCGACAGTTTCGAAGATAAATTTGACTTTGAAGTAGTGACAACTCCGTCATCACGAAAGATAATTTAGTCTCTTCAGTTCCTTTCTTCTTATCGTGTCATTTCTTTACTGATGATTCGAATAGAAAAAGTCGCATTGAAATTTCATCAGTCAGCCATGCTTCCAGAGATCTAACAACTCTATATTATACAAATTTCAAGTCGAACAAATTATTGAGTGTAGCTGCAACCCTCAGTTTCGAGTCAATAAAATTTCTAATCAATCACATGAACATTGTTAGACGTGGATTCACGACTGAGGATATTGTATACCCATTTGAGATTCTCAGACATTCTCTGTAATATTCGATTAAGATGCTGTAGATACTGTATAACGATACTATAAAAATATCGTAATAATATCCTCGGCAATGAAATTTATATCGCAAGCAAACGTTACGCTCCCACGAGTGTTCGCGGTTCACCACTCTTAATGGAACTACATTTAGTGATTTGATTTTTTAATGTGGGTTCTTAATTTTCTACTATAAAATGCAACACATGCACGAGAAATTCAATAGTGCTCCTGGAAATCTAACCGAGTCATCCAATTTGAATCAATAATCTGAAATTGCAATATACACTTAGGATCAGGGACCTGTATGTTTGGGAATCAGGATCCAAATTGGTATAACAATCAAAAATATACATTAAAAAACAAATGCCACTGAGCAATATTGACTTCGAAGGATTTTTCTATGATGAGAACAATTTTTCGATTGAAAACGCTGGAAGTTCTCTATACAGTTTTTTATTTTTTAATTTTCGGCAAATTTTCCCATTGGAGATGGACTTTGAATTCTCCACAAAGTTTGTTTTTGTTCCACACTAATAAAATCGAAGTAATTTCTTTCGATTTCTTCTTGTTGGAAAACATTCTCGTGCACTTGCAGTATCGCCATAATCCGATGATGTTATCGAGTTTGGTGGCATAACACCCATTCGTATGATTTATTCAGCAACAATAAACCGTTATTTATAGCGAACATCAACCGTTTCCGCTCCGTATATAAATTTTATTGCATTTTATTCGTTCCGCATGAATTTATTATGGGCGAATCGCCCTCTCAACACTAAAGGATCGTTGATTGGCGATGATAAATCTTCGGTCTTCCCACTGGATGATCCGGTTCACAAAAAGTCCATCAAGAACCACTATCCGTTCAAAAACCAAAACCGATCCTGTGGTTCCTGTACCTCTTCTTTAGTCTAGTCTTCTTCACATCTCCTTCAACTTCAAACCATTTTTTGGTCTTTATCTGCATTTTCCAGATTTTTACAATACTTCTACCAGTTCCTCCATCTTCTATCCTCTCGATTTCATAACTTTAGTCTCTTTTGCATCTTCTGTATCGTCTGCATCTTCTGGATTTTCTGATGAATCTTTTGCATCTTTCGTATGTTTGGTACCATCTGTACCTTCTGTCTCTTTTGTCTCTGTTCTTTTTTGTTTCTCTTCTGTCACTTGTGTGGTATCTTATGGATTTCTTTGGTCTGCTTGCCTCAACTTCCCTGCATTTCTTCGTCTCTTCTTGGTCTTCAAACACTTTTATATTTCTTCCTCTTCTCTCTATAACTAATCTTGCATCTATTGCCTCTACCAGCACATCCATTCCTAGTCTTTTCTTCTGTTTTTTCTCTAAGTCCTGTTGCTTCGGTCCAGCCCAAGTTCACCATCTTTGATTCCTCAGTCAGTTCTATCTGTACAGTCCCGCCAATGTATTTTCTTTCTTTGGTCCCAGTCTTGCGACCTTTTTCTAGTGCCAAATCGTGACATCGTTCTCCACAACACTCGCTACAATCGAGTACGATAAATCTTCCAATAAAACCATTAAAAGGAAAACGTGACAATCGACTAAGGTTTAATGCAAATCGGACTCCTATCTCAGACACTAGGGTGTGCTGATCAGTGCGTCTTGTGTCGCCCTTTAACTGTCTCCGAAACCGCCCTTTGCTGATCCCAGTCGGAAAAAGGTGGGTACGTAGGGAGGTTGCGAAGGGGTCGTTGTGATTTATCGAGAGAATTGGTGGGGTTGTCGGAGCTGTGCAAGCCGGACCTAAGTCGAGACGTACACACAAGATATAAGGATTTCTCGATCCGAGAGGAAATATCTGTTCACTTCGAATTACTCGAAATGAGTAGATGAATTGTTATTGTGAACAGATAGATTCTCAAATAGAGTTTTTTTTCACGATTAAATTGATTGCTTCGAAAAAAATTCGCAATATCAGAATATACAGTTGATGTGAATATTCCATGCTTCTCTCGCAGGAAACGATTTATATTGTATCAAGTATAACCAGAACTATTGCTGATTTCTTATTAATAATTATTAATTTCTTATTAATAATTTATTATTCTTGCTATTTCTTCAACTGAAAATAAAGATGAGAAAAATTCTTGAGTAAACTAATTGTTCTCAAGGTTCATTCTATAACTTCCACCACTACCATGGATTCCGTTCTTCGACACCATTCTTAAAAATAATAATGAATCGTTGAGAAAGGGTGGAATTCAATCACGCATATTGGAAGATGTGGGCAACTGCTCTTTCATTCAACCAGGAGGTACATCAACCAAATTGATCATAAGAGAAAGGACATTTGAGTGTCATCTGCATGATAATGGAATTGACATGATAACAGAAAAGATGAGGAATTCGACGACTCTAAAGTGAAAATCAGTGGTCCCAGTATTGATGGTCAGGATATCAGAAAGCTCGTCATTAAGTTTGACTGCTTCAAACCGATCTCCGAGCTAGTTTCTGAAGAACATGCTGAGGTATAGAACCTGATTGATCTCCAGCAAAGATATTGAAACTATTGAAACAATCTCTGCTTCACACGTTTACAAGATTTTTTCAGGAAGTTTCGACATAACTGAGAGGATAGAAAACAGGAAGATAGAAATTTCAGATTCCGCTTTCAGAGCAGTCGATCTCTGTGCAAAAAGTATAGTGAGTTTGGGTTTATACGCCGCTGGTTTATAGTTCAGGAAAGAATTGGGAAATGGAAAGAGCGTGGAAAATTGGCAAAGTTTACTGCTTCGGTTGGAATCGATACAAAGGAAAGCGATTGCTTCCGGAACGTACTTTAGTATTGGCAGTAAATGTCTACAAATTTTGTTGCCCATTCAAGTAACTGCTGGAAGTTGGGTAGGAAAATATATCGATTTCATGCAAATCACTACGGAACGTGAATGCCTCATTCCCTTTCAACAAGTGAACAAAATATAAATACTTCGTAATTTCATCCAATTACTTGGTACATGTCTTTGTCAGTATCGAGTTATGATTAAGTGACATCCGTTGAGCAGTGTATATTTATGGCAGTCATAAAATGGCGTCTTGTGCGGCATTTCAATTGCAACATATCAATATCAGAATGCGCCAACTTTAATTGGACGTATCGAATGGAAAAGATCTGCATTAAAGATATCCTCTAACTATTCACTTGATGAAATCAACTACGCCAAGCAGGACTAATCGATTATTTTTTTTTCTCTTCGATCACTAATTGATTCAAGTGTTTATATTGAGATCTGTCTAGGCATTAGATTCGCAATTGTTGATCGAGATCTTCTGTCTATGTGTCTTTTCTGTCAGTTGAAAGTCAACCTTGAAAAATTGGTCTTCAATGCAGATACTCACTTGGATTCCGAAATATACCTTCCACCACCTCGACTGCCAATTTCTTACTTCTCAGCGCCATTGCGATATGGTGCAGTGGACGAAAATATCGCGGAGTGTGTCCAAGAATACGTTTAGAGTACGGAACAACGACTTAACATAAGGAGAAGACTTCACTAGGGAGAGTATTCCACAGCTTTGCCGTTCTATTGATGTATGATACTTGGTAGAGCAAAGTTGGACAAGTCTCGAGCCTGACAGTGTAGGGATGACCAGCTTGAGCTCGTCTGGTTTGTCTACTAGAAATCGCACGTGGTGGTATGAAAGATGATATTTCCGTTGAGCACCGACCGTGGAAGTATCTATAAAAAAGGCAGAGATCGCCGACCTTTCTAAGATGATCTAGAGAGGTCAATGATTTGGTGAGTGTTGCAGCATCGACTAGGCGAATAGCTTTCTTCTGAATTGAATCTGAGAGCTTTAGCGTATGTTTGGGGGGCTGAGCTCCAAACATGTGAACAGTACTCCAGGACAGGTCGAATTTGTGCTTTTTAGATCATAAGCAGTTGCTGGGATGTGAAGAATCTCTTCGCACGGAATAGAAAACCAAGTTTTTGTGAAGCAGTTTTCGCAATGGACCTCACATGATCGTCCCATGAGAGAGCACTGTTGGTGGTGACACCCAGCATGGATATTGACGACCTCATAGGAACAGTTTATACCCGACATCATCAAATTGGGCATTGTGTGATCAGCCTTCTTGGTGAACATACAAGCTTGATTTTTGGTTGCATTGAACTGTACTAGATTTTCAGATCCCCATTTCAGAATTTCAGAAGGTTCTGCAGCTGGAGATGAATCACCATATATTGTTTTTGTTTCCTGCGTGGTATTGAACAATCATTGTGTTATAAAAACAACGATGATACCGACAAAAAGTACAAAGAATAATGTTTTCCTTCGGTATCGCTATCCACACAACTCGCGCGTGCACGCCAACAATAAGGTAGGTGGCTATGTTTGTGCATTATATACATTAAATTCCTTATCTGTACCGGACAAACAAACTGCTGCCATCGACGCATGTTTGAGATACGCGTCGAAAGCAAAGTTTGGTTTGATCAATTCAAACAACGATAATCCATCAACAAACAGTTCGGCAGCCCTTGAGAAGCCTCATACGGAATTCTGTTTGGAAACCCTATGGAATCATGTGAGGAGGGATTGGCTTGTTTTTGGGGTTTCTTGATGGTTTCATTATCCGTAATTGATAGTCTGGGATTGGGGTACGAATTATCACTAGCGCATCCAGTGTGAATAATGTGATTCGTTGTTGATTTATGATATCTTATTCAAAAATGTTCCATTGCAAAAATGCAAATTGAGGAAGAAAAGAGAAATTAATATTAAATATTCAATGGAAGTCGAATGGTTTTCAATACCAACTGGATTTTGGCCTGGCATGTAGTCTGACACTTTCAGTTACTCGATTTTTCATCAATGTCAGTCTATTTTGTTTCTTTTGCATTTCGGAGCATCGTAGAGTTCGTGAAAAATGGTTTGTTCAGCAGAGTATAAAACTATGCTGTCTCTCAATTGATGAATGAAGTTGTGTAGTTCTATGGAATTGGGTGTCTCTAGCGTAGACAGATCTTGAATTATCTGAAGAAAGTGGAAAAAGAACATTTCAACAAAGATGATTGATTATACAGTCCTTGAAATGCCTATGCCAGATGATTTCATGTGGACCTGATGGATTGGAAGATATAACCGTCTGGAGAAAATTAATAGTATTTTGCAGAAACTCCGCAAATTGTTATATTTATGTATTTTATTCATCCTCTTTAGTGAACCAGCTTCTTCAATGATCAACAAAAATGTAACTATGACCGTTTTCGCTATACCCTCATGATAGACATAAAAAGTCTTTATCTTGGTCACAGTATATATGAGCACTTTTACTCAAATCTCAAGTCACAGTTACTTATAATTCCATCAATATCTTACGGATAACGAGTAATTTATTGGTTTCAGATACACTCGTTTCCGTTGCGTAAAACATTAGGAAGAAATAATATCATATCACAGGATTATCTGTCCACAAAGTGGCTTGGGACCATTTTCAATGAAACAACAGATAATCCCAAGACTGATGTGATACAATGAAGTTTGTCGATAAGTCCCCAATGAATTGACAGCTCCGTAGGAGTGTTTTTCATTAGACTCGAAATAGACTCCAATTGAAACTAGTATAGTCAAGATCTGAAATAGTATATTATGGTACTGTCTGTAGGTTGATAGAAAATCCCAGAAAATTTTGTTTTATACATCACAAGTTTTATAGGATATATAGGTTTTATAAGACGATCCCTTGACGTGAGTTTTCGTTTGAATGCTCCAATTTTGCTCTCACAGACATAGTGCTACACTGATATTGAATTTCACCCAAAACTACAGTTGTGGTATTATCTGTCAAGAAAAATTCCAGAATTCCAATTTCTTCCTCAGCACTTACCAACATTCCCCCACACAGGTTTTACTTTCACGTTGTCAAATGATCGACAAAATAGATGTCCTCGATCAAAGAAATGGTATTTCTTTGCATCTAAGAATGTGTTGATAATTGCCCAAAAACTGAAGAAGATTAAAAAAAAAGGGATACTAATGAGTCGACGCCAAAACCTAAAAAAAAAAAAACATGTTGTGATAAACAGTTGTGATAGAACTTCGTCACTTCCGTCAATCTACGTTCACTGGCTCTGTTGATAGATCAGGGGTAACGTCAATCAACCCAGAGATTGGAACGTTCTGGACTCCTCAAACTTCCGAACCATTCCGTTCAGGGATCATTTCATAACGTCTTTCTCTCTCTCAACGTGGGTAATAGCCGAATACTTCAACGAGAAATGGATCCGAATCTCAGGTGGTCCCCAATCAAGCCGGAGTCACGCGATCCTACTCTTGGGGGTTCCCAGCCGGTCACGGACCTGTCATTCCGTTCCAATCACGAGATGTAGCGATGTGGAATGTTTCAACGACGATGACGTTTTTTGTGAGCAGAGAAAACATCAAATTCAACAGACTCGTCTCCAGTACTGAAGATTCTCAGAAGTCAGCAAAGCTGCACGGAAGTTCACGATGCGAAATTTAATTTTAGGATGGTTCAGCAATCTACATTTTAGAATCTAGAAGGAACCTCTGACTGTCTATATGTTTGTTAGTTGAATGGATAATTTTTCTCTTTCATGACAATTCTCAAGCCAAATTTGAGTGATTGTAATCGATAAATATCGAAACAAACTGGACAACTCTTTTTTGGTGACTTCTACACTATTGGTTGACTCACTTTTGGGAGTTTCTGCAGAATATTGGTCCAAACGGAAGAGGAGGAAATGAACTGATACATCCACGCCAGCATAATAAAACTCACACATATGCGCACTGTCGAGTCAGTCGAGGCATTCCATCAATTTGTGTGATCAAGAGATTCTACAACAAAAATGATTTAATTGAATTCATGGAGTATTGTATGTTTGATTTTCAGGCATTCAGCTCAAATATGAAATGAACCCTAATCAAAACTGAGAAAAATCAATGAAACCAAATCATTATTGATCATGAAACCTCAAAGATTAAATACTGTCTGTAAGTTTTTCGAGGAGGTGGTACATTCATTTTCCAGCTTTTTGTGGGATTTTCTCTCCTCGTTTCTGAAAAATTGAGTAGAAGTTATTAAAAATTATTTCAATATATTTGTAGTAAGGACAGATAGGACAGATTTAAAAAAAAATGCGAAGAGAAATATATTTTAATTGTGTTAAGAACGGGAGCAGATTCGTTCCCGAAACGTCTACCAAGATAATTTTTTAGAAACGAGTAGAGAAAGTCCCACAAAAGGCTGGAAAATGACTCAAAGATTAAGTTACTTATTTTAGGTTTTCATTCAAAAACTATTCAAAAAGTCCTGAGAATGAAACGGTTTGTGCCATAAGTCTTGTTTGGTAGGTACTATCAAATAAACAGATACTTTTTCTTGCTACAATATTTGACTATCTTTTTTTTTCTCAGTACAGTGGATGTCTTCAAATACACTCCATGCGGATTTTGAACTTTTGATGAGGTGTAAGTTGTTATTCCGTGACGAAATTGCTTCGACTTGAAAATTCTGTATCTGATGGATGACTTGGCACCTCCGAAAGGAAAAACCCCACCTATCGAAATCTGTTCATCGCTGTGCTGGCCGGAAAAGCATTCATAGAAACGCTTCGCCTTTAATTACCGCTGTTAGTCGTGTCAGCTCTCACACGCTAGAAGCTGCTACAGAGGACGTAAATACTACGTGTAGTACTAGCTCTCCAACAGTATCAATTATTGTGGGCCACCCATCGAGAGATGGCCAAAAGGCGTCAATGATAGCCATCATGGGAGGACCATCAGGCTTCCAGTGGTGTAGGTTTTCGTTGAATATCAATTTCTCGAACCGTTGGCACACTGCTTCAGTCCGTTTGAGTACAAATTTAGGAGTCCCAGTTGCTCTAATTCGAACAAACTTTGCGATGGTACTTGTGGAACATCATGTATTTGTATCATTCGATCTGAAAATTGAGTCACATGCTTTATTTTCCAACTGAAATTATAGCACCATTCATTTGACGTTATCACTAAAACTAGAAGAAAGCTAGAATCCAACCGCTTACAAAAAAAAGGACGAGAAATCCCTTTCTGGCAACTGACTGCTAGTCAGAATGAGAAAGTTTCCTTCACATGACTGTGACCTTCACAGTCCCAGAAGAGGCCAATCAGTGTTCTTTCGTGAAAAAAGTGTCGAGGTGCTTCGATAGTGCTCTGGATTTATCTATAATATGAAGTTTTTGATACGTTGAAACCCAAATGGCACTAGACTCATTGCTTATATATGCATCCTTCCCATCAAGAATATACCCCAAAAATTATTTTCTGTGGTTGGCTACAAGATTCCATCTTTTGTAATAATCTCAAGTTGTTCGCACAGAAGTGAAAGAAAGCCAGGGAGACATTATTTTCTTATCGAAACGAGGAAAAAGCATACCGGAGGCTGTATACCGGGGGTGGAAGAGACCAGAGGATTATATCGAAACCGAAGACCGAAGAAGACATCATTTACAGTAATAAAGTTTCGAAACAAGTTTACCCTGAACCAGTATGAATGAAGATACACACGCACAACAAAAAATAAGGTTGTTCTTCGGGTGAATAATCATACTAAATGAATCGATCAGGAAATCACGAGTCTAAAATATAAATTCATCGGATTCATCGGATCTGATCTACAAAGCGAGAATTCGACCTGTCTTGGAGTACTATTCACACGTTGAGAAGCTCTTGGATTGTTGCCTCTGTCCGAAACCATAGATGAGGCAAGATGTTGTCTCTGTTGGCAAGTACGAATGTGATGTACATACATTTAACAGATATCTCGTGTATTTTGTCACAGATTTTGATTGGTCGCTCTAGTGGTTGATCACTATTTGAAGTTGATGTCACTGAATCCAAAAAAATGCTTCGTCAAACTTGGTTATCATTTGGAATTAGATAACACAAATTGGCCCATCCCTTTTCGAAGGTATCCGATTAGTTTTTCGGTCGTTTATGCGTGGCATATATCACCGATAAGGTTGTTTACGACCCTCCCACGACTCCCACGTGACCGGTACGTTTGCGTCTTACTTCGAGTGGAGATCCTCCGCTGATTGATGGAGGCCATTAAAGAAACATATAGGAAACAACGGGAATACTCACTGAGATAATCCATGAGATCTACGATAGAGATAACGAAACTTAATTGTCGCTGGAATGATACTTTCTCACTCCTCGTCCGATAGATTTGGTTCAAGATGTAGCAGGGTATCGAAAGGTGCAAGAGCATTCTCGAATATAATCTTTTCTAGTCTTATTCATATTGAAGTTATATGCAAGGATGTTTTCATTTTTTTATCTCATCTCCAAGACTGGTCGATGTAGCGCTTTGTGGAATAATTCAAATAATCAATCGAATAGTCACTTCAGCGAGAATCAAAAAAGGTGTCACGCGAAACCTAATTTCGGAAAATCTTATAGCTCAAGAGCAAGAGTATCCCGGCATGAGGGTGCAATATCGGAATCTGCTTTCGAAAGAGAATGAACTTCGGACGAAAACCGTCAATCCAATTATACCCAAGGAATGGAGGAAAGCCAGAAGAGGCTCTTGAATTTCACCTTTCCACAATCTGGATAGAATTAAGTTCTATTCCTCAGTCCCTATCCGACGTCAACAAAAAACTTTAACCCTTGGCTTGTTCGGACTGAATCAGACTCTGTTCTAAGAACATTGACGTATGCTTATCTAATCAAAATGAATTTTGTGCAAGCATGCCACAATCTCATTACTCGCTCAATAACACTATTTTGAGGCGGCTCTATTTTCGTCCTGAGAGCTGTAGTGTTGAGATCTTGACCTCATTTCCGCAACCGTGTTTGTGCCTGAATATTTCTCCAGTTTCCTTTCAGGATTCTTGGACCTGGTGATTGTATGCAGGAGGTCGATCTCATTGTGCAACTTTAATAAACGATTTTTGGTAGTTGTGGGGTTCTAGAAGAAGAATGACCCAACACCTTGTTCTTCTGAAAAGTAGTGTGGAATTTTTGTGTTATACTAAAATTTTTTCACATATGATTCCCCAATATGAAATTTTCTCGAAATTGAAGATAAAACCGGGCACTTTGATCTCGTATTGCTCATAATTCCATGCACCGTCCAATGTTATATTACATGCAGCTCAAAAACTCCTGTTTTATTGAACATACCTAGTTTACGGAACAAAAATACCCATATATTAAAAGGAAAAGGAATCTTATTTGAACATTATTACATTCTTTCGCTGGGGGCAGAGATTTCCGTCGGAATAGATGGATGCTCTCGAGTCTCGAATGCGGAATAAAAGAACAAAGAGGCCAATAACTTTATATTCTATCATCATTCGTTCAATTCTCCTCAGGAAATTCCTACGGAAAAATCGTATTCTCGTACAGTTTGAATTAACAAAATGTGTCCATACCCTGAAGGATAGGAGGAGGGTGTTTTATTGAAAGTTTGGGGTGTAGAGTATCTCTTTGCACGGAACAGTGGAGCAGTTCTTGCAATGGACCTCACATGATCGTTCATGTGTCTCTCTCATAAGTTCGTTTCAATTCCTCTCTCTTCAAGAACGATCTAGTAGAGAATATATGATATCATATCTTCGACTAAATCATGCCCAAATGTGCATCAACTCTGTTGTAGTTCGACATTTCCTTCTGAAATGAAGGGGGAAATCGAAAAAAAATGTCGCCAGCAGAATTCGAATCATGACTGGTGGTGGTGGTGGTGGTGGTGTTGGTGTTGGTGGTGATACCGAGAATGGATATTAGCGACCTCATAGACCTTATCATATTGGAAATTATGTGATATGCTTTCTAGTGGAGATACGAGCTCTTTGCATTGCTAGATCTTCTAATACCCATTTCGTAATTCTTGTGTAAAATACTAACCAATTTCAGTGATGAACATCTTCGCCGAAGGCACTGAACTCTCTTTCTCCAAAAACCCTCTATATGTTGGGCTTTATGATCTCGCAGAATCGCTCTCAATATGTGGAGGATTTCGAGCGTATGATCCGGTGAACGTTCCCAAATGAAAGACCTAGAATTACAGTCTACTAACGAGAGACGAAAAGAAAGGACTTGCTGTCTCGTGAACGTTACTCATTTTCTTGAAAGAAGACCACATTCGGAGATAAGTATTCGGAGAATGGATTTTTCCCGTCAAAGACGAAGGGAGAGGGTCTTTGTGGATCGGAAATATCAGGGGCATGAATGTCATGGATGGGTGAATCACAGAAAGGATCGTTGTTAGGTCCGTTGGAAGATGTATGCGGAATTGGGTATTTTCCTTTGACCATTTGGAAAATACACATAGTGCATAGTACCTACTTTTTCAGTTGAATACGTCTGACATAGGATTTCTACAGCTCGATTTTCCGCTGGAAAGACGTCCGTCGGTCCCTTCTTGGTGAAATATGAAGCGAAATCAATGAATATCTTATAATCTGAGTACTGGCTTTGTTTTAAATCAATTTGCCAACCACATAGTCACCTATTATCATTTCTTTTCGTTGTAGAGATAACAGCTTTGTCAAATTCTGAAATTTGAACGATTGTAAGAGAAACTGTTCCCATACTGTACCAGAAGAAATAAGTCTGCAAACGCTCTACAGTTCTATTGATGAGTATATAGCTTTAGTTCAACGAGTTCAACAGATTCTTATCATTGGAAATTGCTTGCATCTGATCGATCTGTCTCAAAAATGCAAGGAGAGGATCTTATATTCACGATAAATCATAGCACAAGTGGTGAAATTATATTCAAAGTTGGGAAGTGGAGGTGATATTGCATTTGATGACAATAGTGGAGCGCACAAATAAAGTGAAGTACGAATTACGAATAATGATGAATTGCCGATTTCTTGCACACAGTTCACAGCCTCATCGTTATCATCATCAAGTGTCTGAACAGCAAGAGCCGAAACAAAAAAAGCGGCCTAATAAATAGCCCATAAACACTAACAATATAACCCCTCATTAAAGAGATTTCATGATGCCGAAAAGAGCCGCAGACGGAAAATAAAACAGTGCGTTCATTAATTACAGCTATAAATACTCTACGCAAGAAATTTCACTTCAGTTCCGACCGATGCCGATTTACTCTTGAAACACATGATTAGTATAGAAAAGGCAGTTCAATTCCGTCACAAGTCCCATATAGGTCAAACGTCATTCGTACAGAGTACTGATTTTCAACTGTACAGTGAGTTTGACTTGAGTCTTATTTTTGCAAAGGGCGTCATTTTTCATCGTGACTTTGGACATTGGAAGACTTTGACATTGTTTTGACACACTTATGGATCGATAAACTTCGCTAAACGATAGATTTGAGTCGATAATCTTACATTATCAACTCGATTGGAATGAAAATAACTGAAAATGTCGTATTTCTCAATACAATCGCATGGCAAATGAAGAAGAAAATTGAAAAAAAAATATCGTCAGCAGATTTCGAGTCGTGACCGTTACTTTTAGAACGATTGTTGTGAGAGTTCAAAATGACTTACGTCAGATAATGCACCAGTTGATGACAACGATACCTGAAGTGCAGATGGAATAGTAAAAGTTACGATTGTTCGTATTCATGTAGAAACATACTGAAAAGTAATACAAGGATAAATATTCTCATTCGCATTCCACGATTTCCTTCCAATTTGAATAATTGTATCTAGAATGCCCATGGATATTTGTTGTGAGTGCAAAGTGGGATTTGCATATCTTCAGATGGAAGGGAATGCGTAGCTTATAGCGCACACTTGAATTATTATCGCTCAATTTATTACGTGGAATACGATGGAATTTTCTCAAATCTTCACTTCGACTGACTCTCTTCTCTCTGCTACGACTCAACTCATTTCAGAATGTCATGCTTTAGATTAGTTTGAATTTTGTACAACTCGTCACCGATAAATAAAAATTGGAAGCAGAAACAAAGTGCCCATATCTGACAAGAATTTTGAAATGGGGATCTGAAAATCTAGTAGAATTCAATATATAAAAACTCTAGCTTCACCAGGAAGAGGAATCAAAAAATGCCCAACATGACGATTCCTATAAAGTCGTCGAAAACCACGCAAATATTCATCAAAACATCTTCTTTCTGCCTTCTGACGGCAGTGCGTGAGGTCTATCTTATCTGCTGGATTAAATATTCATCGAAGTTGTGAAATTATGCGAGATAATGTGGTGGGAACGAATCCTTCGAATGATTTCTGAAGGAAGCCATTTATCATGTAGAATATAGAAATCCTAATCTGTGGGATATCAGATGTGCAGTGCTTTAGATTTTCATGTGCGAACTCTATATTTTTTCATCGCTAATAAATGGAAGTGTAAACACATTCGTGAAGTTCTCAATGAATTTACTTGAATTCTAAACGAAATCCTGCGACGGAACTTTTTCGACACGGTTAGAGCAAAGCAGAGATCACAACCTATAATTAAAGAGACTTTTCTCGGCCGGCCGGAGCGAATGGAAGAAATATTTTCTTCGTTCTTTTATCAACGATAAATCTATTGGGAGGTTTTATCAGTTAATTGCCTCATTAAGGTCCCACAAAAAGCGATGTTAGACGTTCCTGACCGGGCATGAAGCTCGACTTTGCTTCGAAAGAGACCAGAAGATTATAATTAGGAGATGTTGGCGATCAATCTCATTATTATTATTATGAAATATAAAGTCGATTTGACGGTTTGAACGTTGGAGAATGAATAATCCACGTGACTGAATAATGGCCCTCCTGGAAGTTGAAGTAGGATTGTCAAAACAGGCACTTCACAATTCATTATGCCAGCTTAGATTTGCAGCTCACCTTCACAAAAATATTGCAATACTTTACGAACTGCATTGAGTGAATTTCGATTATGAATCCACTGTATGGCATTCGTGAATTTCCTCACGCGATCCAAAAAGGTATAGACTCCTCCTAGGTGGCATTGCTCAAGCTGGTCACTCCTACACTGTCAGGCTCGAGACCTGTCGAACATCGCCATATCGAGCATCATTCCTCAAAAGAACGGCAAAGTTGTGGAATTCTTTGCCTAGGGAAGTCTTTCCTGATGCTTACAACCTCCAAACTTTCAAGAAAAATTCCAACACCTTCCTTCTTCCCCAAAATTCCACCGCTGGCTAACACGATGTTCCTCGAACATCATAGGTTTCCTTTCGTGTTGTCCACAGATAAAAAAAAAATCGTCACTTCAGTTTTTTGTACGTCGACTGCTATTGCTATAGAAGCAAATGAAGACATCAGTGATGCTGATTCTTCCCAGGTTTTTCTCTGCGTTATTTTTAAGCAAATCAAAGAACATCTTTTCACAAAGTCCTCGATTCGAAGACTTTGTAAATATCCTCTTCACTCCGCAGAACAATAGTCAATGATAATAGTAATGATGATGGAGTGCGTGCATTCGTTGAGAATGTGAATTACACGTTCTATCTGGATAATTTGGATGTATCAGTACTGATCACTGGTCCTCGCTGACCAAAACAGCGCACAATAACTCTCATTTAGTTTGACACGTGTCGTAATTAACGCCTACACACGTGATCGATGCCTGCGGACGTGATTTCGATGTTCGCGACTAATAAGCCGATGATAATTGTGAAATATATCGCCACATGGATCTAGGAGGGCCTGAAACAATAGAACTCTGACCGCGTGGGCGGACTAGGTGGTGAATTTCTGTTGAGGAATTCGTCGAGGTGCGAGATAGTGTCCGCAGGCTAGGTTTTCGAGGTAGGTTTCCGACGAATGCAAATTCGTCGCGGCTGAATTGATTCTGGCATTTTTCCATTGTGACTATCGGTCAACGGACTTTCCGAAAGGATTCGAGTGAAAAAAGCGTTTTATCGGACGTTACATGACTTTAGCTGTAGCTTTTTTCTGGACTCATCAAATTGGGCATTGTGTGATCAGCCTTCTCGGTGAACATACAAGCTTGAGTTTCAGTTGCATTGAACTGAACTAGATTCTCAGATCCCCATTTCAGAATTCTTGTCAGATCCTCATTTAAAGCATCGACCTGTCTTCGCCTTGCACCTCTGGCCTCATTGGATGATATAGGGGCTCTAGAGGAAAAGGCGGAATGAAGTGTACTATCATCCGCAAAGCTATGAACTGGGCTGGAGGTCACATTCAACAAATCATTGATGTGGAGCAAAAACAAAGTTGGTGCCAAGACAGAGCCTTGTGGAACACCAGCATTGATCGTCATTGTATCAGACGAGACCCCGTCTACCACCACGTATAGTGATCTATCTGCAAGAAAACTCGATAGTAAAAGACACAGTTGGGGCGGCAAACCATATGACGGAAGTTTCGCTAGGAGGCCTTGTTGCCAAACTCGGTCAAATGCCTTGGAGATATCCAAGGCTACAGCCAGAGACTCCCCATGTCTCTCGATTGACACCTGCCACTTATGTGTCACATATAGGCAAGCAGGTCTCCTGTTGACCTCTGGTGACGAAAGCCATATTGCCGGTCGTTCACGATTCTTGGGCTCATCAACAAATGATTCATCACAGTTGGAATTTTCAAAGAGTGATTAGGTGTTAGGTCAAACTTGTGACTGGTGCATCAATCTACCATGAGAGATCATTGTGAAGACGCCTACGATATGATCGGCATCACCATTTACAGGACAGGTGACGAAGCACAGATTCGAACGGCGTGACAAAGCAGTTGCTAGTGTTACGATGCTCATTCCGCTGGGTTTAATTACGTGTGAGTTTGTAAACGTTCATCTCGATTAATTCTCATTCGGAGATTCAATTCCCAACTCTGGCTAATTGAAAATGGAAGATTGATAGTTGCGCCCAGGCGAGTAGGTACTAACCTGTCCGAGTCCAAGAATGCGGAACATTTATCCTTATTAAATTGTTACGTCTTCCTTACTGGGATGTCTTGGTTATTAAATTCATCACAATTTTTTCATTTGACGAATTTCACTGAATTTTCCTTCGATCCTTCCGCTCCGAACATTCTGGTAGAACATTAGTTGGGACGATAAATATTTCCGAAGTTGTGTCGCAATGTTTGTGAACTCATAAACCGCAAACCCATTTATAGCAGATGGCTTTATCCTGACATTAATCTGGTGTGAAATGGAACCGACTTTTCACACCAACTTAATGGCCGACCTTGGAATTGGTTTTCCACCGAAACATTCATCGTTTTCGAAACGATAGATAATCCAGAGAGACGATGAAAAGTGAGGTTTATTGTTCTGCCATCGCTGTGTGACTGTTTCGAGTGGAAAATGTTTTCAAAATAATAAATAAAATAGGAATAACTAAGTGAAAGTAGAAAGTATAGTGATTATATCAATATATCCCCTACGAGGATCTCAGTTATTGAAAGAGATGAGAGGTCCGTACAATTAGGGCATAGTTGTGAATATTAAATGTGTCAGTTCCATTATTGAATTTTCGGAAAAAAAAACGGAAGTTTTTACTCTTCCTTTGATATTATTTCGTTCGAGCTGAAACCAAGATAAACAGACGTGTTTAAATTGGATATTATTGAAACACTTCTTTACGAGGAATCTGATGAAAATCCTGATGAAACATCAGGTATTGATAGTTTATAGGAATCATGTGGGGTTTCAATCAGGGTGGTCAATCATAGGAAAAAGAACAGAAAGGGAATGGTTAAGATCAATGAAGAATTTAGTTATGAAAGAACGCTCAAATGTGGTGAACCTCACGGAACTGTGTTGAGGGTCCAATTCCTCTATTTCAGAAGAGAAATATATTTATACAATATTTTTCCCGGAATGCAGCTCCTCCCACAGAAGAAATACACCGCCTCCTTGATGTATTATTGTCAACAAATGAAGAAAAAAAGAACCGAGGAGCAACATCCTCGAGATGAGAGACAATAGAGTCGATGTATCATACATTTCGACTACCCGTCCATAAATTATTCCAAACGTTCAGTTGCACGAATGCGTTGCAAGTTACAAGAGCGATATCTCAGATGAATTTCTCCGCGCAATTTGCATATTCGTCTTCGACTGTTCATGGCTAGTGGTATTCGCGATCTCGTTTGAAAAATGAATACAATTAAAGATCATTATTCATGCTGGGAGACGCTTTCGCAGTGTCGTCGATGTCGTTGGTGGTGAATCCATCAATCTGACGTGGATATTTCGCTTGGAGTAACTGAATATAAGCAGTGGTGATTGTAGATCGACACATCTGATTGGTGTTTTAGAGAGGTCGATGAATTCGTGAGTATCACCGACTAGGCGGATGGCTCGATATAGTTCTTGTTCTCGAACTTATTCATCTCGGTCTTGAATTTTTTTCGACGTATACAAGAAGATCACAGGCCTCTGTAGTGGCAGTTTTGGTTTTATATCATAGCACAACAAAGATGTTTTGAAATTGAGATTTCATTATTTTAACTTTTCCATCGTCCGTTCTCTGCTGATTCGAATCGAAGTAGTACGAACTTTCAGCTTTTCCAACCCCTTTGCGATAATTCCGAGTACGCTCCTGACCTCATGAGACATTTTCAATTCATCAATTTTCTGGAACTTCAAAAAAAGTACGCCATTGGAGTTGTTATATTGGTTAGTGGTGGGTTGTACAAACCTATCGAATTTCCTGAAACTGAAACCACCTTTGTAATAATGTTCTCACATAAAAACATCATGTAACGACAAAAATCGTTCCAATTCGAATTACATCACTATCCAAAAACTCGTGGTATTTTGCAGGTCGGAGGTTATGTGAATTTTCTTCTTCTCATGTTTATTCCAACGACGCTTCTTACCAGTTTTATTTATAGGAGAGTGATTGTTATCTCTGTTATTGTCTATCTCTTGTTATTCACACAAATGTCAATTTTCAACTTTTTCCTACAACGATATCTTTCTCACCATTTTTTCATTCAGGGATTCTTAAGAACCCACAAATGCATCCAAAATACCAGAAGAAACTCATTTCCACTATTTTCTCATATTTATTAGCAAAATTCGATCGCCCTCGTCTCAAAAAATCGTTACAACCCCTGTATTTTCACCACGTCAGGTCTTGCTATTTTTCAACCGCATTAGAAAGTTCAGAATTGACAAGATGTTCAAAATCAAAAAACCTATAGCCTCTGTAAAACCTGAAGAAATTAGCAAAAACTTCGAAATCTCCAAGTATTACAGAATTTTTTTTTATCTGTGCACAACACGAAAGGGAAACCTATAAATGTTCGTGTTAGCCAGCGGTGGTATTTTGGGAGAGAAGGAAGGTGTTGGAATTTTTCTAGAAAAGTTTGGAGGTTGTAAGCATCGAGAAAGACTTCACTAGGCAAAGAATTCCACAACTTTGCCGTTCTATTGATGAATGATGCTTGGTATAGCGATGTTCGACAGGTCTCGAGCCTGACAGTGTAGGGGTGAACAGCCTGAGCTCGTCTAGGAATCGCACGTGGTGGCATAATAGATGATATTTCCGTTGAGCACCGCCCGTGAAAGTACCTATAAAAAAGGCAAAGATCGCCGACCTTTCTACGATGATCTAGAGAGGTCAATGATTTGGTGAGTGTTGTGTCATCGACTAGGCGAATAGCTCTCTTCTGAATTGAATCTAAGAGCTTTAGCGTATGTTTGGGGGCTGAGCTCCAAACATGTAAACAGTACCAGTCCAGGACAGGTCGAATTTGTGCTTTGTATATCATAAGCAGTTGCTGGAATGTGAAGTATCTCTTCGCACGGAAAAGAAAACCGAGTTTTTGTGGAGCAGTTTTCGCAATGGACCTCACATGATCGTCCCATGAGAGAGCACTGTTGGTGGTGACACCCAGCATGGATATTGACGACCTCGGACCCATTGTCTATGATGAAACTTCCCATTCCTGAACTCTTCTCAGGTATGGTATGATAATTGAGACTTTCGCGGGAGTCTGCTTGTAGATAAACTGATTTCAAAAACCCATAATCAACTTGTGATCAGCGCTGAGATATAATACGTAAGACAAGTTAGGAATCGTGTTGTGTCAGTTGGATCCTGATCGCTCATGATGTCTCATCTATTGGGCAAGACGACCTCTTGTACTTCCACGCGATGATATTGCACTTTTGAACTTTCTCATTCGTCCGATGTTATCGTAAAACCATACGAGGAATTCGTGAAGGGAACGGTTCTTTCGACTTTGATTGACAGCAGCGTTATGAAATATACACGAGGCGATATTACTAGCTAGTATTGATACCTGTCAAGTTTGAATAACGTACAAACAATGTTTCTTGCTGATTAGAAACGTCGAGGTTAGTGTATATACAATATTGTGATACGTGCGAGGAATTGAAATAGTTGACCGACATTTTTTTTTCTGGTTGCGATCGTATTATTCTTATACACTATTTTTGTCGCAAACTCAACGTTGTTTGATTATTGTGTTAACACTTCTTTTAACGCGTTTCCTACAATTCTTGATTGTTTTCATATTAGGAAGATATTCATCGACAGTCGTAAGAAGAAATTCGTTGTTTGCTATACAAAATGCAAGTAGGACATGAAATTGACACAGTTTTTACTAATGAATAAACGCTTGAATTGTCGGCTGAAAAATCTCATTGAAAACATGCAGGCAAAGGTAATTTACTTGAAAGCATTTGCATTTAATAACTATAATCTGAACGATTGCTAACTCAACATACATAATTGTTAAGCAAATAGCTAGAGGGAATTCAATTTCTGAACCGGAATTTTATTGATTCCACATATCTACTATATAAGCTGCTCAACGAACGATATGTCGCGATCACTGCTGGATAGATAACAATCAAAAGTTGATTTCTCTCTCAGAGAAATCTAGATAATTATACATTAATCAGTGGGAACTGGTATTTTTTCAAAACTCAGTGTGACTTCACCCAGTTTTAGAAGTTTTGAGGCATATGAAATTCGAATTTCCGCAAATTATCACCTCTCAATATTGTCGTGTAGCATTTTTCAAAACTCCGGGGTGAGAAAAACACGCATAAAACGAAATTTCCCGGAGAATCGCATTAAAAATTACGATTCCATCCAACAGCTTTTACTATTCACGATACGATTTCCTCGTCAAGTATTTTATTGTTGCATCAAACCCGACAATTTTCTTGCAGGCAAAACTTCGCATCTCGGCCATAACGCTAAACGTGCAAACTCCTAAACTTCACAACTCACAACTTTCTTTTCTCGGAAAATCATATCTGACATTTCGCGCCGGGAACTCGCGTTATCAGAAAATTAATTGTGTTTTGGCGGTTTTTCGATTTTTCTTTCTGGCAGGTACTTTTAAATGAAACGTTCAGATTACGTCAGTTGAAGAACTGACACAGATCGTTGTTTCCAGTTCAGTGCTTCGTCAGAGTTTGAAAACTTCACTTTGGTTCTCATTCGAAAGGTCCCATTTGAACTGCAATAAATGGGACCTATCGAATTTCCCACATCCTTACTATTGAAAAACCCATTCAAACTGGTGACGTAATTATCCTGCCTAGGTATTTGGCAGGTCGGAGGTTAAGTGGATTTTCTTCTTCTCATGTTTATTCTAACGACGTTTCTAGCCAGTTTTGTTATCTCTGTGAGAAACTATGAGTATGACATAATCATCGATATCGTATCGATACGTATGTCGTGATAAATGAGGAGTTTTCGCATCCCTTTTGATTGATTACTCTGGCAGTTGATCTCTGCTTAAGGTGGCAGCCGAATGGACGGGTTATGATGTCACTAGATCTGTTCGTTTCGTGCTGATATGAAAATCGCGAATAATTATTTGAAAAACTTAGGAAATCCTTAGAGAAATACGGTTCACGCCAAAAAGCTAGTTCAGATAAGTACTATTAAAAGAAGAAATTATTTTATAACCGTCAAACTACACACTTTCCCACAGAAGTATGTATAGTTTAAGCTGTTATTTATTTTTTATAGCTTCGCAGTAATGCGTATCGCTATGAGTTTCGAAAATCTTGTCACATCGTGTTAATTATGATTATTTTTATCGCTCTTCCCAAGCAACAGCGTTACCAATCCTACCGTTATAAATTTCAGTGACACTAATAGATCGTTTGGGATATGATATAAGAAAATAATCATTGGTTCGGATACCTGTGTGAGATATAGAAACCAAATTCCAATATCTCCCTCCTCTCCCAACATTTCACCGCTGGCTGACACGATGCTCCACGAACGGTACAGGTTTTCCTTTCTTGTCGTCAAAAAGCAACAAGAAAAGAATTAGCATCATTGTTATCATGATCGTTTCCTTTCAATTATTCAAATATCTCTGTTAATCCCATTAAAGTTCATTTGATATAATGCGCGGCTGTCTGGTATCATTAAATGTTATAGCGATGAAGATGGCCTCTGGCGTGGTAATTGACAACAGTAATAGAAAGTTTTGATCGAGTTTATACGCCATTTGTTCGATAATTTACTATAATGAAGTTGGTCGGGATGGAAATTCAATAGGTCTCGATCTCTCTCTACGGTATTATGTAAGGGAACTGAAGATTATTTCACTCCTATTGAAAGAGAAGCAAACTGGAAAGAAGATCATGAAAAGTATAATCACAACCAGATGATTCTGTTGCCTCAACAATATCATATTGTTATTGTAACGGTCACGAAATAAATGTTTGTTATAACTAACAATAACAGAATGGTAACATCAGCAAGATCATTTATTTGCCTTATTTTAGTGTAGAAATTATTGTTAGTAGTGACGTTCAGTATTGTAAAAGTAGCAAAATTATCTTGGCCATGCCATTACCATCTGTGTGTTTTGTACCCTTAACATGTCTCATTGAAAAAGATATTTGATTATCATCGACACAACAAGATGATTATTGTGTGAACAATATCATATTGTTACTTTAACGATGCTTTTATCATGAACGAAATTATTGTTAGCTATGAAGATTCAGTAGTGTAGCACTAGCAAGATTATTTGGTTGTTACATTTTCATGTGGGTATCTTGTACCCTCAACTTTACTCATACGACAATTCGTTCAACTAAATGAGGAAATCTCACTGAAAAATCTGTTCGATTATCACAGATACAACAAGATGATCATGTTACCTCGACAATATCATATTGTTACTGTGACAATGCTGGCAACGAAATAAATGTTGGTTATAACGATTCCCAACTGATTAGATAGTTACTGTATCGATTATATTGTCGATGCAACTATCTTAATGTTGCTTAAGAAGATGCAGTTCGCTTATAGTATCAGAGTTTTGTTTTCTTGAAACTCAACTAGGTAATTCAAATAATTGTCTGGTAAGGAAAGACACAACAAAGATGCTTTCGCAACCTCAACAACATAGTTTGTCATAGTTGAAATACAAAAGTTGTTGGTGGTAATTAAGCTTTTTTGTAGCATCAAATTCATCTAGACAGACAGATGATAATGATATGTGTACATTTAATGATTCAATGTATTTGTCAATGACCCGTTTCATGGAATAAATGGATTTTGAACAAACCGAATGCCAGGTGAAGAACTATTAAAATAAACCGTCCACATAAAATCTGATTATTCTGCATCAAAGTAATCGACGTTCTCGAATCGTGAAAGGCAGGAATATCATTTCCTAACGACTTTCCCGTTCAACACAAATTGTTATAAATATCGCCCTTCGCAGAATGAAGAGAACGGATCCCGGATCTCCATTAAATATCCCACTTAATTACTTTCATTATTCCGGAAAATTCCCCGAAATGGGAGAAAAACAAGACGAATTCAAATGAGCTCGCATTCGACGAACGCTGCTGCCGCAGAGACATTTTGTATCGAACGGGAAATTTGCATATTAATCGCGAATTAGTCGAAAAAAGTAATATACATGCACATATATTCCACCATCGGATTGGACGGGAAAATTGTCCCGGATGAAATAATTGCCTGCTCGATGTAGTCCGGAAAATACCATATATATATTTTTTTAGGCCCAGATGAAAATAATTTTTCCAACGACCACCTATAAAAACAGCGCTTTCATGCAAAAGATTGTTTCGTTATATAGAAAGTACGCTGGCAGTGATCAATTATATTTTACCTGGACATTTTACGGTTTGTATCATAATTATTACTTATATTTCAAATTGATCCTAACCTTTCGAGAACTAATTGACTCTTCTACCTTCCTTTCTTGTTCGAGATGCTTCTGGTAATATAACCATCATCTCCTCCTTTTTCTTTATGAATCCACTACATCAACAAGAGATCAAAAAATACTCAGTAAACATAATCATCCATGACAATAAGAATCAACACTAGAATGCATTCACAAATATCACTTTAGCGTGTTTAATCTGTCATTGGGTAATTTTAGGTTATGTTCGGTTTTGTTTATTAAAGTTAACAGTTAATTTGAGACCAATAGACGTTTCCAGAAATTCTAAAACCTATCTATGGTCCTTATACGTAGCCAGTATCCCAATCAACTCTTCAATCTGTCTAGGTCGCATCCTATTTCACAGGCGATTTGATACAGTTATCGATTTTACACTACGATTCACATGCGCTCGAGGCATCATATTCACATCAGAATAACCGAATGAAGGCTTCGTAGACGTTAATTTTTTTCTCGTATCGTTATGAAACGGGGTCTACGCATGACTACACGAATTGAAATCCAGTGGATTCAGCTCGGGAGTTCTTGGTGGCCATATTTTTCCATATACTGTCCAAACTGTTGGTTGCTTTGCAAGGACTTATCAAACAACCCTCGTAGTTTTCATATGGGTTTTGTTCAACAGATGGATAGTTTGTGGAAATACAGATCGAATGAATTCTTCCAGGAAAAACTCTTCGCTCGTGCTATAAATTATCTAATTAATATAGAGCACGTTTTCTGCAAGGGCTGATCGCGGATCCATTTGTCCTCCTTTGTACCATCTGTATTTTCTGATAAACTCGAAAAGTCGTTAGGATATCGTAAGTTCTCGAAGCCTCCGCGAGTTTTAAACGATTTCATCGAAATTCAGTTTGCGTTGTTCGCCGAATCTCTAGAAATCGTACTTTCAGTGAGAGCTTTGGAGACTGCAGGATCGAACTGGAGGAGACTAGAGAAGAGAAAATATGAGTGAAAATTTGTTTTCAGGACGTTTTTTAATAAGGTCATTTAGTTTGGCATTGATCGAAGATGAATTTCAACTGGTCACTGTTTTGAAAGCGTTCTGTTAACATCTGATTCAGAGCAAAAGCAACAAATAATTGCATAATATACAAGGTGTTGTATGAAAAAATCGAAAGGTAGATTCCTTGCTAAAAAATAAGAGAATAGTATTGAAACAATCTTCCAGAAACACGTATACAAACGGGTTATTTCCAAAATATGAAAAAATACTTCTGTCGATTTTCTTCAAATTTGGTAGATTCACATGCGATATCAAAATTCTACCTAGATTCTTTTGATCATTCCAGTGGTTAATGATATGGGAAAAAATTGTGACGCCAATGTTTTTTTCAAAGTGAAAGAAATATTTTTTGTAAGATTGGGCATTTTACATCAATAAAACTTTTTCGTATCGTCAATTTTTCACGTATATTGCTCATTTTCAGAAAAGATAATGTACGCCCATACTATTTCGTTCATTAGTTTTGTTTTGCTTTTGCTTGTTCAATATTTCCATTATCACTAAAAAACTATCGCAAAAAAACAAATTTCAAGAAAATCGAATGAGAAGCTTTTTTTCAAAAATTGTTGAAAGGTTTTTTTCTATTTGGAAAATTTCGATACCCTGTACCTATCTCGAAAACTACGGGTCTGTGGATCTTGGATTTCCTTACAATATCAATTAATCCCCCTGTATGAGTAAGGGCTATTGGAAATTGACTGAACTTGTGTACTAATATGATTCAATTGTCAATCGAATAAAGAAAATCTTTCGTTGAACACATTTCACATTTTACATTTCATGAACTACTTTATTTTATGAACACCTAGTAACAAAAAAGTGAGTTTTCCTAACTGTTTTCGATAAAACAATAAGGTACACTGTATTTTTTCAATTTCATTTCCTTACGAGATGAAACAATGAGGTCATTGTGTTATTAGGTATAAACAATGAATCACATATCCCATGAAATCTCAAATATCAAGCAACACTCGGTTTGTTATTTGATGCCAGAATCATCGAAAGAAATTTATGGAAAAACCTAGAAATCATTCACAGATCGGCCAAAAGGGCCGTAAAAAAAGTATAGTGTATAACTCATGCGCGCATTTCCCACCCGTATAATTAGCAGCTCCGTTATCGTTCTCATGGGGAATGAGTATCATTCCTTGTTCGTTAAACAATATACTACCCTTTCGTGAGATTTTACCCATTCACCCAGTAACATTGATCACCGTGTGAGGCGGTGTTCAAGATGAATGTAATAATTAAAGTGCGGCTGCACATCCTGCTTTTATTTTCTTTTTTCGGGCACTGCCTATAGGTATCTTTTTATAGTAAATGACTGTGGGCCATCTTTCATTAATGGGATCCCGACCATGATAAAGTCATCCACTGTTTTATATTCATTAACTTATCTGACGGTGTCTCGAAACCAATTTCATGCGCATCAAATTTCCCATTATTTTGATTTAGGTGTGTTCCGGGGTAATATCATCCAATCTTCGTTCCAGCAAGACAATGAGGTTTCAGCAGAAACCAACGCCAGAAAATAAAGTCACTTTTCTGCTCTCCTTCCGAAATCAAACAACTTTCACCCTATTTTTTCTCATAGAATGTTTACGAGATATGTGTGAGAACCACCCTGTACATTGGGTCACTGGCCGTCATTGAGGATGTGAATCAACTTGGGCTACCCTGTAATTTTGCCTGTATTTTGCTAGAAGCTATGCATGCGCAACTTTTGTTTTTCAACAAAAAAAAAATGACAAAGGTCAATCTAAAATCATAATTTTCCCTGAATTCTATTCAATCCAGTTCAATACCATTTTTTATATTGAGCTGAACATATTACTCTTCTTAGAACAATATAACGATATTTACATTTTGTGACGTTTTTAGAAAAAATGTGTTTGTCAAGTAGCATATCGCGCACTTTCTACTACTTTCTGTCAGTACACAAATCTCACTTTCTCAACAACACATTAGAAAATTACGGAATACGAATACGAATACGAGTTCTCTAGACCTCTCTAGAACATCGTAAAAAAATTCGTTACTGAAATTTTAATAGTGATTAGAAATTACAACATGTCGAAATATGACATTTGCCGAGAAAGTTTTGAGAAAAAATTAAACTTTTGTACCCATTTTCTTCTGATAACTTTCGCAATAACCCCTGTAGATGGGGTGCAAAAATATACGGAAAAACCCTGTACAAAACTCCCCGCGTGTGTATTGGGAGGAAGCAAAATCATGGGGGTGTCCCTTCCCTTGGATCCAGCGCCACCCCTGATTCCATAATCACCCTCTCGTCAGCGCCTTCATCGAGAGGAACCTCTTTGTCGGGTACTTAACCCTGATTAGAGCCGAGTGAAATGCCGTAAGGGATGAAAGAGTCAGGGAAATTCGAATCCTCAGGGAATGTTTTTTTTTTCCTCCGATTTTGTTATCACATCATGAGCATCGTGATGTTGATAAAAACATTGTATATTACATAACTAGTGTGGGAAGTAACATATTTCGGCATAAATATCCGAGATTGAACACGAATAATTGAGACATCTTGTAGACAGAGAATATTCTCAGAAGGGGTGTATCGAGACGGTATTGTTTTGTTGGAGGAGTCAACTATTCGAGAAAGATAATATCCGAACTGTATTATGGATGTGCTTATCGTCGAATTGAAGCTGAATAATTCAACAATTCAAATGAGAAACTTGGGGAAGATTGTTGTCGTAAGGGTGGAAACGAGATTGTATTTCTAGCAGAACAAATTCGATAATAAGAAACAACTGTTGACTTTTCGCAATTTGACTGTACAGCGAGATCGTTTCGTTTACTATTACATTGTTAGTTGTTCGTTCGCTTTGATTATTTTATTTTGTACTTTCATTCTTTCAACCGAGAAGGGTTTCTCTGGAAATTGATGACAACCCGTTTTTTTTTTTCAAATTTTGACTTCAAAGGCACCATATCCTTATTTTTACCCTTGAATTTCTACAACATTTTTGAAACACCCTGTGTATTAATGTTCAGAGTCAAAACCACAAAATTTTCTATGATTTGACTGAACCCATATCTCTAATAATTCACAAGATCCAGATGGTGAAAGAGGTAAAAAAAACCGATATGTTCTATCTATCTTACGTTATTTTTTGTCTATTGCAGGTCCTCCCGGCCCCCCCGGACCTCCGGGCGCCCCTGGAAAGAGGGGTCGCAAGGGAAAAAAAGGCGAGGCTGGAGAATCCGGACCCCCGGTAAGTCGAACGTTTCCTGGTAGTCACAACAAAATCTCTCTCCTGCTGCTCTGGAAATATGCCTTTCCATCCCGGAAATGGAAATGTACAATCGCACAAGTCTGTACTTTCTCTACGATGAGGATTTTACTTGCACTGTTCACAAACATACATATGACTGAATTATATTACATTCTGGAACCATCGTGACCACTGGTCTGCATGGTGAGATTTTTTGTCGATCCCTGATATGTTTTTGAGGTTTTTGTGTCTACTATAATGTGCTAAATGCGATGTAAAACTGTTTTTTAGCTATCACTGATATGAGTTTGTAGAGAAGGTGAGAAGAACATAAAATATGAGGAACCCAAATCATAGTGATTTTTTTGAAGATTGAAAAAAAATAAATTCGCCTTGTTCGTCTTTAACTGAACTCAAACTGTTGAGGAGTGATTCCGAATGGGAGTAAAGAAATTGCAGTTGAAGTGGAATATTGCAACCTAACGCCTTGTGAGATTGGATAAGTTCTTCAACTATATCTTTGTAGTTCTTACTCTGATTTCTTGATACCTCGAAAGTTGCTATATACATTTTCAAAGGCAATCCACTTCCTATATCCCGTTCTAGAGAGTGTTTTTTATTTTTCTTCATCTCTTTCTAAAGTTTCCTCAGTCTCCAATGAACATTATTATTTCTTCTACAAGCTTTTCCTCACTTTTACACGTGTATGTCGATATTTTCAGAGCAGCAGAGAAGTTTGATAGGTTCATTTCATTTTGGCACATACCTTCTTGATTTTTGTTATTTTTTTTTTGTTATGCAGGGCACTTCAGGAACGCCAGGCAAAAACGGTTTCCCGGTACAAATTTTCTAACAGTTCTTGCGTATCATGCATCTCTCATCGCCTGTTACTGAACGTCTAATATTAATTGGTACCGTCAAGATTAGATATTTCACACCTCTTTGAAATACGCAACCTTTAAAGCTGAAGTTTCATTTTCAAAACAACGCAGATATCAAAAACTTACTAATACTTATTGAAGTCCGGAGAATTTCCCCTCGAGGTTTTGACGACGAATTCGAGAACCCATTTCAGAAACACCCTGTGGCATTTTCTGGGCCACTCATCAGAGAGCACTCCTCCTCTCGATAATTTTCTGACAGGGCGTCATCAAAGTGGAATGATCACGAAATGAAAAGGGTTCGATAGGATGGCCTGGAGATGAGATATGGAGTATGATGTTTCACAAAGTGTTGCTCGAGATTAGGGCCGGATGTGTATTTAGTTTCTATCGAATTAGTAGAGAATAACTTAGATAGATGCCTCTGCCTCTAGCCTCATTAGATTTATGGGCTCTAGAGGGAAAAATCATCGGTGCCAAAACAGATCCTTGTGGAACAACAACATTGATAATTCAATTCAATTTTATTCGATCCATAGAGCTAGTTCTTTGGAAAGAACGTTATATGATCTCAGTCCCAGTATACTGTTAAACGAGCATTTGGACGAATGGAAATTGATTTTTGATCTTGTGTGATGATCATGTAGTGAATCATTTTCTATCAACGTTTTGCGGTTCTTATGAAGTTCCGTAGGCTATAGTGACAATAATTTTGCTTCTTTTTCAGCTTTTCAAGCTGAGAAATGAATGTACCACCTCCTCGAATAACTTACAGAAAGTATTTAATTTTGCCTCGATCTCATAAAATAGACTAGAGACTTGTATTTATTTTGTCTGTACAAAACTTCAGACAGACATCACAGAAAAATAGCACAACAAAATGGGAACACAATGTATTGAGTGTATCCATTCAATTTCCAATTCTTCTGAATTCAGTCATTGTGATTTCTGGCCTCAAATTTCATGTATAGTACTCAGTACAACAGATGATGAACTTCCGAGTTTTTTTTGAACGCTATGTCCGAAATATTGTTGTTAAACAAATGTCCATCGAGAATATATCTTTTGCAGGGTCCTGACGGAATGCGGGGATTCCCAGGATTCCCGGTTTGTGTAATTTTTCTTCATACATTTTTGTGGTGATGGGGAACGAAATAGTCTGTTTTCAGTACTGGATCAACCCATTTCTTTGTTTTCTTTGTGGCGTGGCTCGTTCCAGTTTATTATCGCTTACAACTCGACGAAAAAGTCGATGCAAAATTGAAAAAGATATCCAAGATGATCATGCAGATCATACTTCATGATGTTTCTCACAAACAATGAGATAATCAGTTCCATTTGGGGACGATTATACTCCAAACTTCGTAGATAATATGTTCTTTCCTTACACTCTCCTTTTTCTCTTGCAGATGTTGTAAATATCGACTCGGTAAATAATATAGTGACCAATTAATATTAGCCTCACACTCCTGCTTATGATAGTTCACGAATGAACCTCTTTTCATACTAAAACCACTCATAATGCTTTTTAACTAGCTGAAAGAACTCACCAGACTGCACTATATCTATTGAAAACATACCATACAAATGATGTTATTGCATGAAAACGAAATCGACATATTTTTTATCGAAAACAGACTTCTTTTCGCATTCACACTCTAGGAAAATAATAACAAATATGATGATGGTATGTTTTTTGTGTAAGTTCAGTGCTTAGCTTGAATGATCATCAATCAAATCATGAATCTAAATCACCCATTACATTTTAGGGTCCAATTGGCCTGGATGGACCGAAAGGAGAGCCGGTGGGTATTCGTCGACATGTCAGTTGCATCCTCAATTGTCGTTTGTCTCTATGACATTTCAGGGACGGACCGGGGACAAGGGTCAAAAGGGCCAGCCGGGCAGTGCTGGAATAGACGTCCTTCAAGCTGTCAAGGTGAGATTTTCGATCGAAAACGATGGTTTTCTGTGTGCATCAGTGATACTTTCATGATTGTATTTGTTCCAATCAGCTCCCAGGAAGGGTACGTATGGAAGTGAAAATTACATGTTTTGTTCCTTTTCGTTGTGAATTATACGCGATTGAATCCTATTGTTCAATGTTTTCCATTCAACATTGTTCGATACGATAGTGGTGAAACACAGTCATAACTGATGTTGGTTTCTCTGTTTCGACACTTTAACAGACTCATTAACGCACTATTTTTCGTTCAATAATGAGCTTCAGCTTCATTATAACACGACTTTTAGATATTTTTGTTTTGGATATTTCGACTATTGGTATGCCTGCCTGTATGCGTGTATGACAGTTCAAACACAGAATATATACCTACCAAATGCCGTAGGGTATATATTCTGTGGTTCTAGACTATCCGATTTGATCGAGATCTATCTTGAAAGAAAGAAGAGGAAGAAGACGCGAGCAACCTAAAAGTGGTACTAGTATTATGATTCCAGTAGCTTATATTTATTCAGGCTGCAAAGAAAATTCAATTGGAAATAATAATTATACCAAGAACTCTCATCAATGTTTCAATCGAAGTACTAATGAAGGAATAGGAATGGTATATAGTGTATCACCAGAAGACTCAACTCATCTAGATAATCCTGGCCTCTGTGCAGTACTAGTGGATGGTCCTCCTTTATTTAAAGTGTGAAAATTAGATGAGAGCATATTTGCCACCTCAATTTTTCTTTTTGTGGATGACTCTACATCACACTCTACTACAGTTGAGCATTTCCAACCACCATGATTCTTGAGAGTGATCAAATCACCACCAATACTTGCCAAATGTGATGCTCAAGACCTTCATGAACAATGTCCAGAAAATTGTTCGGGATTTTGTAGCTTAGATAGGTTTATTTCACAAATATTTGGAACAGCTTTTGAATTTATGAAAATTTTCCCTATATTGTGTCAAATCTCAGTCAATTGTCAGAAACGAATCATTTCTGCCAACCTAATTATTTTGCTAAAGATTTCCTACGTCGTAATTGATTTATGTTACGGAAATAGGTATTCAATATTAAGACAACCGTATAATACAGTCGGAACAGAGAAAATAGTATGAAACATTCGTTACAGAAGGCCATTGTGCTAGAATATGTTGCCTTCTGCAACTTACGTTTCATTGTATCAACGCGTAACCTGTTACTCTGAGTTACGAATGGAAATTGTTCAATCGGATATAATTCGAATCAACTGATAGAAACGAAACATGTAACGATTGACTCTTCCAGACACTGAAGAGGTCTGTAACGACGCTACGAGGAGGAACCTTGGGGTATGCCGAAATTGTAGCGGTCAAGGTGAGGTTACACTTGACGGCAGATCTTTCTCGTCGTGTAGAGTTTGAATATCGCGGAATGATGGTGTTCAGAAAGTATGACGAGATCGTTGTTGTCGAATGCAATTGATTTGATGAACAAAAGTGGTAACACATTCTTTGAAGAGTTGTTTCCGTTATGGGATATGATGAGGTACAACACGATTTCTTTGTCTTTCATGTAGGTATCAAACGTATTTTCGATTCAATCATATGTTCTCAACAAACCAATTTGACTCCGACAACCTGTATCTTTTTATGGAATTGATTGAGTTAGAGTGGAATCATTACGCTTCAGTCTATACTTGCGTGGCTGCCTTTACTCAGAAGATTTTTCTCTTGCTGTGTTGAGAACTAGGTAATTTTGCACTTATCATGCAATGGGCTTTTTTTTGGTACTTACGTATTCCGACCTCAGGTATATTTTTCGAGATATTTCAGGAAAAATTACCCTCCTTATTTCGGCCTGTAGCCCATTCGAAGTTTCATTTCTCACATAAGATACTCTTTATATCTTCCTTGAACATTCAAGAAGTCAAAAAAAAGGGAAAACATCCTCGAATTAGTTAAATCAACGTTCTTTAGCATTTTGGAGGAAGGTGGATCCAGCATTTTTCATATGGACGGCGCTGTCAAATGAGAATATACGTCAGAATTACTAGTTCTGTGAGTCAAAATATCACAGATTGACATTTGACAGCGCCGTCCATATGACAGAAGGATTCATCAGAGATGCTGAAGACGATGAATTAAACTTCTTAGAGGATGTTTCTTCTTTTTTTTAGCTTCTAGAATGTGGAGGAAGATTATCTTATGTGAGAAATGAAACTTCGAACCCAAACCCGGCAGATACGAGAAGGGTAATTTTCATACTTTTTCCTGGAATATCTCGAAAAATATAGAATTGCGCACGTTCTTATTGTGAAATTCGGGTTTCTGAGGTCGAAATTCGTAAAAACTACCACAAATAAAATCGAAAAAAACCCATCGCATGATAAGTGCAAAATTACCGATGATGTAAATATTGAGACTCATTTATGATACTTCCTATTTCATTTTATACTGATAATGAATACCTACCTATCGAAACTACGTCATGATTAAATGTTTTGAATAATTATTTTTTTGTTGTTTTTTTCTCTACCACAGCATGGCAGCCCGAAGGATTATGTTTTATTTTATTTATTGTACATTAAGTGTGTTGCTTTTTTGTGTGTATCTACTCGTAGTATAATTTTAGGGTCTGCAAGAGCGAGGGCATAATATTTCCGGTGAAACAATCATCACCCTGAAAGTGAGTTTTTGCCGCGATATATTCTAATTAACTAACAGACCTCTCTTCTCTGCTGCTAACCAAACTTACATTAACGCTATAACTATTCTAGGGTGGTGAAAAAACGAAAATTAAATGAATGAAATTCAATGTTTTCATCTCTGCTCGTTGGAAAAATGCTAGAGCAAATATTAGTTATACGATTTTATATTTCGATGGAAATTATCCTGTAACATTTGCACCCTATCGTAACTTTTGCACGTAATACGAGCTTTAATTTGACGTCCCTGCAGCAACCGGTTTAATTGCTGTAATAAATAATTCTCCCACACCCTATACTGTACGTTCAGAAACAAGATAAACTCTTGGGAGTGTAAAAGTTGATTCCAGCTTCCATTATCCAGTTTTTCTCTTGTAGCTGTTTGAGGATGTAAATTTGTCTCATAAACACATGGATGGATAAAAATTCTTTTTATTTTTAGATTAATGTTCTCGAAATCCCAATGCATGTATTTGATCAGCATGATCACAGTAGATGGCTAAAAACTCCGCAAATTGTCTAAATTGATACTACGGGCGGGGCGGTTCACCTGAGAATTCAGAAAATCTGTATACACGATCGGTAACAAGAAAAAATTCAGTTCCTTTTATATCCTATAAATACAGATATATACACGTTGTTATATACTTCCGGAGGAGAAGAGCTGACAATAGTCGATCACAGGTTATTGTTCCGTGTGTCCATACTCGAGAGGCGATGACCTTTAGTTTCATTCGAAATGTCCTTGGTATAAATTCAATTCATATACAGGGTGAGTCAAAAATGTGTACCGAGCTTTCTGGGGGTGATAGACCATTGAAAAATAAGTGTAGTTTGATGATTAAACTCATGGCCCAAAATGCATATTAAGGGAGATATATCCTTCCAAAGTTGATAAAAGTAAAATAATTTCTCCGCATAACTTCTGAACGATGAAAGCCACCGGATTGAAATTTTGTGCATGAATGTATGTTGTCAAAATACATTTTTTCGTCACACTTCCACATTTCTGATATTGTTATAAAGGGTGTTTTCAGAGGGTGAGTCATGATTTTTTGTAGAAAACTTTTTTCCCTGTATTATTTTCGGTGAAAAAACAGGAGCATTCGATGGAGCGAAGAAAATTACATGAAAAAGATACTCTTATTCAAATACAAAAAATTGAGCCGTTCGTGAGATATTTGAGTTTTTGTAGTTACATGATATCAGCAGATTGATTTTATTCATCGCGAGATTCATCGGTATAACGATATTTGCAGCAGCATTTGCATTTCCGAAGCACTCGCCAAGCATTAGAAGCATATCAGTTTGTTCAGAGAACGAATAACCTGCCATATTTCTTAAAATCTCAGTTGATAATCGCAGTGATGAATGACACAGAAAAACCACACGAACAAATCGACTACAACAATGTTGACTCGAATGTTGATGACATGAACGTCAAAATTGAGAACAAAATTATTCATCATGGCCTGTTAAAATATTGTTACCGATGAATCTCGCGATGAATAAAATCAATATGCTGATATCATGTAACTACAAAAACTCAAATATCTCACGAACGGCTCAATTTTTTTGTATTTGAATAAGAGTACATTTTTCATGTAATTTTCTTCGCTCCATCGAATGCTCCTGTTTTTTCACCGAAAATAATACAGGGAAAAAAGTTTTCTACAAAAAATCATGACTCACCCTCTGAAAACACCCTTTATAACGATATCAGAAATGTGGAAGTGTGACGAAAAAATGTATTTTGACAACATACATTCATGCACAAAATTTCAATCGGGTGACTTTCACCGTTTAGAAGTTATGCGGAGAAATTATTTTAATTTTATCAACTTTGGAAGGATATATCTCCCTTAATATGCATTTTGGGCCATGAGTTTAATCATCAAACTACACTTATTTTTCAATGTTCTATCACCCCCAGAAAGCTCGGTACACATTTTTGACTCACCCTGTATATTATTTTCGTGATCATTCAATCGACAGGGTCTCCATGCAAAAGTATACTTTGCAAGAAAACGTTAAATAAGTTCGTCTATCAAATACCTACAGTGCGTATTCATTTCACTTGACTGGTGAATATAACCCGTTGAATGAATCTCTGTATTCATAGGTGAATCACCCTGTATATCCACTAGTATGGCCTATTTTTCAATTCCAATCGTGTTCGCGCAGAAACATTCGTCATCGGCAGCGAATTAATTTGATTTTTGTCGAAGGGGGAGCCCGGAGAACCCGGTCCCCCAGGCCCACCTGGACCCCCTGGTCCCGAGGGAATCCCAGGGCACGACGGCAGACAAGGAATGTCGGGGGAGCCGGGACCTGCTGGGGAGCGAGGGGAGCCCGGACCGATGGGCCCTCAAGGCCCACCAGGATCAGACGGTCCCATGGGACCGAAGGTAAACGATTTTGATCAGTTCCATTTCATTTCAATTAATCTCGTTGGGTTGCATTTTATTCAATTCTATGTCATTTCATTCCAATTCATTTTATTTTATTATATTTTCATTTTTATTTCTTAATTTATTATTTTCATCAGTTCTGATCGAACGCTCTCATAAGGATTTCCATAGTTCTTCCATATTCTCTGATTTCATATGTCATCTTTTCGATTGATTTTAAGTATTCTATTCATTTCATCATCATGCATTGTCTTCTAGGGTGAGAGAGGTCCTTTTGGAAAATCTGGTGTTTCAGGATATCCAGGATTGCCAGGACACATGGGTTTGCCTGTGAGATTTTTTCTTTTTTTACAAATACATGTAGTGTGTCCAAAGATTACTAGAATCTTATCGAATTGAGTCAAATCAGAGAAAATTCATTAACTATTCAAACTCCAAGAGGCACACTATACAGCTATCCTCTGATAACTAATTCCATCATTGAAACATTCTTCTTATATTATTTAGGGTATACCTGGTAGAAACGGGTCAAAAGGTGAACCAGGTTCCAGAGTAAGTTTATTCATCGTAAACCAAAGTAAATCTAACTCGTCCCAGTAGAAGTAGCTACATGTAACTATTAACATCAAGGTGAAACCCATGCTTCCTAGAATGATATTAAATACTTCTTCGTCCTAATATCGTCGATCAAATTCATATAGTGTGTAGAAAGATTACTTATACTCTCGCCTCTAACATTTTCTCGTTGTTAATACAGCACAGTAGATATAGACCTAATTCACGTAGATATAGTGTCTATTATCAGCACGAAGCCTCCGATATTCAACAAGCATTCGTTTGAGATAATTCTCAGCCAAAAGATCTTTTCCCAACCTGTACCACTTTAGGAGATCTCTTGTGAATATCTGATGATCTCTGTTGTCGAAACATTCTGAACTCAGCGGTAACCAGAAGGCAGTGTTCTAGTGAAAGGCTCCAACGGAATCACTATCAAAGTGCCTTCGTCAAAACTACAAGTTTTGGTAACGTGTTGCAGTGTTGAAGCTTCCATCTCCTCAAGAGATCTCTTGTGTTAATTTCACTTCTTTGGTTTCTTTTGTGGACTCGTCCAACATATCCTTAGAGGTGGTGGTGAGCCAACATTTCCTAAGGGAAGATACATGGTATTCTTTTTGTTTCACAGGGCGATAAAGGTGATAAAGGGGAAAGAGGTCTGACGACTACGCTGACAGGAGATCAGTTCCCTACAGGCATCATCGAGGGGCCACCAGGACCTCCTGGACCTCCAGGTGAGTGTGTTTCGAGCTCCGGAAAGTTTCTTGCTCAAGTATAGCAATGTATGGAAATTGAGAAGGATGTGAATCTTGGTGCAGGAAATTCGTTATTCGAACTCGATAAGTTGAATTTCCAGCAGTTAAATTGGCGAAATATATTTGACTCCCTGAATTTTTTGCACTAAGATTGGAGTCTTATGGTTCGATGATAATTCCACTCCAATTCGTGATGTCACAGACATCTGCCAGAGAATATATTGAAATACTTATTACAAGGTGAAAAAGGGGAGATTGGACCTATAGGACCACCAGGGGTGACTGGAGATAAGGGTGCTAGAGGCAGGAGAGGCAAAAAGGTGATGTATTCCTAGCAGTCTAGGCTCGTGATGTCACTATTTGGTCGATGAATTGATTCAGTGCCCTCAAGGGTATCGAACACTTTCGCGATATTGGCCAAACGTGACATCAGTAAACAATCTAACCAACTACAAATCATTGCATAGCTTCAAACAAGGGGATATTTTGAAGGAGCATGGGTGTTTTCCGTAGGCATGATTAGTATTGCTTGTTTTGTTTGTTATGTTTGCATGCATGAGCATGATGATGATTATTTACCTAAAATATTCTGATAATGGAATCTGATGTTTTTGGATTTGACTTATTGTTGTGGATCCAGGATCATTGATCACCTCCTCACCCAGCGTTTCTGGAAACTTTTGAATTTTTGATTTTCATGCACTCGAGTCGGAATTCATTGAGATTCTTTCAATTTGGAAAGACGGTTCAGAAATATGTGGGTGATGAGGAGTTCACGCTACTTTTTGAGATATTTTCAGGCCGAAGCCTATTATTCTTATATCAAATGAAATATTTCTCTAGGCTCTTATTGACAGCTACATTTCTCGATTCAATGTATTTTATTTGCAGTAACTATATGGTTATTTCTCCACACTGCACTAATTGCTAATTAACTAAGGATTTAATTTGGTGTGTTGATTATGTAGCTGCTTTATTTTAGTAAGTATATATTCTATCATCTTCTTCAACATTTTTTATATCAGTTATTCTAGAAGTTGATTGAAAATTGCTATGATCCTCAATAATCTACTAATAATATTTCGAAAATTAGTTTTCTGTATTTATTATTGAATCTTCTCCAACTATTCAAAAATTTTTAGTTTCATCTCTGTCACTATTCATATTTTTTTTTAATATTTTGTGTCTGGTAATACATTAAATTCATTTATTATTATCAATTATTCAATATATTTATAATTTGTGAAAATTATCTGCACATTTTTTTTCAGTAACAATGATTCAAGGCATGTCGAAGTAATTGTAGTATCGATGTTTAGTTCATTGTAATTTTGCCATTGTGTTTGCATTTTACTCAAATAGCGAAATAAATCAGCAAAACCAATAGTAATTCAACTTTCGATGTAGATGATATTTTTCTATTAATTTTTTATGTATATATATTTTTTTTCCTGAAGCTATGTTGAATGAGTGGTTGATTGTTCAGGGCCTAGATGGCAGTGCATTATCTAGAGGCCCTCCAGGAGTGAAAGGGGATGTAGGAGAACCCGGCCTTAAGGGCGAAAAGGGCGAAAAAGGGTTAACTGGCTTTCCAGGTATAAATTTGGTTGCGATGAGAACGAATATCTAGTTCCTATTCCAAATAAGTTGAAATTGGTCATATTTATCATCATCGAAAGTCGATTTAGATATTTTTCGGTTTATAATTCAGTTCGTAAGTTAAGAAACTCTAGCATGAATTCTTCAAAATGATGAGATGAATTGTATCAGAGTAACACTTTTGACATCACATAATAAACTTGAAATTGATGGATTCAGTAGATTTTTCATCTTTCAATTGTAATAGTCTGTACCTGTAGATGTGGAGGAGCCCTTTGGAATGTGGTTTACATTCATATTATGAAGATACGCCACAATTTTTTTTACCCTGTCACATTTGACAATACCAAAACAATTCATAAGGGATAATGAAAATCTAAAATCAGCAGTTTAAACAATTCATATGGGTTCTTTCAGTTCTGGCTTACTTATTAAATGATTTTCTATTCCATTAGGAATTGAATCGAATCAATTCATAGAAACTGTAACATTTCTTTCCACAAATTTCGTGCACATCAGAATATAATATCTCGTTCCATTCAAGGTCCCAAAGGAGATATCGGCATTATGGGAACCCCTGGTATACCAGGTGTTGATGGAGAATCCGGGCCACAGGGTCCTCCAGGGCATCCGGTAAGAAACACATTTTCAATTGCAATGGAAACAGTTTTAGAGAATGTCGCAAGCAATGAAAGATTCTTATTTTTTTGGTGGTTACTCGTAGGGTCAAGTGGGAGAAAAGGGTGATAAGGGCGATTATGGTGACATAGGCCCACCGGGGATGATGGGCCCTCCAGGTTTGCCTGGTCCCCCTGGTTACCCTGGCCCCAAGGGAGAAAAAGGGGAGAAAGGAGATTCGGTAAGTCGATTTGCTTAACAATTGGACAATTCAGATGGAATGCAAAACCGTAAAAAGGTTATATTTAACACTTTCAACTGAAATTTTACTGCAAATCTAACAATTTAACATTGAAACCTATAGGTTTATGCTGCGTAAAAGAGTTTTCCTTAACCAACGGAAATTCATCAGTTTTGAGTAGTTTTGTGAGGAGCATGTTTTATAGAAGGTGTTCAATGCAATGAAATTTAGGCAATCGTGGTTCTTAGCTAGTATTTTCGAGATCTGGTTTTATATTTCTGAAGGTCCAGAAGCTCGCAAGTTCTAAATATTGAGAAAACTGATGAACTTGACTCAATTAAATTATCAAATGATTCAAATGAATCGAATGATTCTGTTTTCAATTTCTGTTATTGGGTTCATGATCAGTTTAAATCCATCAGTAGCAGCGGATTGAAAAACTAAATAACAGTCCAACTTCACAATATTCACGAATTTCAATTCCTAGCTGTTCCTTTGGTTCAAAACTCGAACTAAATGTTCGTGAACAGTTCTTTTTAATTTCTTCTTAGCATGCATTTATTCTTATTATTTCAATTTGCACCCGTTTGGAGTTCAAGTAGTTTGTGACACATCGGTAAATGAATTTATATAGGTATACTCAACTTTTGCCGCCATTTTGTTCCACCTCAGGTCGTGCAGATATAATTCGGAAAGCTTTCTGAATATTCGGCGACCTTTTACTCTGAGTCTATAATTCGGAAGCTTTTAACAAAATTGAATTTGCATTCAGCGCTTGCCAGCTTTACACTGCTATACATTATTTCAACGCTTTTTCTCTTTTTTTTTCCGGAACGTTCGTCCTGTAGAAGTACAAAAAACTGAGGAGGCGACAGGTAAATATCAACAGATTTATCACGATTCTTTATTTTCTCATTTGATTAACTTCATTGCATATTGCATATGACTAATGTCATCTTCAGATTCATTCAACTCGTACATTCCTTCCAGAGGGGATCTATTAGAATTAGAGATTAGTCAGAACGGTGCATATGTCTTGGCAACTTTATCTTTTGTTTTATTTTTTTACTGTTCCAGGGAGATAGCGCTGGAGAAATCATAAACGCTGACATGGTGAGTTGATTGTTCTCAACGACTTTTGCAAATCCATCGAATTCACTAATCACTACGTATAACAGAACGAATTTCAATTTCCACGAACAATTCAATGTCGAACGCGATCTCCAACCGAAATCTAAATCTGAACGAAAACTATCTCGAAAGTGAGAAACCTTGTTGTCCGAAGGCATTATTGTAGCGTTCTCGGTTTTCCGCTGTAGGGTTTCGGACCCCCCGGTCCGCCAGGTCCTTCCGGTCCTCCAGGTTTGCAAGGTCCTCCTGGAATTAAAGGGGACAGAGGAAGAGATGGCCTCAAAGGAGAACAAGTGAGTGGGTGGGGGACAAGACGATATCATCCTCGGTTGATTTCCAATGAATGCGGAATTTTGGCAATTTTCTTCCACTGTTTCGATAAACCATCAGCTATGTTTCAGCTATGTTTTGGTGTTTTTAAACATGGCAAAGCAAATTTTCATTGGGCAGATTCTTTTTTGAACATTATAAAGGCACAGTAGAGAATTTCCATGTTGAGGTTTCACTTTGGTGTAAAATAACTTTGTAACGTTCATAGATATTGAACTTTTTGTTCTCCATCAATTTTTGACACCTTCTAGTGTAGAATATGTACAGTACGATATGTTGTGAAAGTTAACACCAGACCAATTTTATGTTATAGCGTCTAGTAAAATTCTGCTCTGTTCTGGGTGATAAATTATCATAATAATAATAATCTCATTCCAACAAATCAATATGATTCTGTCAAATATTCAGAAAATCGAAGTAAAAATTCTGGTTTTGTTTGGAATCGACGAATGAAGAAGATGATATCCTCTCTGTCCTCGAAGCTTTTTCCACTAGTTTAGTTATCATTTGCTGCTTGAATTTTTAGATTAGCTGTAGCTGTAGTGTACAGAGTGTATCCTCAGGTGGAAAACTTTTTTACGGTTACTTTCAGGATACGTTGATTGTTTAGGAAGATCTCATGTGTACCTCAAAAATTTCAGTTGAAATCTGAAAAATCGTTCATCGAACGTATTTGTCCCTCTGGGGATACCCTGTCGGAAGACATGAGGGTAACTCGGTTATTCATATATTCTTTTATATATTTTTAGGGCGACAAAGGAAGTAAAGGAGATCCTGGCCCTATGGGACTACCCGTAAGTACTATTTCAATGAAGAGAAGGTTTCAAATAATAAAACTTAATAAAAAGCTCAATTCTTCAAACAATATTTTTTGTATCTTGTGTCTGTTGGAACTTACCTGGGTCTTTCTTGTGATGAAACCCATGATGAAGCACTACACCGTAAGAATCTTGAGTTGTATTTTGAATTTGAGTTTCGAACGTTGTGATGAAACAAAGTTCCTTGCTCGACATATTTTTGATAACGCATACGATTAGGATACATCAATTAAATCACGATGACAGAACGTGTGACGTGTAATGAAACACTCGTTCTGAAGCGACACAAATTATATTTCAGTTGCGAATTGCATATGTTTCAGAACGTTATAATGGAACAAAGTTCCTTGTTTTGTGATAGAAACTAGGATGTTCAATTTAATATCATTGATGAAACGTGTGATGAAACACTGTTCTGTAGGGATACAAGTTTTATTCCAAGTGCAAGTTGCACAGTTTCAGAACGGTGTGATAAAACAAAGTTTCTTGTTTTACATATTTCATAATGAAGCTTGAGACGCCTCAGTTCGCGCACGTTGATGAAACACAGTTCTCTAACGGTACAAGATATATTTCAGCTGCAAGTTTTAGGATGAAACAAAGTTCTCTGACTGATCTCGTTCGTGACAGAGCTGGCACAATTGTTGTTAACTGAAATGATCCAAAATCTCTCCGAACTATTCAATTACTTTCGAAAAAGTTCTGCCTGATTGGCAAGGGAACTGATATCGGTCTATCGTCATTCTCGATCATCCCCCTAATTCGAACGTTTTCAAGGGTCCTATGGGACTGAGGGGTGAGAGCAGCAGACCAAGTGAATACGGAAACAACAGCCCTTTGGTGAGGAAGCCGTACTATTCGTCGTTGCACAACTATAGGCCTAGAGAGACCTAATGGAATAGAGCCCAGCCCTCGTTCAACAATTTTCAACACCAAATTCGGCCTCCGATGATGGAAGGACAATAAAATGTAGAGAGGAAACATCAACTGCCATGAAAACGAAGGGTTCTTCTTGGGGTCTTCTACAATTTCCCTGAAATACGAGGAATTTTCCGCCAGGTCAAGCTTCCAGAAATATCTGACAGCGCTCATTATTATCCATCAGATCAAAAATCTTGAAGGGGGCATTTTGATATATTTTCTGAAAAAATACAGATACATGGATTTTCAAGAGATTTTGGAGAAGATATATCAACAGTTCATTTCAAATAATTCATAATCGATGATTTTATACAAAATTATGCTAATACTTCTCGATGAAAGTTTGACAATGTCGATATTTTTTTTTTTGCACTGACTTGAAAATTCCCCTTATTGTGCGATCGTGGAGACAAGAAAAAATGTACATTTCTGTCCACTTTGGAGCGCACCTCCTGTACGTTCAATATGCTGGCCATTTCGCTCAAAAATTTCGAAATGAACGTATGTGGACGTGCTCACAAAGTCTTAATTATCTTCTACTTAATTGTAGGAATTTCTGTATTTAATTTGTGTATCAGCTGTAATTTGTGCTATCCCAATATTTATTGAAGATATTCTAAGTATCTGTCGAGTATATGTACAGGATGTCCCAGATGTAAGTCAGATACCAGATATCAGAACCAACAACAATTCCTGATTTATTCCATCTTCAATTTCGAATTATTGTGTTGATTTAGGAACTAAAAGTGGAAGAAGTGGATGGCATCTAATTTTTTGTCATCAAAAATGATAATTCCTTTTTAATGCATTTCATCACCTAGGGAAAAGATGTTTATCTGGGACACCCTGAACATTTTATTATTATGGACGCACGTCTGGATCGAATTTGATGAAAATATCCAATTGCCGCTAGTACAAATCTGAATTTAATCAAACTGAATTAATTTTTACTCGACTTCAAGCAATTATGAAACCCTTTTGATAAAATTCGTCGCTGTGTCTATCTATTCATATCAACATCTAGCATACCTTAATCAAACCTCTTCTGAAAATACTTAAATGAAACTTTCAACGTCCATTATAGTACTTATTTATATCAGAGAAAGTGTGAATTGTATTTTAATATAACGATGCTGAATTTCATTGGAGCCCGTATAATCTTAGATATAACGTGAATTGACTGGCGAAAGCCATTATTCTCATCATTAACCAGTGTTGTAATATAAATGTTACATTTTTATAGGTGTTTTATAATAGATAAGGAAGCAGAGTTTTCAGGACTGAAACCGCCTCTTTGTGTTTTCAGCAGTTTTCTGTGAAGAAATATCAATCCTCCATCCTTGGAGTTTGTGGGAAATGGTTGGTTTCACTTGTGAAAATGCACTACAATGGAATATCAAACCCTCAAATGCAATTGATTTCAGAAAGAAAAGTACTGGCACACGTTTCAAACTTCCTCATCGATATGTTCATCAAAAATCAGCGTTTCTTTGTGTTTTTTTTTATTTGCACATTATCGTGACCACTACTATACTCATAAAAGCGCAATCTTGCGCCGGCTCGTAGAGTTGAAAAAATGGAATTTTGAGGTTTTGATCTTCAATTGTGAAAATAATTCCAGAACATATGTGACTGATAATGGTTTAAGGCTTTTCGAAACCTGAAATTGTAAGATATTTCCGATTTTAATATGACTTAAGTGCTTAGGCTCTATTTACATGTACCTACGGAGAAAAATAAATGTATGTGCATGTGCTGTAAGTATTAAAGAATGCTTCAATTTATATAAAGCTTTCCCGAATCATTCGTTCCACTATTCCAGAACCCGGCTAACCGATTTCGGTTCCAAGGAAGTCGCAGGGAGGTACCGATGTGGAAATGCGTAATGTGGACACGAAAATGTCCTCAATGTCCAATAAGTTGCCAGGAGATCACGAATGATAACCATTTCAGTTACCATACATAGCAAACACTCAACTTCCCAGTGTGGTTATTGTTTGGAGGTCGTTGATATTCTGTCTGAATATCACTCCAATTGACATCCCATGGAAGGTGCAATCAGGAATTACCATCCCAGTCGCCATCAGTACTCTCTGTACTCACTGACTATGTCTGGCCTATTTATAATTAATTTTTCAAAAACGACAAATTATTGGAAGGTGGTCCCTCAAGTTGTTTTGAAGTTGGCCAAGTAACTTCTTTAAGAAGTACCTCATACTCTATTATGTAAATTGAAATGATGTTGACGAATAGAACATCTAAAAAAATAAGTCATTGCGATGTCTCAGAGTCTTAGCAATGTGAGTGCTATAGAAATTTGATTGTGGAAATTCGCACTGTTAACTTTTGTTTGTATATTATGTTCCTCGAAGCGAATTTTCCAGTTCAACTTTGATGAAAATCTCAGGCAAGAAATCTGCAATGTGACATTATTTGGTACTCCCTGCGACTTGCTGCGTGACTGATAAATGGAAACGTTCCTCCGACTGTGCATGATGCATTCAGTTAAGTATCATTGCATTTTGAAACCAATCATCCATTATCTTCGAAGATGAACGATCCACCATGTTTTCAATCTTCTCTCATTCACAGGGGCCTCCTGGACTCGACGGAATGAAAGTGAGTATGAAATTCATCTCGGTCATGCGAAAATCAGTTTCATCATCGAATTTTCCGCTGATGGAAATCTGTAAGAGATTTTTCTTTAGGGCGCTCAGGGTGAACCTGGTAATAAAGGCGAACGAGGAGACCCAGGACTCCCGGTGAGTTGTTTGAGGATTCGCAAAATCTCTAATGTCCGTCCTCTCGACGAGGAAGTGTACGAAAATATCGATCAATTTTTTTTTTCATTTCAGGGTACAGACGGAATTCCAGGACAAGAGGTATTGAAAATTCGACAGTTTTCATTTTCAAACACTGCATGATTCAATCCACCGTCGATACCCTTGATGATGATGCATCAAAACAAACAAAAAAATCGATAAATCTCATACGTCTTTAGGTCAGAGAAGTGGCTGTACAAGGAATTTTGTAGCCACCAAATGCCATGTACAGGCTCCTGTAACTACAATATCCCCATAACCTTTAGCATGTACACAAAATCACAGATTGCAATGTAAAAATACACCTTATTTTGTCAGTAGAGTTCAGAGTCAATTCAAAATTCTGCCTGATATCACTTTATCGACTCCATTCACATTTCCCACTCACTCACACGTTGTTCCAGGGCCCGAAGGGAGATAAGGGTTACAAAGGAGAAGGAGTAAGTGCACTCATTTAATTCCTAAAGAACCCTTCTGCCTAACTGAATATCCCTTTGTGCATATCACTTTCATATCGTTTCGATGCTTTGGTAAGGATCTCAACCAGCCAATTGCAAACATCTTTCTCAGCTCTGGCAACTGAAAATACTCTCGCATGATCAATTTATTGGGAATGTGACATCAATCAGATGGATATACGATAATTTTTCTACGGCTCTATCTCAACTCTTCTCGATGATAAAGTGAGGCACATCCTCACCTTTAAAATTCTGTCGTAAAATCATTATAAGTTATAGTCGTAGAAAAAGTATAGTGGATAACTCGCATGGGGTCCTTAATTCTCACTCTCATCCGGCTACGGCTCATGTTTTTACAATATTTCCATGTTAGATTTCTATTTCCAATTATTTAGGGCCCACTAGGTAAACGTGGTCGTAAAGGAGACAAGGGAGATAAGGGTGATCAAGGAGTGCCTGGTTTAGATGCCCCATGTCCTTTAGGAGCCGATGGTTTGCCACTACCTGGTTGTGGTTGGAGACCTCCCAAAGTGAGACATTTTTATCGAATAATCAGTAAATTTCAATCACTCTTTGAGTTTCCAGCTCTCCCGAACTTTCTCAAGTCCGCAAATTATATCCGAATGAATAATTCTTTATCGTCTTGTCGGTCCTTCATCTGAACTCTCTTCGATCTTTAACTCTCTCGAAGCAGCTCGACTTTCTAAACGAGATGTTCGATTCTTCAAGGAACCCTCGAGACCGGCGCCGCCGTTGCCGCCCATCCAAACGCACGATTTCGATTCGGAGGATCCCGTAGATGAGGCCGAGGACTACGAAGAAGTAGAGGGAGATGACTACGAGGACTACGCCGAGGTCAATCAGGCTCTGCCGTTGACTAACTGACTGTCAGTAAGTCTGTTTTCGGTCAGTGGGATCAGAGCGCCTGGATGAATATTGTTCTGCAGTTCTAGATTCGTTTCCCATCGTCGTGAATGAGATGATAATATTTTGTCTTCAATCTCAGCGACGGATTGAGGTTATATATACGTACGGTTTGGCAACCTCGCGTTACCTCTCTGACGACTGGGACAACTTGAGGTTGACAGTGTTAACAAATTTGTGGATATTATCTGGATTGAAAGTTTAAACTGACAGTTTTAGGTAACAGGCGCAAACACGGATTTCTGAAAATCAACTCCCCCTCCTGTTAGATAGTTACATAATATTTTGTTTCTCATTCAAAGCAGTTTCTCGGAAAAAATCGCGAAGGATTCCGTTTACAATATTATTTACTTGAAAATCCTGTGAAATTTCACAACCGGCAACACTGAGATAGGCGATTCACAGCACATGTAACGTCATCATCTATTTTGCGATGTTGCCATATCCGCATGTTTGGATGTATTGGATGATTTAGGAACAGGTGCAAACACGGATTTCTGAAAATCAACTCCCCCTCCTGTTAGATAGTTACATAATATTTTGTTTCTCATTCAAAGCAGTTTCTCGAAAAAAATCGCGAAGGATTCCGTTTACAATATTATTTACTTGAAAATCCTGTGAAATTTCACAACCGGCAACACTGAGATAGGCGATTCACAGCACATGTAACGTCATCATCTATTTTGCGATGTTGCCATATCCGCATGTTTGGATGTATTGATGTAGATGGAATTTTATGGTTTTCAACATCAGTGGAAACAAGTGAGCTTAGAGTATTAAAATAGCATGAAATCTTACTCGACTTGGTGATATGAAATTCTTCCAGGCGCTGTATTTTCCAAAAAAAATCTATATTTTTTTTAATTTGTATTTTTATTATTTTTGCAGGCTTCAGAACTATATGATGGTACTTATAGTGCAAAAAAGACTCAGTGAAGGGACACAGTGACTGTTTTTCTGGATTTTTTCACTCACAATTATCGCGTTCATATACACGGTGATTGATTGAACGCATTCCTTTAACGTATCGCTCTGAAAATCAAGATGTTTGCAAAGTAGCAACTTCAATATTATTTAAAAAGGAACAACCGGTATAAAATGCGCATTGATAAAATTTCTCTTCTCTTCGGAATATTTTTCGTGCTCAGTTCGGAATATCAGAGTTTCTGCTACTTTTCAATGGTAGCGGCAACGTCGCTTCATTGAAGTCAGTTCATGTTTATGAATAGAACACGAATTTTCAAAGCGGTACGTTACTTGAACATTTGTAAACTTCTGACGCTTTCAATGAATCACCCTGTACCTGATTTTGTCCATTGACATTTTATTAGCAATCGAAAAATGTACATACTAGTGAAGATCGAAAAATGTAATCGTTGATCAGTAATGAATTGTAATATCCACTCATATGAACAAATATTATTGAACAATAAAAATAACTGATTAATAAAGTTTAATGGGCACGACCATTTCGAACACTCAGTCCATGGACAATTCTCAAAATGTGGATTTTTCCCTAATTTGTAAGACATCGTCACTTTGGAATTCGTTAACGGTGGATGTTTTCTCAGAAAATTACTATTTGACGTAGTTCGAGAAAATGATTCATCATATTATTTGTTTCAGTCGTGGATATTTGATGTTTCCAAAGTTCCATAGTTTTTATCTAGAAGGCAATGGATCTCAAGAATAATGAATATTTTTTGAGCAATCATCATCAAAGTACTTTTAGCACTTTCAAATCTGTGTCAATCGTATTCCACAAAATGTTTCATGCTGATGTTCATTATCCTGGTCACACTGTATATACCCTTTCGTCATTATATCGAAGTTCCAACAGGGCTAGAGCTGTTTCGAAAACAGTTCGTTATTTTGTGTCGCTCAGTATAACGTTCGTTGTATGTGTCAGGATTGAGTAGAAAATAAATGGCCCTGTATGTGTCTGTGATTGCGTAGTCGAATCGAATCCGAAATCAAGTGGCTTGATTGATTGTCCATGCGCAGGCTCGTTTTTTGTCTTGTTGTTTACATTTAAGGTAGCAAAAAACGTTATCGACGCGATTCGCTTTTGTTTCTTTTTTTGTCGTTTTCGCTACGATTTCTTGTTTCAATTCAGTCGGCTCGTGAACATAACGGAAGTTATCGTGACGTGTTCTTTTAATTTTCGTTTGATTTTTGAGAAAGTGGGATGATTTTGTGTTAGTGCCTAGCCATGACGAATACATATTGGATTATTCCTGTCGAAATGGTGAGTCCTAAAAATTAATGACTGTATTCATGAAAGAAATTATTATATTATACGCAAGTATTTCTTTCTCTTTCGAATGATTTGTGAAACATTCTAATAATACTTGAGTGCTAGAAGTGTGTGGCTGATAGGCCTTGAAGAATGCATATTGGATTTAATTTTTTCAAATGGTGAGTGCAAAATATCTCTATTAAAATGGCCCAGAAATAATATCTTATACAGAATGATTTACATACAAGTGCCACATGGGTTTTTGTTGGGTATTATGCTCGCCTTTGTTCGATTGCATACCCTTTTCATAAATACAGGGTGTTTGTCACATAGATGCAAATGTTGTACAGGGTTACCGGTTATTGATACATGTGATTCATAATATTTTTTCCTCTTTGGAATTAGTGGCCAATTTCAATATTTTTCTTCACATTTTCAGACCCAAATATCGAATTTTTCTCATACAGAATCTGATAGTTCAAAATTACATGCAGAGGTTAAACGATTTTCCATGCTCTACATGACGTTGTTGAATTCCTTCATTTATATAAAATATATATACAGGATGTTCAAAGATAGTTGAGGTAGGCAATTTTCCATTGCGCGCCATTAGGTCAAATTAATTGATTTTATTTAATGAATTTGCTTTGCAGTGAGAAAAAGAAGAATTCTTGATGATCAATGAGATAATGGCGGTGAACTAGATCAAGGACTCGTCCTGTGGGAAAAGAAAATGAGGCAGATAACGCGAACATCCTGTGATGAAATGAAGGTAAGTTGATTTTTGTATTCAGAATATATTCTTCAAAAGTCTTCTTTGAGAAATTTCCTGACTATTGATGTTTGTTTTTTCTCTCATATAGTGATCTGAAGCTTCTTCTACCAATTTGGGGTTTTTGGAATGAGTCGAGACATGATTATGGGTGTTTGTCTGCATAGAATTTCATTGAGGTGAGCTATCGAATTATATTTTTATTGTTTTTTTTTGTGAATTTGAATATTTTCAGAGTCTGAAGCAGCGAGGACGAAAATCTGGTCGTTCCATTCAGGACTACCAACAGATGGTGCTCACCTATGCAGATTGTTTCCAGAGATTTTCAGAACAAAATCAGCCTGATGGTGAGTAATATTCATTTAAAACTCGTTCGTTCCCAATAGTTTCTGTTGAGAAACATTTCAGTTCGTAAATAGTTTTTTCTTCGATTTCCAAGTCTTTTATACTCTGATTTCTCATACCTTGAATTTCTCAAGCTGTTCCAATTCTTCTATTTTAATAGATGACTACTACAGACCATGAAAATTATTTTTTTCTCTTATGAGAAATAGGACACAGCATGATAATAGGTTTTTCTTGAATTTCCTTGTGTTTCCTATGCCTATAAAATCGTCCGACCCTCTTGAATTATAATGGATATGACTCATTCTGATGATTAAAATGCATTTTATCATAGTTGTTTGTCTAGGAAAAATATCTCAATGAGGATAGCTCTAAAACTAGAGTTTTATTGAAATTTCCAAGCTTTTCTTACACCTATAAAATCTCTCAGGCTCTCTCAATTTCTTTCATTTCGATAGATGACTAATATTGATGGAAATTCATTTTATCATGATGGTTTTGTTTGTAGGAAAAATATTTCAGTCAGGAGAGCCGAAAAATTAGGTTTTTCTTGAATTCCTAAGTCTTTGTTAAACCTATGATATTCCTCTGGCCTTTTCCAACCCTTTCAAGTGGATGGATGAGATGGACTATATGATTGAAATTTATTTTTTTTTTGTCTATGAGAAATAGTTCAGAAAAACTAGGTGTATTTTGAATTTCCAGTAGAAATGGTGTTATTTGAAATAAGAAAGGTGGGTTTAATTCCGGTTAAACCGGAACTGTCTCACTATCATTTCTAGTAAATTTCTTATGTTTGCTGAATCACTTTAAAAATTAAAAAAAAAACAGTACAACTAGACATTTTTGTCTAAAAAATGAGTCTTCTTTTTCATAAAACACTTGTTAATTTCAAACCTGTTTTTTCCTTCAAAAAGCAGTTTCAGGGCAGGATAGCAGGATCGACAGATGACAGAATGATCGACGAGAACATGATGACGTCATCATTGAACGCGGTGACAAGGACGGCAGGCAGTTAGGCAGAGATGGTTGGAGAGAAAATTGGCAGCAGCAGCGCCATCTTCAAGGAGGCGGACGAATTTGGCAAGTTTCATTCCAACAACGATGCGAACAAATTTGAATTTGTTTTTTTTAATTGATGTGAACCAATCGAACGGAAAGTGAAGTTTCTGAAATCTTCTGCTGTTGGTACCGGATTTTTGTTTTTCATTCAATTTTTATCAAACAAATTGTGTCTATTGTGAGAATTATTGGTTATTACATCAATAACCTATACTTCCAATCTATATAATTCCATAAATTTTTTCAATTGAGTAAAAATTCCAAATTCCCTTCTTGAAGTCAGTTTATTTCGAATAAACTTTGGAAGTTTAGAAATATTCAGAATGTTCAATTCAAACCAACTCATAGCGGAAAGGTTGGTCATGATTTTTTTTTTCAAAGTGGAAGAAAAAAGGATCCGGTGTTTCAGCAGCAATCTCATTTTTTTCATTAATTTTTTGGCTATTCTTACTTGTAAATGATATTCAGATGTGCATTATTACATATTTTTCTACTCAGTTTCCGTTCGAATGTAAGGAATACCAGGAAATGTTTTCCACCATGTTTCCTTCCTCTGGGAAGTGTCGAAAACGTTTTCTTACCTTCGATTTATATACAGGGTGGGTCAGAATGTGTCCGACAAACTTCTCTCTGATCGAGTTTTCGAATCGAATCGAACTTTCTCGAAAATAAGGATATTAGGCTGAGTTAACAGAGCGGCCTGTTCAGAATTCAAATAGAGTTTTTTGATGACAACTTGAAAACTGTCGAGATTTGGGGTGAGATTCTATTTTGTGATATAGACGGTTGTGAAAACTTTCTTCAATTGCTCTTTAATATTTTCGACTTCTCTGTTTTAATATTGATGAAATCTTCTCTCTATAAACTATTGGTTAACAAAAATAATCATATCTGAACTTGTTTTTCCTGAAGATTCACTTTTGAAAATGGTAATTGTTCAAGAAAAAAATCAATTTGTTTTTAGAAAACCAAACTCTTGAGGACATTAAATCAAATATCTTCTTCAGTCGTCGATGAAAGACCATCCTGTATATAATTGCTATTATGTATAATGTATATAATAGTATATTTTTTCTTATTGATTGTATTTGTGTCCTGACATTTCAAGTTTTCAATGTGCAATATGTTCATCAAAAAAGTTTGGTCGAGTATTTTGAAATTCCGGATAATTTTACATTTCTCGTTTACAGTTTTCGTGTTTTGATAATCTGAAATTATTTTGGAAATAAGCTGCCGCAAACTTGAAATGTCTTCACACAGAGTGTTTTTGTCGCCTGGGCTGGCTCGACTTCGAATGGGCATATCTCACTGTAGAAAAACTATACTAAATGATTTATTTCATGAATTTTTCTTGCTGTCAGAATCGATATCGATTAACGTCAAAAAATGACAAAGAAAAATTGGAAATCAAGGAAGAGGATTTCCAATAAATGAGCAAACATATTCATTTGAAGCAATGTGATTATTTTGAGCAAAATCAGATTGACCCCTCTAAAAACTTTATTTATTGTTATATTTGTATGCTTTTCTCATCTGATTGGTAGAGCTTCATTAGCTCTACTGCAGTCATAAAATTCTTAATGATATACGAAATTTTGCCTACTTCAAATTTTTTTTCATCTCCAAAAATCAAAAATATGGAACAAATTTTCTTCTCTACGAAAATTACAGTTCAAGCGATATTTTCTTCACTGCATTCAGTAGTAATAAAGCTTGATAACTGATCTTTAGAAACTTTCACAGTTCAAGGTGATAACGTAATGAAAATGAGCATTATAAATGATAAGTACTGTATGTTATTCAATCGAGGAGGTATTTTCATTTTTATAATATAATATAAATTTAACTATACTTTACCACTGTTAGAAGACAATGTTTCGTGGTGTTTTTTTTTAAATTATCACGAATTCGGTGTCCTGGTAATATTTTATTCGATACAAAAAGGTGCTAAATCATTTAAGAATTTTTGGAGATGATGAAACATCGAAGCTGGCCTTGAAGTTTCGAGCTTTCAAAAAGGTCACTCCATGCCAAATAATCTCGTGGCGAAAACTTCTTGACAAACTAAGAAAAAATAATTTATCCTACTATTTTTCTGTTAGATATGCCCATTGTGTTTGACGTCTAGGCATACCGGGTGAATTATTTATAAATTTTTGTGAGTCGGCAAGTCTGTCGTCTGACAGGGTGTTCGTTTTTTAGACGGCGTAAATTCGTTTGGAGATTTCGAAGTCCGACGGGACCGATATTTCTTTTTTGCCCTCTCCCCGCGTTATTTATAAATTTGGACAATGCATAAATGAGTTGACAGATTTTTCAGTATCGTTGGTGTATCGGTTGACAAACTTTAAGCAAAACAATTTTTATTTTATTCTAGTTCAGGTTTTAGGATACTTTTCCAAAGAATGCTGAAAATTCCATTCTGTCAAAGTTCAATCGTTAGTATATAAGGTGTTTGGGGATATGGATAGAAATATTTTACAGGGTGTTAGAATACATGTTCTTTTGATTTAAAATAATCAAAACTCAACAACTTCGTGCTATCACTTAATCTAATATTTCCATATCAAAAAATTTTTGGTTTGTCCTTTCTAACGATGTCACGAATCATACATATATTCCAAAGATGAGTGTTCAAAAAAATAAACTGTCGTGTCAGACTGTGTCAGCTTGTAATTGTTTGACCATTGAAATTTTCATTTTTCGAAAGATCTTTCTTTGTGTCCATGTACCAAACACTATGTATAGTACGTGTCATTCTGTCATATATTTCCATCTGAATAGACATGTAATTATTGTGAAAGTTTTGCTGAGAGTTAGTTGACCGATTGACGATCTTACAATAGAGAGAAAAGGGTTGCCACCAAATTGGAAAACCAAGAATTATCAGGAATTTTCAAAACCTCTATGAATTTTGGATTTAATCCTAACAAAATTTCCATATTTTCCATGACTTCAGAGTCAGATCTTTATAGAAATTTCAGAAAGTTTTTACGAGCGTTATACATGGTGTTTTCCATAAATGTGGTTCGTTACTCAAGGTGTGATTTCCCGCAAAATTTAAAAAAAAAAGGTTGCATTCCATTGTTACTTTTTTAATTTCAAATGTTACTATTATCCCTTTATAACTTGGTTATTTATTAACCGTTTCGAGGAATTCGAAAAAGAAGAATGGGTTATTTTTCTGAGTCATCAGGAATCTCACCTTGAGTAAAGGTCATACCTGAGACACACCCTTGTACATTTGGCCAACAAATATTCAAGTTGGTGACAACCCTGTGTAAATCAATGATGATCAATCTTGCTTTCTCCTGTATATTTATTATTACTCATATATTCGACTGATTGATGAAACTTTACCTTTCAACTGTTGAAGATCACAATTTCAAATAATTTCATCAGAATCGCCAAATGTTACTTTCCTCTATTTTTATGACACAAAAAGAAATTCACAGATTCGGAAATGCCTTTCTTTCTCTAATTGTTCTGACGAAATGTATATTTTGAATTAATACGAGTACCTGACGCTTTTGTTCAAACTGTAATTCATAGATTTCGCTCTTGGACTTGGTAATATCATTATTTGGTTGAAATTGATCATAATATACTGCACTCCCAAGGATAAGTTACCCACTCATCTCCGGTATCTATTACAAGGTTGGTGAAACTGCTTTGATAGGTTAGCGCCATCTGTCTGTGAAAGGCTTAAGTGAACTAGTTCATCATCGAACCAATATGAGTCGTACAGGAAACTGTAACGGACATTAACAGAAACCTGAAATACATGTGTTACCAACCTTATTTCTGATTTTTGCGTTCCATGACCAAATTTGATGTTAGGTCCGAAAAAAGAGCAAGGTTAGGTTGAATATGCTATGCGTGCTTTGGAAAATTTTCAGGCTGTAAAGTCTCATTCAGGGCTTTATGACATGATGAATGCGAATCTAAAGACAGGTGGGTCGTATTTCCAATGGTTTCTAAACTATAAACATTTTTAGGAAAAATAGTTTTCGAACAGATACAAATACACGAATTCGAATACAAATTGCTGAATAATTCTGCAGCTTGAAAGAGATTGGAGTGAACTTATCTTGATTCGTGTTCAGGACATCAAAAGCATCCTCTATCCACATTTTCAGCAGAGGTTCTAATTGTTCCATCAAAATTGAGAATGAAACATTCTGTGTTCAGTCTCAGGAACATTTCAACAGAATATCCTTGAAGTAGATAAGGAAATTGTAGATTGAAAATGCAAATATACATTTCATCATAATAATAGACAATAGCTCTTCAACAATTAAGGCAAATGTAGTCATCAATCTATATTTTACACAGGATTTCCCCATAATTAGCCTGCATAATGTCACTAGCAGTTTCCTAGATTGGAAATGGGCCGGAGTCAAAGTAAAAAGTGTCTAAAAAAATAAATGAACTGAGCTAGATTAATTTCCAATATTCAGGTGATGTAAAGTAGGTTCAATCCTTTGGTTGTCCTTGAAATTCGATTTGATTCCAGAGTATTATTTCCGCCAGTCTATTCTCTTGAACAAAATAACAAAAATATATCTTTTCCATTTTGTTGGGCATGTGAACTACAACCCTCTCACTGATTTCACTTCATTTATATTGAAGAACTTCTCTTCAAGGGGTCGTAGGTCTTTTAGGATTCATTGATTGACATCTGAACTTTTTCAACTGAGGAAGATGATGTGACATTGGACAGGCTCAATTATGACACCCTGTGTATTTGGGTAGGATGAAAGAAAACAAGAAAATTATTGAACTTTTTAATTCGTCCTAGGTACATAGATACTTACTTTGTCAACTCATTTATGCAGCAGCAATGTCCAAAAAATATGGGTTGATAGAGTGAGTGTGTGAAGTCTGCTTTCACATATTTATATCTACATACAGGGTGGGCAGAAAAACAAGAAGTATCGGTCAATCTTTAATTTTCTACTGGCGGGACTTGCTCGCAAAAGCAACACGTAAATGCTCCGATCTACAACAGCTTCAGCTTCGTATATCACGATGTCAGACCACCGACTTGTCGATGGGCACTTTTCCTCAGGTGTTTGTGAGAGTGTCTCGACCGTTAGGAGGGTCGGAGAAAGTTTCGTCTTCTTCCAACACACTTTCAGAGTTTTAAATACATCACATACTTATCCGACCTTTCTTTCGATCAGGACGCTTTCCACCATAATGAAATAAGTATGGTGAATGCATTTATAAACTTTTTAATTCAACCAATCAGCTTTACTCCGGCTGATGTAGGAGTCGCGAGTTTTCCTGAAGGTGGCGCCACTATTCTACAGCTATCTCTTTCGATTTCTCAGAATCATTTTATCAAATACACTTTTTAATTTTTCTGAATGCAAAAGAGTCAATTTACTTTTTTTGATGCAAGTTTGGTAGAAGTACTACCCCTTGAATTTAGTAGAATAGTGGCGCCATCTTCAGGAAAACTAATGACTCCTACATTAGCCGTGTAAAGCGAATTGGTTCAGCTTTTTAACATTGCATTGAATAGGAATGCATTCACCATTCTCATTATTCAATCATGTTTTCTACACAGGTGCATGTGTGGGAGCGTCCCGATCGATGGACGGGTCGGAGAAAGTTTGTCGTCTTCCGACACTCGGAAGACACACACACTTCTCCGACTCTTCTTATTCGAATCGGGACCCTCTCGATTTAGGTGAGTGTTGTCGGAGTGTCCCGACCGATAGGAGGAGGGTCGGAGAGTTGTTGCTCCTCCGACGCGAGGACGACAGACTCGTCTGTTTTCCTCGTGCGCCGGGGTAGCACTCGCTCTCCTACCCTTCTATTCGATCGGGACACTCTCCGACTTGGACCCCCGCAGGCTCCGACATGTGTCGGAGTGTGTCTTTCGTCTTGTCCTCCGGACAGGTCGGATGGAACACTCCTCCGACACATGGACGGGACAGGGGGGAGTTCATACACAACTCCTCCTTATGTCTTGTCCGTGTGTCGGACTGTCGGAGGAGTTCACTCCGAACTGTCCGAACGAATGGGAGGGACACTCTCCGACGCATGTCAGGAGGTCGACAGGTAGAAACTAGGGTAGGATATAATATAAGTAGACACTGTAGTATACATTGTAATTTGTATATTGTATATATAGTACAAGTATAAAGGCTAATGTTTATTATATATTTGTTTCATTCCCTCCCTCTGCTCTCGCCGCCTCCTTCTCCTCGTCTCCTCCCCTCCTCCTCCTCCTCCTACCTTCGCCTCCTACCTCCCATCGCCTCCTACCATCCCATGACGGTTCTTCCGTTCTCCGGCGTCGACCGATCGGGTCGTCGAATCGTCTCTTCTCTTCTCTCGGTCAATCTCTCCCCTTGTACGTCGAAGACGGTGAGATTCAACGAGACCGAAGACGAATTGCCTCCTCGCTTTTCTTCCTTCCGCGGAGGAAGAAGAAGAAGAGCGAGGAGACCCGCCGCCGTCGGTCTCGACGAATCTCCCCGTCTTCGCCGCCGCTCGCGAAGAGATCGACCGAGAGAGGATGCGAGCCGACCGACCCGGTCGATCGACGATGGCGGAAGAATCGCCACGACGATCGATTTCGCCTGCCACAAACGACAGCCGGCCCACCGACCTTGCGGGATTAACGCGGAGATCGAACGACGTCGTCGAGTTTGTCGAAGACGTCATCCGTCCTCGACGTTTTCTCCCCCAACAACGTGGCCCGTTGTCGTCGTGGCCGGAGAACAACCGGCGGACTTCTTGTCCCATCTCCCGATCGGAAATGGGGCACCTAAACACAAAAAAAATACAATTAATACAAGACATACAGTGTGATCGGATCGAAAAAGAAACAGAGCCGTCATCAGGAAACGTAAGATCCATCCCTACAACCACTGAGCACGACAAACGATTTCTCTAAATTGATCACCCCATATTTCTTTCCATCATCGGTTGGGATTCATCATGAAGAATTAAACGATACCAAATTTGATGTGTATCGCCAAATACTAAAGAGATTTATAGCCCATTTATTTTTCGGTATGCTGCATGAGTGTGACAAAGAGGTTTTGCTAACCCCTTTGTCACTCACGCACTATACAGAAAAAATTAATGGGCCACGTCTCCGTAGCATTCGAAGAAAACACCATCAAACCTGATATCGCCGAATTCCTCATGATGAATCCGAACCGACGATCGAAAGAAACACAGGGTGATCCTTTCAGAAAAATCGAACGGCGTGCTCTGAAGATGTAAAGATGAAATGTTACACGAAATGCAACCACGACGAAATGAGTGAAATGTTAACTAGAATTACCTGATGAGTGGCACTGTTTCTTTTTCTTCTGACTACTCTACCACCAATTTCGGCATAAAAATGGCCACTCACTTCAAAGATCACAATTATACATTGCAAGACGAGTTCGACATGTCAAAACTTCCAGAATAAGAAAGAAAACAAAATGCATGGAAATTAAATCAATGGAAAAAATTCAATAATTAGGCAGCTGAAAATTACTAATGAAACATCCCTGATATTCGAGATCAATATACAGGGTGTCCAAAATGAACGAACAATAACATAGTAGTAGGTTTCTTCAAATGGAACACCCTAAATTCCTTACTGTAGAAGGAATAAAATTTAGGATATCCTATAAGAATAAAATCAACTACTACCCCATAGTTAGTTTATTTAGGAAAACCTGTATTTTGAAAAAAATTGATGGAATCACGCAGATAAATAATTCAGGAACTTACTGAATTCTGGAGTTAGTTCAGAAATAACCGATTTACAAGGGGGAAAACATTTATAGCGAATCATAAAATTATTCGTTGTATATTCTTGAAGTTAGACGAGTCGAAACAATTTCACCCTGTACAAATGTTGATACCAGAATTCAAAATTGGAAATTTCAAAACGATAACGTTCAAAACGAAAGAAAATTGTTCATGAAATACCATGTAGATTACTGAGTTTTCAACGAGTGCCATTTTTATACCGAAAAGGATAGGAAACAAAATGCTATAAAACTTGAAATTAGAAAAAAACAAACATTTGCCTATTGTCATCTCCGAAAGTAGCAATAAAGGGCGATTCACAATTTTACTATCAAATAATGCTATCATGTGAAGCAATGCTATAAAGATTGGCTCAGTGGAAACTGTGAAACAAATCAAATATTTCACTTGTTCAGGGTGTTTGCCCCAAAAAAGTTTTCAGAAACGTCTATATTGTTTCTGGTGACGCAAATTTTCAACACTCCATATCAGAGTAAAAACAAATTATACAGTTTCCAATAGAAAGACGTATTGAAATAGGAATTTTCATCAAGAGTAAAAGTAGTTTCCACATTGAAACGTAAATAATAAACAACTGAACAAGCTTTGACTCTACTACTGCAATTTTCTGATACTTTGAGAACCAAAGTCGCCCTGTATATCAAAAGTCTATTCGCTGCATCTACTTTCACTACCTTCGACGATGACGATAGAAAAACGGAACGTTTACAAGAGAAAAGTGTTCTCCTTCGGACCTCTCTAACGTTTACGAAATAGTCCCAAGAACAACGAAAAAAATACAAATTTGATTTACGTGCGATTTCGAAACTAGCAGACCGCCGAAGAATCACCTCATCACAACACACAGTGTGTTCGAACGAGGTAGCATCTTGACGTTATAATGCAGTGAGTGAAAAAGTAACAAAAACCGCTTTCAGAATCGCCGTGCTTCACTTTCTCTAAAATTGATTCACAGGTCCTTCACGTTTTGAACAAATGTTCATTCAAGAATTTTGAATAGTCTAGAGGAAATACCAGATAAAATATCTTGGAGCTTGATGATGACCAAAAAGTTTGCTTCCTTTTTATATCTTATTCAGGTTGTAAGAATGTTCAGACTTTGTTGAGAAAACTTTCCAAGTATAGAGACACAAAGATTGCACTGAGTGTTAGATTAGATGTTTCACATTATTCTCCTCTTCGGACATAAATTTCGAAGTAGACATTTTTAGTTTTATTCAGGATTCTTTTTCATCTCACACATGAAAGCTGAACGAGAATTTCTTATGTCATTAATTGAATAATAAGTAGAGTAAGAATAAACATTTAAAAACACAATCAGAACCTAACAACTTTGTACACAAAGTACTAAAATCAAAACTTATCTGTAAAAAATCTTTCTCAATTCAGTTCTTTCAAGTGTCCTGAACTCGGCTGCCGAAATTCTGAAAAATCCTGAAAATGCCTATAAGTTGAAAACTATTGAAACTGGCCACTACTTCCGAATGGGGAGTTATTGTAAATAATCCAATTTCACACCCTATGGAATGTTTGTATCAATGTATCGAAAACCTTCTGAATTATTATGTATGACAATATTGAATGATCATTATCTATTTTTATGAATTTTCAGATAATTTCGATAAATTATTTCTTTTTATGAAATCCTCATAAAATCAAGTGATTTTCACTGTATTCAAATCATTATATGAAAGTTCAATTGAAAAAATAATATACATGAATAATAATCAAGTTTCACTCCAGTAACAGTCTGATTTCAATTGACAATGAAATGAAGTCTGTTTCAAACTGAGTAGTCCATCAAAATACCAATGATCATAATAAAATCAAACTATTGGAAAATTAATACCAAGTTAATATAGAATATTTCTGAATTTTTCGAGAATGGATCTGGAAATTATCGACTTTCCTTGGAAATATTTTTAATTCCTTCCAAAATAATTTTAATTATTTATTTAATTTTGTAGTAACATCTGAGAAAGATTATTACAAGAACAATCGTATTGAATATATCCAAGGTGGAGGAAGCCCTTCAAAACTATGATCAACATTATGTCTGAAGTCTGAAATTCGAAAGTGTTGAATTTATAGGTTGGATTTGGAAAAGAAGAAAAACATGATTTTTGTGAAATAGTGAATTTTTTCTGAACTATGACACTGTCTCAAATTGAAATGGATCACTGAGTATAGAAGTTGATTTATAATAAATTGTATCAAGAATTTAATTGAAATGAGAATTGAAAATTGAATTATCCCTTATTTCGAACAGAGAAAGATTTTTTGAGCGTCTGCGCCTGTGCATCAATTTTAGAAAATTCCACGGACGAAGGAAAAGAAGAATAATAATTAGAATTAACGCCACCGCCCTTGTTTTCGCTCACCGCCTGGTTTTTCTCAATTTTCCGCTACCACATTGCTGCCTCCTTTCGATTCCACCACCGCCTCAGCATCTGCTCAGCTTCTGATCCTTTCACAGCGACTTCTCGATCACCTGAGAACAAAGATCAATCGATCGTAGAATAAGAACAGATTTTCCTTTTTTTTATATTTTTTTCCAAGACTCTTGTATGAAGTTTCAAATATGTTTTTTGGGTTCAGTGCTTCAGTAAAAAAAACTATCATTCAGAAACCGTTATTTCGACAGTTTATTCTGTCATGATCAGGGCAATAAAAATATCTGAGGAATTTCATCGATATAAAACTTGGTGTAAAAAAAAAATATTTACTATTTTTTTTATACTGAAACTAATATGAAAAAATTAATCATTATAGTTACCTGTCCCTAGTAATGAAAATAGGAACAAGGAAGACTTGGGAATCCAAGAAAAACCTTATTCTCGTAATATCCTGAGTGAAATATGTTTCCTAGACAAACCACAATTATGATAAAATGCATTAAAAATCATCAACAATTACGTCATCTATTGAAATATAAATATAGTTGGAGAGGGCCTGAGGGATTTTTCATGTATAAAAAAAAATAGTTTTTGTGCAATCTTGACTCAACTATTTCTGTTAGACACAAAATAAAATGAGAAAATCAATTCTCATAGCCTGTATTAATCATCCATCCACATAAAAAGATTTGGAAGGGCCCGAGGGATTTTTCAGTTATGATAATGACTTGGAAATTCAAGAAAAACCTAGTTTTCGTCCTATCCTGTCTGAAATATATTTTTCCAATACAAATAACTATGATAAGATGAATTTTCATAATGTGTCATATCTATCGAAACCTTAGAATTGAAGAGGGTAGGACGATTTTATAGGCATAGGAAAGACAAGCAAATTCAAGAAAAATCTATTCTCTGCATTAGTGATCTATTGGAATAAAAAAATGGAAGAGCCTGAGAAATTCAATAATAGGTATAATAAAGAGTTAGAAATCAAAGAAAAACCTATTTATCAAGCTGTACTGACTGAAATGTTTCTCATAGACAAAAACTATTGTGAACAAATCAAATTTAAATGAATATTACTCACCATCAGGCTGATTTTGTTCTGAAAATCTCCGGAAACAATCTGCATAGGTAAGCACCATCTGTTGGTAGTCCTGAATGGGACGACCAGATTTTTGTCCTCGCTGCTTCAGACTCTGAAAATATTCAAATTCACAAAAAAAATCACACAAAAATCATGTCTCGAATTGTTTCAAAAATCCAAATAGGTAGAAGAAGGAGGAGAGCTTCAGATCATTAGGGAAGGAAGAAAAAGAAACCGCAATGAAGTTCTACCAGAATTCCTCAAATAAGGCATTAGAAGAATTTAATTTGAATAGAAAAATCAACTCACCTTCATATGTCATGAACCCTCAAAGAAACGTTTCAATCACCTTCCATCTTGCACAAGATGTTCATTATCTGCTTCAATATCTCTTTTGTTGAAGGCAGCCTTTTGTCCTTCCTGTCAAATCGAGAAAATATGATTTTTTACATGTCACAAAATACATCAGAGATATTTTTCAACACTTAATCAGCACAGTAGCGTCTCAAACAAATTTAATCATAAAGTGCTTTTGAAAAATGAATGTTAAAAAAACTCACCTTCATATAATCCTCGACTTTCATAAAGACGTCATTATTATTGTCGTCCATATTGCACGCAGGATGTTCATAAGGTATCAATAAATCTGCTTCAATTTCTTTCATGAGGCGAGTCATCCTTGATAGTTCATTGGCTGCCATTTATGTAATCGATCATCTGTCGAATGAAGAAAGACGAATTTATTGTGGGAACAATCATTTGAATATTCGTGGTTTTTACTATGAAAGTGGATTTTGATTTGAAACATTTTTGTACCGCATCCAATCCTCGAAAGTGCCTCAAAACAGATAGCCCTGTAATTTTTAATGTTGTGACCTATTTTTCTACCTCGGCTGATCATATTAATAACATTGTTCATACTGTATAAATTTATTTTGTATATATACGGACACACCCGGTATATATACAGAATATTTGGAAGAATTGGTATAATTTTTGCACTTTCGCAAGTGAACTCAAATGACAATATTTCCAATCCACCTTGTATAAAAGAAACTGCGAATTTGGCCATACAGTATAGTTTATTCAAGCTTGTACACTTTTCAGACTTTTTTCAATTTTTTTTTAGAGTCCTCTGGAAAGAAAATGGAAGAAAAATACTCCAAAGTGGTCATCACAGATAGACATATATAGAAGATACAAGAATTCCCAAAAAGATATTATAGCATATAGATACAGGATAGTGTTTCCTATAAAAATATTCACATCAAGTGAAATATCGGAAAATAGCATACATAATATACATTATATAAACTACTTATGTGCCAACTGTATGAAAATCATCTTGTATCATTTCCAAGCAAAGTTCCAAGGGAGAATTTAAAAAAGCCTTTCGGCACTCACCATTTCATTAGGGAAAGAATAGATGAATATCCAAAAAGCATTCGTAATGGTCCCACACACCACTAGCTCAAAAGTATTTCTCCAATTTTTCACAAATCAATCGAAAAAGAAAGAAACACTCGCGTATAATTCCGTTGATAAAAAATTTCCGATGTGACTCTAATACAAATCAATTTATCACGAACGAACAATAACGTTCACGCACCAACTGAAATATTTTTATATTCGTTGCAAAAACGAAGAAGAAAACAAAAGCGAATCGCGTCGATAACAGTTTTTTTGCTGGTTGCTGGATCGTAAACAATGCGAGCAAAAAATGGTGAAAGCATGCATACGTACTTGATCACGCCCCTAGATTTGAATGACGCTAATGCGCAAATACAAAAATATATAGGAGGTTTATTATTCCTTCATAGAAAATTCGGACCTACTCAATATACCAACGAGAAATATACAGAACGATAAAAACACAACGACATTCCGAAATAAGCCATCTTAGGTGAATGCATGTTTTCTAGAATGAATCTATACAGTGTGTCCAAGAAATATGGAGGAAATACGGGAAATATCGTGATTGCAACTCGAAATTAAAAATAATATATATTTCTTGAGCAATACGGTCCTATGTACGCTTTCCTAGAACCATCATGAAATAGGTACAGAGGGATACAGAATATAGGGTCATTGATACATTTATTCGTATACAATATTCGAACCTTCTTGGAAATATTATACGGAGCTATAAAAACACAATGACACATACCGAAATGAGATATTAGTTAGGTAAATGCGTGTCTCGTAGGATGAATCTATACAGTGTGTCCAAGACGAGAAGAGACTTAGATTTAGAGGGATATACAGAACAAAAAAGGGTTTATTGATACGGAATATTTCGACCTACCTAGCTAATACTAATGTAACTACGTAAAAAATCATACAGAAGGATGAAAACACATCATGTCGAAATATGATGATGAAGAAAGTGAATACATATATATGTCTCGTAGAATGAATCTATACAGTGTGTATGTGTGTAAATGTGAAAAAATAAACACCAAGAAACCTAAAAAAAATGCCTTCTTTGATGTCAACGTCTGTGGCTGTCAACGTTTCATCATCGAGCGAGACGTTACTTAACATTTTGTCCACCAGTAGCAGAGTTGGCGCTACAGTGGATGAAATCGAAAAATGATTGTTTTCCGATGATCATATTGGAAAAAATTGATATCATTCGCATCTCCGATTGAAATGAATAAATAGCTTAGAGTGAGGAACAAGGAACTTCAATTGGCGGCTCTGATTGCGCCATCTACTAGAAAATTATAGAAACATCCCCAATTGGTATACCTGGATAATGTAGATGTCACAAGTTTTCCTGCTACTCGACTAAAGCTGGCAGAACTGATAACAGTAAAACTAATCAGTCCTACCAAACTTGCAATAAAACAAAATTCAGATATAAATAGACCATTGTGCATTCACAGGAATTGAACTGTATATCTGATGAAATCATGATGAAATGATTCGAATGAGTGAAATAGAAACATTCATTCGACACCATAGAGTTCACAATGAGATGAAGGCTATGGAAAAGTGGCGCCATCTTCAGAAAACTAAGGCAAACGTTTGAGCAGAACTCTTTTGCTTTGTTCGAGACAAGTCAAGCTATCCACCAGTAGATGTCACTAGTACGATTAGCCAATTCACCAATCGATAATCTACAATGTGTGGAGAAGTTGCTTTTCAAAATCATGAAATGATTGAAACAATTTTTCGTTCTTTCTGAAATTACTTACTTGGAAAAAAATAGATGAATATTCTACATTCGCGTTTCATTCGAATGACGTATACAGGGTGACCACTAGGAATAGTTCTCCACTGAAATTGGCTCTAATTTCGAAAATGAAAAATGGGTACACGTTTTTTCTCAAGTAGGTATACCATTTTACAGGGTGACACATTATAACTCCCACTCACTTCCCTCCCAAATTTTTTTCATTTCGAATTTTTGCAGGTAAAAGAAAAAAAACTATTACAAAGGATTTTTTTAACATTAAATGACAGTTCATGGCAACTCTTGAATTTCGAACGGTACACCATGGATATTTTGGTGATTTCTCAAAATATTGCGAAGATATAGATACCGAGACTCAGAAAAAGGATCTCCACCACGCTCATCGTGCATTTATGAAAAGGAAACAGGCTACATGATTTCTAATGATGATCCTAACTGATCAAGGAATAATATACGCGGTGTTCCGTTAAAATTCAGTAGTGGAAAATCGATAGACAATATCACAAACACGTACATACATTTTGAATGAAACATAGCTATTAAATAGCATGCGTACATAAGTTTCAGAACAAGATGGAACGAGTAAGTAGAGGAAGGAAAAAATAAAATAGGAGGGAGACCATTTTCAACGTGCCACCCTGTATAGCCGTTTCTGAACAACGAAAAACGAAGAAAACCGGGAAATAGCCGGTGGTACATCGGCCACGTGTTTAGATATCCTTTGTTTGCAATAAATAATTATCGTCTGCAGTGTTGCCAGATATATTGCGACCGCTCAGACGCCTACTTTTGCCAATTTTATGATGCGAAATATGTATCGAATGAATCTTGGCAATAAAATGCACCATCTCAGAGATGATGTAGGGAAAATTGCTTGTTTGAATTTCAAAAAGTCTTCGTCTTCCTGAAACCATCGTTTGAAGTTTTGGACAGTTCGGTGACAAAAATTGCTCTGAAATTTAAAGAGAATCCGGTCAAAATCGCACAAGTAATAAAGACTTCTTAAGGTAACTAGAAAACAAATGATTCGAATAGTATATGAAATTCAGTTATTTTTCCGGATAATGTACTAGGTACTATATGTTTCGAACTTTTTGTGTGAACAAAACTGGAAAACATGTTTAATTGCGTAGTTGGCTGTTGAAATATAAATATAGTTTCCAATCATAAACAACTTTTCTGAAGAAACTCTTCTGATAATGCCCACAAAAACACAATATTCCATATTTTCTTCACCCTTGTATATCCTCCTGAAATTTAGAAATTCATCAAGACTAGCATTTTCTGGCAAATCGATGTCAACCTCACCGTAATCGGCGCGTCGGGGAAGACGCGCACCGTCCGGCAACGCCGCCCGCCGTCGGGGGGGTTTGAATTTCGCGGCCCGGCGAAACTCGCGCAGGCGCTCTGCCGCCATCTTGCGCACATGTACCGACTCCTACACGAGTCTAACCTCCGAAAACCGTCAGTTCAGTCAGTCAGTCAGCATCGAGCAGAGCCAACGATCGCGTCGCATTCGCTGGACGTGTCCACTACACTACTTGAGGGAAGAAGTAAATGCTAGGTTAGAGAATCTCCTCTCGAGTTTTATCTATTTTTCTACCGGTCGACCGTTGCGTCAGTGTTTCGTCTCTCTCTCTATATATATATTTTTTTCGTTCGCAAGACAGTGAACATGCCGGCGACGAATTTGTTCGGCGACATGGACCGCGGCATAGGCGACGAGAGGGCTCTGCAATTGGCTTTGGAGCTCTCCATGCTCGGTTTCAACAGCGAGCCGCTGTCGTCCGTCATTTCCGAGCCGGACAGTCCTTGCTCGGAAATGTCCAATTTCGTGGTGAACCCGATGGCCAACGTGTTGGACGAGGTGCGATCGAAGAAGTCGCAAAACATGACTGAATGTGTGCCGGTGCCCAGTTCGGAGCACGTCGCGGAGATCGTGGGAAGGCAAGGTAGGCGGACACCCCCTGTATAACACATCTTTCACACACAACTTTCGTGTAGCCATCGATTTTTCAGAACGGAAACGATACTTCTATATCTTATATCGTTGGACACCACCCTGTGTAAACCGCGGTATTGAAATCGCATTTTCCGATGAGAAAAACTATGTAGGTTGCATTAATATTTCGACTATCAAAGTTTCGATTATAGAATCAAGTAGGTCATATCGTGTGATTTTACAAGTGATGTGAATGATTTTCAATTTTTCCGAGTATATTTATTTGATGAAATTCCCAGTAAAACATCTCCAAGTAGGTACAATAAATATTGAATGAAATCCACTGGATCAAAATCATAACATGTGCTTTCCATTCATATTCGAACGATCAACGTTCGATCATAGAATCAAGTAGGTTATTGTGTGATTTTACAAATGATGTAAATTATTTACAATTTCTCAAAGGGTCATTTAAGTATATTTCATTGAAGATGAACATATTTCAATGATAATTTCTAGAAATTCCTAGTAAATTCACCAAACCAGCTTAGGTACAATGAATATTGAATGTGAAACAAATCTCAAGGACGTATAGTCGATTAAATTGGTTCTAAACTGGAGGTTTCAATCAGTATCTACCAGAAATGCTCAGAAAGTTCGGACATGCACCTTTTATCATTCCAGTTTTCGAGTTTAGATTAATGATTTGCGTTGTTAATTTCTCAGCTTCGCATAGTAATTTTGGTGAAATTAGTAAATTCACATGATTACACCTACCTTTTTGATTCTCTCGAAATCTTCTTGTAATGAAAATTGAATGTGAAAGAAATCTCAAGGACATATAATTAATGGAATTCACCTCCGACTGGAAGTTGTATAAATCTATCTGCTAACAAAGTTTGGATTATTTTATTTCTCAGATAAGCGCTTTGGGGTTATTGGGTTTCCTCATTGAAAAAAATATATTGATGACATTTTGTTATCGCAAAATATACTCGAAAAACTGTGATATAGAAAAAAAGTCGACTTGCGGATTTCTTCGAAATGTTCATAGTGCACACAAACCAAGTTTCTGTTCTCAGCAAAAAGACAGGACTGGCTCGTAACACATAATTTGCTTGAACTTTGATAGTTGTCCTTATTTTCAACTACAAACAACATTTTTGATACTCTCGACATTTTTATCCCAAAAAAGGTAGGTACTCTTTATTCATTTCCATGAAATTGAAGGTTTTTTAGATGAATCGATTTTCTCTTAAACTGTTTTCGAAAGAATACCAGGTAAACTATTTTTTTTTCGTTTCCATGGTTTTGGTGTCGAATAATGGCTATCTTTTGATGAAACATGATCAAAAAATTATTATGACATACAAAGTGGTTCAAAACTTACAGCCAAAAACTTTAATTCTAAAGATATGTCTATGTACGTATAAGGAAAAAAAGTTATATGACCAACCAGTGTTATTTCGACCTCCCATGTATGTCCCGGAGAGATGTCACATAGTCATAGTCCACCCTGTATAGGCAAATGTTGAAGCTGTTACTGCAGCCACAACAACAACGAAAAAAAAGTTGGAAATTTTTGAGGTAATTTCGCTTGACCACCCACAAACTGGCGCGAGGTATACGGTTTCTCGTTACTCACTTCCGAAAAGAGGGTTTATGGGGGTGTAACTCTAGATTTTTCTGGCCGTCGGAACACGCACGAATCGATATTCGATAGGACTCGGAGGATGTGGATCGATCGGATTTCGCTTTGTCTGATTTCTCGATGTCTCGAATCACATGCACTGCACACACACACACACAGGATGTCGACATAATATTCGCATGTGCGTGCCATCTTTGTCGTCGAAAGAAGGAATATTTTTAGCTGGAATGAGTCTTACAAATTCTGAAACCCCAATTAGATCATCAATTTTATTATTTCAAATTTAAAACGGCTGCGGTAGTTTCATATCGACCTAACTACTAGGTACTATTACTAGTTACTATTTTGTTTCCAATTCATTACCACAAACTCGAAAGTGTGATCTTGAATCTTTGGTCTTGATGGAGGGACCAAAAATCATTTTTTTTTTGTAAATTTACTCGTTTCCTAATTCATTACTAATTTCAATATTTCCATAGTACATAAAGAACAAACCCACCTCATCTTGTTCAGGTTGATATAGGTCGATAGGTTAGGTTTATATTTCGAGAAAACTATGAAAAATAATATAATAGGAAAACCACACTTTTTTTTTGATAACCGAAATAATGAACCATGAACTTGATGAATGCGGTTTCAGTGGTTGGTGATTTCCGGTGGAATAACATGAAATTAAACAAAAATTAACAACATAAAATAATACGGGGTCTGAATGAATTTATCGTTATCAATAATTCAGATAAAGAAATAATTGACCTCAGAAAGATTCGGAAAAAAATGTTTTCCTGCTTCCGCTGGATGAAAAGTTATACAGACTCGAATTTCACTTTAAACAATACGATAAGCAAAGCAATATATGTTTTCACTCATTCATGAAAATTATTTCAGTACTTTTCTGGTGCGCTGTTGAAAAAATGAGATTAGTATGTGTTCTTAGAAAATAGTAAGATGGCATATTTCTGACGTTCTGCTGATATTTGACCTCATCAGAGACGCAAGAGAAGAAAACAAGTGTTTACCCCACTGTACTCTTTTTTTAATTTCGATTATTATTTTCAACTATCCAAGATATCCCGGAATTCCTCAGGGAGTTCTAGAACTTTTCGAAAATTCTCGATAAGAATTCAAAAAACTACATACCATAATGAAAATATCAAAATTTACAGTGTTGCCGATAGTTTGAAATATAATTTGAGTTCCATCAAAAAACTCGATGACGTACAAAATTCATTTCTTCTTGAATCTATTGAATGTCTTTTTTACTTCTCTCGCCAATGCGGGATGAAAAACAATTGCTTGCCATCATTTCCATAGTGTAACCAATTACAAAAATGCATATCGATCATCATCGTCTTCGAACGTGACGAATACGCTAGCGCTTACGTGTACTACACGCGCGACGTTGCCAAATCTACGCAATTTTACGTAGATCCACTAGTTTCTATGCGTGTAGACAGAAAAATCAATGTGTCGTGACGCGTTCTGATATGATATTTTAACAAAGTGGAAAAACGGCAGCGCAGCACGAAGGGTGATTGAACATTATGTAGGACAAACGTCGTAAATTCGGAGGGATAAAATAATTACGACACGACTGATAACTGGTGGCATATATTCTAATAAAAATAATAGATAACTTGACGAGGATAGGTGTACTTATCTGAGGCGGTGTTGGTAAACATGTATGATATCTAATCATTCGAGGATTTAAACGCGAATTTTAATGATAAATTACATAAACGGAAACCGCATAAAAATAATAAAGGTGCATAGGTACACTGTATTTACGAGATTTCTAGATTATTTTGAAATATTTACTCCGGTAAAACTGTTTCAGTTACAGTCATCGATCCAAAAATCATCAAACTATGCACTACTACTAATACATGTAGCGAAAGTCACGTGACCTCGTCCGAGTTGAATGCCAATTTTCTGAAGGACACTATGTATATTTTTAAAATTCTCTCGGAAAATATAATTTGGTATTTTGATTGTTTCTATATGTGAATTTACATCACATGTTATGTAGAAATGCGAGAATTCATGTAATTTTCAGTTTTCAAATATCTTGTCGGTGGTTGTAGGAGAACTTTTTCATCGCAGACTATTACCTGCTCCGTGTTGAGACTCCAAATTGGCTGGCACTTTTTAATGAAAGGTTACAACGATTATTCTACCTTTTTTTTGCCGTCTGGCTGCATTTTTTATTCGGTCGGAAGAAATCGTAAAAACGATTGCAGAATGTTATTAGTTAAGGCCAATCGCCAAAAGCTCTCACAAAAAAAAATATGTCCTTATTTCAATACCAAAGCAACCGCGGTATCATAACTCATTATCAAATTAGACCACCAGGTAGGTCTAAAGATTTCTAGCAAGCAAACTTCGAATCTGTGGATTTCCAGGTATAGAAGACGCCAATCTATATGGAACAAAAAAAATGACACAATAATGACTCCAACACGTCAGTAGAGCTAAAGGCAACGAAAACTCAAGCTCGAATCTCAGCCAGAAGGCAGTTCACACTATGCCCAGTATGCCAAGTGAAATGTTCCCATAAAGTCGTCAATATCCATGGGACGATTGCGAGAACTGCTCCACTAACTCGATTCCCGTCCCATCGACCGCCTTATTTATCTACCCTTTTTGGCGCCAGTCATTTTCTTTCTCATCTTCCTGTGAAGTCTTCCGATGACTATAACGTCCATAACAACAAAACACACCGACCCGAGACCCTGGTGAACAACCGTTCGACAGGCCAGTAGTACCGAAATGCCGACAAACGTATGCTAATATTCGGCCAGAGATTGTTGTTCGCGACTATTAACTTTTTTTTCTAGGTTAAGCAGGTAGATATAGTAGCCCAGTTCGAGGATCTGTAAACTACTGGAGAAGGCGCAGACAGAAATCTTACGAGTTCAGTCAATTAGAAAATGAACGTGCTGCTGTCTTGGTTAGATAATGACCAACACCCTGTATTTCAATAAACTCCAGCATACGCTTATTTTATTGAACTCTACTAGGTAGATCCCAATTTCGAAAATCTTGCCAAATCTTCAGTCTCGAACGTATATGGCTTCATAGTATCTCTCAATAGCGTCCACAATCTAAGAAACTTGAAAGTAAATTCAAGACATCCAAAAGAATTCCTTTATTACTCGAGTATTTTCGTCAGGGTCATGTTGGCACGAAATATTCACCGAAAGGATGACGTGATTCTCAACAGAGTGTGAACATGGGGATGGAGTTGATCTACTAGTCAGTTTTATTCGCATACAAAGACCTCGACAAAGACTGCAAACTGCTCGAGGGTGACGTCTTTACATCCTCCTATACGCACCGATGACGGTTCTTTGAGTTGTACAGCCGTCGACCTTGCGACCTTGAGGATTCGAGGTCAAGGAAATGGTTACGCTAGGTCTGACTGAGTCTTTTAGAATGATAGAAGAATTAAATTAGAATTTTATTCGCATACAGAAGTTTCCAGCACTATATAGATGATTTTAACACCACTCGGTGTATCATTGTGTGTGATTTCAATCGAATAATTCTCAATTGAAATTATTGATATAATCAAATGTGTTTTCTTTCAGAAAAATCAATTTGAAATCAAAATTTTGAAGTCTCACTGAGTATCAATATCATCATTATAATACTCAAACAAAAACGTTGGAAAATATTCGTTCTAGCGCAACGTTTTATTAGTGATGCAAATCTACAAGGTAAATTAGCAGACTGACCCCGTAATAAAATCTAGAAGAGTTGATAAAATTGTTTCAATACGAAGTTTCATCGTTTCAACTTCTATACAGAAAGATTTCTGTGAGTCTGTAAAGTATTTTTGTTTTCGGGTTCACTGAACGAAAAAGGTACGTAAATACAATGAAAAAATATTTGAAACAAAGAAACGTGATCATTAAATCTCAACCAAAGTAGAGTTTCATTAATACAAAGTATGTTCGTTCATGACCTTGTGGCTGCAATCACTAATTGATGAACGTTCATTGGTATCACGAAAACCAATACCTTGCTATGAACAATGCATTCACTACTTTAATGAACACTATAATATCATTTCAATGAAATGAAAGATAGCTATGATAATATGCATCCATTGCGGTGACGAAATATTATTATTGTTTGAATAAATGCAATTACCGTTTCAAAGCACATTCAATCTCTATTTCAATGCGTAAGTACGTTGATATTATGGAATTCTTACATTGTATCAATGAATTATTCCATCGATTTGATAAATATTTCTACACCATTCCGATGAATATGTTCGTTATTCCGATACCTATTAGTACGTTGTTTGAATGAACGTGTTCACTGGTTTCATAAATATTTCTTCCATGGTTCAATGAAATAATTACGTGGATTCGAAATGGAACGTACATTGTGTTGATTTATTTAAGGAATAACATCTCCCTAATTAAAAATAGTTAATTTTTCAAGTATTCTCTGAACATCATCTGGAATGATATATACAGGTTGATACATATTTTAGAGACATTATAATTATCTTAATGGAACACAGTGTATATATAATATTATAGTTGACACTGATGGGGTTCGGAAAGAATATAGGTACAAATACTGAGAATATAATATAGCAAAGTGAGAAACACTTCCGAATGCCGAATGAGTGTAATGATGAAGAGGACAAGTTGTTATAACTATTAAAATTCCGAAATAACAATCATAGATTGAGTGAAGACAGATTGAATTGTTTTCTCGTAAACAATCACTGATCGAATTTGAAATAATTTCCATGAGTTGTTCGATACAAAAAACTAATTTGATTTTGCAATTATAGTTCACTCTGTATATCCTCAACTCTAGAAAATACTCCTCCGAAAATAGGAAGCATGTGTCCTATATATGTATTTTCTGAATAGTTTTGATGAGGGAATTATAATCATACAGAAGATGATCATAATAAGAACAATGAATGGTCAATGTTAGTCACAAGTGAATTGATTGATTGTACATCTAGTATTGCCTATAATAATGAGGGAAATAATTCGAATTGTTCTCCATATTGAAACGATTTATTGAAAGACTCATTCTACATAGGACTGTCATAGAAATAAACCTAAACATGAAACCGAATGATAATGTTAAATTAAATAGGTACATTCAGAATTGTAGCTTGACAGTTCTCTTCATTTTCCTTCAGCGCTTCAGATAATATATGTACCTTTGGGAAAGAAAGGCTTCCTTTCATTTTATAGAAATGATGTTCAATGAAGGACCAAAACATCTCTGATTCAGCAGGAAAATCAAGATTGAACAAATATATAATTTTGAAACATATATCTACTGCTCTTACTATATGGAAGAAGGTATATCTAATATTATCAAAATAAACACATATTTCTGTGGGAGTTGTCATGTCCTCACCTACACATATAATGAATGGCTGGATAGCACTTTTCTTCGACTTCGTAAATCTTAGGTGCTCCTCGACCTCCTGGTTACTCTTCCCAAAGTGAAGAAATGATTCCTGGGAGTCTTTTATGGTATATTTTATTATGTTGCTCTTTCCACCTATATCTTTTCTTATAGCCTTGTTGGTTGGTTGATTGCAAATGAAGCACATCATTTTCACATAATATGATCAAGTTACACGGTTTCTCACTTTGTTTCTCCGTCCCTATACTCTAGATTTTTATTGCGATATATAGAAAGAGATTCAATCTGAAAACTAACATCTCAATAATTATCATGCCTAATGATAAAGACATAATAACATACCTTCTGTAATGTGAAACAACAGTTGAATTCAAAATCAATGCTACACTTTCGGCACAGTTGAGAGACCTTTCGTTTGTGTTTCTGGACTAGAAATGACCTGAGCGGGGTGTGATGACTTCATCCTAAAAAAACTTTCCGAGCGAATTTTCTCCAGGCCAATAGGAATACTTCTTTTTGATGTAAGAGTTCATCAATATATTGCATGATACGAGCATTACAATGAACCGTTCATCAATCTATGTACGCGGATACATTGAAACCATAAACGCATTTCGTTATGATCATGTACTGGGTGATTAGTCGAAAACGATAAGATACATTGTTTTTATGACATCATGAATGAATGTACGTCTACATCAAAACAATGAACGTATTTCTCCGAAACAATGTACCGATTATTCACTTAGGTACATGATGAGCATTATTCTTATGAACCGTTCATCAATCTATGTACGTACATTGAAACAACGTACGCAATTCATTATAATGATGTACTGGATAATTTGTGGAAAGCAATTCGATACATGGTGTATATGTTATTCATAAACTGTTCATCGATATATGTACGTGTAGATCAAACCAATGAACGCATTTCTTTAATACAATGCACCGAATAATTATCCACTATCGTTTACATGTATTCAATATTCACTTCTATGATTTGATCTGATCCTTACATTATTTCGACAATGAATGCGTGCACTGTAATGACAAATTAATTTGCTTGAAACAACGTACTTGCTCTCCCATATGTCATGCACAAATTCATTATCCTCATGAAATGAATTATAAACCGATGTATTTATACAATATATTGGAAACCTTGGTTATCACTAGAATGAATACAGTTACTTTTTTGAAACAATTGAACATCAAAGTAATGTTACACATTCATCAGTCGAAAATAGTGATGTTATTGGAAAAATTCATAGATACAATGCTGAAATCATTGAATTCAATTATGAAATGTATCGAAGGGATGAAAATATTCATTGAGTTACTGAATATTTTCGTCAGTACTTGATGAACGCAATTACATTATGATCATGAATGGGATACTCGAGTAATGATCGTTTGTTTGTTCATATCATGAAGATTACTTTCTTTCGATGTAAAGAATTATGATGAATGGTGTTCATTGTTTTCACACACGATAATTTTTTCAGTGTTTCCAAATCTTTAGAAGGTTGGACACCACCACATACACCATTTCGGTGTGCAATCAACACTGCAGAAGCAGTGTGAAAATTTTCGAAATTCAAAGAATCCACTTACTTTAGCGATTTTTTAGGCCCGAGTGGACCAGTTTTTTTTTTTCATAGCGCCAAGTTGAATTCTAAAATGAATCATCAATTGTAGTCGTTTCCCACTGTATGTTGATTTTCGAATAGAAATGTAAAACAGCAGCCGGGATGTAGTAGAAACTCTTTTTCACAGAAGGTTCGATGAGATTTTCTGTGGCAGATGCTGTTCGTGGTGGGAATTTTTGGAACCTTTGCGTTCACATCTTACAGGTAGAAAAATTTCGTCTACCTGAAACTAGTTTCGGTACCTCTCAACTCTTTTGAAATCTTTCGAAACGAATGATTCCAAGGTTTGACGTGCATTAAGAAATCACAAAAGACGTATACTTATGCAAAAATCCGAAGACGAACTACCTGAGATGTCGACATTCGTTTCAGATTTAATGAGCTCAAAAACATACATATTTCAACCTGTCCGCCAAAATACTATAAATTGATGATGTAGTATGAAAAATCAGCGATATTGGCATGTATTGGCAATAATCGAGGGAAGTTTAAAGTTTTTCCTCGATGATCAAAGGATTGAATTGGTTGATATTAAAAATTAATATTGAGTGAACGTACACAAACAATGGCCAGCATTACGATGTGTTTAAAAAATGAGCTGTTGAAATTCTGTTCTACATCAGACGTAGTTGATATAAGGACAATGCCTTGTATTATGCTGATTGCTCGATATTTCTGCTGGATTAACAGAAACACATCATTCTTGGAATGAGCAGGAGTAATATGACACGAAATGTCAAGGTATCTTATTATTAATGTTGCACACCAACTTGTTTCAAGTATTTTTGAAATATTATACGCAATTTTTTGATTTTTCTTGTCTTCGGCTTATATTGAATTCCGAATATTTGGACCCATTCAATTATAGAAAGTTCAACAACCAATGAATTGCACATCGAGATGGTTTTCCATCAGCCGTGGGAAATTTCACAGAACGAAATTTTTGCAGCAAATCCTACTTTGATCTGGTGAAAATTTCAAATTTGTGATCCGAAAATTTGGCATAGATTCGACAACTCGAATTCTGTGACTTAAAATAACAAAGATTCGGTCACACCTCGCTTTAAATCCGACCGAAAAAACAGATTTCTATTCGAATTTTTATGCATATGCACGTGCCGCATTGCATACGAAAGATTAGCCTAGTACGGTTTATTAGATAACGCTAATTGAAATGTACTTTCCCTTCTGAATTCTCTGTTTTTCAATGGCAAAAATGCCTGAATTATTGTTTTCTTTGGCTGACTCGCGTTACCGCAACTGTGTGGCCTAGATTTCTACTGTTTTTTTTTTTCTACCACTCGGGCGTGTGCCATATATGTTCACTCCCACGTAGTTGCCACTTTTGTTCTTGACAAAAAAAAATGCAACAATAAAAACAGTCCCGATTTCTCAATACATTCGATGAAATTTGGCAGCCCCGAACCACAGTCAACTATGGCAAGTATTTCTTCAGGTTTTGACAATGCAAATTCAAAATTACCACATCCGAATCATTGTTATCAAACTAAATATTATCGTTTTTTTATCTTATTGGCGTGGCATTCATTCATCGCACTGCATTGTTAAATACAATCTACAAAATGATTTATTTGAATTTTTTATACTCGCGATAGCATAATTTATATCTCATTGAAGGTGAATTTGAATCAAATGAAAATAATGCTCACACATGAAGCACGTACGATAGGACAAGGATTACTCATTCTCAAATCCAATTAATTTAGATGGTGTTTTAATAAGGATGTTGTTAATTCCGGGTTCGCTTTATTACTACCACATTGGAATGGATACGTTCCTTTCAGTTGCGGATATCAAAACTTTGTTGTTGTATTCAATCTCAAACTATATATTTTCCACCTAATATTTTGATGAGCCCTTCTTTCAAATTTTGAGCAGACTTTCGTAGAATACTTTCAAGTTGGATAAAAAGCGGAGAAATAGTTGAGTTCACTAATTATATTGCCAAAATAATAATAGTTTTCCACCTGTTGATTGAATACTCTCTGGAACAGACGTTCTATTTTTACATTTTGTTCCAAATTTTTACATGAACTCACTCACACTCCTCCACACGCTCTACTAACATATATTTTTTCGCCAGAAATAATATAGATTTTTCTGATAATTAGACGTTCTTTTAAAAATAATCAATGGAAGCTTCATTCAGTTTTCATTCAGTTTTCTCAATATTTATAAGATTCCGGTAACATTTCACTTGTCCACTAGCAAATTTGAATAGAAAAATCTACTGAAAACCATCAACAAAAACTCGATTAATAAATTGCTCAGAAGTTTCACACACATTTTCTCAAATTCTGGCCTGATTTTTTGGCATCACCTCGTATAGGAACATAAACATTTTGAGAAAATAAATATACTCAATCTATAAATTCTAACAAACACCGACTTTCGCTTGAAAATATGCGTAGATAAAATGAATGCATTACACATCTATTACCGGTAAGGTCTTTGAAATATTTCACGGACATTCAGTATAAGTTCAATGTTCTTTTATTCGTAGTGGTTACGATTTAGAATGGGATTTAGAACCATTTCCGTGATAGTACATTGCTTCGTCGTCCTTGTATCGTCGGCAAGATTTTTTTTTAGGTTCTCACAGTCGTTTCAATGGTACGATTTCTTCATACACTCTCGCTATATGTAATACATGCCTCATGTTGGATTCAAAGTTGTAGAAAAAGTATAGTATGTAACAAGTATGTCCGCCATTCAAAACACTCCTTATTAATGAACTTTCATAACACTAGTTACATAATATAATATCAAAAACATTTAAAAGTGACAAAAATTAATCCCCACTAGGCATTTTGTTCAAGACAACAGAGTAAGCGTCACTTTTTTTATATCGAGATAATGCTGTTCATATTTCAAAATAACTTTATCACAGGAACAATTTTTATCAATTTTTGTTTTATATTTCACCTCAATATCATTTTTTCATAATACCTCGAATACGGTTATTATAAACACTCAACTTGGTTTTACAAAATGAAAAAAAAAACGTATTTTTGACAACTGTGTTAGATTAAAATCGCATAATATCTACGACTGTCAATGTCATGGACAACTAAATGAAGTAAAATCTAAAACAAATTTCATGGCCTTATCATCTCTACAAAACTACTTGGTGTATAACTATTTAGATATATTTTATATACATAGTACTCTACTAGATGAAAGTATTCTATTTTTTTATTTTGTTACAGGTATGTTTCTGGGACGTAAATCAATCTCTAGAGGTCATCGAATCGGTTGAGTAGGCGTAAGTAAATAAATACTCGTAGCCAACGAATCTCTCACTTACCCCTACTATATTACAGGGCGTACCGAAAAAGTGTGGCAACGATGCTCTCTCTTTCCAAAAATTCCCATGAAAATATCGGGCGCCATTTTCGATAAATTTGTAATTCCAATCGACCGTCGTAGACGCGTAGCAAAAAATCTCGACAAACAAAATGTACGAAACATTCGGTGCTACGGGCTATCGAAGCGGCTATACAAACAAATGAATATCTATGGCCGTCCGAAGGTATTTTCATTGGGTCCTTCGCTTTCGAAAGATTTCTTGTGTCTACCTGAGAATTTGGGAGGCTACTTCGAAAGCTTGTTAGCACAACACATCTTTTGTTTGGTCTCGCACAAAAAAAGCATCAGCTGGTATACAGGTCTACACTGTATAGATGGATACGATTCAATGAAAATGTTCCAAACATGAAAATGGGAAGGAAGTAGAACAGGGTATGCCTCAAGGCTCCGTTCGGGGGCTACTTCTATTCATTATCGATGCATTCGAGCTCGAAAGAAGCAGTCATATCTCACATTAGCGCCATTATTAATGTCATGCAATATACAATCCTACAGGGTATCTGTTTTTCACACGTGATGTATCGCAAATATAATCTTTTCCTGTTTCATATTTCATTCTCTACAGATTACTACTCTGCTGGTCTCTAATCGGATGAAAGCTGATTATTTGAAACCTCGTAAAGTTGCTTTGTCTCTACATTTCTAGCAAGCATTACAACTTCGTTAGTGTGAACCGGGTGTTCCACTAAAAACTATCTCCGTTAACCTAGATGGATTACGATGAAGGGTGATCAGTTCCAAAAAATTACAACAACGATGAAAATGATCCTGTACGCCTATTTCTCGAGTCTATGAGGTCCGAGTTCTTGGTCCAGTTGCGATTGTTTAGTTATATTTCATTTCCTAATTCCTTTTATTGTTAAATTCTGTTGATATACAACTTCTACCTATACCACGCGTGTGTACAGATAATAGAAGTAGAATTTACGACAGTTGTGCAACACTGGAGTGCTCGAGAGTAATGGTAATTTACAATTGTTTATTTATAATGTCGAGATAACGAAAACCAGAGTCAGAAATAAACATAAACTTTATTCTCCACGCGAACACACCGAAAAATCAAGGGAAATTGGGTCGAGTTAGGTGATAGCTGGATCTGAAAAATATTTTTTTTCCACACACTGTTCTGCATGTTGAAATGTTCAAAGTGAAACTCTTGATAAATCGTCTCAAATTCTGATATTTCTGATATGTTTATGAAAAACCCTAAACAGAAGCGGATCATCTGTTTTCATATAATATACTCAATTTTCATCACAAAAAGTATAATAATAGTTAATCATACACCAAGGTACAGTAAAGAATATAGAAGAATTCCAAATGGAGTAGAGAAAATGCAGTTTAAGTCTAGGTTAGGAAGTCTTGTGAGATTAGATAAGTTCCTAATCTACTACATCTTTGTAGCATTCTGATTTATTGATACCTAGGACGTTGCTACATATACTTATGAAGGCATGTCTTCTGTTCTAGAAAGTAAACAATTCTGGTCTTGAAAAACTGATTCTTACACCTGCCTCACTTACACTCACAAGAAAATCGTTATTAAGGCTTCAACAAAAATTGTTTCTCACTTCTACATGTCCTCTAGAATTTGCTACGTGATGAGAGTAGTTGTACGAAAGAGGTAGAAATCATCGAAATAAAACCGCTGGGAGATCTTTCGTGCAGAGCAGCGTTATTCTCACCACTCTGTATACCTCTCCCAAGGCAACCAGACTCTCTTCTACCAGATATTATGAGCAAATAACGACATTTCGTGTGGATAGATAACAGACCGAACATGTGGCTGGTGAAGGTTGAATTCGAAGGTATACGTGAATTAACCGCTTCCGTTCGAATCAGGTTCCCATCAACGGAATCGGGACAGGAAGGTGGTGGTATAGGGCCTGCCATATGGACCCATTAAGGTTTCGAACACAAGTAGGCCAACGCGATTGTATACAGGGTGTGTACTAGGCGGGTCGCGCGATCGCTGAGCAAATTATTTCCCCCTCGAAATTAAAATCGACCGGTCTGAGAGTTTTTTTTTTCTGAGATCGATAACTATGTCAAAACGGTTTTGTTTCGTTTTCATTGGGCCACCCAGTATAACCATAATTTGCTTCGAAAATTTCAAACCAATTTTTCTAAAACCATATTCTAACCAATCGGATTCATTCTGAATCATTTCCTCGCCTAATTAATCAAAATTCGAGAATAAGGAAATATTCATAACCAATACCAACTCAGAAAATATGCAGTTGGCTTTAGTAATGTTATGCGTTGGTTACCATAACAAGCATATCTACGATATCAAGTCGATTCCCCACTTTGTGATGACATAAAAAGTGTCGAAGTATGGCAATAAAAAATCAATTTCTCAAGTGCGTAAAGTCTATTTAAATTTTCACCACACACGTGACCTTTTTTTTATGGGTCGCGCCGAAGTTTCCAGGCCCGAGGCGTCTCTTCATGAAAGACAGTGAAGTCTTTTATGATGCGGATAAGTAGATTTGTCTCGTACATAAAGAAATTCGTTTCGGTATTATGTATATTATATCGCGTGTTCTCGAATTACATTCATCTCCGTTATCGAAACAGATTAGGAAGTTTTATGTTTTATGATCTCGCGAAGTGGTCAGTAGAGAAATGAGAAAAGAGTCGCGGGTTTCGAACATTTATATAAATGATGGAGTTTGATTAAACAAATTGCTCTCAAAAATTGAATACCAAGTTTTCCTGGTTCAAGTAGTCAATCATAACTCCATTCTATAAACAGATGATCAAGTGAATTTAGGTACACAATCCGATTAATGCACAAGGAAATACTGGGTGGCCCAAGCAAGGCCGATTTGACATAATTATCGTTCTTAGAAAAAAAAAAACGCTCGAACCAGTCAATTTTTATTTCGAGCGGGAAATATTTTGTGCATTATTTCAACTTTTTCACTTCAAACCTCTCGGAGGGGTGAGCCCCAACCCTCGAATCTCAAACGGGATAAGGGGTCAAGTGATACATCATTTCGAAGCTAATCGAAATCTCTTACGAACGCTTCCTTGATTTGGAATTCAATACAGTAGTTTTCGAAAAAATGATCGGCTAGTGATGGAAAGTAACGCTTTTATCCCTTCGATCATAACTATTTCTCATTTCGTAGTTGAAACGATGTTCATCTAAGAAGTGTCTTTTTTAAATCCTGTCCTATCAAACATCATATAAATAATCATTTATTTCAATGTCAGTTCCTTGATCTCTCAGTAAATGAATACCTTGTTTCGTTTTCATTGGGCCACCCTGTTCGTATGCATCAGCAAAAATTTTCAGTTTTTCATCATCAGCATCAGCTGTTTTAGCTCATAACGCCCTAGAGAACTGTTTGAGAGTGTTTGTAGTAACCGTATCCAAAATAGTATAAACGAATAATTTATACAGGTGTCAAGATCGAATTTTTGAGTTTTTCTAACAAATCAGCATTCTTTTCCTTGGAGATATCATTAAGTCTATCATCATACCAGTGAAGGTTGCGTTATTTTCACATTACCTATAGTGAGTATCATTTTCTGGGACAGAATCTGCAGTTTCCTTATCTATGCTTTGCATATCCAGCAGTTTCCATTTCTATTTTTTTCTCTGAAGTACTTCCTGGCGTCATCTGAATGATGTTGTTTCGCAATATATTGAATAAACAACCTCGATAGTCTTCGACATCACCTCTTTTCATGATTTCGATGAATATCTTCATTTGATAAGTGGTGTGCAAATAATTTCACGACTTCGACTTCGATCTTTACCAAAATTTCCAATGACAGAGGTATTTCATATCATGGACACATGAGAAATTTAATATAAATTTATAATAAGTATGGATTGTAGAAAAACTATCGATCAATAATTCACATCGAAATGAAAATAAATGAAAAAATTGTATCCATATGTATTCGAGATCAGGAATTTAAAGGTGTTCTTGTCACTCGTGCTCATACGAAAGTATTATAGCTTCTGTCAGAAACTATCAATATGACAGACATATGCCATAACTTTTTCATAAATCTACCGATTATCAATCGATTCAAAGCATTCGGACGCTGCCTTCTTGCTGCTGGAGATTCTTTGCTCAAAACTCATCGCATTCTAAGGATTCACGATACACCAGGTGTTCAAAAATAAAGTATTACTAAAAATAAACAGTTTGTCCCCCCATATTGATCAGGAATTTTTTGTATTTTTTTTTCATCTGTCGACAACACGAAAGAAAAACTGTTCGGGCACCGTTTTGACAGTCATCAACTTTCCAATAGGTTCCATAATTATGGCAAACGTCGAAAACTTGGCAGAATTTGAATAAGTGTCGTGATAAATATGTTTGCAAGTTCTCAGAGAAAAACACTTTGTGAGGGCGAATACTATCGAATGATGGAGTAATTGGTTGCTAAACACGCCAAAAAATAGTCCTTTCAGCTCCGGCCCGAAACTCAAAAGCCCATTGTCGGTCACGAAATAATGGGCATTAAAAAAAAAAAAAGAAATCGGTTGGGTCCTGCCCAGCGACCTTATCGCAAGGTTCACAATGGCTGGTTGCTGGTCGGGTATATGGAGGAGGCAGCTGGTAGGAAATTAGTGCCATGTGCTCTGGCCCCGCGACGGCTGTCGTGCAGCTGGCGCTACGTCAGCCGCCTTTTCAACCGAATATTTCCAGGCCGAAATTATTCTGTGCCCCATAGAAGGGTAACGACGTCCTTCGAATGCGATACCTCGATAACAAATTGTTAGAACTTGCCCATCAGAATGCATCTCATGCCTATCCTGCACGACATTATGATATTCACGAATTAGAATTATATAAATGTAATCCCTATTACGTGTGGGCTCAGTTATATTCAACGAATTGACACCCGAAAAGAATTTTTTTTTTTTTTGAAAATGTGATTTTTTTAATATCATCAGCTGAATCACCCTCTAGAAGAAGAATTCTCATGACATCAGAAGTAAGCATGTGAACCAGTTTTTATAGAAAACTTTGACATCTTGTATTTCGAAAACTACGTGTCTTTGGAAAAAAGTTCATAAGAACTTTTTTTCTTATTTTCAGCGAGGAAACAAAACCTTCAGATTTTTTTACAATAATAATGAAACACCCTGTATATAGGGCGATTCCAGAGCTGTGCTATAAAATATTGATTTTCATCGAATGACTTGAACCACCTTTACAGGGTGTTTCCGAAATCGACGTTAACGGAAATATGATATTTCGTCTAAAATTGGTACGAAGAAGTATAGTTGAAGATTTTGAAGAACCCCTATATGCAAATGTGATGCATCGAATTTTTTTCTTTCTCTGACGTCGAATGAAATACATGGTGATCGATCCCGAATAGTGAATAACCGTCCATTTCTATTAAAAAACTGTGGTTAGTTAAATCATTCACGTTGATTTAAAATCGACGATAACAACAACAAAATCTAAGAATAAAGACAACGAACTGAGAATACTAATTAGATACGGATGACACCCGTGTCCGGTGGTCATCGGTCATTGGCTGTTTGTTCAAGTTAGTTAACAGGAAAGAGTTGGTGATAAGTGAAAATAAGTCTGGGAACGCAATATTACGAAGAAGTCAGCATTAATTCTCGAGGTTATAAACAAACAATGGTTCCAACAAGTAGCCCGACTCGAAACAGAATATTTCACGTCCGAAGGCCAAGTTCCATGCAAGATTTTCACTACAAGGGGCGCTAAGTAATTTCTCAAATCATATTATTTTTTTTTTGGCAGTGAATCATCCTATAACGCTATGATGATGATTTTTGTGAAATCCTCGAGTCAATCGCCCTGTACATAATCTGCGTGCCTGGTCTGAAAATAGATTTTAGGTTTCCATACGTGTGGCAACGGTTTCCTCATTCGAGAGAATTGATGTACAGGGTGATTCGAGGGGGAAACCTTTTCCAATTGTTGTTAGCAAAGCGTTATGGAGATTTCAAAAAGTATCAATTGCATTTCGAATTAGTCGATTCTATTTCAGAATGCGTCAATTGTGTTTCAAATTAGTTGATTCAATATCAAAAAGTATCATGTATCAACATACGTCTATCTAAAACAAATCATTTCCATGTCAAAATTCTTTATTTCAGTATCAGTATTTCAATTCAGAAACGGTTTACAGTAGTCTAAATATTACTACAATATGTATATGTAGTACCTTACAAACCTCTTGCAGGATTTTTTTCGAAATATGAATGATACTTTATAAACTACATTCGACACATATGGAAATAATAATGATTTTTGGAAATTAACTTGTTAGTTTTTGAAATTAATTCGATAAATAAATTCAAATGACTATTTCGAAATACAAATAATTTAGGTACTTCGAAATTCAACAATGCTTGCTTAAAATAATGCTTCTTGACATGCAAATGACTATATGGAAATACAACCGACTCTTTTTGAACTACAATAGAAAAAGGTGTAGTTTATTTCTTCAGAAATAAACTAGTCGAAATTTATGACCTCATTGGCCTTGACGCATAAACATATTTTCCGGATATATACTCACAAAGATTCGCGAAACAGAGTTGCCAGGTCTACTGTTTTAGCAGTAGATATACTGTTACACTTGTCACGAGGATTAATATCAACTTTTTTGAAAGATAATTCTCAACGACCATTATGTTGATCAAAAAAATCATGCACAGTAGGAAATTTCAGAATAAATCAACACCACGTGGTGTTTACATCGATACACACCATTTCAGTGTAAAATCAACACAGCAATAGCAGTGTGTGACACTACACAGTGTTATTCATTTTGAGAAATGAATAGTAAGAAACGAATGATGAGTAACAAATAAACAAAATAAACTGCTTTAAAGACGTATTCGTGTCAACCACTTGCGGGTTTGAAACAACACCAGACGGTGTAAGGTAACCAAACTGACCTTGCACAGTTCTACTATTCACTTGGAAAACAGTAATTTGGAAATAACTCACAGTATGAGATAGAAAATGACCTGGCAACACTGCGATCGGTATTTTCGACGGCGCATCGGAGAGATGGCTTTGATGAATGCGCATCAAATTCTTGACCTCTCTCAATATGTTTTATCACTTCGAATGAAATTTTCACGAGAGGCGTCAGGCTGTTTTAATAGACGTCATAATCATAAACTAGTGTCAGTCGAAAGAGACGATGATATCTCAAGGTGGCTACATCAAAATGCTACAATGTCGAGACTAGAATTTACGATGAACATTGAGACTATCCATAGTAGTAAGTAATATATTAATGAGCAGCAGTACTACATTCTTCGATTTCGTATTTTCACTTCATTTCGACTCATGGAGTTATTCTGTGTATGAAAAAAAATTTCTCGGAATATTCCCCATTTTTTTATCGTAAAATAACCAATCTGGGAATTGACACTGTGTATCGAAAAATTGCACGAGTACGACAAAGCGCTTCAAGGAAACGAGTGCCGAAATATCTAAACTTCGTTAAAGCAACCAGAATAATTGGCGTTATTTTCTTCAGTATTGCCCTGCCTAATTATCGATTTTGGCAAATGGTAATTACACTCTCACGTAGAATTGTCGGCATTAGAGACGACATTGAAATTGAGACGCTTCAGGCAACTTAATCGACTTATTATTGTTAATTATAGGAGATTATTGAACCTATATGAATGAAAAATGCCGTCCTTCGCTTTATTGAATCACTATGTTTAAAGGCCAACTTCGAGAGTGACTATATCAACATATCTTTGTATCCGTATTGAATATTCAAGACTTCTCTAATTATTTTTTATGTTATTCACGTGGTAGAATATTTCGTTAGACGATGTGGAAAAACGACAGTAAACAATTCGATAATGGATATTTCATGTATATCTAAGGTACAGACCCGTACGTTCATTTGGAAGCCCCCTTAACTTTTTCATTTTTTCCTTTAGGGGACAATGTCTCTCGGCGCTTATTAGGAAAAAAATATAGGGACTTGCCATCTTATTTTCTCAGGTTCTATCTGAATCCGAGAAATTTCCCGCATTTTCCCGAACACCCTGTATATTGTGTCGATTCATCTTTCTAGCACACCATATCATAAGATTTTCAACACGATAATAAAATATTTGATGGAATATTCTTGTAATACTTTTATGCTGTTAATATACCCAGCTAATCTCCCTGTATATTCGTTCGAGGATAGATATTTCGAAGAATACTACCTGGGTAATCATTGTGTATTTACTTACCTGGTAGATTAGGTAATTTTATCGGTATCAGTAGTGGCAGTTTACATTTTTCTTCGAGAACCGAACTTTTATTACTCTTATCAGAAAGGCTGTATTGTGTGTTTTTAACAGCTCTCCTCCTAGATCTTCACAACTTCGAGTGGCATTAAGAAAGTGCCAGGTAAAGTTGAGTTTATCGTTCTTTGTTCGTCCGAAGAGAAAAAAAAAAGATAGGTAAAGGTCGTTAACATGTACCATCCCAGGTGTCAAGAAGGCTTTACCGCAACATTATCAATGTTTCTGATAAGGAAATTATACGGTGTGCAACGAGGTGTTGAATAACTCATTGATAAGAGCAATTGTCAGTTGGTATATCTACAGGGTGAGTCACCTCGCTTATCTATGGCTTTGGTGGCAAAATATTGATGAAAACTGCGAATGTTCATGAAATCTCACGTATCATATTGGGTTTTAGTAAATTTCGTAAATATCTGGTTTTATGGTATATATTGAAAATTAGTTTGGAAATCTTCTTGTAATATTCCTATGAATACCAAGAATATTTTGATGAACCGAAAATGTCATTGTGTATAATGTATGTTCTCCAGAAATTCATTGCGAATGTTGAAAAAATATTGAAAACTATCAGTAACTTGGTGAATTTTCAAAAATCTCTCAATATTCGATAGATTTCGCAAGTTTTTGGAAAAATCGTAGAAATCTTGAGAACTTTTACATCTTTTTGAGGAGCCCATAACATTCTTGTAAACATTGCTTGTGTTGGTAAAATATTGAAAACGATTGATAAATTCATGGTAAATCTTCAGAAATCTCTTGATCTTTGATAAATCTCACAATTTCTTGGAAAATTCCTAGAAATCTTAAGAAATCCATGAAATTTTCGTGAACATTGCGTGTGTTTGAGAAATATTAAAAAAATAAAAAAACTCTCATCTCATGGTGAATCTTTCGAAATCTCACAATTTTCGATAGATCTCGCAATTTATTGCAAACTTGCTAGGAATGTTGAGAAATGTCACGTTCCTGAAAAACCCATCACATTTTCGTAAATATTACGTGTGTCTGAAAAATATTGACAACAATTGAAAAATGTTACAGATGTTTGTGAATTGTCACAGAAATTTCGCAAATCTTTGCAAAATTCGCAAATATTCCTCAGAAATACTTCCAACTCTTGGTGATTCGATGAAAATCTCCAAAAATATTGAAAAATCTCACGAATCTTCAGAAATCTGCCGATCTTCAACAAACAAGCCCCGGGAAGATTCCCAGCAAAAACCTAAAAATCCTTGAGAAGTTCCTACAGAAAAGTCAAGAATTTCAATAGACGAACCTACGAATCCGTTCACAACGTAAAAAATAACCGTCAGCCACGCTACACCCGAATTTTCCAGAGAAAAACCGATCTCGCGGACCTCCTACAACCGCGTAATCTAAAAAAAAACCCATTCATCTCTACTCTCCCGATTCACGACGAGCTACTCATCATGATTCGTACAACAAACAAATGATAAACCGCCATGTGGGTGCACCATAATAGTCATTGAACGGTGGCCTAGGTCACGGCCGGCCTGATCGACCTGCGACGTACGTCTCGTAGGCCACGCCGTGCGCTAGAAAGAGACGGAGCTAGCCGCTTAGCGCTCAGCGCGACGCGTATTGGGTCAACTATCTGGACCGCAAGAGGAGGTTGCGGATCCTCGAGACACGGGTGAAGGTGAAAGGAAATGTACGACGTTGCCTGCTCCGCTGTTTCTACGACACTGTTCCTTCGAAATTCGTTGGGAGATATCAATTAAAGTCTGGAAAAGTCAGAGGTTACTTTTGGCAGTCTTCACAAAGCCTTCGAGGTCATTAGGGCCATCGTTCCATAGCTATTGGTGCCACACAGTCTCGAGACACACGAAAAACTTTTCAACAGCGATCGAAATCGATTGGTGATGATTGGAAGTCTTAACGAAGCCTTCAAGGTCATTAGAACCATTGTTCCTCTAGAGTCTCAAGACTCGCAAGATAATTTTAATAGCGACTGCAATCCATTCGCTATGATTGAAAGTCATTGGTGTCCTTTGGAAATCAGTGCGAAGCCTTTAGATGTCATCAAAACCATTGCTAGAGAGCCACTAGTGCTTCTACAGTTTCAAGAACTCCTTAAGAGCGACTGTAGTTCATTGATGTTTGATTGTATGTCACTAGTCACCTTTAGATCCGGTGGGGATTCTTAGGATCATCATTGGAAAAGTACTGGTACATCTAAAGTCATTTGGAGGTATTGGAACTCGTTGGGAGTCTGAAGATGCCCCTAGGAAAGTCATTGGCAACCCTTCGAAGCCTCCAGGAATTCAGTGATTTACAGGCATCGGAAAGTTATCTAGAAGTAGTTGTGACCAGTATAACGAAAATGTTTTGCATGTCTCTGAATTTCTTTGAAGTCTGGAGAATTCAATAATTCCTTTCAAACCAATGGTAATCATTGGAAGCCTTTGTTAGTCTCTTGGGAGTCAGGTAACTCCTGTACTATTGTTGAAGTCCATGGAAGGCCTAAAACCGTTGACAGTTCTTGCGGGGAATTATAAAGACCTTGACATTTACACTGAGTTTTCAAAAGTACTTTACAGAAGTTTCTTACAAAAAGTTTTTGGAGGTCCGGTTATTCAAATGTCAATAATTCAAACTTAAATTTGAATAGCTTTACAAGTTTCAGAACAATGGGACAGAAAACATCAGGTAGGTACCTACTTCTTGGTACTCTCGACAATAAACTTTGTACCCTCAACTGGACAACACAAGTTGGGGTGATATTTATTGTTATATTACTACAGTATTGAAATAAAGCGATGAACTTGCAACAGCAATCGAAGTCTTTACTTTTTCGGATATATCCGATTTCCGGGCCTACTCTCGGCAACGTCGCTAGGAATGCACTCAACCTGCACATTGGGCCATGTCTCGAGATCCAATGCCATCAAGATAGCCAGCCGGCTGCTGGATGCGGTTTACCATATTAAGAACTCATTCCTATCCACCATTTATGGTAGTGAGTATTTTCATTATTTTTTTTTCGTGGCAGTTATTTCACTTTTAATGGGGAATCAATTGGAATTATTCGATATGTGGGATCCGGTCACGGCAGGACCGGACTTCCAAGAACTCGAAGGGCACATTCATGATACACAGGGTGTTCCTCAATGATATGCTAATATTGAAAAGGGCGACTTTTGGGATGCCTGCATGGAATTTGGTACACGTATTCTATTAATCAATTTGCATTTTCTGATGTATGTACAAGCAATTTCACTATTTCTACCAATGGCTCCCATTCGTGTTATGCTTTGAATATGTTTAGAAAAATATTTTCCGAATATTTCTAATATTTTTTTTGCTAATCTGGTCCAATACCATATTTGTGAAGTGAGAAATTCGTACATTATATCAAAGAAACATTCAATCGATTTCTCAAAATACAGCGTGGTATACATTTTCGGAGAATTGCCCAAAGTTGCGCTACTTTGCGCAACACTGTTCAATGTATAATTAAAAGTCATGACGTGAATACTGAATTAATCGAACTCCTCGATTGTTCATACCAATGAAGATGTTAAACACGATTCGATGAAAGTGAAATGAGTGAAAACTCGTCGACATCGAACGCGCTGTGCACTTCGAACAGCGTTGCCAAACGGTCAAGAAATCCAGGTTTTCGAGTGAAATTTTTCAGACGACGAAATATCAAAGTCTTGGTTATGGTGTGCTGAAACCTTCTGGATTGGTGAAATTTCCAGGAAACCAAAGAAAAGAGTGAAAGATGAGATAGCTGTGAAGAAGCTGTGGAATTCAGTGTCCTGACCTCTTGATTTGTTTGCCTATAGTCGGTGTTTCATAGTTCCTCGATTGAAAAGCCCATGTGGCAACACTGCGTCGGATCTTGGATCCGCCGTCGGTGCATACACTTCCTGCGCTGCGCTTCCATGACTCCGCCGCCTAGCAGTGTTGCCAACTCAGATTTTCAAAAGGTCACTAAATGAAACTACTTCTTTTCCGAGATACGGTGGTTGTGACACACAAAAACCGCTCACGAATGCTTCAGAATACTATAAAAGTTGCTGACTTTACTCAACGTCAATTCAAAACGGCCCAAAAAGCGACATTATTCGCAAAAACGTCCGATTGGTTTCGTCAGATGTCATAAAATTTAAAACAGTGGCGTTATATGGATAAGTATCATGATCATTCATCGACGAGATTAACACATCATAGAGCTTCGATATTTTCCTGAATGAAACATCGAAATTATTATATCGTGCATACAATGAAAGCATAAAAGCATTGCCTACCCCAGAAAATTTTCGAATCCGCGATACTTGCGGATATATCTTTTATAATAAATCTACTATACCCATACCACCCCCTGCTGACGCTCTACTCTGTGTAAGCAAAGTAGCATCCCATTTGAAATGAGAGCGAAGCAAATTCGGCCGATCAATAGAAATTTTCCCCAGCTCTACCGAAAAATCGGACGAGTCGGCAACCGTGGCTGGCATCCGCAGCAGCGAACCAAAGAACAACGAACCACCACCACCACCTCCTGCGGAGACCTTGAGACGGACCTAGTTCAACATCCGCGCGTCTCGTGTTGGCGTTTTGTTATGCCGACGACGGCGATCAACGTTTTCGCCGAAACGAAGAAGGTCGAGATAATAATGGACTGTCGAGGACGTCCCATCATCATCACACGCGGCGACGTCTTTGTTCGATCGATATATTCCTTATTTCATCTTTTCCGATGAATATTTTAGTTGATAAAACAGTTACAGTTAAAGTTCTTTAAACAACTTGGATTTGTCTAGTTTTGTAACTATTAGTTGTCTCGCGAGGGACCATTTCATGTCGGAATCAAGGTTTCAATCACCTTGAACCCAAAAATTCATCGTAAAGTTATGTCGAATTGAATATTTGATGCTCAGTAATCAATCTATCTATCTATCATCAAACTCCTCCAGGTCACACAAAAATACGCGAGAATCATACATATCTCTTTCATAGTGAAACATGACTAGCAAAGTCTGCTTGCAAACCGCGAGTATTTATAGAATCTTCATTCATCTTTTGTGCCCGTGGTGTGTAATGCACTTCCCACAACGGTTCAAACGAACGTCACTGTGGAGAAGCAATTGTCAATCGATCGAATTAGCATAATTGCTAGTTAGTACAATTATCAATCAAAAAGGAAACGAGCCATTAATCGAACTGTAAAGTGCGGTACTCCATTGATGACTTTATTCCGATAAGGGTTCACAGTTCGTGATTTCTATTTTTTTGTCCAGAAAAGTTCTCCATTTCGTGAATACCTGGCATCTCGATCAAAAACATCAGACCTATCACACAACGTCGCCGTTCTGATGATGCTTGGTAGACCTAAGTTCGGCAGGTCTAGAGCCTAAGCTCTAGTCTAATTTGTCTACCTGGAATCGCTCGTGGTGGCACAATAGACGAGATTTCCTCCGAGCAATGCCCATGAAAATGTTGTTGAGGGAAATGAATTCGTGGAGTGAGTTGTTCTGATATAGATCTCACTTGGCCAAATAGATCTTTCCTTGTATAGAATCAGGTTTGGAGGCTAAACTCCAAAAGTGTGAAGAGTGAAGTTTTCGTAAAGCATCTTACATGATCGTGCCATGAGAGAGCGCTAGTGGCGACTTCAACATCTGATTGAACAAACATCATCATTATTTTCCAGCTTTTTGTGGGATTTTCTCTCCTCGTTTCTAAAAAATTGAATAGAAGTTATTTCAATATATTTGTAGTAAGGACAGATTTTGTGATCTAGATCACAATAGATAGAAACGAGGAGAGAAAATTCCACCAAAAACTGGAAAATGAATGTACCACCTCCTCGAAAAACTTACAGACAGTATTAAACATCATCATCCTCAGAAATGGACCACAAAAGATATACCAGAGGGGCTAGAAAGGCCTTAGAGTAAGGCCTGTTGGAATCGACTGGTCGGGCTAAATTAAAATTCCACGATGGTATATTTCATCGACCGGTCAACTTATATAATAAAAATGTAATCGATTTCAATCGATTTGTTGTAATGGATAATCGTGTAACGTACGATATAAACTGCTTTCCATTTAGGTAGATCTGTTCGTACGTGCTCACTGATGGAATATGTGATTTTATCGACCGTATAATTTTTTTTTCGACACCCCTGACCGACTTTATGCAGACAAAGAGTGGGCTCACCTCCAATAATTATTTCGAATATAGACTTTATCCTTTTCGTGTACTGCCTACACGTACGAAGGAGTCTGTTTGGCATGCTGGAAATTGGATTTCGTGAGGTGAACGCATCTCACAGTATGTGTGACCACCCTGTATGGTGGTGATAATCTGACTGAGTTTTTGTCAGAAAAATAATTTCTTAGTTCAGTCAGCATCACGAATTTAGACTTATAGGGTAATGGATCCACTTTACACCCTGTAAATGGTTCTGTTGAATTTTCACATTATTCTTGCTCATTCTAGAGAAGTGTAATCAGTGCATTTCGAAACCCAAACACGTAATTTGCCAAATAATCGTTCATTTTGCGTTAATGAAGATGTCAGTTGTTTCATCACAGTATGTAAAACCGAATGAATTCAAATATATTTTGATAAGTACTTGGTAATCGTATTGTTTACCGACCTTGCGAATGCTAACCGTTTCAGATTCTAAAAGGCGATAGTGTATATTTTATTGTACCTTGCAAAATACATCTGAATATTTATTGATTGTCAGTAGGTAGCAAGCAGTCTTATAAATTGAAAAAAAAAAAGAAAAGAAATCGAACGAGTTGTATCCACTATCGCAATAACATTCTTCTCTTCTCCATCCTCACCTCTATCACTAGGGTTTTCATCGAATAACTTGACGCGTATACAGGGTGTCACAAATTCGTTGGTGAGCAAAGGGATTTCGGTAACCTTACGCACTACACAGATTCGTGAGATAATGTGAAATGATGATATCATCAGAGTAATCGCAAAATATCGTGTCCAGACCGACGAAAAACGTAGAGGCATTTTTCACGACCTCGGAAGAATTCCGAGGACATTAAACATGAAGCACAAAAATAAATTGAGAGCCGGTGGTAATATTTATGATATGCATATTCCCATGCTTTCGAGTTGAAAAACAAAAACAACGCAAACACAGAGAGACCACATACTAAACTTGTTAGTCATGGTGTGGATGCGAAGGTTTTTGACATCGGATAAAATGTCTGTGAACAATAAAATCCTGTCTCGAATAGTTTTTGAATGAAGCCGACAGTGATTGCATTCATAATGTGAATGCACTTTCGTATTATACTCTAACGTATTCAAATGATGTCTAATGATTGTGAAATTAATTCGAATTAGCGAAAGATCTGTTGAAAGGCGACAGAATCAAACTAAATCTTGGTTTTATTGATAGTGCAGGAATTCTGATATTTCTACACAAAATCGAAATATTGGAGATACTACGTTCATATTGTTCTCCTAGAAATAATCGTCCACATTATTTCTAATATTATGAAAAAATCTGATGCTTTTTGAACTGTTCACAAAGCTAACATTTCTATTTTTTGCAGCTTTTTTGCTGTTCTGATAACGATAGTGTATTTTTCGTATCTTTTAAAAATACGAAAGGAAATCCTACAGGACAAAGTTATTGGAATTTTTCTTGAAAGTTTGGACATAGACAAGAAAATTTTGTTGTTCTTTGTCTCGAAGTAACGAATTTACATTTGTTTCATTATAGTTACACAAATAACTATTCAAATTTGAATATAAACATGACATGAATAAATCATCTGATATCGCGCTTTCTGCTCGTGTTAAAACTAATATGCAAATGATTGTTTCATTGTATCTGAAAAGTTATATACACATTCAACACGATGCTTTCGCAACGCTTTTTCTACGTATTGTCAAAAGTTTCTATCTAACATTATCATCAGTCAGTATTTTCATTTGTTGTCACTTTATAGCTACTATCGTGGAAGTTTACGAATTTTCACAACAGTTCCAGTTGTACATCACACAATTCGATATTAAAATAAACCGAGTTTCTACTAAAACAATCAACGTGTAGAGATGCTTCAGAATGTGGCGCCATCTCTTAGAAAAAACATCAATAAAAATCCTTATTATCCTACTGCGCTTACGAACCACTCAGTATATCTTTCGCGGTTTTTTTCCGGATTTGACACTCATTTGGTGATTATTAATTGTATTTTTTTTTGTTTCAGGTATGTGTAATCTACTGTAGATCCTCTCTTCAAATGATGATGATGAGTAAGATTTTTTTCATAATCGCCACGAAACACAATTCAATATTCAAGTTACTGGGTCTCCCAATAAAAACGAAACAAGACGGATTTGGCGGTCGATTTTTTTTTCGAGGGGGAATTATTTTGCGCATGTTTTCAACTTTTTCACTTCAAACTCCTCGGAGGGGTGAGCTCCAACCCTTGAATCTCAAATGGAATAAGGGGTCGAGTGAAACATCATTTTGAAGGTAATGGATTAACGCTTTTTTCTCTTTCATCACTTCTCTTTCTCATTTTGTAGTTGGAACGATGTTCATCTAAGAAGTGCCTTATGTGTTCAAATCCTATCCTATCCGACAAAGCATGAAGAATTATTCATTTAAATGTCAGTTCCTTGATCTCTCAGTAAAATGCATACCTTGTTTCGTTTTCATTGGGGAGTAAAATACTATACTTCATCTACAATTAGAAAATAATTCTTCTGGCTGAAAACCTTCGAATATTCTGTTTACACCGTGATTCAAACTTTATGATTGCACCTAAGAATAATTTGAACACTCATTCATGATACCGTAATAAGATAATAAGATGTTGCAGAGGATTCTGCAAGACCAGTCTCCTACAATTATCAATTATATACGTAACCAACAAACCGAGAAATCTCTTTACGTTACGTGCGGAATCGTGAAATAAGCTGCTGGTCACTAGAAATGAAATTGAAATATTTGACCCATAAAGAACGTCAATCTATTCTGTCGAACTTCCAATTGAACTCCCAATTTCTCTAGAGAAGCATACCTGTCAATGCTTTATGACAAATTTCATACGATAATTCGAAACACAATGGTTTCTAAGATCCCAATAGCGAATTTTAATTACCCTGTACGGGATGTTTCATTGAAAAAAAGGGCGTACTGACAGTTCCGTACTAGTAGATATATTCCGATTTCAAAAAGTCACTCAAATCATGACAAATCCAGAAACGAAACCAGTTCGTATGAGGAAATAAACACCCTGTGCATCGAGCGAAAGCGATGAGAACTTTCCTAGCCCCCTTCCCCATTGAAATCATCCCTGAAACAATAATTACGGACTTTTATGCACGCTGTCGTCGCTAAAATGGAATAATTCCCTCCTCCGAAATGATGTAATTCATGTGATGGGAGGGTTGAAACGGGTCTTTTGATCAGAGGGCTAATATTCGAGAGGGATATCCAAAAACCGCAGCCACCCTTGGCTGAAGGGGAAACAGCCTATACAGTGTGTCGAAAAAGATCCTGGAGAACGAACAGTTTTTCTTCGACAAGATTTTTGTTGTTCGTTAATAATTCTGGCGACATCCTCGAAATAACTATAACCCAATAAGAAATCACCCCAATTGCAGCTGAATTCAATCCTAGCTGGTGTCACTTGATAATCATTTCTAAAAATAGTCCATTCGGTTTTCGAAAATCGCAACGTTGACGAAACATTCCAAGAAACGTGAGAAAATGTCGTCGACCCATTCCGCATATTCTGCATATTTGCCAAGATTACGAAATTTTATCTTGTACAAATTTCTTAGGATGATAAGAAGGAACTATGACGTTGAACCATGATTCAACAATGGCGCATCACCTCATATAGTTCGATTTGACAAGAGCAATTTCTATTCCAAAAAACACCCCGTACAACATTATTTTTAACGCGATTTTCGCTTTCTCGTATGTTTTGTTTGCCAACTTATGAAGTAATTGCTAGATATACAGTATGGCCCAATGAAGTTACTAGATCACCGATTCCAAAAAAACCGGAAATGAAATCAACATAAGATGAATATCAGCCGTACTTTTTAGACATTCAGACAAATGAGACTACGGTCAATGATTTTTTTTTTGGCTCGAAACGCGCGATTTCCGAACGTTAATAACTCATCACAGTTCTCTTTGTAGTCGAGTTTCGTGAACAGAATATCAGCAACGTTCGATGGCAAAAATTCGAAGCTGAACAGACCACATAAATCAGTAGGATTATCGCATAAAGTCTGTGGTGACTCTCAGGTGCGTCAACTATTGCTGAAATAGAGCTTTCAACCGAGCTATCAACATTGTTTCGTTATTTAGAAAGTAATTCACTGTGACAACTCTAGACTCTAAAATTCGAGTGGGCGTATTTCAAGAAATTCCAATGAATGACAATGGACAGTGGGTAAAAAATAATGAAAAAAATATTTATGGTCGTAGAAAAAATATTGTACACAACTCGCTGGAGAGTGTATTTCATGCACTCCGCACTCGTTCGAAAGTATAATTTTGTATTTCCATCTACGCCTATGATAAAAACGTTACCAGCTGATAATCAATGCGTGATAGAAAAGGGTGAATAGTAAACAGCCAGTTTTTTTTCTCTACGAGCTATATTTGCATAAACGTTAACGTTCCTAACGTGCGTTCGTTTTTTTTTTCACTCATTCATAGCTGACACGCGCCACAGTGGGTACACCTGATTGTGTTCACCCTTCGTGATTAAATCATGCATAATCTACCCGAAAAAAAAGTTACCCAAGCAATAATTATGCACGGTTTTTATAACGCTGATATATAATATTCAGTAAAAAAATGATGCAAAATAGGCAAAAATATATTGCCATTTTATTCCATCGGAAGAAAAGTCTTTTTATGATGATAAAAAACTTTCTCACGATGAAAATGTCCAACAATGCGATTCTGAAATCATGAAATCTGTGATGAATCTGACGCATCCCATACTGAACGAAAATTCGAATGGTATTTAATGCACCGGAATATAGATCAATTTAGTACCTATTATTCGATGTTTACAGTCAGAGGTCATTATTTCTAAATATACCTTTATAGTTTTCTGAGCTTTCTTTCCTTGTATTCGTCACTCACCACAGTTGCCAATAATGAAAACGATCTTGGCGAGAAGGTTGAAAAAAAAAATTGAATCCAGTTGAACAGAAATTGACGGAAAACAAGGAATTAGCTACATGGAGTCCTCTACAAAACATCCAAATCTCAAATCGAAGGAGTTAGGATGACGTCGATTTGACAGTTAGGAGCTTCTCATGTTATCATGAAATACGAAAAACAACCTGGCCGTCCCATGATGATGCACTGTTGGTGGTGATACCGATAACGACTTCATAGCAACTGACTTCATCATATTGGGCATTGTGTGATCCACCTTCCTGGTGAAGATACAAGCTACAGTTTTTGTTGCGTTGAACTCTACGAGATTTTCAGAACCTCATTACAGAATTGTTGCCAGATCGTCATTGAAAGTATCGACCAGTCTTCGTCTTGCACCTCTGGCCTCATTGGATGGTACAAGGGCTCTAGAGGAAAAGATGATATGAAGTTTACTATCATCCGCAAAGCTGTGGAGCAAAAACAAACTTGCAGACAAAGACAGTATCGAGGTGGTAGACTAAGTCTACCACCACATGTAATGACCCATGTGCGAGGAAACTCGATAGTAAACCACGTAGTTGCGGTAGCAAATCGAATATTACAAAAATACACAGAGAACGAAAACGAACGCTAGGAGAACATCTCATTATCCAGTCAACGCGAAAAAATGCTTGCGACACGTAAAGGCAATGGCTCTCACGAGTGTGCAGCCTCGAGTGATTCACTCAGTCCAACCGGAATTCAATTAAAGATTAGTTTCAGGAATGCCTCGATGGGTGTAGCGAGCAGTGAAATAAATCAAAACGAGCTCGCAGGTTTCGCATACTCCTAACGCTTTACGGATAGTTCGTTGCACCTGTCAAGCGGCAATCAGAAATTGAAAATGGCACCTGCTTCGCCAGGGCTTGTCCATGTTCCAGGAAGAATCACAACTCGACTAGATAACGAGACGTTGGAATTTCCTAGTAATTCCACATTTGATGAAACGGTAAGGTGCCACTGAAGATATTGAAAGAGAAGATGACAAAGTTTTCGATGTCATCTGTCTGTACAGCGTTCTGCAAGTGCTGTATTGGCAAACCCCTAGTGCAACCTCAAGCAATACTCTGTTGCAATACAACTAACAATCCTTCTGTTCTAACTCAGGGACAGGATCCTGAGATTTGTTCAAAGACTGAACCTACACTCTCCTGAATGAAATTTCTCACTTCACCACTGTCACTCGATAATACAAGATCCAAGGAAGGAACACACAGGAGTCAATTTAACAGGAAAGAAGCATCAACAAAAGTTACTTATTTATCCAATCAATTCAGATCATTTCGATTGCAAACTCTGAGTCGCCAAAAACAAGAAACTAGCCAAGAAGGATCATCCAGTTGAAGACTATTGTGTCCTCCCTAAGAGAGTTGTTCTTTCCAAGTGTTTGACACCTCAGCTTCAACAAAGTGTCTTGCTGTTCCTCCTAAGAGGCTCAGGATGTACGTGAACAGTGATCGATACTGAACGTTCGATGTGTGCCTCGCTACCAGTCACCAAAAACAGGAACTACTAGCTTATAATTTCTGTTGAACACCGTTTTGTCCTCACACTCTAGTTCTGTTTGGAACTTCGGCTGTAACAGAAAGTCCTGTCTCAGACATTCTCATGTGTAGATCTCGAGAAGGAAGCGCGAAGGAAGGATCATCGATCCCAGATGGAGAGGACCTTGCTCTTCGCAGGCGAATCCATCTCGCAGGAATCGATGCCGAGAATCCGTCGGCTTCGAAGAACGATTCCTGTCAAGTGGCAGGAAGAAGAGGCGCCGTAGCCATAGTAACTGCTGCAATGCGCGTTATGGGGGTTGCAGACGTCACGTGATCAGTTGCAGCCATCGCGCCAGTTCGCTCCCTGCGTGACCGCCAAATCAGCGGGGACGGCGGCGGCGGCGTTGTCAAATCATGCGGAAGACAATGGCTGTGTCGCTATGGTACACTATCGGTGTCTAAATATATCGTGAATGCGTTATGGATCAGCAGGCCTGAGAAGAAAGCTTTTTCCACACCGATGTCGTTCCTAAATAAACGTCATAGGTGCTGACATCGAATGCGTTTGGTTTTTACAAACATATTATCGTTTTCTTCCGCTGTTATCAAACTCTGCTATCTATCTATTCGAATAAACAGCTACTTAAGGGGTTCCACAAGGATCTATCTTGGGACCTCTGCACTTCGAGCTTTTCTATTAATGGCTCTACTTTGAAGAGAATTGACCAGATGAACGATTCGAAATCATTCTTATGATTTTCATTCGTTACTTTTCATTCCTTTGTTCGACCCGAGGACATTTTTATATCCCGATATGATAGACATTGATTGATTGATTTTTGTGTTCAACATATTCAAACCATTCATGGTACTCGATATTCTACGATCTATCGATTTTATCTTAACCTGACATGAGACAGATTAGTTAATTTGTTTCGTTTATCTCCTCTTCAGTGTCTAAAAACTGTGAATGCAGTGAGACAGAAAAAAATCTCCATTTTTTGTCGCTTAATTGGAAATGATTTCTGTTCATTGCTCAGTATACATAAATGTCTATTCTATTCGAAATATACGGTGTGTTTCAGATGTTTCAGAGATTGAAAATGACACGTATGAAAGCCGGGGATGAAAGAGATCAAATTGTAGATATCGATGTAAAGTAAGTTAGAAGACGAACCAATTCAAGTGAAAGTCTTCTCACTGGTGGAATACGTTTTCCCCTTGCCGAAAACCACCCCGCGTTAGTTTTTCCGCCGACCTTTCGCGATTTCCCTTTATCCCTAAATCCGGCAACGTCGCAGGCACTTCTGCCGGGGTCGCTGCGGTTCACGTTCAATAAGAGTCATTGCCATTCGAACTACTTTCCCATTTCCACCGTCTTCCGGAAACACGGTGGAAAACTAGGCGAAAATGCGCTCGAAGGGTGTGGCATCCCTGACGACCATATAAACAACTGACAAACACACGGAGGGTGTTCATAGGGTGGTTCGTATCTGGTATAGCGTTAGTATATGATAGATTTTTATTGGTCCCTGTTTTTTGTCGAGATTCCTGACTTCAAAGCGTATTACAAGGATCTGGCAACAAGGCCTCAATGCAACGACAAGAATTCTGACGTTTTTTTTGTTCGCAATTGTTTATTTCTTATATAGCTGTGATAATCTTCAGTTAGTTGTTAACCTCGATTACTCGTTGCTTGGAATTCATTGGATAAAACAAAATAATGTACCGAACTTTTTTCATAGAATATTTCATAAGGACCATTTTTATTTAAAATAGAATTTTCTGTACGACCAATAATTTCCGAGAAAATCGAAAGAAAAAAAAACACCGCAACGCCTGTCAAGAGGTGGTTTTTGGAATTGAACCCCGCACTTCTAACTATCAACTACCATGAAAACTTCATCTATATTTTTTTTTCCACGTACTAATGTCAAAGTGCTATTATCAAAATGTGGCAACGTTGCCACGACACTAATGCACGGCCACGGAAAATGTCGTCGTCACCGAAATTGGCGTTCATCCAGCCCAATTGCATAGCACTCTCTCTGGCTGGTCTAGCTTGAAGTGTCTAGAAATATCTCTAGGGTAAATGCCACTCGACAATAATAGATATACTAGTTATAGATGATCGTCGAATGGTTTCGGGTATGATACAGAGGCGCAGCGGCGTAACTCGCAGGGGGGGGGGGCAAGTATGGTACCAGGTGCCATGGAAATTGCCATCAGCTTCCTCGGAATCCTAGAGATATCGAAGATTTATTCCTTGTATGACCCCGCGTGAATTATTCTTCAAATATAAATGCAATTTCGCGGACGAAAATTTCATCATAGTAGACTGCTGTTAGTTCGTTAATCAAACTAAGATCGCCAGGATGACTATTTTGTCTGAAAATGTCACATTATACAGAGTGGCCCAATGAAAACGGAACAAGGTATGCATTTTACTGAGAGATCAAGGAACTGACATTGAAATATATGATTATTTATGTAATGCTGGCTAGGACAGGATTTGAAAAAAAAAACACAGAAGGCACTTCTTACATGAACATCGTTCTAGCTGAAAAATGAGAAATAGTGATAAAATAAGGAAAAAAAGCGTTACTCACTAGCCGATTATCATCATGAACGTGTTTTCTTGAGAACTACTGCATTGAACTCCAAAAACTAGGAAGCGTTGGTGAGAGATTTCCATTACTTTCAAAATGATGTATCACTTGACCGACCCATTATCCCATTCGATATTCAAGGGTTGGAGCTCACCCCTTTGAAGGGTTTGAAGTGAAAAAGTTGAAAACATGCGCAAAATATTCCCCCCTCGAAATGAAAATCGACCGGTTCGAGCATTTTTATTTCTGAGAACGATAACTATGTCAAATCGACCTTGTTTCGTTTTCTTTGGGCCACCCAGTATAAAGCAATAGAATTAGTTGCATCGACAATTTTCTTAATTTCCCTATGGTCCAATGAAATGTGGTTCGAATAATCGAATGAAGTAGATGCTTTTCTACTCATATCACACAATTTTATAGAACTAGAAGAAATAGACGAAATTTAGACCTACATTTATCAGATCGGCTACAATTTTTCCTCATGTTATCATTTGAGCAGGATATCATCCACTGAGCAAACTAACTTCTTGGGAAGCATTAAATCTGACAATAAATGAAAATATTCGTGCGTAATTTTTCCTGAATACGACCCTGTGGATTCACAACTACCATTAATCATCATGAGATACAAAACGATGGTCATTTCATGATCCACCTAAAATGATATTGTAGTGTCTATTATAGAGATGTATATCTAAAGAGGATTCCAAACCTACCAGTGCCGTAGGTGAATGAGACGGAAATAAATAATCTGAAACTGATGGTGCAATCCGAAAGACAGAAACGTTCTATGACTCGGTTAGGTTAGGTTCAACTATGATTGAATCGAAACTTGAGGAATATTCGTAAGTTGTCGGCATAGAATCACAATTCTGTGCCATATTTCAAAATTCGTGGAATATCGTAACGCGATGTTTGTTCTGTCTGATATTCTTTTTTCGTTCGTTAATAGCCTTCAAAACTTATTGTGTGCTTGAATTTATATCATCATTATTCATCTTCACAGACAATATTTGTCTACCTTGGAAAAATATGCGATGAGAATATTTATTGATAATGTTTCGGAACCGTCACTGCAACTATTAGGAAATTACGAATTCATGTCGACAGCTTCGAAATAATATTACATCAGTAAAATTCTTTGCTATTTCGACTTTGATTTCTTTATACAAATAAGCACTTTCATTCGAGCTTCTATTTAGAAAATTGTTTTGTTGGAAAAAATGAAAAGATCTCAGTTATTCCAAAACGCGGGTCTAGTCTTCGGGACTTTGGGCTTCTACACTAAGACAGATTCATTTGGTGTTCAAACAACTATTCTCGATCAGTTCGATCAATTAACCACGCCTCTGGAGGTTTTCCAAAAGTCCGAAATTTCCTCGTCAATCATTTCCGGGGAAAGTGAACGGCATTCCCGAATCAATCACAAAGTCGTTCGCATTTATCAATTCGCAAACGAATTATCGACGCCCACCTAAAGAAAACAACAGATCCCTGCAACAATGACCTCTGATGAATTGGAATTGTGCAGAATTCATATCTGTAGAGTGCTCAGATGTATATGGAAAACAAACACAACAGACGTGCTCGCCATGCACGCAGGGTTATACGATGATCAACTTCTTTTGTTTGTTCAACGTTCTCCCCTTTTTCCCAATTCCACGCAGACGAGATGTTTTTTGCTCATCGTTTCGTTCCTATTGAAAAAGGATAATTTCTTATAGCAGCTTCATCATAAGTAACAATAATGCGCAACTTTTTCCCCCCATTTCATCGAATTTGTATGGTTCTAAGATCTCCACGCTGTGCATCCCTATCTTGGACACAAAAATTGAAAAAAAAATGCATGATTCGTACTTGTCACTGGTTCCTCTGAGGATGCCATTGATTCAATGAGCAATTATCTCGACCACAGGTTTCAATTTGTAGAAATCATGAATGGTGTCACATCGAAGGAACTTTCAATCTGTGGAGTTCCCCAAGAATCGATTCTTGGGCCTCTTTCATCCAGCATATACGCTTGTAAATCAACATTTTGTCTAAAGCATTGTCCTGTACATTCATATACATTGCACCTAATTGAATCTTTCTTTCTTGCCAACTGCTGATCTGATTTGATAAATTATTGAAACGGTAATTGATATTGAATTACAAGCTAATGTTCAGCAATGTCATATAAACCCAAGAAATATTGGTCTAGAATTTGACGAATGTTTGCGAGCAATAAATAATATAAATGCATATAAAGAACTTAAAAACACAGTACCCTAATCGCCATTTGTTATCAAAGTCATTGAGAAAATAATAAAGTATGGAACTGTCGTACATACTTTGAATTTGAAAAAAAAATGTAATATCGAAAGTCATAGTTGAAAATGAATTATTATTATTTGTATTATTATCCTTTTTCATCATGAGAACGCCAAGATTCCCAAGAAATGTAATATCGAAAGTCATAGTTGAAAATGAATTATTATTATTTGTATTATTATCCTTTTTCATCATGAGAACGCCAAGATTCCCAAGACCTCGCCGTCCTAGAGACGACGCAAATTTGAAAAACACCTCCGTATACAGGGTGAACACTTCAACCGTGGAAATTCTAAAAACTGATATTCGTTAAAATTCCGGTAACTGAAAGGGCAAGTGAGAATTTGAATTTTTCTCACATAATAATGAACGCCATTTACATTTGGCACCGTACTTACAATTTATTCTCACGGTCTATGTCATAGAGAGGTATTTGTTTTCTAATTTTTACGATATATCACGAACACAATCGCCCGAAGTATATTTTCATGTTAAATTGTGGATAGATAACAATAATTAATTGCCAAAATCTACCTTGAATAAATTATGTGTTCCACAAGACATCTTCATTCGTTTAATCTTGGAATATTTAATGTTTCATCAAATAAATGTATCGGAAGTTTGATGAGCTAGTAATTGTTTTGGAACTTACTATGCACATATTTCCCGTTTATCATTCATTTTCAAGCGGAACTCGACAAGGTGACGGGTGTTTATGAAGACAGTGGTCTGATACATACCTAATAATATTCAAAATAGGCACTTTAATGGGAACAATTTTAAAATAGATTGCGGAAGAACTAAGCACCGATCCAGGGACTAGAAAGAGAGGTGGACAACCTTTTCAAATGAGTATTTATACAGTAGCGTACGATAGTGTCAACACGAATAATATACAAAGCATTCAATTCGGAAGGAAATTATGAGCCATACTAACGTGAGATAGGCCATCATCTTTGTTGATTTATAGAAAACATTTTGGCCTTGTCTAGACTTATTGAAGTCTTATCGTATTTACCATTCGAAAAAGCCTACGTAAAACTGATTTTTATCAATCAATCGAGTAGGAAAATTAACAAATATCCTAATGAATTCTACAATTCATTAAATGATCGATGCACTCGACGTGTTTAATTATCAAACTTGTCTTATCTGTTGACATGACATTTTCCAACACCAGTTTCTGTGTGTTTATTAAATGCTTATCGCTCTGTTTATGTTACATCACTGTAGGTATCCAATGTTTATGCACCCATTATGTTGAAAAAAAAAAACGATTATTGAGACAATATTCACTCTGTTATTGTTATTTTGATCCCGTTTTAAAATGGCTCTAACACTACCGTTACATTTCTATTCCAGACGACAGATTCTTCGGGTAATATCAACGACCACCCTGTATCGCCCACATTGATGATGATTATGTTGTATACAAAGAGAAACGCCGTCGTGAATAGAAAAAAAAAACAACAGCGGTTTGTTTCGGTGACGTAACCCGAATTTTCAATATCGTATCGATATAATCGATGTCAAGACTAATCTCATTACAACATCTCGACGAAGTTCTGAAATGAAACCTAACCTGTACGCTCGACGCTCCTGATAGTCCGGGAAGAGAAATGTCTCGACTTGCAACCAAAAGGTTTTTATTTATCCATTTCAGAACCTTCGTATTCAATTCTCATTTATTTTTATTCTTATATTATCCTTTAAAAAAAAATGATTATTAATGATGATGAATGATAATGAAAAAAAGACGATTATTAATATTATTTATTTTGTGTATTGCCATGATACTACCAATTACAAGGTGTTTATTCTGCACGACTGAAGTTCCTGAACTATGGAATATGTTAAAACTTGGAAAATAGGGTCATTGGGTCTTTTTATGAATGCGGCTATCGATTATCATCTCATTGATTATTTCATTATTTTTTCCTCGGTTGACACATTATGCAGATGGTCCCCATCAGTTTATCACTTGTTGATGTTGCTGATATTCCACAATGATATGTCAATACGAGATTCCACATCATTGATTATGATGGACATTAACGAAAGGTTAAATTGTAGAAACATTCACAACCGTCTTTTGTCACATTCGAGGTGATCTATAATCGCACGTACGGCTGCCTCTAACAAAAAAAGGTGCCAAGAAACGTATTATTGGTTTTTACATCATCCTGAGCATTATAATAAGTTGATAATAATGATGGAGCTGAAGTGTTGGCTTTCTTTATTTTCATACTCTTATTATCATTTTAAATATCAGATACCTTCATTATTCATTATAATATACTGAATATACAGTGTGAACTATTTTTTATTTATTGTTATACACATTGCGAAAAAATCAAACTCGACCGGATTTTTTTATAAATTGTAGTGCTTGATGATCTTGATTATATGACCAAAAATCACCACATTCCAACGAAATCCAAAGCTAACTTCTTCTACGTCCAATAGCGTGCATGATTTGAAAAAAATTGCTAATATGAAATCTGGAAAAAAAAATGATAGGACTACTAGTAGTAGTAGAATCAAGTTCATCTAGCTCCACAATTTGAAAAATTATTATCGATCTGCAACGCTCTCAAATGAATTGGTAAGATAGTAAGAAAAAAAAACTACTACCCCAAGTACATATCGAGAATCACCCTGTGTAGGTCGAGGGCCTAGCCGTATTTCTTTTGTTTCATACGACGATATCGAGACTAAGTTAAACAAATCGTATAAGGGCCTTAATTCGAACACATGTTTCGAAACATCCTGTGTGGTGTATACAAATACAACGCACAAGTCCCGTCACACGTGTTTCTATTCCGAGATTATGTTTTCATATTTTTTTTTGTCGAGATATTCAGCTGACGTTCTGCGCTGCAAGTGGTATGTATTTGTCAACTATACGAGGTGTTTCAGAAATATAGCGAATTCATCTTCGGGAAAAGCACATCGTTAGTTTTTTTTTTCATGCCAAATGATAATAGCGAGGATAATAGGATGTTGTGCAGTAACCTGTTATACAGGGTGACACTCAGAGGTATATACTAGATGTGAATTCGAATAACTCAAATTCAGTACATTCCTTTGAGTAACACCCTGTATATCACTACTAGTTGAAATTCTCATCTGGCGACTTATACTACGTCTGTCTCAATCCTTACCAGATATAGACAAAAACTATTTATATAAATGTCCCCGAAACTGTTTTTGACCTATATGGTATAGAAGTTTTGAAAATAATATTTCGATATGCCGAAAACAAAATCGCCTTTGCCAGATTGATATTTTTTTTTTATTTGTTTCAAGTCTTGGTCATCTGAATCACGGTTGGGACAATTTGAATCAAATGATTTTTTCGATTTTGGTCGTGATTTGAATCAAATTATGAATTGCTGTGAAACTCATTAGGAAATTCAATAAAGAAAGATATTTCATTTGGAACTAAGTGTTTACATACATTATGTAAGTGTAAAAATATAACTTATCGTTATCAGTCTAACGTAAATATTCATAAATTGAACTTGTGGAAACACAAACAGTTTACACCAACAAATACAGTTCATAGTTGATAATGAATAATATATTAGAAGAAAAAAATCAGTGCCAATCAAAAAAATATGATTCTTGGAAAAACTGAATCAAACTAGCGTTTAGCAAAAAATATCATCAACGGTATAGCAAGAATGCAGCAAAAACAAAATATTTCATTGAGAAACTTCAACACCTCGTAGCTCAAACTCAGTCCTTTTCAAGACACACGTCCATAACGAGTTGTTGTTGTCTTATTCACATCGAGCGATGATACTTTATGGAAATCAATTCTGCGACAACCTGTATAATCTCATTTAGCTACACACCACATGTCATCCAGACGAAGTCGCCTGCAATCGAAACTTTTCTCGAACTCGATCCGATGTCAATTTAATTGACCGCCTCGATCCCCCCTATAATACGAAGAAATTCCGCAACCGTATTCGTAACAAATCGGGTTTTTGTCACAAACCCATCGCTAATTGGTCACCAGATATCATTAACACTATTTTTTTCCGCGTACTGCAAAGGATAACGATGATCTTCGGATCGTTTTTCGTCGACTTGCATTTTTTCTGCTTCCACGGTGAAAAGCGAATATGGCTTGTGTGTCTGTCACACGGCATTCGTAACGAGGCTTCCTGCATCGCTAGGACTTTCTGGAGGTCACCAGACTATATTAAGACCAGATTCGTGTGTGCGTGGTGTTTTTGTTTGCTCACAGATTCGATTCGGACTCGTTTTCACCCAGATACTAATGATATCACACGAAAACGAAAAAAATAACATTGTGTGGTTTTATGAAACAGCTCTCTCACAGTGATCACTGTGATCGAAACACACAAATACCGAGGAGCACTTGCACGATTAAGTGAGAATATAAAGTATATGCCTGAAAAGGAGTTACTATGGTGTTCCTGAAAGGTCTCTTCCACATCCCACAATTATTGGATGTGGTCGATTTTTGTGAACACCCATTAGAAACACCATTTATATCGAAGACGGATGTTGAGAATGGGTAATAGAGTAGAGAAATTGGGTCTGTGCGAACGATATTCAAAAAACGTACTTGTCAGGAAAATCTTTAGAATATAACTTCAATTCGATGTATTGTGATTTTCTAACTGGACAATTCAAAAACACCGCTTTCGTTATGTCTCGTGTATATCTCTCGTATTGTTTCTTACTGAAGATTTTCGATATCCAGAGCCATCGAATTTCCTCAAATTTTCCGATATCTATAGCGGAATTGCCACGAGTTTTTCTGCATTGCCGTTTTGGACAAGCAATTTCCAGACATTGCTTCGCATTTTCCCATATCGTGTCCCATTAATTTTCTTCTAAATTGAATCCTTTAATAATGCCGTAATCCAATTGACGGAGAGAATCCATTAACTTTATAAATATACACATCGGAATAATTAATAAGAAACCAGCTCGAAAAAAAAAAAAAACAAAAACGATCGTTGTTGCTTTATTTTTGTACGAGTTGCAGAAAGTCTTGCTGAAGGAACGTGCGAACTCGGCGTATGACATTACTAAATTTATTTCGCCCCTGTAACATGACGTCACTCTGAAATATTTGTATCAGTGCATTCGTATAGTGTCAGTCAACAAAACGTAGTATTCGTATTACTCAGCATTATGTGCATGGTATTTTCATTCATCAGCGTTACGTTATATTTCTCTATATTCGAATTACTTGACATCATGTTGAAAATCTATCATTATTATCACACACTTAAACCAATGATACCAAGAATCATCATCATTTCGATACACATTATTTACTTGGTAATCCTGTGAAATATCACAACCGGCAACGCTGAAATAGGCACATGCAACGTCATCACTTACTGTGAAAGGAGCCGCCAAGTCTGCACATTTGAATGTCCCATGAAATTTAATGGTTTTCGAATGGCGTTTCGATAACTTTCATGAAATTTGTGCACACATGGTATCCAAAAGTTGTATTTCAAAATTATCTCGCCTCTTTTATAACACGTAGTTTTAATATTACTGAGCAATCATCAAAATCTTTACGTTTCGTTACGTCACTGATTCGCAAGAAGCAAGACGTATTCAACTGTGCTGCGCTAGATGTCAATTGAAAGATGCTAGGAGGCCGAGTTCACTTTCGCCGGAATAAGAAAAGTCTTCGGATGTATTTCGATACGTTCGTTAGCCAGGTATACACAAAGATAACCTTGGCTCACAAGAAGAATGGAACACGGCGGTCCTGGTAAGGCCGCCGATTTATTATCGACCGATGTTCGTTCTTTTGGACTGGTTTCGATTTGAAAAATTCTCACCGATCTAAGGCCGACCGCAGCCTCTCATATAGGGTGTTCGAACGCATCCTGCGATTAGGATCCCTCCAAGAAAATTGGTAACGACTACAGAGCGTTTTGAACAGTCACGATTATGATATCGGAAGAAATTTGTCTTGCACCTTACATTCACATCACATGGCTGTAGCAAATTCCACTGTCTGTGGTCTGCGAAATAATGTAGAGAACCATCAACATCGAGCTAATTTGATATCTAGAGAGTTCGAATATCATCACCAAAGATAACGGATCTGTTCGCCTGCGCGAAAACATGATCTACATCAGCGATCTGTTAGATGTAACCACCTGCCCAATATGAATACTCATAAAACTGATATTACAACAAAATTATGAAGAGCTAGTGTCTCACTATAACTTAAAGAATTTAATGGTGTAGGTATTCATATCGAAATTGGTACAGAAAAATATGCATGGAAACCCCAAAAGAAGTATCGATTTGCTATTTCATACAGTACGTGTGAGATTTGAATGATATTGAGTGAGATCGAAATTTACAACGAGAATAATTCTACATGGAATCGAAATGAGAAAGACGAAGATGAAATTCGAAATAAGGACATCAGCGAAGTTTTCAAGTATGAAACATACAAGGTGTCTTCGTTCTGCGAAAATTCAAGTTCGAAAAATGCATTTAGCAGTCCTATAAGGCGAAAATAACCCGTCCTCACAACCAATATTCATAAATCAATCAATTATCGGTCTCTTTAATTACGACCACTGACCAGTCACCTTTTTTATACCTCTCCGAGAACCTTCTCGACTGTCGGGTACCCGTAGATATCTCAACCTCAATCATTATAATTTCTTTCGAAACCGACCGCAGACGATTTCCCCGCGACACCCCCCGCTTCCCCCTGTCAATGACCCGAAAAAATCGACGACCCTGCGCTTCGCGAACCGCGAACCGCGTATCACCCTGTAGCATTTCTCCAAGGCAAGGCCTCGGAGAACAAAGGAGAACAATGTCCCAAAATTCACGGATGGGAAATTGATTTTTTTCGTTGTCAGAAGACCAGTGGTGTGTACGGTGGGGGTTCTGAGAAGGGTTCGACCCCAAAATTCGAAATTTTTCTTGGTTTTTGGATTGACTCACTAATTAATCCAAATTCATGCAACAGCCGAGTGACGAACGATATTGATCATGTTTTGTTTTAGAATTATTAAATATGACGACAATCTAGTATCAGTAATTTGTCAATGAATAAATTGAAAAAAAAAATATAAAACTATTTTGCTATTGAATTTTGCTAATTTTTCAGTTGGTCACTAAATTGAAAAAAGTGGGAGAATGTTTGTGTGTGTGAGAAGTGTTTTACTTACAAATTGAATTTATTTTTCAATGTTTCCTTACAAGTTTGTATCAGGAAATGGTCTTACTTGTGTGACTTGAATTTTGCTTATGCGTCTCACCGGACTTTTCACCCACTTTTTAAATCCATTTTTCAGATTCGAATAAAAAGATCACATGGACTGCCAACTACAGAACAAGTGTTCTTGTCAATAAACAGGGTAATTAGTTCCAAATGGCCACAACAAATTGATGTGTTTCAACTATCAACACCCTGTATTCTTCACGTCACAATTTTCGTAGTTTTTCGTAAATATTACGGCAATTTGATGCTAATCACCCTGTATATTGACAGGTATGCTTGTATTTTTCATTTTTTTTCCAAAAGTGATTACATAAAAAAAACACTAGAATAACACGAAATCTATATGATAATTCAATTTTCTGAAATTTCCATATAATTTGCTAAAAGTTTGAAAATTTTCAAAAAATTTGCTGGGATTTGAAACAGTTTGCTAAATTTTAAAACAGTTTGCTAAATTTTGGAAAAGTTGCTAAAATTCACCAAGATCGTCTGATCCACATGTCTGACCTTCTATTTTTCGCTTCCAGGTTGCAAGATCAAAGCCCTCCGAGCCAAAACCAACACCTACATCAAGACGCCGGTGCGCGGCGAGGAGCCCGTCTTCGTCGTCACCGGCCGCAAGGAGGACGTCGCCAAGGCGAAGCGCGAGATCCTCTCCGCCGCCGAGCACTTTTCGCAGATCCGCGCGTCGCGCAAGAACAACCTCGCCGGCCTGGCCGGCGGCTGCCCCGCCTCCGCGTCCTCGGCGGCCGGCGCCGGCGCGCCGCCCGGCCCGCCGGCCAACGTGCCCGGCCACGTGACCATCCAGGTGCGCGTGCCCTATCGCGTCGTGGGGTTGGTCGTCGGACCCAAGGGGGCGACCATCAAGCGGATCCAACATCAGACGCACACCTACATCGTCACGCCCAGCAGGGACAAGGAGCCCGTTTTCGAGGTGAGTCGCGACCATTTTTCGCATTCGGAGACTATAAGTCACGGCCTTCTTCATCACACAAGCCACGGTGACAGAGAATTGGCAACAATGTGAAAACCACAGCCACATGTCCCAGATAATTTGAAGCGTTTGCAGCAAAAGTGTCCCGAGATCGAAATAATCATGGGGAAAGAAGCAATGAAGATTACAGGCGGTTTTGAGAGTTCTTTAATTCATTTGAAATCAGACAATTGTTAGTATATTAGTTAGTATATGTGGCTTTGGCCACTTTTGTTTAGCCTCTTTCATTATTGACGTTGAAATACAAAAGATCTAAATAAATTTCGAAAGGATTGTGGCTTCCTCGCCAGCAAGCGACCGCCTTCACAACCTTCCGCTCTTCCTTCCAGGTGACCGGCCTGCCGGAAAGCGTCGAATCCGCCCGAAGAGAAATCGAGGCCCACATTGCCATGCGCACCGGCAACGGCACCTCCATCAACGGCCTGCTGCCCAACCTCGACGACAACACCACCACCGACCTCATGGCCTCCCTCTACAAATCCGGCCTCAGCTCGCTGCTCAACCTCAACTACCTGTCAGCCGACACCCCCGCCGTCAGCGACCCCTTCCCCTCGGCCAGCAGCAGCGGCGCCTTCTCCAGCTCGGGCTCGTGCAGCTCGAGCTCCTCCAGCAAGGACCTGGGCGCCATCTGGAGCGACGAGGGCTTGGGCGACTCGCCCGGCTTCGACTCGGCCATCTCGAGCATCTGGTCGTACCCGACGGCCGACAGCACCAGCCCGGTGGATCCGCCCAAGTGTCTGGTGTGCGCAGACGCCAAAGTGACGCACGCGCTGGTGCCCTGCGGCCACAATTTCTTCTGCGTCGATTGCGCGACGCGGGTGTGCGACGCGCTCGAGTCGCAGTGCCCGGTGTGCGCGATGCCCGCCATACAGGCCATCCGCATCTACTCGCCCAATCCCTAAGTTCACGTACGTTAAACCTGCCGCCGAACCCGCCTGCTAGCCCTTTTTTGAGGTCGATTTCCCCCATCTGAGCGACATTTTTTTTGTTTGGCGGTCGCAGCGCCTTCAATGTCACTTCTAGAATAGCCGAATAGAAGTTTTGCCATTTAGATATTATACACAACAATGAGATTTCCAAATCGAAAGAGTTCTTGGGTGGGTAGGGTGAGCTACCGACCACTAAGTTGGTTTTTCTCAGAAACCGTTGGTCGCACAGAAAATTTTGTACGTACTAAAAATGTTCCTCATGAAATTGTCTCCAAAAAAGGTTCTCTCGATTATTTCATTTCATCCATGGCATCTCGAGCAATAACCCAGTGAAGAGAGAGGTAGAAACGAACACAGGCTCATCGCTTAGTATAGTCTACCAAAGTGATTGAACGTTCTAAATATACAGGCGACAGACATGATACTGCAAAATATAGGCAAAAACATGCATTTTGTGTTATATTTTGTTTCTGTTTTTATAATACTTCCACTTATTTTGATTTTGCTGCTCCTTTCCACACCCCTCATGTTGAAATCAAACGTTGGAGAAAATTCACAACGAAATATCTCTCATATTACTACAAAAATAAACAACATTCATCACCCTTGCAACAATCAAACACTCTTTCAACATCTAAGAGTATTGACGAAATTTACATATAACTAATCTACGCTGAAAGCAACCTTTAACTTCGATCACGGCTTGCTTAAAATTCATTGGACAAATTCATTGGACAAAACAAAATAATCAATAGAACCATTTTCGTGAAAAAATTCATTAGGAACATGTTCAGTGGGATTAAAATTTTCTATGCAGGGTTTGTGAGAAAAACGGAAAAAAACAGCGCAGTGCTTGTTAGGCGTGGTTTTTGGGGGTGACGCTCACACTTCTGACTCGAGAATTGTTTTGACAAGAAGAAGAATTGTCAATTTAGTATCGACACACTGTGCTGCGCTGCGCTGATTGATGCTGCTCAGGTAGGAATCGGTCTTTACAACAACTCGAACAACGAATACTAAATTTTCATCTCTCTTTTATCCTATAGGTTCCTTTTGTTGGATGAGTACGGTTTTGATTTTTCTTTAGTTTCCTATGCTTACTGAAGGTGGGCGGAGGAAGGATGTGATTGGTAGGAGCGTAGTCATTTTTATGCCAGTTAAACAATTTCCTTATATCGGGTGTCGAACAAGGAAACACAGTACCGTTTCCGTTTCCCATTATTTCGATGTTCGTTCGAATGGTACCACTTCAGGATCGGATATTCACTGAGTGGCATAACGTGGTTGGTCGTAGACTAATCCTTCAATATTTCGCCACTGAATGGTCGCGATTTGAATAGCATGACTACACAAAGTGAAGTCACTTTATACACGCTAGCTCTATGAGATATTCGCCATCTAGTGGCGAATTATTGAAGCAGTGGCCCAGAAGGAACTTCGTTATACTACTTCAGTATTCCAGAATGCATGTCATAGCTAATTCAATATCGCTTTCGCAGGCATCAATGTCTCTTAGTTCAATTTATACAGTGTCTCACTCTGAAAAAAATAACTTGACAATATTCATCTCTACTTCTGTCATGCCTTTTTCGGATTTCTGATCGATCTGATCTGGCATATCTCCATAGTGAAACTAAACTTTTTTTTTATATAACGGGCTTCACCTACCACAGACCTGAATCTTCAGAAAAATGAATTATGTTTCGTTAAAAAAAAAGTGACTCAAACAAAGACATATATACTATTTTTTGCCACACATTCCAAATGCCTTGATAATATTTCCAAGACTGATGACAAAATTGAAAGCGGTAGCCAATTTTCTGAAGAAATATTCCAGATATCGTTGTCTATTCCCACCACTATATGAAATGATAATAATCATATTGAGGTTCCTAATACCAGGCCAATTAGATGAGCTTTTTCGAATGAAACACGCTGTATGAAAATGAAGTAAGAGCCGATGAAAATGGCAGCTTATATATTTTAGTGACAGTGACATGCTGGCTTAGATATTCCGATCGCGAAACACCTTCTATGAATCTCCTACCGACTGCGCCATATGTTATAATATGACGATTGGGTGTTTGGCGTGAACAGAATCTTCGAAAATATCGAAACTTGGGAAATGAAAATGCTTTGTATCCTGCATACCCGTATATATTATCTCGGTTTAATAGTATTAGAATGATATATTGGTTTATTTTATATTTTTTTTCTCAAAGTGTATTAACCCCTCATTGTGTGGTAACCCAATAAAAGACATGAAACGCGACACTACGACGTAATAATGTAATTTTTGATACTATCGATAAGTGTTTCGTTATTTTTTGAAATATATTTTTTTAAGTTTCGCCATGTGAAGTGTCACATTATTGAAGTCTGAAAACAGCAATTCTCAAAATATTATTTAAGTAATATAACGATGGAAAAAATATTAAAAATAATACTTATATGAAACAAAAAAGGTTGCAAAAACACTAAAAAATAACGAGTAAAGTGAGAATTAGATTGATAGTTGAGAGAGATAGAGAGAGAAGAGAGGGTTGGTCGTGCGCTAGCATTTCGAGAGTATAGATAGTCCATTTATATTATTCCTGGAATGGCCGAATAGAAAAAAAAATGAAATTTTGCAATCCGGAGATTATACACAACAAAGGGAGAGGTTTCAGAATCGAAAGAGTGAGATAGTGGTGAGCTCCACCCCCGAAAACCACCGTTAATACGCGCTGTGATGGTATTTATCATTTTTCTCAGGAACCATTGGTCGCACAGAAAATTTTAAAGTTACTAAAAATGTTTCTCTCAAAATTTACTACAGAAAAGGTTCTTACGAACTTATTTATCTTATTTATTGGTTCTATTTTCATAAAACAGCAAAGGCAATTGACGGCAAAAATTCACGACGAAATATCTGTTGAATGACTTTGTTTAATTCGTAAAGTCAGATGAACAGAACCTTTTGATAGAAAATGTTATCAGGACCATTTTGAGTAGGAATAAAATTTTTTGTGCGACCGTTGGCTCCCGAGAAAAACAAGAAAAAACACCGCAACACTTGTTAGGGGTGGTTTTTGGCGGCGAAGCTCACACTCCCAACTCGAGAACTGTTCTGATTTTGAGAACTGTCTCCGTCAAAACTTCATACTGTTCGATTATATGCTAATATAAATGGACTAGGAGCAAAGGGGGCCCGTCGGCTGTGATCCACGAAATGTTGCCAGGTCGTTCGGCTCGGATTCACCTCCCCAATAACTAAATACATATCCCTTATTGTTAGTTGATCACTCATTGTTGCTATTGTTCTGTTATGTCATGTGATGTGATACATATATTTCTATATTTCTTATAGCGTAATAAGTTATGAGAGATGATTTTATGATATAATAAATATAAATTATTTATAGTGTAATCCGTGCCGGCCGTGAAAATGAAATTGTGGTGTTCACCTCGAGTGTTCGAATCTCCTCAAGAACGGCACTGTCATACGCCCATTAAAATGCAGTTTGATCACCCCGAAAACCCTCATTTCGTCTTTCTCCCCCGGAAAAATATCTGAACATTTAAAAAGTAAAGTAATAACAGGTCATTCAACAGGTTATTAAACAGGTTAATCTTGATACTTGGAAGTAGTGGGTTCGATCAAACTGTTTTTATAGAGCATACGAGTGAAAAATTGAAATTTCAGATGAGAGAAAAAAAGAAAATGATGAAAAATAATCGTGCGGCCCCCTTTAGCCCCGCGTGCTTCGAACCTTCAGTATTCACACGTCATCCTCCCAGTGCTCCTGGTGGTATTTTTATGCATTTCTCCCATGCCTGCACTTTAAGTAGATAATCGGTAGCTTAAAGGCTGGCGCAGATTGGCAATTATGCGCTTATATATTACTTATTAATATATGTATTATTATATATTAAATATTAAGAAGCTATATTTTGTTTTTATTTATTTTTTTATTGTAGTATTTTGAAATTATCGTTATTAGATAAATTTATATATTTTATTATCATTATTATTATTGCTTGCCCAGTCTGTGTCAGCCAACACGAGCCCGGAGACTTAGTTTGTTTATACGTACACTGTAAATAAGTTGTTGTTTTATAGCTATTACTACCATATTATTATTACAATTATTATTTTATTTTTTTACATATTTTCGTGAAGATATTTAAATATGAATGTTAGTACAAGTACATGTCCACATTTGGTGTGCAGCGTGACTGGTTGAAATAGTTTAATTAAGAATTTTAATTAGTTATATTTATATTGATGATATTTTAATTATTCTATAAAAAAACAATCCCTGAAGTGATTTCATTTTTGTAATTTTTTATTGATTTTTGAATATTAAATGTATAAGTGTGTTTTCTATTTAGAAATTTATAAATTAGTACGAATTTTTTTACACAGCGACTGACCTTACGCTTAAGAAGATTTTGCTTAGTTGGTCGTCTTCTCAAGGACAGCCAAACCGATGAAATGGTATTTCTATAATTTTTTTTTAATATTACTGGCAAGACAAGACTAAGCCGTTCATTATTTTGGCTGGTCCTCGGAAAACCTAGCAAATAATATTTAAGGTTTTGACTTTTTATAAATTTAATTACCAAATACTTATTGTAATAAATTTCGTGATTTATATATATATTTTTTTTTTTTTTTCATTTTCGAGACTACCGCTTCGTTGTGTTCCCCGCATGCTATATATCCGTGTTCAGTTACGTCGTTTGGTGTTTGAAACATTCCCTGCATGTTAGGTTAGTGAGTACTGTAGCGTCTAGAAATAGCTCACGAGGCACAATTTATAAAAACATTTCTAGGTGAAAAAAAAAATTGTGACAGAAAATCGCATTTTATATTTTAATAATACCATATGAAAATATTTTAGTATGCGTATAAACTAGATGTAGCGACATTCTCATTATATACACGGCTTTTTACGATGAGAATTAGTCAGACGTTGATGACAAAATAACCGATAGTTCCTTCTGAATTTTGGACTTTATGGCGTTGCCGATTCTTCTCAACATTTATGGCAACTTTCGAAATTTTCGAAATGGAACAACCTGTATATTAGATAATTCTTGATATCCTTCATCACTTCTCCATTAACTTCCAACTGATGTCCCTATATCTATGTGTGACCGTTTTTGAGCATAAAAATAGGTACTTTTTTTGTTCTGAAACCATGACCAAAAAATTTACTGATATTTTCAGTAAATTCAGTATTTTCAGTATTCTCAGACACGAACAAAATTAAATTCGGTATGAAGCTAGGTAGTACTTCGAGGCTTTCTAACCCAGAGCCAAATTTGAGTTGTCTACACAGGGTGGTCAAAAAATACATACATTTGCGAGGATATTTGATACATCTATGCAATTTTTCATAAGCAACTTTGTTGAATACCTCTGTATATTTTCTCAAACAGAAATTGCTCTCATTTTTGAACTTCAGATACTAACAGAATAACTCACTCCTGAGGTCAAATTCTAGTTACCCTCACAGGTTGACGAATATTCATGAATATTATGTTTATTTGAAAAAAATACTGAAATTCGATTTCCTCTCTTTATTTTTTGTCATTTTTGAATTCTACTCATCTCGAAAACAGTCAGAGATATGTGGAGTCGTTGGAGATGTGACAGAGATGACAAAATGATAAAACAAATACCTAGTGTGTTCAGTTTGAAATATCGAAGTTGCAACTACTTTCTAGAAGAAGCGGCAACGACGCAATGTCCAAAATATTCTATAATATGCGTACTGAAGAATTTTCGAAACGTTCTGTCTGCTAGTTCTCCAGATACGTCTGATTAACGCTCATCGTAAAAAGCCCTATATTATGTCGTATTTAATAAAATATGCTCAATAAGATTGTTTGTGAGAGAAAGAGGAATTTTTCCGGAACGAACGTTAGTTAGGCAATTTTCGGAGATAGGAAAAAGTTTGGGCACGACTTTTGAGAGGTGCTGCAGCTACCGAGGGTTTTAATAAAAGTCTTCCCGCCCTGAATCATCGTATCACGTTAATATAATATGAAGATCATCATATTCATTTTCATCCGATCGAGAAAAGTTTTTATAGCCGTGGCGCGGAATGGTGCGCGAATTTCATGGAAATCGCTCGAGAAAATTTTTGCATACAGGATGTCCAGGTCACACGTGCCATGCTGGTTCGAGAAACCGAGCACTGGCAATGGACGATAACTATTTTTGTATCAAAACTAATGAAGAATCGGCTACAAGCGATTGATCCTCTGTTTTTTTTATCATTGTAAAAATGAAGATGATAATTGGACATTTTTCTTCTCATCAGGACACCCTGTATGTATTTTCCATGGAAGAATATCCTCCTAGTGGAAAATCGCATTCATGAATATGCAACGAGACCTTATAATTTACAAAATTTTTGAGAGTGTTCCGTGAAAATCTCTGTAATTACACAGCACTCCTGACTAGGCTGGAGTATATAAGTGCTTGGGAACCGACGTTTCGGATTCGAGTAAAGGATCATCATTAAAAAATGTAGGATTATTCCGTAGACACTACCACCTACGCGGTATCTTCGATACAGTTTTTTACTTGACGTTTCTTTCGCATTTTTGGCGTATGCATGCCAGTTTCTACGCTTTTTTACGTTCGTCACGCAGCGTTCTTGAAAAACGTGAAAAAATGTTGAAAACGTCATGCTTTCTTCGAAACGTGAAAAAAGCGACGCGCGTTCGCTGAAAACGTCAGGCGTGCGCAAAAACGTTTTTGACGGATGCCTGAGGCTTTTCAAACGTTGTTGACGATGTCACGCATTCGGCAAAAACGTCAAGGAGCTATAAAAACGTGCGATAAAAGCATCGCGCATCTGCTCAAAACGTTACAAAAACGTCACGCGTTCGCTCAAAATCGTAATCGTTGAAAATCCGTCAAAAATTAATGTAGTAATGTGACGTGTAACAGCACCATCTGGTGGCCTGCATATTACAACTACTGATACCAGCTTCATAATATTAAATAATGAAATTCTCAACTGAGAGTGTTCTACCTTCAGATACATTACTATTTTTTGGTGTAGCACAATGCGAAATTTCATTTCAAGCACACAATTGACCTTGTGGGATGATTTCCAAGAAGCAATCGATCTGATCCTTTCCTCGTTTCCGAAAACGAGTGGTTCCGTTAGGAATTTGACGATTAGTTAGACCAATTGGCCGATTCAAATTAGCTGAATGCATATTGTACAGTACCTAAGTATTTACCAGCGAGTTGAATAGAGTGAATCGCGAGCGATAGTCTGTTTGGGAAACACAGAGAATGATAAATCAATATCGACAACAATGAAATAGTCCTCTCGAAGATACGCCTAGAAAGCGATGGATTCGTATTTGATAGATGATGGATTGATTTCTATTTCCCAAACAGGGTGTAACATTACTTAGCTTCGACTGGCTACAAACTGCCTTTTTTGGATTTTGATGCTAACGAATAATCGCGGATGAGGTGAACAGAGGGAGGTATTGAAAATACATATCTCAAAAAGCGGTTAGGTTCTTGAGTTGAAATTCCTTCGATGAACCTCATCCCACTGAAATACGTATATAAATCTTCGATTTCATAAAATGCTGCTTCGCGGGGTAGCTTCATCAATCACAAAATTGACTGCAACATATTTGCAAATCACACTGTATATTAGCATATTTTTAACACTTAATATACAGGCCTAACTACAATATTTAAGTAATAATATCTATATTTCATATTTATTATATAAGAAAGATTTTTGAATTAGAATTAAGGGAAATAACCTATAGATGTTTTTTAGACGAGAAAAAAACTGTATTTATATAAGTGAAGAAAATTATTTATATAATTAAGATATATCTTTTTGTAGCCTCCTGTAAAAGACATTGGCTTTAGGGTCGCAGGTTCGTGCTGATACGAGGTTCCATAATATATCCAATGATCTATCTACCTACCTGAAAATGTTAGAGACAAGGCAACATTTCGACGAAGCTAAATTTAAGTACTAAAAACAACAGGACAAAGTTGGCACAAAATGACTGGCATACCGACCAATAGTTTCGATGGTGTTAAATACACTGTGGGCAAAACAAAATCAACCACATTTATTTTTTCTCTGCATGAATTTTTTCATGCAGTTCTCAACACACTCTTTTTTTTGACAACCTGTATTTTTTTTTAATGACCGATTTTTTTGCGGTTTCCAGTATCACCAGAAAAAATCAGCATAGGAAAACTTACACAGCAGGGTTCAAAGTGGATCCATTACACTATGGTCTAAATTTGCGATTCAGTATGAATTTTTGTTACACGTCTCGGTGTATGGGGATATTTCTGGAATTTTTCTTCACATGAAATATGACACATTCTTCCTTGGGTTGCAGCGATAAATTAAATGTTGTGTTCTATAAGACATAATGACACAATAGATCGCATAAACTCTTTTCGAGCGATCACTTCACCAAAGTTTCTGGAGAACTTTTCAATTTATAGCTCTTCAGTCTTCTATTACCTACTTATACTAAATATTCCTGGAAGTATTTTCGGATTATCAGCTCCAGAAGTTTCTGAAGACATTCATAATCATATTGTGACTGAGTTTTCATCAGAAAAAAATCTCAAGTTCAGGCAGTATTGCGAATATAGTGTGATGGTTCAATTTTTAGTTGAGTTTTTCCACGTACAGAATACGGCGAGTAAATCGGTCAATTCCTTGAAAAAATACAGGGTGTACAGGAAAAACAGTCGAATTATCAGTGCCCATTTTTTGTAGAGAGTCTGAAGCACAGTTTGTTCGTAAAACAAAATATAACACGGCGAAACCACTGAGAGAGAGTTATTGAGGAATTTCCTCTTAGACAAACTGTGATTCTGATAAAGGACGATGCGAAATGTATTCGAATTGAAAAATAGTCTTTCTAGTATTGTTTCCCGGGTTTTATTCAGAGATTTTCGTACAGCATCCCGATGATATCGGATCGATATTCAAATTTCGTCTTCTAACGTAACCCAAAGCAATAACATAACGAAATAACTAGTATTATAATACTTATTAATCTATTTATCTACTTGATATTATAGGCGTAGAGTAGAAGAGAAAAATGGTGATTTTCATCGTATACAGAGGACACTTACGACCCTAGCTGTCAAAAAAATCGCTCAGCATTGATTGATATATAAACTATATTATACCAGAAAGATAATTTAGCTGCGAATGTTGTATAGAGTACGTGCAAATTGAATATTACGGATGCATTCTCTTCTTTCGTTTGGAATATTTATGTTTGAAAATGATGATGCTTTATCGCTGTTGGTTATATGAATCATACAATTTTGAAAACAGTGACAAATTAGGAAGAAAAGTCGGCTTTGATTCGGACGATTCCATCACTGCTTTCAGAAGATGAAGAAACATTTGATGCGAAATCCAGGAGTCACATTGACACATCCACTTGAACACTAAATCAATTTATTCGACAAAAAATATACATTCCAAATTGGAGGCTGATTGACAGCATATATTATACAGTTGGACAAAAAAACTTCATATATGTTTATTACTTTAATATATAAAAAACAACACACCATTGATTTGTTCACGAAATACAACTTCTGTTATAGGTACTCTCACCGAATTTTATACTTGATAGTCCTCGTATCGAACCAAAGATTCGATTTTATATATTCTCTATTAAGATGCACTCTAGTCCCATCGATTTATGAGGAGCATTGAAACGAATATAAGAAAAAGAAAGAGCTCCGCCTTTTTCTAAGCGCGAACTAGAGTCTATTTGAAATTTGTTCAACATTATAAAATAACTTATCTATGAAATGATATATATATATTTTGATCCTTATGGATCTTTTAGGACAGCCAAAGGCTGTATAAGGACAACAACATCTCGAACAAAGTTTCAAAAATAGATTTGATTGACTATTACTACTCACACCATTAACTCGTATGACACATCGAAATGTGTCATGTGATTTTTCATCGCTGCGTCTCCTTCTTATAGTCGTTTCAATTCCATCTCTCAAAGCTCGATCTAGTAGGTGATAAATAATATCATATATTTGTATCAAACCCACAATTGATTTCATCCACTACCAGTTCATCGACAATTTTTGTGTTATTCCTTTTTCCTGTCAATAGATTACAAAAACAATCTGTGGTGATGAAACTTCAGGGCTCTAAGATTCCCAATATCGGCAGGTTTATAACATACAGTGTATTCCAATGAATAATTTTAATGAAGAAACAAAAAACCCGTCAAAAAGTATGACAGATATTTCGTGAATTCTTTTTCAAATACATCGCCTCATTTTTCAGTACATCGGAAAAAATACATGGTGATCCATTCAAATGTCACTGGTAGTGGAAAAAGTAATTGATGCAACTCCCGTTGAAAATACTAGTTTGTCTTGGAATAAGCACGGAATAATCCGCAGTATCCATGAAACATTCGGGCCATGCCCTACAGTTTTTTGTCTGACACTGTACCTAAGTAACAGAGCACAATAATTTAATCATATCAAAGCTTTACTGTGATTCGAAAGACTGACACTTGAAAGTTATTTCAAAATAGCAACACTAATAAAGTCTTCAATACAATGTGAAAAACACTCCTTATCATCGAACTAATAACACCTATAGTTGTACAGTAGGTGTGGCAAGTTTAGACCTGAACTTTATCTACGACTATACGAATGGCAGAGCCAATTAGACGAAATGATGAATTCGACAAGACGATCGAGTAATATTGATATTACTTGACCGTACTGGCGTTATACAAGGTTTGGTCAATATATTAACGTATCATTCTGTCAAAATTCGAAGAACAAAATGAATTGATCGATCTGTATGGTGGGTGCTTGTATTAGTTTTTCGATAAGAAGTGCGTCACTGGAATTTCAACAAAAAATGCTAGCCAGCAGCTTTAAAGCCTAACAAAATTTCGGTGTCACGTGTGCGAGTAATAGAATATTTTTCCAGTTGACCTCATAGATGAAATATTTAGATACATTTCTATCACTATATACGTATACTACATTATGAAAAATTACAACCGCTGCTGAAATTGCTGCTTGCGTCAGAGTTGTTTTATCATTGTTGCTTGATTTACCGATAGAGACCGGCAAAATTCGCATTTCTACATGTTATACAGGGTATTAATTAATTGAATGCCGATAATAAAGGGAGCGAATCATCGGGTCATTTTAAGGAGAAAAGCTGACATCAACATATGTCCTGAATCTCTTAGCGTTTGAGCTATAGGGTAATGAAATTTCAAGAAAAAAGTGAGTTTCATTCCGAAAATGATTTTGGTTTTCATAAAAATCAGTGGTGTACCATTTTTTTTCCTTCAAACATGGTCCCTTCAAACCCAGTACGTGCGTCACTGGTGAAACTTTCAAACATTTTTTCACTTCAGAAATTGCTCTTCAACTCGAAATAATGTAATGAAATTTCATGACAAAAAACTATAAGAGGTTCAGGTCAAATGTCGATATGAGCTTGTCTCCTTAAAATCTCCCGAGGATTCACACCTTGTATTATCGGCACTCAATGAATCAACACCCTGTATGTTCGGGAACATTGAAAAACATCGATACATAGTGGATTCTAAAAATTTTATTGTAATTCTGGTGCCAAAGTGTCGAAGTTACTAAAAATAAACGTTATGCAGGTATAATTTCGTTCATCCTAAGCAATAATCCATGAGTAGGAAGAGAAATATGATTCGTTTAGAACTACTTATTGATATTAATATTCGTACTGCATAGCAAAACACTCAATAAGTATTAATAATTCTCGGTGACCAATAAATAATTATAAAGTCTATTTCTTAATCGATTATCATTATCCGAGCACATAAAAATGCCAAAATTGAAGAAAAATCATCGGGATTCACACATCATTTCATCATGCTTTCGATATAATCAACGCATTTCGCAATTTTTCGCAACTTTTCGATTTCTGAATTAGCCAGATATGCTTGCCGAACTTCACTAGAGGCTTCAACGATTAGAAATACATTTCCGAAAACTACGTGTACAGGGTTATCCATCGAAAAGGCCCACCTCTTTATATTCGATATTTTTCGCTGAAACAAATTTGTGCTTTCAGTGGTCACCCTGTATGATATCTGATATGAAAAGGCCACATAGCGGCATTCAACTTGCGTACATTTCACAAGGGGGGAACTTTCCATAAACAATAAAAATGGACTGATTATGGGACAACCTGTACACATAGAATCTAGAATTTGAACAACTTTGATTTTTCTCGATTTTGGACTTGCTTATTTCGATGCGCAATTTGAATATCAGCAACTCGCCATTCTACAGTTCACTTGAACGGAATATACAGTGTCCTCAGTATAGTCTACAACATAACAAAGTTTACAGATTTCTGTAAACTTTGACCATATCATACCTTGTGGGAAATTTATTCGAGTACTTTACATCGAGCCTCGAAATGATTTCGATGGTGGTAGTGAATAATTTTCCTGTAGGTTTGTTGATTATTATCATAATACGAGATATAATATCGCTTCATCATAATATTCCTCATACAGGGCTTGATTGTTGAGTACATAGACGAAAATATTCTGATTCTACAGCTAAAAAAAAAATTGTGCACTCAGCAATGCATACATTTATTCTAGTGAATTTATTAGAATTATTCGTGATTGAAAATGATTTTGAATATCGAAAATGAAAATGATGGAATATTCATTAATTATAAATGAAAATGTTTGATGGAAGATGTAGACACGAGTAAATCTAATATTTTTTTATTGAGCCAAACACGTACTGAAAATTTGAAAAATGCACCAGCTATCCAAAAATTTCCACTATTTTTTCTCAATGATGCTTGAGAAATTATATATTTTCGTATCAAAAATATTTTAAATATGCGTATAGATAATCGCAAAAATAAATATAGAAATTTCTAACACTGAGTGTCTCGAATTGCATTTCAGAATGGTCAATCGAAAAATTGATGATTTGTCGCGAAGAAATCAAGTTTTACTACTCGATAAATCAACAATTTGTCGCATCTGATTTGAAATATGGAGCCACTCATATCGACGGAATTTTGCTTCAAGTATACTAACTAAAAAATAGATATTTTTGCAGGAGTATTTCCAAACTTGATTTTCCTGTTATTTCCTTTGATATTCAGAGTTCCACTGAACGTGTTCTCGATGTGAAATATTATACAGGGTGGCCGGACGAAAACAAGAACATTATCAGGAATTCCGTTAACAAGAAAAACGCACCAAAGGGGAAACATTTTTATTCCTGACTTCTCAAAAATGTGTCGTCAGGCTCATTTCGAAATCTTTTCAGCCGCCATCAGATATACTGTGTGATTTTCAGTTTGTTGAATAACGCGTTTTCAAAATCGAAAAGTTATTCGACTTACGAATAAACAGAACGAACTGAAAATCATGAACACATTTTTTCCCATTTGTTCGGTACATTTCGAACACATTTCGTCATAATTATATCCGGTGTTATATAACCCCGAAATATTTGAGTCTTCAATATCCAAGTCTAATCGATGTGAGAAAGAATATAGGGTGATCAACTCGAAAGAATCGTAATCGCGATAACATGTGTTCAGCTGTGTACATTTGACGTATTTGTTTATATTTCGTACGGCCACCCTTATATCTATATGTTCATGGTATGTACCTCCATGACTAAATGTCGAAATGAAAAAAATCTTCTCTCATATCGAAGTCCAAAGAGAAGACCACGTGAAACACAAACCTTCAGTTATTGAGTTCTCGGCGAAATTTGAAACGATTGCATTAGTTCAACTTTCAACACTATTTTTGCATCAAAAATAGTAAATTCATTGATATATATATCTATTGAATACTAAATAACTTCTAGGAATACAATATTGAAGGATTGTGTTGATGTTTTCGTTCTTGTAGACCCCAAAAAAAAATGTGTATTTTGGGATACATTAGTGGATATTGATTGTTATCGTGAGATTGTATTTTAAGGATGAATGTATGTTTTACCGATCATGTTTCCCGACCCCATATATATTTTAATACTTATTAAAGGATATATACGTAGCGTACGCATACCAGGTGACTTACTTTCCAAGGAGGATTATCTCTGTCGAAAAAATCCGTTTGGTATGAGTATCAATACAACAGTATTTTGTACGAGTACACGTTTTTCGGAAATAATATATATTCTCTACTCAATATTAACTTTCTACATATACTATGAAATTACATAATATTATAAATGTTGCTATACCATTATTAATTGAACTTTTATTTTATCATACACCGATAAATATACATTATAGTAATATATCTAGTGAAATATATAATTACGATAATAAAATGTATTTGTATTCAAACCGATTTGTTTCATTCATTAAATCGAATGCACTGTTATTCCATTGACTTTGCCAAACGATACACAGAGTGACTCCCATTCGAAACTCGAAACTACAGGGTGAACAAGTAAAAATATCCTAGTTGATCATTTTGTCCATTCACACGTCATTTTTGTGACACATATATCACGTATTCTTCTATACTCCATCATACATGGTGGATGAGTCTGTTCTTGCTAGAAATTCATGAACATCTCTGAAGAAAATAACTAGAAATCACTCCAAGGCTACTGATATTGGGCGACCAGGAAAAATGCGTGAATGAATAGTAGAATCGAAGGACTGATAACGAACAGACAGTTTCAGTTCCTGTAACGATAAGTCTATTTGCCTTTTAGGTACCTATATTCAGGCTATCTTTCCATTGATAAAAATTCAACACGTGCGAAACTTTTTTCTTTGACTGCTTTCAATGGGGCTACTAACCGTTTAGGAAATGAAAATTTAATGTCACCCTGTTGTCAAATTTCCAAAGTTACGATTCCGATGAGTTCTTGAATAATAAATTCATGATTGGAACCACTTTTGTTTCGATGTTAATAAAGATGACTTTCATCAACGCTACCAAACTACGATACACGCAAAATTCGTACCAGTTTGTAATTGATACCACAATATCCGAAAACTCATATTTTCTAAAATTCGAGACAAGGAACTCGAAGGTTGGATGTTCTTCTGATTTTTATGTCAATTGCCTTGCCATTGCTGCTCATATAAGAGTATCGTTGTCTCTGTCAAAATATCAAAATGGTGCATTTCAGTAATTATTCAAAACATGTTGGAGTTACTTTGAGAAAAACTCATCCTGCCACGAAGCTAGTTTGAGTGAGGTGGTTTTGATTTGATATTATTTTACTTCAGACTTCATTCTTTGAATTCAGACTTCTTTTCTTCGAAATTAAACTCCGTTCTTTGAACTCGGATTTTTTTCGAATTCAGAGGAAAAAGTATGAATTCAAAAATGGAAGTTTGAACTAAAAGAATAAAGTTCGAATTCGCCTTGGTCTTTGAAAAGAAAAAAACCCAGTAATTGGTAGGATATGTCACCTGATTCATTCAAGGAAAGCATATCACCAGTAGACTTTATTCTTTGAAATCAGCCTTTATTCTTGAGATTCAGACGTTTGTCTTCGATATTGAATTTCGTTCTTTGAATTCATACTTCAGTCTTCGAATTCAGAGAATAAATCATGAGTCCAAACAAAAACTCTGAATGCAAAAGGACTGAAATCATAGAAAAAAGTATGAATTCAAAAATGAAACTCTGAATCCGAAGGAGAAACGAGTCTGAATCGGAAGAAAAATTTTGATTCAAATATCAACATTATCTACGAACCGGTATTTTTTCTTTCGAACCCTTTTCGAATGACCTAGAAAAGTAACCCCACTGTCCTAGTCGAAAAAACCCCAGTGATTGGTACGATATGTCACCTGATATTTATTCAAGGAAAGCAGATTACAGTTGAGGTCGACCCTACGCCCGGCTCAGATCACGTAACTGGAGGTTCTAATAATTCCTATGCTAATATTGTGGTGGTGGTGGTGGTGGAGCCACCCCCGAATCGATAATTATGTTTCACGCGTTCGCATGAATATTTTGTTATTCTGACATTTCGAATTCATTCGTTAATCGTAAATACGCTCCTACCTCCGTGCATGGTGATGCTCTAGAGATAACAAAAATATCACGATTAGAACAAAAATAACAACTGTTTCGAAAACAAACGATTCGCATTCAAACTCTTTTCTATACGAATTCAAACTTCCTTTGAATTTAGACTTTATTCTTTGTATTTAGATTTCGTTCTTTGAATCACCACTTTATTCTTTGGGTGGAGACCAATATTTTTCAAATTTAGTCTTTGAATTGAAGATTTAACCTCTGAATTCAGACTTCATCCTTTGAATTCAGACCTATAGTCAAACTTTATTCTCTAGACTAACAGGAATTCCAATTATATTCTTAGATTTTTCTCTACTTATTTAGACTTTATTCTTTGACTTCATGCTCTATATTATTTGAATTCAGACATTATTCTTCGAATTCAGACTTCGTTTCTTCAATTTATAATTTATCATTCAAATTCAGACTTTTTTCTTTGAATTCATACTTCATTCTTCGAATTCAGACATTATTTTCTTCGAATTGAGACTTTATTTCTCGAATTCACACTACCTTCTTTCAATTCAGACTTTTTTCACTCATTTCAGAACTTCCTCCTGTCGATTCAAAGAATGAATTGTGAATCAAAGAAAACTTCGGAAATCAAAGAAACTAACAGTCTTAATTCAAAGAATAATAAATGGATTTGAAAATGAAATTCTGAATTCAGAAAAAGAAGTGTCAATTCAGAGGCAAGTACGAATTCAACGAAAAATGTCTGAATTCAGAAACAGTGAACAGATTTTTCTCTTGGAAACAAGTTTGAAAGGCTCAAAACTCAGAAAATTTCAAAATTGCTGCATATCTTTCTGAAGTTCCACTTGATCCCCAATCATTTTTCCACAATTATCTTCTATTGTAGCTCATACCGGATTACACAAGAGACATGTGTCTGCCCTCAATTTTTTTCATTCGCAGAGATTTTTTTTTAAATTCATCGGAGATAAGAGAGATTAATCAACAGCGCTTTGAGCTATGAGTCACAGCCAATTCGATTAGATATTTTCATATTATCAAGATGAGCTAAAGATCAATGAAAAGTCAACTGAAAAAAGAAACGTATTTTGGAACATTCTGTAAACTGAAATCTATGTTTGATAGCTTCTTCCTCACTTCGATTTCATTTTTCGAACCAATATTTATCATTCACTTTTTGTTCGGGGACCCAAAAAATCAAGGTCGTTGATATCTACATTCGGATACCTGATGAATCGAACATCTATAGATATACAACAATATTCTGAGGGTTTTCAGCAGTGACTAGATATACAGGGCCACCAGTAAAGTCATCATCTGATATCCTGATGCAGAAAAATTCAGAAAAATACCTAATGTTTGTCTTTTTTATACTGTTCGAAACCATCACAACAAGTCGAATATAACGGATATAAGAAATACTCACTCGAAAAGGATCTCCCCAATCTATTTTTCGGGATTCACTTCAGCAAACTAAAACAAAAAAAAATGTTTATTGAGTGAGAAACAACATTTCCCCAGTCTTCAACTTGTTCACTCAAGGAAAATATTTCTAAATAAAATTCAGTCACAAGCGGCCATCTTAGGACAACGGCCATATTGAATTTCCAAAGACGTGACATAACCTAATCTAACCTATATTAACTCTACACGATACATTTGGTGAAAACGATCAAACTGTGATGTGCTCGCCCATTTTGAGTTCAATTAGAAGAGATCAGCGAAACAAGAAAAAAAAATGGAAACCGTTGGGAAAGGCAATCCCTTAGGGGGATTTTTACATTTACATACCGCTTTAAACATATAAATTGCCGTCAGAACAAACGAATTTCGCACAAAGCTCGATGTGAATTTGGAAGGGATATGCGAATCTCATCCGGGCCGCGATGAAAAACGACAAAGGCCGTAGGTATTCGTATAAAACAGTGTCCTGAGGAGAAATTACTTTCTTTCCCACAAAAATAATTGCCCTCTAGAGACCTCACACTTAATTTCCGGAGAGAAAATCGCCATTTTCGTTCAAACAACCTACGACAGCAATAATTCATTCATTCCTACCTGTATATTTCCCGTTCAAAATAGCTTGGATACGTTTGCTATGAATACACTTCGTTCAACTTATTCATATACCCCATATTCATACAAGTCTGATCGAGGTTCGAAAAACATATTTTTGACAGCTCTATGTTAGATTCGATTCAAAATATTGACAACAAACAATGTGAAATCATGCGTCAGTAAGATTCGATATTTCTCATTTGTAATTTTGTCTGATTACTTCCATATTTATTGAATTTCTCTTATTTTTTTTATACTAGACCTACTAGACTACAAGAACTACTGCAACTGTCCAACATTATGTGCAAATTGGAGATAAGTATGATGAATAATCGGAACGGCTGCAAAATCAGGACCGTACTCCTTAATTTAAGTCACAGTCAAAACTTTGTTTCAGGCATGCAGACCTCTTTGGAAATATGTTGGGTATTAGAATTTCAGGTCCGTATACAGAAATATCTCGGATACCAAATTTTTCCCATGGCTAACCGAACAGACACTTTTTTTCCATCGTTGTCTCATTGTGAATCACGAATAGTTTCAGGCATTCTTCCCAATATCCAGATACCACAAAAACAGAGAATCATACTGTGCTCAGGTAAATATGCGACGATATTTCAAGCGGAAATCACATAATTCAGCTCAAAACGAACGAGGACCGTTCTGCAATATAACAAGAATTATACGTAAACCAAGCACTAAAAGCATGAATTCAAAATGACCCCAGTTCAATACTGTCTGTAAGTTCTTCGAGGAGGTGGTATATTCATTTTTCAGCTTTTAATGGGATTTTCTCTCCTCGTTAATAGAAAATAGAGTAGAAGTTATTAAAAATTATTGAAATATATTTGTAGTAAGGATAGATTTAGGATCTGTCCCAAAATGTCACTGCGCTTGAAATTAAACCTTTAGATACCTAAAAGAGAAATTTTCTATTGGTCAGTGACACCTTGTTTTTGAAAAAATTTGGAAATACAAATATATTTAATAATAATAAAACCTCTACTTATCTTGGTGGACGTTTCGGGAACGAATCTGTTCCCGTTCTCAACACAATTGAAATATTTTTCTCTTCGTAAACTTTTTTCAATGTTTCCGATTTTGGAGTGGAATATCAGTTGTAATGTGAGCTCAACAAAACTATGAATACTATCGACCTAGCAGAAGAACCATTCTGCAGATTTTGCTAGGAAGAAGAGACTAAAGTTTCCAACGATTAGATCAGAAAAACCAAGAGCTCCCAGATATATGGAGGATCTGAAGACTAGCATCAGGAGTCTTGGAGCTAGACAGAGAACAGATTTCGAAGACCAAACACAATAGATTAGAAAAGGTCGACAACAAAAAACGTCGTGAAGGCATCTAGAAAAAAAAACCACAGGACCTTTCCGGTTACAAAATTCATGAGGTCCCCAAATTTTTTCCTCGATCGCCATTCGCCGAGGTATCGTAAAAAATCTAATTCGCATAGTCGCCACCACCTCGACGGGCGTCGATACCTCCGGGGGGTGATAGAGAACGAGTGCATCCAAAGTACGCTCTTCCGGGAGTTCGAAATGAGATATCGGGATTTGCCGTTGTCACATGAGTTTTATAAGCGGAACGGCGAAAGGGATTCGACAAGGAACCGACTGTAAGAGGATCATTCGGGAACATGTGGAATTCCCACAGGAAGCAAAGTAAATGGGAAAGCGTGTTGTTGCTGGGTGAGGCGGAGGAGAGGGTGTAGCTAACTCGACGACAGGGAACGAATTATATATGTTTGTTTTTTGTTTGATATCGAATATCATTAGGACAAGACTTGAATTTTTCGCGAAAGAGATACACGATACTTATCGTACACGAGAAAAGAATCTGAACAGGAAATACTTTCGTAGAATACATATATGAATTCACTTAACATCAACACGAATAGTATATCACATAAATAGTGTGGAAAGTGACATATTCCGCACGAGTAAAATATCAGTACATGCTTCAATCATGCGTTTTTCAAATATTTCTACAATAGTACGTTTTATTTTCGAATAACAAGCGCTATTTTCATAGATGGTCGTAGGAAAAATGATAAGATTATACTACAACACAAAATTGAATTTCAATGCCAACGCCATCTTTGGACGAATCTCTAATCGAATAAAGAAGTTTCCAACAACAATACACTCATATATAGATATCAGATAAATCAGAGGAAAGAAAAAAATATTTGATCGCAAGTAAGTTACCTAATTATTCAAATTTCAAATCTTACTAGATCACTCAATCTGTCATGAAATAATGTTTGATTTTTCATTCAAGATTAGGTTGCAAATCTTATTTGTAACGATATGCTATTATTTCCTATGCAGATCGTGTTCCATGTCTCAAATTAGAGAAAAGTTTGCTGAACATAAATGTTATTCGAAATTTGGTGGAGAAAAAAATTGCTCTCAAAATATGACGATAAAATCGAAGTTTTTCTTATTTCGATTATAACAGATAATGAAGTGAATTTTGGTACACAACCCAAATAACACACAAAGAATATCATGAAAATTCGAATTTTATACAGGGTGTCCTATTTTTACGATACAGTACCAAACTTGAGTTTTCTCATGATGGTGGTAATCAAAACAAGCAGAAAAATTGTTGATATTTTTTCTCTCTGGAGTAACCTGCCAACAAAATAGCATTTCAAGATTCTCACTTCTTACAATTGAAATCATTTCATTACAACTTCGTGAGCTTTGGCAAGCTTCAAAAATGCCACATGAGACTTCATGCCATACACCCTGTATATTCCATGTTTTCATTTCTCGTTTCCGTTCTGAAAGCTCCCCCGTTTCGCCGACAACCCTCCCCCTGCAGCCGTACACGTTAGATCGGCCGGGAAAAGTAAATTTTCTGGCCTACCGACGAATTTCCCGAAATCGAACGTACTTTCCTCTCCCTGTATAAGGCCGGACATCCAGAGTGGCCTCGTCTGGACAAGGTGAGCGGTCGAAGGATTGACCGGATGGTCCATCGCAGGACCGGATTCAGGGGGATGTTTGCCGGTGCTCACTTCATTTTTTACCCTAGTAGAAGTTCTTCCGAACGCGAGTGAACCTCTTTTCATTCAATCCAACATCATGCCTTCAACATGGTTGATATACATTGAGTGATAATTGAAAGTCATCAAAAAAGACATTGAATATATTAATTGCAATCAATTTGGACCAACTTAAATTGAAGTCACTGAATTTGATAACAGCAGAAGGTACTTGTGATACAAATTTGTATATTGATACATCTATACAAAGTTGCTTTCATATTATTGAAATTATATCGTTTTTCCATATTAAATTCACGAAACAAGTGTTTAGTCACTTTTTGAGTATCCATTACATATTCGTATTGCAGTTGTGTTTGTCATTTGTCTATGTCGTTTATGACGAATGAAGATTATTATTGTTTGTTGCAAACGAAAATATTTAGTTTCCGTCCGATCGAGCTGATTTTCACGTTCACTATGAAACAATGTCTGAAAAATGAATGATTGGTGGGTCGATCTCATCTGTAAGTCTGACCGTTTCGAAGATATGGCGCGTCAAAGTCAAATTTGTGAATTTTCTGCCAAAATAAGCACTACCGATTGAAATTACAAAGTCACCTTTTCGGATTGAGTTTTCTCGATTACAGTTCCGTTATGTACGTATTCGACGTGGTCGATATGATTTTTTTCAGAATTTTAAAATAACTCTTAGAATTTTCGAAAAATCAACCATACTGATAGTCGGAAAAAACGTGAAATTTTCGACCATAAACGAAAATTTTTATTCGTTGTTCGATCGGGCTGATTTTCTCCAATATCATGGAGAGATGTCTGAAAAATCGATTGGTGGGTCGATCTCAACTGTAAGTCTGACCGTTTCGAAGATATGGCGCGTCAAAGTCAAATTTGTGAATTTTCTGCCAAAATAAGCACTACCGATTGAAATTACAAAGTTACCTTTTCGAATTGTGCTTTTTCGATCACAGTTCCGTTATGTACGTATTCGACGTGGTCGATATGATTTTTTTCAGAATTTTAAAATAACTCTTAGAATTTTCGAAAAATCAACCATACTGATAGTCGGAAAAAACGTACATGAAATTTTCGACCATAAACGAAAATTTTTATTCGTTCTTCGATCGTGCTGATTCTCTCCAATATCATGGAGAGATGTCTGAAAAATCGATTGGTGGGTCGATCTCATCTGTAAGTCTGACCGTTTCGAAGATATGGCGTGTCAAAGTCAAATTTGTGAATTTTCTGCCAAAATAAGCACTACCGATTGAAATTACAAAGTTACCTTTTCGAATTGTGCTTTTTCGATCACAGTTCCGTTATGTACGTATTCGACGTAGTCGATATGATTTTTTTCAGAATTTTGAAATAACTTTCAGAACTTTGGAAAAATCGACCATACTTATAATCGGAAAAACTGTACATGGAATTTTCGAACATGAACGAATATTTCCATTTTTCCTATGATCTTGCTGAATTCACCATTTCTTGTAGAAAAATGTCTAAAAAATCGATTGGTGGGTCGATCTCATCTGTAAGTCTAACCGTTTCGGAGATATGGCGCGTCAAAGTCAACTTTGTGCTTTTTCCGCCTAAATGAGCACTTCTGATTGAAATTACCAAGTTACGTTAACGAATTGAGTTTTTTCGATCACAGTTTCGTATTCTACGTATCCGAAATAGTAGATGTGATTTTTTTCAGAATTTTGAAATAATTTTTAGAATGTTGGAAAAATCGACCATACGGAAAAACTGTACGTGGAATATCTTTGAAGCAAACACAGATTTGATGCTATCGCCAAGATCCTGTATCTCCTACGAATGCAGTCATACCTACGATCAAAAAATGGTTTCACTCGCATTGCGCTTTGATAAAACCCCGAAATTCTTTCCGTTCACGCAATTCCCATCGAGTCCGGTCCTGATTCCTGCAGTCTGGTGGAGCGTGTCCATGGAAACACTCCTCGTAGACCGTCATCTGGTGTAGTTCGCGATCGCGAGCGATAGAAAGAGACGGACACACGTATTGTGTCGAATTGGGGGAGTTGTCGTGGAAATGTTTCAACGAAGTTCCTGATGAAAAGAGAACTCCTCGCGCAATTTGCAGGCGACAACAGAACGCGGTTTTCACAGAGCTATTATTGTTGGATGTATAATATGGAGCAGGTGCGTTGCAACTGAAGTAGAACAACACCAGGTTATACGAGGTGATCCACTGAGAGTGGGACAAATTTCGACGTCTATTTCATACTGTACTACTACGCTTCGATTCTATTTCCTTGCTTCGAAGCATCAAGTTCGAGCATTTCTCCATATCTCTTTTTAGTTTCGCTTGAATTTGATACACAGTACACGTGGTACATGAGATCGTATGAAATACCAATCCCTTTCTTCATTCATTCAATATCAATCGAGTTTCCTAGCAGATAGATCACTTTTCGCGGTGTTATATGGGGTCTCATCTGATGCAATCACTATCGATGCTGGTGTTCCACAAGGCTCTGTCTTGGCACCACTTTTGTTTTTGCTCCACATCAACGATCTGTTGGATGTGACCTCCTGTCATACAATGAGGCCAAGAATTCTCAAATGAGGATCTGAGATTCTTGTAAAGTTCAATGCAACAACTCAAGCTTGTATCTTCATCAGGAAGGCAATGCCCAATATGATGACGTCAAGTGCCTATACCTCACCTGTCGACCACTTCGCTCTCAGACGCTCTCAGATTCCAGAGAAATATCCACCTAGTTGAAGATATCACACTCACGGATTCATTGATCTCTGTATTTTTTCTTTCCTGATCCTGAAGGAGAAATACATTATCTTCCTTTTCTTCCAACATTCCATCGCTGGCTATGCTGTGCTTGGGTTTTTCTCGTATCGTATAGTCAGTCGATCACCGTTCATGTAGAGTGAGAATCATAATGAATTCTCAGACTATAAAAATATTTGTGGTTTTATGGAACCATGATGCAAGTGAACCTTTTTTTCGGATGGCAGCACTTGGAGGAGACACAGGATCTTAGCGATAGCACCAAACCTATGCTGGCTTCAGACATACCGATAAAGATGTAAATTTCAATTAAAAAAAAGTTCCTCTTTGAATGGGATTCGAACCCCGAGCCACAACTTGAGAAGCACGCTTGCTATAACCGTTATAGGCTATTTAACACATGTTTATAGGTATCGCTGCGTTCATTTATATCACTGTGAGAAAATAATTCGGATGAACAAACGTTTCAAGAGAAGCTCGATAATATTGAAATAAATCAGTCTTATAAATGGAAATTAAAAATTTTCGTTCGGTTGAAACAGGGTTGATACGACATACCCTATCGCATATCTGCTATCCTGATATCTTGCTATCAGATTCATTCCGTACTCGATAGGGGTGTGACGCGACAAAAATTTGGGACGATGTAATGAAAGTTTCACTTCGAAAACAATGAAACTAGTTCTCTTACAGCACTCGTCGCTTCGATCGTTGTACTCCAAGAATCTGCGCCAGAACAGCGTTTATAAATCCCGTAAAATGATGATATTATATGAATGGGCGCCTCTAGAGAATGTGTGTTTTATTTTTTGTTATCTCGCTAAGAAGCGAAGAAGGAAATAGATTCGTGTCGTCTAGACTGACGGTCGCTGGCTTTAAATCAGGAATCAATAATATCCATGCACCTTTCCGTTAACGGCATTTCAATTATTCAACGGTTGCACGCCCGCCGGCTGATGCATTTATACCGGGTGATAAACACAACAACAGGAAGAGAACAAGAGTTATCGAACAAGTCGATGGAATAGTAAACAACAAAATTATACTTATTTCAGCCCGAGCCGTGAAGTGGCATTTCGGAAATGTAACTTCCCAACGAGTTATGTACACTTTTTTTGCTACGACCATAAATATTTGGATTATATAATTATGCCGAGATTCACTGTCCATTGTCATTCAATGAGATAACCCGAGCGGATACCCTTTCGATAGTTTGGGAGACAATAAATATGTCAATTTCATGAAAATAAATGTGTGCGCCTATGAATTGTTATTAGTTCGGTAACCTTCGGATATTTCAGCTATCATCTTTGGCAACCAACTTCATTCACTAGCGTCAACGTCAACTGTGTTGTTTGTCATTGTCATGAATGATAATGTTTTCTTAGTATTTTTTTATTGATAGAAAAATTATATCGCCCTGTACAATGAAACAGCACGAATTGCTCCAAATCGGTAATAGCTAATAGACAAATAGAGCATCGATGTGATGCATCGGTGAAATGAAAAAGGAAAAGGTGCAGCTGTGTCATGTCATCGACCTCTATTGTTTATTACCATGATTCATATTATTTCCCTTCAATCACATATCGATATCGCATGTGAGCGAGAGGGTTGAATCTCTCTATCTCTCTCTTACTCTAACAACCGGAATTTCTTTTCGGAATTTCGGGGGTTACCTGGTGTGTCTTCATTGATTGTTCGATTGTTGCCATATCAACAACCTCATTATTTCATCTATGATAATCCATACACCTCAACACCTTCACCAGTTATTAAAACTAAAATTCTTATTGCATTGTTATTGTTAGGTAACTGTTATTTTGTGAATGAAATTCTTTCTCTGCACTTATAGTCGTAGATAAAGTATAGTATTCAACTTTCAATAGTATACTCGTATTCGCTGTGTCCATAGATGGTAGTGGGAGAATGTCTTTCGGGGGTTCGAGGATCACAAATTTTGCACTTTCGGGTAACCCTGTATATGGATTCACCGATGATTCGTTTCATCGTTTCGTGCTATGCGAAAATTCAGGCCGAGATACTCCTCCTATGTATTTTTCGTGCATGGTACATCGTAATCGTGTTTAGTCGGTTCCTTATCGAAGTATATTAATGCATTAATAAGGGTTCAAAATTACTTTCTCTAGATTCATTATTTATACAGTTGTAGTTTGATCGATGATATCTTTATAACGAAAGATTACTACATGGGGATCAAGTATTTTCAGCTATCTGTATTTTCCCGATTTTTATCTTCTATTATTCTAAGAGTAACTCATTTTCAATGCATTTTTGTTTTGGCAAATATCAATGAAACTTCATGAAAAAACGAATGAAAAACTTGATTCTCGAACAATTCAACAAGCATATTTTTGGACGATTTTCTGAATAAAAATAATAAATGTGACAAAACACTTTCCATAAATGTGTGCTCCTATAAATTGTTATGAGTTCGACATCGGTATGAATGGTAATGTTTCCCGAGTATTTTTATTTTGAATTTGAAATGAATAATGCAGTGGATCCAAAATACCACAGGGATCAAAAACAGAAAAGGAAGGAGGCCATGGTAACATAAGCAGACGCAACTTGAAGGAAGAAGGAAGGAAGGTAGTGGATCGAATCATTTTCCGAAAGGTTAGGATGCAATGAAATTTCCAGGAAACCTGCGATTTGTATATATTTCCACACTAGTACCTTTCACTTTCGACTTTCTTGTATGTCATATTGACTTGTATTTTTCATTATTCCACTAGTGGATAAAACTTGAGGTGATTGTGGAACGAATCGTTCGATATTCCGAATATGAACTAGACTACCAACTTTTTATTGAAAAATCCGCCTTCATGGAGATGTGGCAACGTGGTCCGATCGTTGGCCAGTGCAGTTATCAATGATTTATATTATATCAGGGTGGAAATTCGGATAGAATAATGAAAAATAGATGAGTGATGGCGTCACAGTATTGGATTTCGGAGACCCAGCAGAGTCTCCATCGGAAGTCTGCATTTTATGTTGATATATGGTCGAGTCAGGGCCGGACTGGCACTTTATTCTGCTCGCAACATTAATAATTTTTTACACATATAGCATCATCCGTCAACAGAACGACAAAGTAATGGAATTGTTCGCCTAGTGAAGTCTTTCCTGATGCTTACGACCTCCAAACTTCCAACACCTTCCTCCTCTCCCGAAATTCCACCGCTGGCTAACACGATGTTCCCAGAACATTGCAGAGTATTGCACACTATTTTCGGGACACCCTGTGTGTAAGCGAACGAACGGCAAATCACTCGTTATTTTTTAATTCATTTCTCGCACCTCCCATCGCAGCAACCCTTGTCACCCGCGTGATCCCCTTTCGCGATTGTTTTTTGTTTCGCATATCGGTCCAGTCGGCTCGGCTAGCCGGGATGCGGCAGAGGGTGAGTTCCGTTTCGCACCCCATTTTCCGTTCATCCGATACGGCGGGGATTTACCGAACTGTTTTTTTTTTTCTGTCGATGGGAACATGTAGGAAATGAAGTGGGGCGAGCGGTGGACGTTTCAAAAAATATTTCACGTCAACGAATAATAAACGATCGAATTGGTGTTAATTGAAGTTCAGATACGTATTCATTCGGAGCGTTCTTCCTGTTTTTTTTTGACGAGATTTAAATTGATAGCGAGGGATATATGAGGGAGAGATCTAATAGTTTATCAACTTTAATAATTCCAAACAGCGCAAACTATAATTATTCTACTGATATCACCTTTAGGGTGATTCGAAGTTCGATGTTAATATGTCGAGGACGTTTTGCTGGGATCGAAATAATACTTTTTTCTCAGATAAACATGTGTCCTGAAATGCAACCCCTTTGAGCTACAGCCGCTGTAAGTTACATAAGAATCGCTTTAGATTTTTTCATGGCCCAGAATTCTCTTCAAACATAAAATTTGAGCCAAAAAAAGTATGGATCCCTCTTCAACTCCCCCAAAAATGGGTTCACATGATTTTCAAACAAAGTAGAAATAAAGGGCAAGAGAATAGGGGAATGCCAATTTTCATAAGATTCGAATCGTTATTATAGCCACAATTTTAGATAATCTCTTCTTTAGAATATGATATACAACAAATCTGAAAATGGGGTATTTATGTGACTGGAAATAATGAATTAGATGACTTCAAATATCTTTGAAAGTTGAGAAACTACGATAAACTCTATTTATTTTCAAATTCTCAGTTCAACTCCTTTTGACGATAACTTTTGGACGCGTATAGTTTGGAATATTCAATCAACATTCGATTACACTATTCACCATCTGTATATTCTCAAAATTTCGTAAAAATTCTGCTCCTACATTGACAATGAGGGTTCAAGTCAATGACTAGGCAAATAGCTCTCTTTTCAATAGAACCAAGAGTCTACGCCGAGGCGTATGTTTGGGATTTGAAGTCCAAACATTTGAACAGTGAGAACTCGAAAACAGGTCGATCTGCCTTCTTGGTGAAGAAACAAACTCGAGTTTTTGTTGCATCGAACTCTACTAGATTTTCACATCCCCATTTGGAAATCGTTGAGTCTTCGGATAAAATAGGGGCTCATTGACAGTCGTAGAAAAATGAATCTTGTGGCGACTCGAGTCTCTCAATCTCCTGTAAACATCCCTATCGATTATGTTGCCGGATAATTTCAGGCTGAATTAAACGTTAAATTCGAGTGCCACGAGACGATGTCGCATTTATATCGCGACATCGGACGGAAAGGCTGGAGATTCGTCTTGTGTCGAAAGTGGCATCAAAAGCGAAATGATTTCGGGTGCAGATTATACAATACAACGCGATTTACCTCACAGAAGCGTTAACCAACTCAGCAAGAGTCGTGCGAGGGGCCCTACGCCAGTGCAGGACTGGCCCCGATGGTCGAATCCTGTGAATTTCGACAATGAAACGCAAGGCCAATATGACGGCGCCCATGGCTCGCATCAGCTAAAAGTGTAGCATTTTTTCTCACTCGTTTGTGCAAGTGCCCGGTATACTGGGTGGCCCAATGGAAACGAAACAAGGCCGATTTGACATAGTTATCGTTAACAGACGAAAAAACGCTCGAAACGGTCGATTTTTATTTCGAGGATTTTGGAATTCAATGCAGTAGTTTTCGAGAAAAATATAATCGGCTAGTCATGATGGAAAGTAACGGTTTTTTCCCTTTCATCACTAATGTTCCGTTTCAATTGGGCCACCATGTATGTGTGTTTTGATCAATGTATCGATGTAAATGTTGTTCGACAACACGAATCTATAAATCTCCATTTACAATTATTATAAAATATCGTGTATTTCGTACTCTAATAAGCAGATTGAAATTAAAATGTATATTTGGATACCTTGTATAATATTTTCCAATTACCAATTTTCCAATTACCAAGTTGAGATTACAAACGCGATTTTAATACCCTAAATCTAATAATTTTCCGAAAAATTTCAGTTGAATGCTTGATACGATACGAAAAAAGTATCATAGTGGTTTCGTAAAACCACACATTGTTTTTTTTCAATTGGATATTAAAGCTAATTGGAAAAAGGATTTCGAATTTTGTCTCTGAATGTGGAAATGAGTTTGTATTGGTTGGCAAATTTGAATAGGGGGGATGAAAAAATAAAGGAAGATATAATTTTCTGATCATAAAATCTGTCTTTACTACGAATATATTGAAATGATTTTCAATAACTTCTACTCTATTTTTTACAAACGAGCAGAGAAAATCCCACGAAAAGCTGGAAAATGAATGTACCACCTCCTCGAAGAACTTACACACAGTATTGAAGATTTAATTGTCGGAAAGAGTTGAAAATCGGTTTTTGTGTAGGATGTGAGGTTATCATTGTGATTTTTATCAAGGATCACGAAATTTGTGAATTTGTTGATCACTACTTCGACCCAAATGGTACGTAATGGGTGATAGAAGGCACAAAATAATGAAATCTCAATTCAAAAATATCTTTGTTGTGCTATCATCGAAAAGAGACGTACGAGATCGAACTTGCACAGGAATGAAATGAGAAACGAGTGAGTTTGACCAATAAAAACGGAAATCTTCGCGAAACTCTCTATTAGACGTAGTTCTCATAGCCAACATTATTTCTAATACCTTCAAGAAAAAGTAAGAAAGGAACGTAAAAACCGACCGAAAGGCTCCATCTTCAATAACCACCGAAGAAACATGATAGCCTCAATCGAAATGGGATGCACCGTACATTTTCACCTAATAAATATCATTTTTCGATGCGAAAATCCTGTGAAAAACATTTTTACCTAATAAATATCATTTTCCGATGCGAAAATTCTGTGAAAATCCATCACGGATACAAGAACATTCCGCAAAAAACAAACTGTTTTATTTTCCCACGCATTTTCATCAGCGTAGATCCGGCCCTGCACGCGAGCCGCCCCACAGCCAGACCCGAGCTCTACCCCATCGAGCAAAGCGAGCAGAGGAAATCCCCGGCTGCAGCGTTGCCATGGCAACCGCTTTTCCGAGCTGCAGGTCGACGAGACTTTCCATCGTCGACTAAAGAGGCGCTAGGGAGCACGCCGAATGCGTCGATGTATGCGGAAGCGAATTTGGCAGAGGTCCAGCAGCGAGCTTTCCAAGGCTTCTTCGGCCCCTGTTTTGTTCCAAAATCCAAAGTATGGCTTCAAGCCAAACCGATAGATAGAAAGAATATTCAGTCATTCTCACAGGAACGAAAAACGTATAATTATAATTATTTCATTGCTTTCTGTTTCCATTCGATCCTTCTTCTTTTATTCAATCATTTATATTTCATTCGATCATCTTAATCTGTCATGAATAATTGACTAAATGATACATCGAAAGAAAAATATGGAAAATTTTACAAATCCTTCACAGATTGAAAAAGGGAACAATATTACGCTCACGATCTCCAATCTTTCAAGACAAAAAAATGTGTAGTGTTGTGAAACCACGACGTGAGTGATACTGTTTTTTGATCTTTTGAGACACAGGATCTCAGCGATAGCATCAAAACTCTGCTTGCTCCAGAGATACCGATATAGACCCCACCCTAACCTCGCGTCTTATATAAGCCACATATTCAAATTGAAAAAAAAAAGTTTTCCCTGTATGGGATTCGAACGCCAAGCCACAACTTGAGCAGCACGCTCACTATCTATCAGGCTATCATTGTACATTATTGGATATCCTTGAGTGTTGTCGAAAGATAGAAAAAATACTATCGTGTCGTCACCAAATGTTTCTCCAGTGTTTTACCCCTGTCGAGTTCAGATTTCCAGAACCAAACTTGTAAAAAGAAAACGTCCGATCTAGTCTCTTAGTCTATCGTTCCTACAATAATCTATTCCTTCGTGAAAAAGAGAAGGACTAGTCGACAAATTTTGTTCACCATCACATCGTAACCACGTGCGAGTTAGGACTTACGCCCCTCGGTTTTACTTTGATCGAAGCCAACTGGGTCAGGGTAAACGCTGCCGGAATCCTCTTGCTTTCCAGGCTGGATTATTTTCTATGGACACGACGCCCGTGCAATTAGCTGGGGGTAGATTACCTACATGTGTTAGATAAGACTTTCACTGATATCCGAGATGATGGATCGAGTATAATGAGGAACGATACAACGTTTTTAAGGGTTCAGTTCATATTGCGATATTTTCCCTGCGAGAACAGCGCTCTCGACTTTCTTTTGTTATTCAGAAAGAAGTAAACAATGAAAAAACGCATGTTCTCTTCTGACTATAGACGATAATATCGTTTCTTGTTTACTCGAATCTTTTTTCGAATAGAGTATCGAACAATTCGATAACCTCCGATAGAAAGACAAATACAATGTAATTTCTGTTCAGTTCCATGTAAACACATCTCCATCGTTCCCCGAGATGAATAATATCATTTTCAAATATACTACCTACCGGATTCAACACGTTCGAGCCGTTTCAGCGAGACGAAGATCTACAAAGAAGAAAATTATTGCCTTTAATTTCGACCCCATCTCCATTTTCGATTCGACGTTCGGCAACATCTGTTAAAGAACTTCCTTCAATATTGGGATTAGAGGGATGATATATTTTAATGAAAAAGCCCTTTCCTTCTATCGCATTTCATTCCGAACGGATCGCTTTCCGCATCATCAGCATTCCCTCTCCCCGCCGGACGGGAAAGGAAATCCTCAATTTTTCCAATGTATTTCGTAAAGGAAAGTCTGATGTTTCGGTATTTATCGCGTCACCTTTTTCATTTATACACCAAGCATTCTTCCAGTCCGCTTGTTCTCCATACGGAATGTTCTACGGGAAATTTTCGAGCATCTTTTGATCATGGAAGAATCACAAATTCTGTAGCTGTAAGGCAAGGTTTTCTTTCCTGGAATAAAATGGACTCTATCTTCCAGTTGAAAGGAAACCCAAACCAAAGAATACGCGATGAAAGACGATTTCAGGAATATGGTTATCAATGTTAGCGATCAAAGTGGAATTGCCTTCGAACATTTATCGTTATATCTTGTTCTGATATTTTTCCGAGATTAATAAACAGTATTGGACATCTGAACAGTATTTTCCACAAATACAAGGTTGACTCTCGAAACACGACAATTGATATGCATGTTTTGGTTTCGTATGAGCTCGATTGATTGATTTGATTGATTCTAATCAGGCCAGCCAGGGTTTCAGAGCCCAGACAATGCATCCATTTGGCTTATCGTATTTCTAGTTATGCCGTTGGCTTCCGAACTAATATTCTCATTGGCCACTTTGGAATTCCTAACACAGGCTCTGACTCCATAAACTTCGTTCCCTTTTTCTTTCACTCAGATTCGATCTCATTATCACAGTTCAAGAAATGAAAAACAGTTCGATGACTCTCTGTCGGGCCTTCGATATTCTCAGTTGAAAAGCGAGCCGCAAACACGTTAAATTGCTGTAGATGAGGACATACTGGGTATAACTGACATATCTGATGTATGGCGAATACGATACGTTACAAGTCGAGCGTGTTATCTCCCTCTATGTGTCTGGGTACCGACCGGCACCCGACGGGTCTGAGGAGTGCGGTATAGGAAACTTGTCTGAACTGTTTCCGACAAGTTTGTTGGTCGACCTGTACAAAACGGCCGCCCATTGTCGAAGAATGAATAAGTTAGATAAATATTCAATTATCGGGGCGACTTCGATGGTGAATCAATAATGACATGAAAGCAGCAGCGCTACAGGGTCCGGGGAAACGAGCATGCACGGAAAAAGGGGGCAATAACCCCAGGGAGAGGGTGAGTCGACAGACAATCGCGGGGATGGGGTGGATTGTGGATTGCGCATAGCGACGTGGATCTGTCGGTTCTCTTCGCAGAGGACCGCATAGGGTGATTTCGAATTTCATCGTCATATTCAATTTCCGCAGATGAAATATGAAATATATACTAGGTGACCCGGAACGGATTCACCCCCCTGTATCACCGTTGTTATTTCGATCAGCTACTGCAAATTCATCGATTTGACGTCGTGAATGTCCAGGGAGCGTCTCTTGAAATTGAACTTTCCCTTCTCTTATACCTACAGGGTCTCGTTTTTTTCTCAGAAATGGGCATCAAATTTTCATTCCCAAATGTATTTTCTCTGACAGGTCGATTGAATCAGTAGTTTTTGCATTTTGCATCAGTTATAACATCAAATCAATATTATCAATATCCCAAGTTTGGAGTATGTGGTCAAAATCACATTGGATTGGCAGGGGGGTTATGGTACATACTTATACAAATTGAACACAAAACACTTCTGAGTTTGCAAGATAGGCTGGGTAATTATGAACCTCAAGAATAAATATTACAATGTTTCACTCATAGTTGTTTGCCGAAAAATTGATTTGTCTTTAGCAACTTTCTCACATCCAAGCCCGATCGCATTGCTGGATTCTGTGTCAGAGATTTTCCCCATCGTCGTATCATCATTCTTTACGAATACTCGTCTGACTTCATTGGTAGGTCTAGTTCTCATCGCGAGATTTTTTATACTTTGATATGTGCATTTGTCAAAATAGTGAAAGGAGACTATTTCCAAAAGTTTAATTCAACCTCATTTTGATTATTGTTCAACTTTACTTTTTCTACTTGGTAAAAATAAAATAGCACATTCGCAAAAGCTTCAGAACCGAGGTATGAGGTTAATATTGGGATGTAGCCGTTACGCAGCAATTACAGTGATGTCAGATTGTCTGAACTGGTTTTCAGTTGATGAACGTATACCATTTATGACTATGATCTTTATATTTAAGCTTTGGAAAGGATTGCTACCCAATTACTTTCGAAAGTTGTTATTGAGGAATAATGAAGTTCAAGATCACAATACAAGAAGTTATAACAATTTCTACATTAAAAAAAATCAACACTAAATTTGGAATGAGTAGCATGTTTCATAAAGGCTTAAATGAAATCAACGAACTACCGCAATTTGTAAAAGAATCTAATTCAGTAAATCGATTCAAGTTATCATCAAAGAACCATTTCAAGGACAGCTCATTGTGATACTTAGTACTCAGTCTTTCTTTTTTATATATATTCAATTTGTATTCTTTGGTTTGATTAATGTGATCCAACCTATTAATTTAGTGATATGTATGTATTACTTTAAATGTACTCACAAATATTCGTTGTATTAATAAAGCTTTTGTAAGATATTTATTCATTTGTAATTTTTTGTATATTAGGCTCGCCTACTTGATAAAGAAATACGAAATACATTTTTTATATGAATTCATGAGCCTTTTCCTTCCTTATGTTTCCTGTAATCAACCGATTCAACAGAGAACAATAACAATATCCAATCGAGCAAATTGCAGTTTTTTCGCTCTGCCAAAAAAGGGGATCCATTATTCAAGCTAAACCGCAAACCGAACGAAATAACAACACAGAAACCGTATTAGAAGCGATTAGGATATGCCCTGTCCTGTAATTAATCTTCCTTTATAATGGTCCACCAATTTTTGTTAAGCCGCCTCAACAATAGAAATTCCCTTTCGCATCCCTTTTAATCTGCGCTCAAAATATATTTCAAGAAACGGCCTTTCATAAATCCATTAGAATCAGCGGATCTTCAAAAGGGCCTCGCTGAGGTTCTGCGAAATTTAAAATGATGATTGGGATGGCCAAAGAAATCCATATAACTGTTATTAGTTCTGCAATTATCGGCTACATAACAAACACCCTCAGAAGATTCGAGCGGTTATTTTAGTCACAATTTTGGATAATTTTTTTTTACCTAACTTACAGTGGCTGTAGCTCGATGAGGAAGCATTTTAGAACACAAGTTCATAGATATAGATAATTACATCGAATTTCGAATCATCATATTATATAATGGATGCACATACGTATATCTTGATAAATGAGAAATTTTCTCATGAATTTTTAGTCGGTACTCGAGCAGTTCATCGTTTTGTAAACAGTTGTGCCAGGAAGTTGTTCGGGTGACGATTGGTAGGTTAGGCAGACAGCCACTTTGAAAACCACCCTGAATTTATTCTGAAAACCCTGTTTTCTGTAGCAGACCGTAGAGTCAAATATCAACACATGCCCTTTTACACCGTCCCATTTCAACCCTTCGAACTATAAAAAGTCGAAGGACGAAGACTATATACATGGAATACAAAATGTACCTACCCTTGGAACGAACTAGCTCGACCTGTATTTCTTTTATTCTCGAAGAGAATAAAAAATCCGGTCTTTTTGATCCCCAATTTGAATGGAAATATCGGCTGTGTCAGACAACGCATACATCAGATAGGTATCGATTTTCGCACACTGACCTAAGATTTTTATTTTCCCACGTCGCCTCGTACGATAATATATCGCGATTATACAGGGACTGACGTTTCGCCAAGGGGGTAGCGAAATCGATTGTCAACATACATAAAAGAATAAATACATAACATTTTCTCGTACGTTTCGATTTCTTAAGCAAGGAGGTTGTCGAAAAACAGTAAAATCATGAGTGTTCGGACCTTTAGTGCGAAAAACAGGATATTCAAGAATAATTTTCCACATCATGCGAACCATACTGTTGATTAAACTATTTCCACCCTTATAAATAGCAGCAAGTTGCGAGTATTATACCACCGATCGATACATCTATTTTCGAACACAAACACCAAGAAATGTTTTGCTATAGCAATTCACGCGAATGATTCAGATGAAATACCCACAAAATGATCATGTTCACAAATTTGGATATACCACTGCCTCGATTAACCTACAGACAGTACCCACGAAATAAACATGAAATAAATACATTTTTGGTCGTTATCGTAGACGAGATATCAGCTGCTGTACCACCGGCCTCCCTCAAAACCATCTGATACTTTGGCACCGGTTCCCATCAAGATGTTTCATCACCTGCTCGAGAAATCTCTGTTTAGACAGTGACGGACCGATATGAATTCGATGATTTTGTTGATTCAGAAGCCATTCATTCAATTGACATTGTTGGTTTAGACGATTAGTTCTATTGCGATATTCGTTGTACAGGGCCGTGAAATTGATATCCGCATCAAATAGAATAAACCAGCGAGGATGTGTCTTGAAAATCGTTGATTTTTTCTACGTATTTGAATAATCTCGATCGTTATTCTATTCTATTCAGTTACATGGTATCAGTAGATTAATTATAGTTTGAACTTTCTTCAGTGGTCGATTCGGAAATAATAAAATTATCACAAATATCTCTCCTGCTAGTGTTGACCCATTCTGATGATAGAAGTTGAGTGAAGAAAATCTGTTTTTGAACCCGGTATCTCACGTATCGAATTCGATGTTATTGAAGTTTTACTCCCATCAACTCTCGCCGTAGATTTTTTTTTAAGTACAACCAGCTAATGCCTTATTGGTTGAAAATATGTTATTACGCGAAGAGATGCTGCAGCTGCCTTCACTCGACTAAATTACCTATATCCGTTTATAATGAAGCGTCGATAAATGCATAACTGATCATTGTATTTTGAGGAAGTCCATTTCAATCCTACCCATTATAAAGACTATTCAGATTATAAATAAATAACAGTAAACTGTTCTGTACGTGTTGAAATAGGGCATTTTTTCATTTAGTGCCCAAAGTGAAAATTGCAGAGATAATTACAGACAAATGGAAGTTCATGTACAACTGGCTTTCATTGGATTCAACAGAAAATTTAATGATCATCTTATAGAGTTTCATGAAAGAACTGGAATTCTGTGGGTATAGAACTCATCACGATAATCTGCAAATGAAAAAACACACAAAAGTGGGAAACGCGTTCCAGTATCTTTCCGAAAACCATAAATTTAATGGAAAATAACCCAACTCTACTCGAAGGTCACCGCTTTAATAGTCTACTGAATGATATCTACATATCGGATTGGGATTTTGACATTCAAGAGGCTTTTTTTTTGAAAAGTTTTCCGTCAATAACTCTTCAAAATGTCAAATTTTTGCTAATTTCCAAGCTCAGCCAGCAGTTTGAGCTCTTACTAAATACGTCTATCAGGGTTTTCTTATAGGATTTTTTAGTGAATATGAATTAATGCCTATACAGGGTGTCATTATAAGCGGCTGTCTGAAATAGCAGAAAACGTCAATCTTCAACTTACTATCAACGGATTAATAAACTAATTATCAAGTAGATGTGGGCAAGAAAAAAGTCGTATAGAGACAAACAAGTGCACGTAGAATATACGGGCAAAATAAAATCAAACACAATTCGGACAGGTGGAGTCTTGACAACGAGGTATGTACAGATGGTTACTGGATACCAGAGAAAAAGGGGTCCGGGTTTTGTTCTAATTGAAATATAACTCGAAGAAATACAACTCGCTGGTACTGTGTCTCATACCCTTATAATGATGTGGGAACATGAAGGCGAAGTTCGTGTATAACGAGGATCATATTGCAACAGGAGGTAACAAAGCAACTTGCGGGAATCAACGCGAAAAGCATCTCTCACATAGACAATTTCAACATGTCGAGTTTTTATATTGTCATGTAGTAAAGTCGAACCTAAATTTCGATCATATATAGTGTGGAACATTCAAATGGAATAAATTCGACAACAAATCAATGAGGGTGTGTTGGGAAAAACGATTGGACACGTCGATTTATATTTTTAGATGCGCATTTTTCTCAAAAAAATTGAATTATATAGAATGTGTCATGTGACAGTGGTCAGTACCAATTTTCTTATTTCAAATGGAACACCCTGTATTTCATTCCATTTTTGAATTCTCACCGAAGTGCTGATTTCATCGATACACTACACTTGGGGTCTAGCGGAAATGATTACAGAGATATAGGGTGTGAAAAATAAGATTTTTCAACTCTAGGATTTTTTGTGTCGAAACTATTCATTATTGGTCGAAACCGCTTACATGCCCCTGTCTCAACTTTTGATTTACTACCTACTGTCATCTGATTGAAACAAATATTGAAACAAAATTGATCATCCTGTATCAGATCCCAAAGGAATGTCAGTAGATAGTATATCGGAAATTAAGACAGTGACATGAAAGTCGTTTCGACCAATAATGCATAGTTTCGACAAAAAAAATTCATTACGTTGAAGAATCTCGATTTTTCACACCCTATATCTCTGTAATCATTCCCGCTAGACCCCAGTGTGGTGTATCGATGAAATCAGCTCTTCAGTGAGAATTTAAAAATGGAATGGAATACAGGGTGTTCCATTTGAAATAAGAAAGTAGGTACTGGCCACTGTCACATGACACATTCTATATAATTGTTTTTTTTTTTGGAAAAAATGCGTATTCAAAAACACAAATGGACGTGTCCAAGCGTAGATTACTATACGACAATATTACAACCATAACTCGTATGAAACCAAGTTACGGCGGATTCTCCGCATCAAATTTAAAACCTTGAGAATCGATCTTTACTGTGAACTCGATTTTTAATAGTTTCCACAACACCGGTCATTTTCCCGAGCGAAATTACATCGCCTTGAAACTTTCGTAATAAGTTCTCGAGGGACCATCTGTCACGGTCGCCATTATTCTACAGGTAAAATTTGGGCACAAAAGAAGAAAAGTCGTACGAGCAGCAGCTGCGCCAGCATTTCGCAGTGCATGAACGTTGAAAAATACTCTCATTCATATCACCAGGATATGGACAGAGAGCTTAGGGCCTAAGGTAGCTGAATGAGAAATTTGCACAAAGTGTTATTTTCCCAAAGCAAGCTATTGTATTTTTTTTGTTAGGTTTCTGCAGAAAGGAATAAGGTAATAGTAGACATCTCGAACAATGCCCCAGGCCCCAGGCTGATGGTCACGATACAGAATATTATACGTACAAGTTTCTTAACACTTTGCCAAACTAAAGTGCATCGATTTTTACTTGAACCTATGAAATAATGTTGACTATGATATGTGGCATATTGGAGATACTTTTGGCATTACTGCTCAAAAAAATGAAACGACTATTGAAGTGAAAGAAAATCTGAAATTGTATATAAAATCACTGCTTACTATCGCCTTTTGTATTGATCAAGTATCTATAAAATTCTTGAAACGTTCATTTTTAATTCTCGAATTTTAGATTGTATCGATTGTTCTAAGTGTTTTTATTTTTCAGTATGATATTCCGAGTGTGTGTCTATTTCAAGTGAACTTCATTTCAATGCTTTGAAAAAATGTCATGCAATCATGTCAAATTTTATAGTTTTCCATTGTCAATTAATGTTTATTAATGTACACTCTTACTTATCCGTTCTCTTCAAACCTTTTTTTCATTCAAGTGTTTGTTTGAAATTGATATTGTCGAATAAAGTTCTACAATCATTTTTCAGCTTTTCATGGGATTTTCTCTCCTCGTTTCTAAAAAATAGCGTAGAAGTTATTAAAAATTATTGCAATATATTCATAGTAAGGACAGATTTGGGATCTGCCCCAAAATGTTTTATTCTTATTAAATATATTTCTATTTCCAAAATTTCTTTCAAAAACAAGGTGTCACTGACCAATAGAGAATTTCTCTTTTAGGTATCTAAAGGCTCAATTCCAAGCGCAGTGACATTTTGGGGCAGATCACAAAATCTGTCCTCACTACAAATATATTGCAAAAATTTTTAATAAGTTCTACTCTATTTTTTAGAAATGAGGAGAGAAAATCCCATGAAAAGCTGAAAAATTAATGTACCACCTCCTCGAAAAACTTACAGACAGTATTTAAAGTTCTACAATATTATTATTATCATTTTTTTTCAATTATATTATCCCTGATGAACGACAAACATACTGTACAGGGTCCTCCATGAAGAGCTGAGTCGATTTCAATGAAATTATTGGTGATTCAATTTTTTCAAATAGCACAACCTTCCTTTTTGTTGCTGATGGATTATATGCTGGAAAATAAGGAGATTTTGTCTGTACAACCCTATATTTGAGAATGACCGATTTTTAGAGATCTTTGAAAAATAAACCTATTCATTAGAGACTACTTTTAGATTATCAGTTGGAGAAATCGATTAGAAACGAGTCCAAATAACAAACAAAAATCCTCCGATGTTCATGAACAGAGAAAAAATTGAGCTACAGAATTTTCGAGACGGTGAAATTTGGCGATAATTTCTGAGCACCCTGTATATGAAAATGGATACCTTCAGAGATATGATGTTTTGGATAATGTTATATATTGAAAAACATATGGTAAATTCCGAGAATGCAATAATATATTGGGTGGTTCTTTGAACATAACGAAGTTGGGGTCCACTGTGCAAATGAAAGTTCGAATTTTTTTCCCGATTTATTTTGACGATCAAAATCCAACTGACTAATCAGTCTATAGAGCAGCTCGTAATCCTCCTGAACAAATTCAACTAAACAGATTAGAACTCCTTCACCAAATCCATTCGTTCCATCGATGAAGTAGGAATTTCAGATTACTTTGTGATGGATTTTGCATATAAATCGCGTGATTTGAATTCGTCCGATTTCAGAACAAACATTGAACGATTGGCAAAAGCTAAAATCCATCGAATAAAATGATGTGATTATCTTAATGACATAACTGAGATGAATCAATTATTTTTGGGTAAGTTGGATTGGAAATTAATAATTTGTTATGATTGAGGTGGCTGTGATCACATTTTCACAGAGCCATATTATGTTCTAGAGATGAAAATACATTTATAGTAGGGACAGATTGTCACTGCGCTTGAAAGTTAACCTTCATCAGATACTAGAAAGAAGAGTCCTCTCTATGTCAGTGGCGTCTTTTTTTTTTATTGAATTCAGAATTCGAAGGATACCAGGTTTGACGGGCCCATGTCCAACGACTGCGTTATTTATGGCGAATCACCCTGTACGATAGGTGGCCATTCAAGACGCCAGGTGCACCTTGCGTGTCAATATATTTCTTTTAGAAACGCGGGCTACAGCTGTCGAATACGGGCACATGCCGTCTCAAAAGATGCAACAAAAGAAATTTCATCGTTTTAAGAAATCCTTTTTTTGTGTGTGTGTCTTTAGTGTACACGTATACCTGCCCTATTTCAGTTTGAATGTTCCGAATTTCTGTTCATTATTCTACATTCTTTTAACGAAGAGAAACATTATTTATTCATCGATTTTGAAAACGGGGGCAAATTCGTTCTTGAAACGTCCGCTGCACCAAGAGAAACTTCGATATTCAATGTATTTGTCTTTCGAAAAATTTTAAAAACACGGTGTCACTGACAAATAGGCATTAGAAGGTTGAATTTCAAGCGCAGTGACATTTTGGGGCCGATCATAAATCTGTTTAGTTGATAATATTATCATTTCGAAATGAATATCTGCAAAGTATTTGGAGATAACACCATCAAACCCCGTATCTTCAAATTTTCTAAGATAAACCCCCACCGATGATGGAATAAAATATAGGGTGATCCACTAAGAAAATTTCTCATGACGATAGGTTTCCCCCTTTAAAAATTTCTCTTTTTCGTTTTCACCCAACCACCCTGTGCATAACGTTGACTAGGTAGAAAAAAAATATGAAACCGGAATGAACAATATCCCGTCATTGTTCGGATGCGACCCTGTACAGAACCGAATATAATTTTCTCGTGTTTGCCGTATACCTGACATTCAATTAAGGGGGTTGAAGAATGGGTGGTTTTCTGGGAATTTCGAGGGATGCTGGTTGTTGTCGGTGGATGTTCCGTTATTTCACACAAAGACGTTAAATCTTCACGAAATCCGGTGAAGCTAGCAGCTCGAACGAGCAATTATAATCATGTTACAGGGTGGCCGGGCAAAAACTATAATAGCTAGCGTAAAAGTATATCTGACTCGAAAAAAATCAGAGGCCTGACATTCAGATTATATCAGTGAACGAAGAATATGAAATTATGACATTCTTTGCCTAGTGACGAAATCTTTCCCGATGCTTACGACCTCCAGAAAAAAAAAAAACGTTCCGCATCGACTATCAGTAGAACGTTACGTCATCATTATCAATACTACTGACGTCATCATTATCAATACTAGTAGGAAATATTGCTAAAGCTATTTGCTGGAAGAACGGGTGATATTTCTTATCCATTCCGACGCTTCATATTCATACAGGACGGTCAAAAATGATTTTTCAATTCGGAACATACGAATTGATTTTTTTCGATATTTTGAATACCCTGTATATGTTTCGAGGAGAAAGATCCTCAACTGCCCTTGACCTTGAAAAAAGGCCCTAAATATTTTTTCTTGCACTACCTTGCACTAAATGTGACCGACGTAAATTCAAAGCATTTCTGACTATTCCCAACAATAGTAAAGATTGTCTAGGAAAGAAGACGTTTGCTTTGAAATTATTGTCGCAAAATTATAACAATGTCAGTGGGTTTTGAGACGAATGTTGAAGGAACTTTCGGCAATATTTTCTGCAAAATGAAAATTTTTATAATAAAAAAAAAAACTGGAATCTTGCCTTCAATGTCATATTTGACTCCCATGAGCATCATACCAGACAATGTGATCCCAATTTGGGAAAAAGTCGTTGTATTTTTGTGGAATAAATATTTATAACAGTTTTATTTATAACCGAATAGAAATGAAATCTATCAATCTCGTCACAAAATCCAAGATTGAACTGAAGAAATTTATTCCATCAATTCAACTCTCTACCATACGACTAATTCTAATTCAACTGTTCATCTTGATCCTTTTGTGTTTTCTCAATAATTTAGTGTTTTCTATGATGTCCCTCCATGGTACTATTAAATTTTTGAGATACTGTGGATGAATACAATTATTCACAAATTCATAAAACCCTAAATTTGAATACTTTAGCACATAGAAGCTTGAACTGTTCGGTTCATCTTTACTATCCTTTAGAAAAGCAGTTAGAAAATTGTAATGGTTTTAATTTTTAGTTTCAATATAATCTTAGTCATCTGTAAAATGTATACATTGTACAATCTTTTTGTGATGGTATAATTGGCTTGTCCGTTGATAAATAAATAAATAAATGAATAAATGTTGTTATCATTATGCAACCTCCTGGATTTTTCTCGCACAATTCCGTGTTTTCCGACGGCTTGGTGAAGAAACCAGCTCGAGGCACGATCCGGCAACGTCGCCTGCACACTCGTAATTGAATAATTGAGTAAAAGGTTTTCCAGCGGAGAACACCGAACGCGGCGTTACCGGTATAGGGAAACCGAGAAAATATCTGCATAATTCCGTCGTCGTCGTCGACGACGTCGGCTCGCGCTGATGGCGAACGACATCAGGTGCGTTAAACTTTAATTAATAATCGAGGAGGAGCAGATGATAGTACCCTCATCGCGGTTGCGTAAGATTAAATGTGAATTATATACAGGGTAATGATGGATGTGGGCTGCGATCGGCGGCAATCGAGGCAATTCACAGGTGCTTTCGCGCAACCGTTCAATATACAGAGACATGCGATGAGAATATTTTCTTCAGATACCTGGTTTCGTTTTTTCTTCAAACTGACACGAGCTTTGCAATGACAATAATTTGCAATAATTGGCATGTCCCCATTTTCTGGTGAAACCAATGAGGATGACTATTGTCAACGATGCTAAGCTATCCGAAAAAAAAATGTTTTGCCGACGGTCGTATGATTTTTCATCGCTGTGTATCTTTCTTATGGTCGTTTCACTTCCTCTCTCTCTCTCGATCTAGTAGAGAATATACAGGTATAGAATATACAAGTATAGAACCAAGTAAATATCTTTCCGAAACGAAAAGAACGATATTTATGGAAATTTGTAGGTAAGTGCAATGGAACAAAATCTGATGTGATTTTTTTTCGTGAATAATATACTTCCGATTTAACCGGAAATGCCATCAAATTCTTTAATTCAAATGGGACACTCTATAAATTATTACAGATTTTGAAAGAGCTTGTTATTTTGAATTCATACATACGGAGTTCAGTGTGAAAACGAGAAATATAGCACTTCAATCAACCTCCTTTGAGTTATTTGCATTAGAGCAAGAAACTATTACTACATACCCAGCATCCACAGATGTTGAATTTTTGGATGGGAATCGTCGAAAATAGGCACATTTTTATCGACGGAAACTTGAAGTATTCGGATCTACTGAATAACGAAATTATTCCTGCACTTCAACAGAATGGGCAATTACCACAAAATGTTTGGTTTCAACAAGGTGAAGCACCTCCCCACTATGATAGACAGATTAGGGATTTTCTGGATGCGAATTTTCCAAATCGATGTATTGGACGTAGAGGATTCATAGAGTGGCCTGCTCGTTCTCCGGATCTTAGCCCGTTAGATTTTTTTTTTGGGGTTATCTAAAATCACGTGTTTACGTTAGACGACCAACAAACTTACAGGAATTGAGACAAAGAATTATTGATGAATGTTAACTAATACGTGGAGAAGTCTTGGAAAGAGTGACTCAAGAATTCGTTAATAGGATGGCATATTGTCAGCAAGTAAACGGCGAGCATTTTGAACATTTGAAGTAATTTTGTTTCTCATCATCCTAAAATAATGAAAAGTACACCTACTGTACAACTAACAGTGAGTTATTTTTCGTTTTTACAAATTTGTTCACACTGAACTCAGTATGTATGAATTCAAAATAACAAGCTCTTTCAAAATCTGTAAATATATATAGGGTATCCCATTCAAATTAAAGAAGTTGATGGCATTCCCGGTTGAACCGGAAGTATATTATCAACAAAAAAATGTACATCAGATGCATTTCGTTCCATTGTACTTGCCTGCAAATTTCCATGAATATCGTTCTTTTCGTTTGAAAGATATTTACTTGGTTCCATACTCAATCCCAACTCTGTATAATATCATATCTCTGGTTCCAACCCAACCCGATTTAGGCAATGCTGCCAGATCGTATAAAAGTATGAATATTCCATGTGTATTTCGAAACCCGTATTTCCACGTGAAAAATCCATTTGGATACAAGTACACCGTATATCGGACAGGGCGAAACGAAACGAGATAATAAAAGATGATATTTCTTGGGAGAAACGTCCACCGAACAATACGTGACCGTATCGTGTATACGACGAAATTTACGACAGCCCTAAACGTAAAAAATATACCGTTCGTTGTTAAAAATCAAATTGTGGGAGCGAATGTGACTCACTACCGGACGTGTGTGTGTGTGTGTGTGTGTGAAGATGATGTGCCCTTTCGAACGAATAATATGGGTCACTTTTTTATACGAGGGTAATACGATTAGTCTCGGTATGAAATTTGCCAGGTGTTGATTTTCACATCACATATTCTCATATATTATTATATCCCAAGACCTATGGATTCAATCGATTAAACTATCGAAAGATCTTGACTATGGCATTTTTGAATTTTTCAGAAAATTCTCGACAGTTTGATGTATTTGAATTTATAGGTCGAGAAGTATACGGCATTTCCTGAACAACTTAGAGTGGAACCAACAACAAAATTTTTATGACTTGCCACATCTCCACACGAAATTGATATAATAATGAATAGTTTGACATGTTTCATCAAACTCAGTGACATTTTGGGAAAGTCCTTACTACAAATATACCGAAAGAGTTAACGAAATTTCCATTTTTATAAACGAAGAGAGAGAAAATCTGGAAAAATGATTCATTGATTTGAGAGAATTCTTACCCAAAAAAATGAATCAAAAAGTAAAATTTTTACAAACGCGTACAAAAATGATACCGAACGCTACGTAAACCTTCATGAATGATATGAATTATGTAATTTCAACTGTCATCCAATAATGAACAACTAAAACAAAGACGACAATATCCGACCTCGTATCCATCAAGCTTTCCAATTGTTTTATTACCGAATAAACTGATGAGGCAACAAACGAAAAACCTTTTGACGCTTGTCAAATGAAGAAATTGCCTCTCTCTCTCTCTCGCTTATATTTATTGCCGATTTGATGGCGAAGACAATAAATGCCATCGCGAGGATTCCTCTTGGTGAAATCGATTTTTTGTTTATCCTGCGAGGTTGGCGTCATGCCATATCAGTCTCCACTAAATTAAAAAATAAACTTCAATAGTGACGGCGAGTAATCACACCGTTTGGTTTTTTTTCGACACCGAACATTTACCGTCGATGAACAACCATATACAGGGTACATGGTACAAGATACGTTTATTTCACAAGTTATTTCAGAATCAAACATTATTATTTTTCTAGATTTTATGGGATTTTCTCTCCTCGTTTCTAAAAAATTAGGAAGAATGTAATTCACATGTCGATTTATCTTTTCTTCATAATATTGTTCTTATAATTAACTCACAGACAGTATTTGGAAAATATCACGTATTGTTTAGTATTTCTAGAAAAAAATCAGAGTGAAAATAAAATTGAGGTTTGAATGAAAACAATTAACAGAACACAGCAAATTTGTACAAAAAAATGAACATCAATCAAACAAGTGAACTCAGTAACAAGGGTTAAGTTGAAAAACTGCGTCAGCTGATGTTTCACCTCCTTTAAATAAAAATAAATAAAATAAATCGCAAATGTAGCCACGTAGCGGCGATTGTAAAACTACCCCAGTGCATGTTTGCAGTACAACTCGCGTTGTGTACTATTTTTTTTCTACGACCGCAAATACAGTGAGTTTCAAATGGTTAACATTTATATCATCGATTCGTCAGAAAATTTTATGCTCACATAGTACATAACACTTCGAGCAAACTGTGTATAAGGAGATTGGTTTTTGTTCGTAATCACCAACTTACACATGTGGTCGTAGAAAAAGACAATTCATTAATATCACTTTGGTATCACCCTGTACGTATAATTCGAGAGTAATCTCCCAAAGACGGTCGTAGGAGACTATCAGACATCCTTCCTTTCGGATGTGATTGTAAAAAATGGCAGGTGTTGGTAGTCACCTGGCGTTACACTCGTACCTTTTGAAGTGGTATAGTCTCGTTCCACCAATTGTCCTACCTGTACCTTTCGAATGATACGAATGTACCTACTTGGGAAATAGTATTAGACAGGGTGTTCGTTGACGAGCGAAAGTTATCGATATATGTCTCTGTCAGAAACTGTGAATATTTTTTTTCATCTGTGGACAACACGAAAGGGAAACCTATAATGTTCGAGGAACATCGTGTTAGACAGCGGTGGAATTTTGGGAGAGAAGTATGGTGTTGGGATTTTTCTTGAATGTTTGGAGGTTGTAAGCATCAGGAAAGACTTCACTAAGCGAAGAATTCCATAACTTTGCCGTTCTATTGATGAAAGATGCTTGGTATAGCGATGTTCGACAGGTCTCGAGCCTGACAGTGTAGGGGTGACCAGCTCGAGCTCGTCTGGTTTGTCTACTAGGAATCGCGCGTGGTGGCATAATAGATGATATTTCCGTTGAGCACCGACCGTGGAAGTATCTATAAAAAAGGCAGAGATGGCCGACCTTTCTCCGATGTTCTAGTGAGTGTTGGTATCATCGACTAGGCGAATAGCTCTCTTCTGAACTGTGTCTAAGAGCTTTAGCGTATGTTTTGGGGGTTGAGCTCCAAACATGTGAACAGTACTCCAGGACAAGAAGAATTTGTGCTTTGTGACAGACATATTATGATGATTACATATGTGTGTACGTTATGGATTTCGATTTGTCACTAGCAGTTCATCTTGATGAAATTCCGAATACTATGACTTATAATGATGGAACTGATTATATTGTTTGTTATCAATATTCGACATAATCTATACCTGAAATAGTTTTTTCTTGAGAACTCAATCTATCATATTGTCAAAGTGTGTCCTCAGTTGAATTTGGAATTTCGAGAAGAATCCAAGTACCGCTGGCGCAACAGTCTAAGCCCTACACTCCAGAAGTAAACTGTGCACTAAAGGAGGATTCGCAATCTTCTGAATTGCATTTCGGCGAGAAAGCGAACGCAGTAAGGTTATGGACAAGCTGTTACGGCAAGCAATAAGTATAATGTTACAGCCCGAGTGCGATGAGGAAAGGAATAAAATCAACATTGCCCGGTGGAAAAAAAACAACCGCTGCTCGCCTGACAGAAGTCATTTACATTTTACCTTCGAAATGTTCCGAGAGGGTTCAAATTTGAATGAAAATAATAAGGATCATTGGTCGTGTGAGTTTTGGAATCACTCTCTTTCCTTTCCAAACAGAGGTTGGAGGGATCAATGTCAAAGCTTTCAATGGAGCAGGATCGTTTTTTATGAATTCCAATTGGATCCGAAAAACATGGCTTGTCCTGGATGTATTACCCCAGAAAATCATGCCATAGTATAATTTTGAACGACAAAGACGAAAAGTACGCTATCTCAAGTTCGGACGAGTATAATTCCACTCGCCCGACACGGTGCCAATAAAAGTCGGATATCTACGGAAAAATTTGTGGACGCGGCAACACCGCGTCGCGGAAGCGCGCCGGGTCAATACGACGACGAGACCGACGCTCTCGGCGCAGCTGTCGGGATCGGGAACCTAGACGGCCATTCATTCGTGTCTAACACGACGGGAGGAGAGCGCGCCTTTCGTACCATCTTCGAGCTCTTTCGTTTCTCCTCTTCGATACGGATGTACGGAGCGCGCGACCTTGGAAATTGGAATTCCGCAAAAATGTTTTTTTGCAGTGCACAGATCGGATCACCAATGGAACACTCTGTATGTGAAATATTGAATAGAAATCAGAGTTTTTATTGTCAGGTTTATTTTTCTGATGAGACATTTTGTATGTAAAAACTTGTAGAAAACAGAATTCTGAATATCCGAACAGAATCTTTTGCAGTCTGGAGACTAGATGTCAAATGAGGCATCCTGTAATTCGAAACTTGATATCGAAACTTGATAAACAAGATTCTTCGACGAATGCATCACGCTGGGTTTCGTAAGGTTTTATATACATTCTGTATGTGAAACCTAGAAGAAATCGGAATCTCAAATGGGACATCAAGTGAATCCTCGAAGAAATCGGGATTTTCATGGATAGGATTTCTTGCAGTTCGAATGGAACATTCTAAGTGTGATATTTTGACCAAATCCTAATCCTGATGTAAATACAAGATTTTTCGCTGTACACAGGCTGGATCTGAAATTGGTCAGCGTGTATTTTGAACCTAGAGGAAATTTGAATCCATATGTTGAAATATATGTAAAACCTCGACCATAAAACAGAATTTTTTGATGTACACGTCCAACAGCTAATGGGACATTCTTGACGAAATTGGCACAGTTGCTGTATATAGGCCGGATCTCAGATGGAACATCCTGTATATTAATCCTTGAAAAAATCGGAATTCTAATGTACAGGATCTTTCATAGTATCTATATATCGCATTATACAGACCATATCCGGACCGGATCATATAATATCAAGGTTCAGGTAAAGAAACGTATATAATATTTATACCTCCACCAAAATATAGCATTGTGCTTCCGCCAAAATCTATCAGCGCATTCGCCAGGAAGTTGTATTATCACCGTCCGCCAAAATATCATTCAATTGTGTTCGTGAAATTCATCATACTACTGAATCTGGCGAAATCAATTATTTTTTCAATGAATAATTTTGACCGTGTGCCTCAAGGACCTGAACTGGGTCCAATATCATTCTTCATCCATTTCCGACTCATCAACCTCGGAAATGAAGACGACAGTGAACATTTCAACAGAAAAATATGATAAACATTCAAGATTCAAAGCATATAACCCCACTGGAAATAACCTCAGCTATTATCGACTCATATTCAGCGTCATGCTTTATATACAGGGTGTCCCACAATTCTTTTGGTAAGCAATATCTTCCCAAATTGATAAGATACAATATGTAACTGTCAATATGTAACACAACTCGAGTTGTGTACTATACTTTTTCTACGACCACGAATACAGTGAGAGCATATTCAGCAGTGAAAATTGTAAAAATTTGAAAAATACCATTTTGATGCTATATACAAACAAACTGAATTTCTTTCATCTCTAGGCTCAACAGAGATATCGTCGGGGATATCGAGGAAAAACCAGCGTATCCAGCAAATCGTCCCCGACGAACGGCAGGCACATCCTCATTGATATGCCAGCCAGCTTCAGCGCTGAGTATCGATCACGTGACCTGGCATCGAGCACCGCCATCCTTCATGTTCCAAGTCCAGTCACCCCGGCAATGAGGAACTCATCGTCTACAAAATACACCCCCTCAGTCTGCTGCCGATACAGTCGCACGTAAAGAGAACGTATAATGTTCGAGGAACATCGTGTCAGCCAGCGGTGGACAGTATGAATCTGTAGTTCGTACTGTTTTCAGCATTCACCCGACTTGTATATCGGTGATACCAGTTCTCAATATTTCTACTGTTCACCTCGCAAACTCTTAGATTCTATTCTGAAAAGCTATTCGCCTAGTCGGTGATACTACTATATACTCACAAATTCCCACGGTGTATACACAATCTCATGCAGAATTATCATTGTCGAATAGAAATGTTACATTGACGGTGTTTTCGAACAGTTCGATGATTTTGATATTGCGATTCAATAGCCTTAGAATTTCTGATAATGATGATGTATATGTACATATACACTATGTAGGTATATTTGACACCAAAACCAATGAAACGAAAAAAAAAACTGGTTTAGCTGGTATTTATTTAATATCATTGTTTCAAGCTGTTCAAAAGAAAACTAATTCATTTCAAAAACCGTTGATTCTATCGAATTGAAGAAAGAGTACCGTTTTCGACTAAAAATCTCGAGAGTATCCAAAATTGTTGTTTGTAGCTGAAAATAATTACAACTGTCAAAGTTCAAGTGAATTACGTGTTACGGGCCAGTATGGTCCTGTCTTTTTGCTAATAATGGCTTCTTCATTTGATGAAACACAACACCGAAAAATCATCACGATATACAAAGTGGGTCAAAACTAGAAGCCAAAATCGGTCATTCTATAAAATATGGATAAGGACATATTTCCATGAGGAGAAAATGAGTTATATGACCAACTGGTGTTAATTTGACAATCCCATGTATGCCCCCGAGAGATTGTAAAAACAGAAATTGAACTTTCCTCCTTCGAGAACATGCAAACAACAGGGAATATCATATTGTATTATTAGCTCGATAAAGCTTGCAAAAGGAAAGTCAAACTCTGACGGGCGTCGAATTAATTAATCACCTAGGGGCGACAAGACAAACGATTCGAATAAAGTTTCGTTATTTCGCTCCACTCGAAAAAAAAAATTCCCTTTCGCCCAAGAATTTATCAAATTCCTGTTTGGTTTGACGTTATCTCGTACAGTCAGGGGTTGCTATGGAATCCAGCCGGGCTACCAGCAGGAATGACTTCTTACGGGGTTTTTCGGACAGTGGCGGGGTGTCGAAATGATTCATGAAGAATTAATTCTTTCGATTTCCTTCGAATTTCTTAGGTTCGCTTACAATAACAAGATAATTACTTCTGATGCTATATCTGATTAATGAATCCAGAGCCTTCCTTCACGGAGATTAGGCTAATGATATATGAAAATTTCTCACGCCACTTTCATTTTTCAAAGTGAAATATTCTTCCATGATTGAGCAATAAAAATAAAAAATACTTGATTTTCTTACTTTTTAGCGAGGAGTCTACCCTAGGAATTTCTCACAATAATAATGAAACCCCGTATTCAAGGAATCGCTAATTCATTCTCAACTTTCCGTTCCTGTTTCGCTCTGCCACCCAATCCAGACCTCATATCCTATCATTACAGGCAACTTCAGCAATCGAAGTTTCCAATTATCATTTATAACTTCTGCTCGAATCGTTATATAATCTCGCGAGGGTTTTCATCTGAACGTTCCGCACAGCAGTCGGAGTGTTTAAGACAATGTATTTCAACTAGTTAGTTAACAAATCGACTAGGGAACCAGAAGCATCCATCAGCGTCACGTACAGAAGCAGAGTACTCGCAATTTCGTGAGCGGATGCCACGGAAATGGAAAATGCCAGTTTTAGAACCCATTCAGGAAGAAGTTACGGTATGATCGACAAGTTCATTTTGAACGTACCATCAGATAGCAAAGTTTACGGGACAAGGTTTTAAGGCATGCTATTATCAGCAAACATGTGAACAGTATTTCAAGACAGGTTTGTAGATCATAAGAAGCTGATGGGGTGGGTACTTCAGTTCTTGGCACGGAAGAGAAAGCCAAGATTTTATGGCAAGTTTACCACCACAGGAAGAGATTCATCAAAGGAGAAGGATGTAGTTTCTTGGATATGTTTTTGCAAGACAACAATTCAATTTAGTTGAATCATGGTAGTACCATTCAACAGAGTAGGGAGGAAGATATAGCTCGTTGAGAAATACTTGAAGCTTACCAACCTTCAACTCATCTCTTTTTTTTTGCTCAGACATTTTCGTCATTCGGCCAGACACAAGAAGAGAATTGTTGATTTATATGAGACAGCACTGTCTCATCCATACTACACCCAGTCACCTTTTTTTTTCGCATTTCTGCAGGCACTGGGAATCGAACCCACGACCGAAAAGTGGCTACCTAATAATCACTGCGCCTTTGCGCTCATCGCCATCTCGGCGACTTCTATATTATCTAATCAGAATAACTATCGATGCAACTTGTGACAAAATCCCAATTTAATCTTATAGATAACAACGAACACTAATTTGTTTCATCTCTTCAAGCTGGTCAGCTATAATATATCTAACAAGTATGATCCTGTATAGTTTTCCAGATCACCAGTCTCGTTCGAACTGACATACGAGGAATTGAATAATTTCTGCTAGATGAAGAAAAAATAGAGAGGACATACTGTAGATCAAGAGCGTGAGAGATAAATACGTAAATCTGATGGTTTGGATCTTCTCAAAGCAGGGATGCAGCCTCTTGAAAGTGTACTTGAGGAATACTCAAAGTACATACATGATTGTTTCCTGCTTATTGATTGATGATTTTCATACACGAAGACTAATGACCCCTTAAAAAGTAACCCAACTTTTCTCCCGCTCGATCGAAACAATTGATAAATATCAATGATAGACACTCACGTCTTGGACAGAGCCTACTATATAGAAGAAATCAAAGTGAGCGTCGGCGAGATGTAAAGATCCGTCTGGAACAGCAATCCCGGCAACCGCTGCTCCATATTCTATAAATCCGAAGTTCACGGAAGGTAAATCAACCCTCTGAACGGCATAGGGGGGGAAACGACAGGGGCGGCAGTCGTGCCGCGACCCAGACTGGAGGGGATGGGAGCGATAACCATTAGATTTGAGGATGGTTGTCGACGACGGGAACTGCGCTGTTGCCAATTCAGCAGATTTTACGCTGCATCTTTTCAACTGTGTCGTTTATTGTGATTTTATAAACTCGACCGAACTAAGAATTATGAACTATCAATTGATACTTGAAAATTAGGAAGTGAGGTGTTGATTGCTGTTCCCATTACTTTAGAGATCATAGATAGTACTGCAATCGATCCATAGTTCTTAGGCATTGGTTTCTTGCCCTTTTTATCTATTTATCATGAGAAGAGTTTTTCTTGGCATAGTGCAAAAAGTGGAATAGTATAAGAAGTGTAATTTTTTGCATGATTCTAAAAACGCACTGTCGGGAATTATCGAAATACGGAATCCTTTCTCACTGTGTAGTTGTTCTCGGCGGTTTTCGTCCCCATTGTTGTTCAGCTTCGGATTGTTGAGCTAAACGATACGCAGAGAGTAATTAGAGAGGGTGCGAGTGTGTGAATTATGGGATACAACACCTGGTACATCTTCGTAAATGAGCAGACACTCATTTCGTTCACTTTCATCGTATTAGTAGGAAAATTTTAGGCGCTTTTAATAATCATGATTCATTTATACAAAGGGTGACGACAAACCTGTGTTTATCCAGAGACGAATAGTTCTTTGAAATACTTTTGTAAATCAGCCCATACTCGACTATGATACTCCTGAATCAACTTGGTGAGAAAATCCAAAAAACTACGAACCGAAACAGTATATCCGTTAGTCTGAGATTGCAATCATCTCACACGGGTTTCTCACAGATATTTCTTGCTCCAGAGAGAGGTTCTCGAATCGATTTACTATGATCAAACTTCAATTTATCAGGTTCGAGTTTCTACCCCGTTCTATCAATAAATACAGCTGATGCTCTGTCCATCCATTAAGCAAATTGTATATCCGGGTTTATTGCATAATCCCCTTCCGGCATCGAAAATATGATTACCCATGAGGGCAATATTTACCTGGGGTAAGCCAGATATAGATGTATGCATCTGGAAAAGGGCTCGAAATGGAACATTTATTGTGAGCAGTAATGCAAATCCCAATAAAAACAAAGTAATTCACGAGGAAAATATAATTCATTTGCATTTGTGATTTGTTTGATCTACGTATATATTTCACTCCATGCAATCTGAATATCTTTCAAAATATTGTACACCATATCTAATAGAGCGGCTATCATATATAACATGGAGGTTGACTGGTGACATTTCTGTAATCAGAAGAGGAATCCTGTCAAGAGGTTAAACCACCTAGTCCATGTATTCCCCACCACCCTTCGAGTTGGAAAAATAGCCCCAGGAAAATCCTAGGGGACATCGAGAGTATTGCATTACATATTGTTGAAGCTAGAGCAACTTCCATAACCAAAATCCCATTGGGAATACAGATGACCTTAAGAATATTCACTGCATTGTGGAGGTTGTATGATTTCTCTTCTGTATACAGACGACCAAACTGTCAAATGTACTCAATTGTTGATCAATGAGTCAATTCAATCTAAGAATTGAAAGAACAGCTATCTATATCATTAGGCTCATCAAATGTTATAATAGTCTCGTTCAGAACACATTATGACAAAATAGCAGCTGTTTCAAGAATCTTAGGAATCATCTTGATAATTGATGTTAGAGACGATATCATGCGGGAAAAGATTTGATAAGAGATTGACCACATCAAAAAGATGGGTACTGTAATCATATGAAGATGAAATGATCCAAGCTTGCACCAATTGAATGCGAATTTCTTTGAATTCCTGCTTTAAAATTGGAGCAAGAGTTTCCAAGGACAAAAACCCATTGAGAAAACGAGAGATGAGATCCACCACCTAAACAAGATTCGTTATATTGCGGAAGTTGACTGGTGCCACAACTGTATATAGGAACATAGAAACTACAACCTCGATAGTCTCGTTGAGACGAGATAATACCTGATCCCAATATCGTAGAGGGAGATATACTGTACCTCAAAAATAATGAAAGGATCTGAATTGGCACCAGCTGACAGAAGAACCTCAGGATCATCTGAAGTACTAAAGCTATGCATATCGAAAAGATCCCTGAGAAGATCTACCAGCTCCAAAAATGTATATTATAATTAGATCCAAGATTGTTCCAAGAGATTGTTGATCCTTTTGGGATCCTCCAGAGAACAGCAGCAAAAGGATATTAAATGAAAGAAAAAATAGGTGAAAACCAACGGATGAAATCAGGCTTGACACCGACACTAAGCCGTGTTGTCTCGACTGTCAATAAACGTCGACACTTGCTGTCACCTATCCCAACTATCTGGATCCGACGTAAACCCCGCGTGTACACGATTTCCTGAGACAGTCCTCAATCCACGATCCGGGCAGCGCTCGGTTGTCAACCCCCACAAACCCCCCCACCGTCACTTTCCCAGTCGGGGTACCCAGTCAGGCTGTTGACTTTGTGGACCAAGAAAGAGGATTGGATTTGTAGCCTTTGGACGAATCGATTCTTTCACTTCTTGTGTTGAAAACCCTCAATGATATTCGCGATACATCGTTTACTGGAAAACATCCAAGATAAATTCATCTTTTTGAAATGGGTTGAATTTTCAGCGACACGTGATCGGGTCGCGTATCTCTATAAATCAACATTGTGACAGCAAGAGCACACGAGATGAATAGACACAGAATATGGCGATATGAAGTTTTGTCGAGAAGTTATGCCGTCAACATCAAGAGATCCTAATTTCACACCTAGCACGTACACAAAATTTTCCAGTCGGAATTGAACCATCGCATCAGAGACCTAGAACTTCCAAAAAGTAAGGCAGAGTTAGCATTGAGATTTCAGCAGTGTAACTATTCGAATACGATGTTTTGGTATGTGTTTCTCGTAAACGCCATTAAGCCTTAGCACTATTTATTGATATGGAAAATGGACGAACATTAGATGCTCACTGGCATCTTCAAATTTAAACTTTGAGCCAGAGGAAAAGAGATTTTTATAGACAGTTGAACATTGAGTTCAAGGCCTCGCCTTCTTTTGCTTTCACCCTCAACTCTCGCGGAAAATTTGATGTCATCATATCAAAAAAATTGGTGGCATTTTGATGCATTGAACTCTACTAGATTTTCCGATCCCCATTTCAGAATTCTTGTCATTCAAAGCATCGATCTGTCTTCGTCTTGCACCTCTGGCCTCATTGTATGATATAGAGGCTTTAGAGGAGAAAACGGTATGAAGTGGACTATCAACAGATCTTTGACGTGTAGTAAGAATAGAGTTGGTGCCAAGACGGATCCTTGTGGCACACCAGCATTGATAGTCATTGTATCATCTACCATCACATACAGTGATGTATTTACAAGAAAAGTAGATCGTAAGAGACAAACTCGGGTCGAACCATATGGCGGAAGTTACGCTAGGAGACGTTGGTGCCAAACTTGGTCAAATGCTTTGGAGATATCCAATGCCACTACCAGGAATTACTCATATTTCTCGATTTACACCTAAGACATGCCAGTCGTTGATGATTCTTGAGCTCTCTAGATATCGGATGATCTCGATGTTGATTGCTTTTCCATCACTTTGTAGATCATATAGTGCAATCGGTCTACAGTTTTTAGGCAGTATTTTATTGCCCTTCTTATCTATCATCATACGAAAAGTTGATACACATAGTGCAAAAAGTTGAACCGTGAATTTAATAACAAGGGTTGATGTTGATTGCTTTTTCCCTAACTTTGGAGATGACAGATAGTAGTGCAATCGGTCTGTAAAAAATTGCAAAAAAAGTACTTCTAATACAAGATACAACGAATAAAATAAAATTCGTTGTTCAGTGAATTCGAGAAACATTCGTATAATACATCGAATGTCATGGCGAACTCCTGCAAATGGCTTCGATAATTGCATTCGATGCAGCGTAGAGAGAAATTTCTGCAGCAGCAAACAAAACCTCGTTAATAGGGTGCAGTAAAAGATCGATTCTACGAGCACGACGTCGGTCTGGGTCGTTCTAGGTCGTTCACCCTCTCGAGCTCCAACCCCGAACCAACCCCGGCGCTCAGCTCGTTAGCCACGAGGGTAGTCACCGGTGTTGTCAAGTTCATCTCATCGAAAGTAACCGCCAATCTCTTCAATCAGAAGAAATTATTTATTTGGGCAAATATCCTGTTTGATCTCCACATGAGCTGCGAACACTTTGGAGGTGACTTCTTCGATCAGAAGGCTGCCAATAATATCACTAAGCGATCTAGGGAAATTTCCCCGATTAATCTGAAAATCGCCACGAGCTGGCAACACCGGTCGCGTTGCCCTAGATGTAAAAGGAGCATGACCAAAAGTGACGGTATTTCCGCAATCCGCGGAAAACTGAATATCACTGTGGTAGAACGCTGGGAGATGATGATTATTACCAAAACAATATTGTTCTCCAACAACCCTTCGGATTATGTTAACACTTCTAATACTGAGATATGCGTCAATTAACTAGAAAATCCCAAAAGGATCCACATTCAATCTGTGAAATCTTCGAGTTTTTAATTCTCTGCCGATTGATTTGAACTGAGATCTCTCCAAGGTATTATTTCCATGATATCCCCTCTAGTTTCAATTCTCTGATCCTGAGGTACTTGAGTCAGCTGGTACCACTTCAGATCTATTCATCTCTTGTGAGGTAAAGGCGTCTGTATTCAAAAGTGACACAGTTTTCCCAAATGGGTTTTTCTTGGTGGTAGCTCCTTTCGCTCCAATTATCTAGGGAATCCCCACTCATCCTTAGATCTTCCAGTATTCATATGATTACAATGCCAATCTCTTTGAGGTAGTAGATCACTTTTTCTGTCATCTTAATTTCTTCTTTCCATGGTATTTTCTCTAGCTTCAATTCTTCCAGGACGATCCTGAGGTGGGACAGCTTGTGTCTGCTGTCACCTACCAGTCACTTGTCACCAGTCACCTGTCACCAGTCACCTGTCAGTGTCAGCTACCACTTCAGATTCATTAATTTCTTGTGGGGTAAAGAAGGTGATCTCTCCTCAACAATACTATTAGGGCTGTACATCTGAGTGTTCTGTATACAGGAGAGACTCCCTCAAGGTACCACATCTTTTCGATTGGTAGATGTCCTCCACCGTTTTCCCAATGTCTTTTTGTTGCCTCGAGTCTAAAGAGTATATCGAGGAGATCCACTATGAATTCTCTTTCATTAACTACTGAATTTCAAGTCAAAATTGTAACCAACTCAGTTATATAAGTAGTGAAAAAACACTAGAACAAAAGCAATGGCTGTCTTCTCCTGAAAGATTCTGTTACGCTTGGAACGTTTCTCTTTAGGAAAAACTGCTCAGAGACTTTCTCATGAAACGTCAGAGATAATCGACTCGGAAAAAGTTATATATGAGCCTATTCACATAAAAATCAGAAAGTTGCACTTAAGAGTTTCCTACCCTAATATTTTCCCAATATTAATCTCCCTTGCCCTTTCAACGGCAATGCGTCAAGCACAGCGTAGAGTGGCGTGAAAAATGATCGATAACCAGCTATAATATCGAAGGGAGATTTTTCTTAGGCATTCAGGAAAAATTCGAAATATATCCAACAGGAAAACCTATAATGTTCGAGGAACATCGTTGCCCTTGAAAAAAATTCCAATACTTCGTTCTATTGATGAATGATGCTTGGTAGTGCGAAGATAGACAAGTCTCGAACCATGGGAATCTATAAAATATGGAGTTTTCTCTACGATGGATGAATGAAATTCAAGTGCTTTGGGAGCTGAACACCAAACATGTGATCATGAGGAAGATCATCATATCGGGCATTGTGTGATCTGCCTTCCTGATGGTGAAGATACAAGCTTGAGTATTTTTTGCATTGAACTCAACTAGATCTTCACATTTCTATTTCCAAATTTTTGCCAAATCATCACTAATACCGAGATTGAAAGATCCTATTGTCTTCGAATTTATGTACTGGACAGAAGCAAAGTTGGTGTAAAATCTTCATAGAGGGATCCATCATCCATAAAATTATCGAGCAGGAATCAATTATACGTGTTAATACCTATCATCGTACACTCTATATTCAACACTTTTTCTTAGCGAACAAAACTATCTCTCCCCCTTTTTTCCGTCCTCCCCAGCGACGCCCCTGATCTTCATCTCGAACCCGATCACACCATCGACAAGATTCCAGCCGGTTATTTTGCAAACTCCGTTTCCGGGCATTGTGCTCGCCTTTTCCGGGCGCAGCGTGCTGGATTTTCAGGGTCCGCACAAGGTGACAGTGTTGTCGGATCGATCGGAATTTCCCGCACGTGCCGCGAATTTTTCATCCACGTTCCGGTGAATTGCATAGTATTATGCTATGAAATCGATTCTTGATATCGATATAATCAGTATGATTCCAAATCAGAGCGTCAGTAATTCAGATATTGATGGTCACAATAAATATTTTGTTTGGTTAGTGAGGGGCAGTATTTATTCTTCACATTGTTGAGATATGAGAGAACTGTTTCCCAACCAGTTGATCGGAAACAAAATTCAAGAATTGTGAAGCCAGGTCTGCTAAGACAGGAAAATCTTTTGTTAGTATACCAATTTCTAGAAATTCTCAAAATTCTCTGGAGAATTTTGTGCTTCCGAAAAAGTTTTTGGCTAAAAAGTTTCCTAATGCAGAATAACTTTGTGCAGTTCAATGTGTTCTATGAGGATGAGTAATTTTTTCATTTCAGTCAAACTGATTATCAAGAGATCCACAAAAAATGTATTTCTTGTTTTCTGCTCTAAAATATTGAAATCTTCTCTCAAACGATCACAACGCAACACTTTCAACTTGGCATTTCAGAAAATCCAATAATATGTTAAAGAGAGAAGTTAGAATGAATCTGAATGAAATGAAAATGAAAATGAAAATGAAAAATGAAAATGAAAGTTAGAATGCCTAAATACGAAAACATGACCCTCCAAGAAAGAATATATTTTTTTTTATGAATTTTATTTATGATTCTCGATTTTTTTTATATTCACCCTTGACACTTCCAATAATCGAAATCGAATCAAGTTCGCATAATCGGAATTCAAGCAAATTCGTGAAATGAACTTAGATTTTTAGTTCCTTAGAGAATAACAAACTTCATTTATTTGGGATCATTATGGAGAACATTCGCAGGAAATTATTTTTAACAAGGTAGACCAGTACTTATGATAATATGTACACTTATAGAACTTTCATTCAAAGTGCAATATTTATTGAAACTATTTTTTTTTCGAATCTTCTTTGAAACATGTCCAAACAGAACAAAAAAACATTCTCGAAGATCAAGTTATTTTCATTACGAAATCACTTAGCTATTAGATATTACGACCGTATAAAAAGTATGGTGTATAACTCGAATGAAATGCTTCATTCCACATTAGCACATTAAAATACCAAAGTTCGCTTCCGGAGAAACCGGAATTGGTAAACTCTTGGTGTCATTAAGAAAAATCCAGAAACACAGCATCTGATATACGTGGTGTTTTCGAAAAATATTTCTTCCAAGCAATAACCCAATTGAATCCCAAATAATCTTCCAAGTCTGATCGTCGAGGAACCCTCTATAGCTTTATTCAAATTGCTGATGCGGATCAACCCCGGAGTTGCACGGATGCGACTTGGAAAACTCCGGGAATACAGGTTCATGTTCATTTTCGCTGTAGGTGTGCACATTTCGAGTGGCCGTTCGGAAGGTTATCACCCTCGATGTGCAGCGTTGCCAAACCAACCACCGGAAGTTTCCCGGAAACTGGGTTTTCCCGTTTGTTTTTGGAGATGAGGTCGGAAGTTATTTGCATTAGTTATTGCTTATTAGCAAACAGTGCGAACGATTTTTTCTCCATGGAACACCCTGTATCTTATCTCATATCTGGAAGAATCTATTTTTTCTGGATCCAACGATATAAAAATCTGGTCGATTTCAACCATCAGTTTTCGAAATGTAAGCGCTTAAATATTTCACGAGATGTAAATCGATATGCACTATAACATGGCGAACCATGCCCAAGAGGAAATGAATCGATTTTTTGTTATCCACCTAATAAATAGAATTTTTGACGGATTGTCAATTTTTTGGTAACTTTTTCGCTTCTAATCATCGGGGTTATTCGAAAAGTTATCAAAGCATTAGAAAAATCTATGAAAACTCATTTTTAATAAGTAAATGACAAAAATGGTGCCAGGTCGTGAAATTTCTATTGCCTATTGAATAAATAATTTTTAAATCAGGAGAATGAGCTGTTCCACAGGAAATCTATATAGGGAACATAACGAGAGTACATTTTTCGAAAAAAAATCAACTATAGTCACCTGCAGAAAAAAAAACGGAAGAAGTTAATATTTGGTAAAATATGTCTACTTCAGATACATAAAAAACAAATTCTCTATTTTTTTTTGAATTTGAACAAATCTGTTCCCGAAACGTTCACAAGGTGAGTAGAAGTTTTTATATTTATTAAAATTATATGTATTCTTTTGAATTTCCAATATTCAAACAAAAAATAAACCTGAGTCTCTTTTTGTTTCAACACACTTATGGATCAATAGATTTGAGTCGAGAATCTCACTCTATTAACTCGATTCGAATGAAAATAACTGAGAATATCGGATTTCTCAATACAAGGCACATCAAAATGCTGATTTTTGATCGCTACGTCTCTTTCAAGGATGATTTTCAAGCGAAGTGACATTTCGATGACATGAATCAGTCTTCACTACAAATATTCTGATGTAGTTATTATAATATATACTACCTCCTTGATTAACCAACAGAAAGTATCTAATCCATGGGAATTGAATTTGAAAATACCGAACATCAAATTCGACCAAACATCAACTTGTTTCGTTTTTTTTACACGTGAGTGCGTAAATGATTAATTTGAGGAAAGGTTTGGAATATTCATGAAGACTCTGAACAAACTTCACTCTCTGTGTCTGTATTTCCAACTCAATCTCCCTTTTCATAAAACCACGTTTGGTACGGGTATTTCATTCATACACTTCGTCGACCAGAAACTCTGTTCGAAAGGAATCTCATCTCAATACGAAACTCATCGCAATTTTGTTTTCTATATCATTCGATTCCTCCAACATCGAGTCGTGAAAGTCAAGCTAAGCGGATCATTTCTCAGGATTGATTTTCGACAGGACAAGTTCGAAAATAATTTGCGACGGAGAGAAAAAACCGCTTGGAGAAATTTGATTGATCAGCCACGTTCTTTTTTCACTACCTATCATCTAGTTAGGAGATCACTCTGTATTAACTCAATTTGACAATGTGCATCATCGAAAGCATCAGCTACTTTGAAACTGAAATGCATTGCTGAAATCTCTGCAAATGAATTCACCATGTTGCATACTATTACCGATTATCCGGAACAAATTTTCTGGATTGAAGATTGGTAAGTACGTGTACAGTTTTATTTTATTCTGACAGCAAATATAATCAGCATTTCCTCCATAATATTCTAGAGATGCAATGCACAAGAAAAACTGCACTTACCGTTATGTTGATGAATCTCCTCGGCTTTTCTTCCAAACGAAGACCTTCTTTTTCCTGAAAATGAATTCAGACATTATGAAAATTGAAAGATACAGTGATTTCTAGGTTTTTCTATTTGTCCAAATTCGTGATCGCAAAGTACCTAACCCCAAAAATGAAGTCTTCAGATACGAAAGACGAGGTACTGATTATGAAATATGAACGAAATCGATCATATCGAGAAATTTCTGCAATTTTTTTCATATCACATTCACCTACCCACTCCAATAGTTGTAACTATATCTCAAGATGTTATTTTCGAACAACTGATGCACTTATTTCACAAAAATGTCACGCTACACTGATGTGATTAGCAATGACGCATGAAAAATGCACGAATGGTTACGACAAAAAAAACGAAATGGCTGCCTTTCGCAAAAAAACCCTCATGACGAAAAAATGTTCAGATGTCATACATATTCAGTATCAAAGTAAGTCGGAATATGTAAGCAGATGCAAATTGTGAACGTTATGCACTGATTTGAGTATTTATATGATATTTCAATCACAAAAATGAAGAAATATACCTACTTATAGTTGAAAAATATAACAAATATACCTTGATACTCTGGAAAAATTCCCAGCGAATAACGGTATTGCGAATGTTAATATGAAACTCATTTTGGATTATCCCTCAACTCACTTTTATTCTGATCACAAATAACACTATATTCACTAATTCAATCGCTAATTTGAGAAAAACCACTATTTGAATTTCCAACAATCAGACTGTCAAAAGCGATGACGATTCCTCTACTTTTTTAAATAGAAGAACCTTGAAACGTTGAACGAGCCGGAGCGCCGCGACAGTTAAGGTCATCAAAATAGAACAGAGAGTCAAAGAAGAAGAAAATTTTATTTAAGGTTAGGATTAGACGTCAAAAATATCAACAATTCATAAGCTTATATTATTTGATGCTTCATTACACAAGAGAATGAAAGGATTTATTATATGAAATTGTGAAAGGACTACAGCTTTATGAACATATATTTTATTTTTTTAACTATAGGTGTCATTACAAAGGTATAACTTTGAAGGTGGGTGTTGACATTAAGAAATATGAGCAACATCATCAATGCGATAAATGACATAAATACTTATTAAATTACACAAATACTGATATCACCTGATTGATAAACCCAAAAATATAATGTAATCCTGTCAACAGGAGCAATAATTATAATGACCTGACACGTCTATGAGGTCAAGTTCAGCCAATCAAAACACAGTGATAAATAGCCTTGTTTCTTTATATAATCACAACCGCACTTTCTATGAGAATTCCTTTCAGTCAAGTGCCGCAGACAATATCATTTGATAATGAGCCACAGCAGCCAAATGGATTCAAATTGTATCACGCTGACAAGATTCTTCTTGGCAGAGCAGAAAAAAGTTCCTCAAGCAACAGGCGAACTCACACAACTTCTCAACTCCATCCAAACAGCTGTGAAAGTGATCAGTAGTGCTGTGAGAAAAGCTGGTATCACTCAACTGTGAGTTTTATTTCTACATGAAACTAATAAAGTATTTTTTTTAGTAGAAAGTAGAGCACAATAACAGTAATGTTTATATCAGCATGTTTCGGGTTTTCTTGCATGCAGATTCAAATACAATTCAGAATTTGAGACATTATTGACCAAACCAGATTGGACCATAGAATGTAATAATTCACAAACAAGAAAAATCAAAATATAGGAAAATCTCATCAAATGAATTATATAATTGTGAATTGAATCAACATGCAAAATGTTTAAGCTATTATGTCATGCCAAAATGAAATATCTATTTACCTGCTTTCAGTTTTGGTACAGTTGGGGAGACAAATGTACAAGGAGAGGAAGTTAAAAAACTGGATGTTCTTGCCAATGAGCTATTCATAAATATGCTGAAATCTTCATATACAACAGCCTTACTTATATCTGAAGAAAATGAGACTGTTATAGAAGTAAGTTATTTTCTGTATCAAAATTGTCAGTCTCATATTCATTTCCATCCAATTTGATTAACAATAACTGTGAATAGTTTCAAGGACAAGTTCCCATGTATTGAGCAAGTTTGGGTGAGTATTCTGATTTGAATATATATATTTGTAGTATATCTAGTATCTCGAAAATCCACGAATATTAGAGAATGTATTCTTTCATTGCATGTTGGTATGTACATTGATTATTAGTTTCACCAACCTTGTATTTAGTTCAGTATGGCGCCATCTATCCGTCTTAAATCAAAGTTACAGTTTAGAAATGCATGCAACTTTTTCAAAATCAATAAAAACATTGTTATCTCTATAACAATGTGGTGTGAAATTCATTTTGAATCCACTTACAATCTTGGAAATCTTACCAGTCCAATCTCCATCTAATCTTAGAATTGTTATAAAAGGTGTGGCAAGAAAAGTCTCAGAAATCTTGATAATTCTTGCTTATCTCAGGGACATCCATCAAGTCATCCGTCAATTATTGAATACCACGAAAATTGATAGATCTTCATGAATATCTAGATCTTTGATAAAGCTCGAACATCCTTGAGAAATAGAAATGTGGGTTACCAGGTGTCTTATTCATTTAAAATAGATGGATTTGAAAAATGGAATGCAAGCAGACACTTCGATTTTTCCAGTTCAGCTAATTTAAACTGATTCGACAAATTTTTCTCATGTTCCTTCGTCCTTGCTGATAGAGGTGTGTCTTATTTGCTTGTATAGAATTTTTCACAAACACAAGTTATATGTACTGTAAAACAATTGATCTCATTTTATTTTCAGTTTCGACCACTGTGTTTCACTTTGAACAGTACACCAATACATTCAATTCTTCAATTGATCTATCAATGAAGATTTCTGTAAACAAGTCGAGTTGCAGAACATCTTTGTACACCTATAACACCTTACAGAAAATCAGCGAGAACAGATCGGTATTGGGAACCATCAGACCTTTCTGCTCTCCTAGTACTTATTTCCCAATAAAAAATGTTCGTTTGGTTGAATCAGCGTTGATACGAATGTCTGAATTATTCCATCCATTTTCCACTTTGAAATCTCCAATTCAAATTTCGCTAGGTAGAAACCGAAAAACAGGGCAAATACATCGTGACCTTCGACCCGTTGGACGGCTCCTCCAACATCGATTGCTTGGTCTCGATCGGCAGCATCTTCGCCATCTTCAAGAAGGAGGACAACTCCATCCCCACCCTCAAGGACGCCTTGCAGCCCGGCAGGAAGGTGGTGGCCGCCGGGTATGCGCTCTACGGCAGCGCCACCATGATGGTTTTGTCCACAGGGGATGGGGTGCACGGGTTCATGTTGGATCCGAGTATCGGAGAGTTCATTTTGACCGACAGGAACATGCAGGTGAATCTTTGACTGTTTTGGTTTTTCTTGACTTGACGCTTGTCGGATTTCGCTTCACATTTTAGACTGGCGCATGCGCATTTTCGAGCTGCGAGCCGCTCTCATTTGTTTTTTCTGCCTTCAGTTTCCATGTCGTTGGGGAATAGTGAATTTCACAAAAAACTAAACATTGGAATATAATAAAATGGAAGAAACCATTAAACAACCGAATCGTTTTTGAAGCTAACTAAATTAGCTACAATTTGAGCTCAACTGGTCTATTGATTTGACGATATGCGAGATGCAACAGTAATTTTCACTAGTTCAGGCGGAATCCTTTCTTAGGGTTCTTTTTTGAAAAGTCATCTCTGTATTCATCATAATGAGGGTAGTGTTTTTTCTTTACAAATTTGTGATCTTGCCTATTGACACCTTGAAAAATAATTCGGAAAAGTGAAAATCAATTTTCCAACTGTAATCTCAAAACTTATACTGACGATTTTCGTGCAGGTGCCGAAAAGGGGGAAAATCTACGCCATCAACGAGGGTTACACCCATCAATGGGATCGAGCTGTCAGCGAATATGTACAGAACAAGAAAGATCCGGCCAAGGGAAAGCCATATAACGCCAGATACGTGGGATCGATGGTCGCCGATGTGCACAGGACCATCAAATATGGAGGAATTTTCATATACCCAGCCACCAAGTCATCCCCTAATGGCAAGGTATGAATGATTTCAGGATGCTTGATATAGTCGCAGAGTAGAGATAATTTTCATCAGAACAGAATATAAAGGGTATTGAAAGTAGTATTCAAGAACATTGTTGATAGTTTTTTGATTCATAAAAATATGATTGTATGTGGTACAGCATTTTAGGTTCATTTTAAAGTCTACATTACTTCGGTATTCCGATTCAAGTGGGTTTTAGAAACCTTTTTGAATTCAATTTCGTTCAGTTGCTCTTAGTTTTCCCATAGGTGGTTATATAGTTCAACGTCTGAAGTATTCTTTATGAATCTAGCAACCAGATAACTGAAAAAAATACGGGTCTGTAAGAAAAAAGTTCATAAGAACTACAAACCCGGAAATACAATTTCAGTTGAAAATTCAATTTCGAATCTCCATCGATTTTAATTAGGTTTTTGTCAACTTGTCTTGATGATTATCTGTTATTGATTTCTAATGAATTCCATGTAATACAGGATAAAATCGAAAGTCACTATGCTTGGAATTCAACCATCAGATATCTGAAAGAGAAATTCTCCATTTGTTAGTGACACCTGACAGAACTATGCAAGTTGCAACACTAGAGCAAACAACCGAAATATTACATCTCAATCAAGCAACATTATTATTGAAAATTCGTACCATTTTCTAGAAAGAAGATATCGTGACGGAATCAAGAGAAAAAGAAGGAAAATTGGGAAAATATAGGGCTTGGAAATCACATTCAAAGACGAGTAATTGTAATGCGATTGTGCAAATTTCGACTCTACCCTGTATAGCCTAAAATTCATCAGAAATATTTGCGATATTTATACCAGGTAATGACCAAGATAACAAGCTTACAAGTTGACAAAAACAAAATCGATGAAAAATTTATTGAATTTTGAGTAAGAATCATTTTCACAGTTTTCGTCCATGATGGTTTTTTAGAATACGAATTGAATATCTTGCACAGGGTGTCGCATCTACCATTCTCGGTTGCTTGACCCTTAAATAATACCCACGTAAACGAAGTAGCAATAATATATGATAATTTTGTCAAGACATGTCCCATTGACCTATCGTGTGTTTTTTTTTCACGAAATTTCGATTCATTTTAGTTGAGGCTGTTGTACGAATGCATTCCGATGGCGTACATAATGTGTCAAGCTGGCGGATCCGCCAGCAATGGAAAAATACCGATACTGGATGTTCAGCCTACCGACATCCATGAGAGGTCTCCGATTTTCTTAGGATCGACGGAAGACGTTGAAGAAGTTTTAGGAATAATCAAAAAATACGAAAAACAAGCGTAATCAATTATCTACATTATTATATTGTTTCTTTACTCGATTATAATTGAAAATGAATATACAAGATAAAAAAGTTGATACGATTACCACAATTGTTTGAATATCCCAAACATTCTTCGCTGATAAAACAGGAAGAAATATCAGTTTTTTATCACTCAAAATACAGATTTCCTCTCCTCTTTTCTGAAAATATATAACATATATTTGTAGTAAGGACAGATTTATGATCAGCCCTAAATGTCACTGAGCTTGAAATTCAACCTTCAGATACCTCAAAGATAAGTGGAGATTTTGATATTTGTTAAATATATTAAATGAAGATTGAATTTGGAGCTGTGACGTTTTGAAGCAAATCATAAATCTGTCCTTACTACAAATATATTCAAATAAAATGTTGTAATTTCTACTTTTATTTTTAGAAACGAGGGGAAATAATATACGACATCCTCGATCAACCTACAGACAGTATTCGAAAGCAAAACGTACCAGATATCGTTGAATTACTCCACAGAGTGTTCGGAATAGAGTGAAATGCAACTTTCGGTTTCACCCTGTATAACATGAATTCAGATTGATTTTTTGCGAAATCAATATCAGATAATGATCAAGATGACAACACATAAAACTCGACAGAAAATATCTGAAATCGATGCAAAATTGAAGAAGTAACTCAAGATTGAATTTTTAACATTTTGTTTCTATCCTAGAGAACACTTATATGTATTCAACCAAAATGAAAATATTCCAAAAATATCGTCTGAATGTGTAAATATAGATGAACGGAAAGGAAAGATTCGAATCAAGGGAATATTGACAGGAGAGAGGAAATCAAGAAGAGGAAACCTTCTAAAATAAAGAACAAAATACTTCCACGATTTGTGTAAGCCCTCTAAATAGCAAATATATTATTCAGTTGTTATACACAACATTTCAACTCCACATATAATCGATAATACATGAAGATATATAAATATTATACAGATTTTGGTATAGAATATTCTTATACATTGTGTTAACCCCTTATGGAACAAAATTATTTTTCCTATTATTACAGAAACTTACGAAAAACGCAATTATTTCATGAATATTATAGCTTATTGAGGTGTTTTCGAAAACATACAATGATACAGGGTGCTCCATTGAAACCGCCTCTTGAAATGCGTGCGCCTATGAGTTGTTATAAGCTCGGCAACCTTCGGATATTTCAGCTATCATCTTTGATAACCAACTTCACTCATTTGCGTCAACGTCAACTGTGTTGTTTGTCATTGTCATGAATGATAATTTTTACTGAGTATTTTTTTCTTGAATTCGAAATGAATAATGTAGTGGATTCACAATACCACATGGATCGAACTCAGAAAAGAGAGGAGGTCATGATAACATAATCAGATGCAGATGAGGGAAGGAGGGTAGTTAATTCAATCATTTTCAGAAAAGTCGGGATGCAAAATCAATCTGAAATTTAGGTACCATATGTGATGGTACCGGCAGTTTTTATAGATGGTCGTAGGAGAGAATATTACTTTTGCTCAGAGTGGCTGAATAACTAGTTGAAGCCCTGCCTTTATATTTCACTTTTCGATCAGAGAACATTCGACCAAGTTGAAAAGCATTCCTGATAAATCTCTCAAATGACGGCAAAAATTGTATTCCATAAGAGGTTTCCACAGTGATGGTGTATCAGATTCAACTATCCCATGTATATGGGAAACAAGTTTCTGCACGACAAAACGAAAAAGAAGAAGAAAATGCTTGCACATTTTTTTTCTCTCTATAAATTAATCGATTGTCGGAGTTAGACCACTTGAATCTGATAGACCCCGGCTTATTAGACTTACGAGTTGTACTTCGACGACACTTCAAACGCAAGGTTCGACGTAATTTCCGGGAAACAGTCCGGTGATGCCGTCCATCACCCCCTCCCACCAGCCGTCGTCGTTTTTCTTCAGTATGTAGATGACGGAACTCTCTTGGAAACTCAACTCGTCGTCTTTGTCTGCATAGTAGTCGTAAATGGCCACGACTGAAACATCGAAAGTTAAGAATCAACGAGAAAAGGAACTCCGGTAAACGGAAAAAATATTTGGAATTTTCCTGCAGGAGTAAAAAAAAAAAACATTCAGAAGTTTGAATTTCTGAAATCAACCGAAAATAACACGTAGATTCCAAGGAATTCCATTGAGTGCCAACTGACCCTATTCCTTGGATTACCCGGAATTAATCTTCCCAAGCAGTCGCCATAGTAATCCAGGAAGTTAGTTCAGAAGGATTGTCAACCTTGGTCTTAAATATAACCTAAAGAAAAAGTGAAACGCATAAAAGTGTCAACAGTTACTTTAAAACATAGTGAAAACGCACTGAAGTGTCAAAAGAGACCTTGAGAAAGATTAAAAAACGCATTAAAGTGTCAAGAGTGCCTTAAAAATAGAGTGAACTCGAAATAAAGATTCAAAAGTAACTTTAAAATGAAGTGAAAAGCCATTAAAGTTCCAAAAGTGACTTTGAAACGGAGTGAACTCATTATAGTGTCAAAGGTGACAAGACACGATTTGAAACCCATTATAGTGTCAACAATGACTTTAAATCATAGTGAAAAAGCATAGTCAAAAGTGACCTTGAGAAAGACTTAAAAACGCATTGAATTGTCAGAACTGACTTGAAAACTGCTCTAAATCGCATTAAAGTTTCACAAGTGACTTTGAAATGAAGTGAAATCGCATTAATGTTCCAAAAGTGTCAATAGTGACCTTGAAGAAGATTAAAAAACGCGCTCAAGTGTCAAAAGTGACCTAATAACAACCGACAACGCTCAAATCCCCGAAGAAACCGACCTTTCTCGATATAATTCTTGGGCACCCAGCCGGGCAGATCCTCCTCGTCGGGCACGATCGGCATCACGCCCCTGCCGCCCTGACTCCTCGGCCGCCCGAACGCCGCCTCGCGCTCTTCCTCGTCCGCCTCGGGCGGCGGCGGCGGCGGCAGCGGCGGCGAGCGCGCACCACCGCCGCCGCCGCTCCGCAGGTTCTGCGCGAGCGCCTGCGACACGCGGTAGCCCTGCGCGTGCGACAGCGTGTGCATGCCCAGGCTGCCCGAGGGCACGTGGGCCAGCGGCCCGCCCATCGTCATCATCGGGTGGTGCTGGTCGGAGGACAGCAGCATGTCTTGCGTGTTGATCAGCGGTGAGGGCGGAGCTGGAAAATGATTATAGAATAGGTTTGTTTCATACTGTGAAATACAAACTAATTACCCCCTTTGCATGTAGCAATTAAAAGTATGTCGGTTTTCATAATTACTTTTTCAATTGTTCAATATCTTCTCTTCTTATTTATTTATTCATTTACGAGCATATAATAATGATAGTTATTGATCGCAAGAAACATACATTCTTATGGAGAGACATGATAGAAAACACTGAATTATTGAGAAAACTTATGAAAAAAAAACAAGATGAACAGTTCAGTAAACTTGATAGAATGTTGCCCAGTGAATGAGGAACAGGCATTGAAATGAATGATTCTTTATGTAATGTTGGATAGGACAGGATTTAAAAAAAAACACACAAGGCACTTCTCAGATGAACATCGTTCTAACTACAAAATGAGAAATAGTGATGAGAGGGAAAAAAGCGTTACTTTCCATCACTAGCCGATTATTTTCATAAATGTGTTTTCTCGAGAACTACTGCATTGGATTCCAATAATAAAGAAGCGTTGGTGAGAGATTTCGATTACCTTCAAAATGATGTATTGAAGTGGAGAAGTTGAAAACATGCACAAAATATTTCCCCTTTGAAATAAAAATCGATCGGTTCGAGCGGTATTTTTTCTGAGAACGATAACCATGTCGAATCGGCCTTGTTTCGTTTTCATTATAATGTAAGAACCTTATATCGAAACATAAATATTATTATAGAGTAAGTCATCGAAAAAATTCCATCTATTCTTTGATACTCACGCGGCATGCTCATGTGATGCTCCTGGGCATACCCCCCGCCACCCCCGCCGGAAGAATTGGGAGGCGGCGGCGGAGGCGGCGTCTGCGGCTGTTGTTGATGCGCCATCGGGTGCACCGTGCCCACCAGAGGGCCGGCGCCGGACCCGGCGCCGGCTAGCGGCAGCGTGCCGTACCCGGCGCCGCGCTCCCTCCTCGGGTGGCCGATCGGGTAGTTGGGCGCGTAGTGGCTGGGCACCTTGAAAGAGGGGGAAAAAAATGACGTTTTAAAGCACGACCGGGCGTCGAGCAAAACGAACTTGAGCAAATTTCAACACAAACAGCACGATTCTCCGGTATCTTGTTATTTTCGAAAGGACACCCTGTATCTCACGGAAATTTTTGATTCGTCTCATGAATCTGATGAGAATTTATGTATCATGACTGTAATTGTCTTGGAAATTGACAGCAAATACTTGATTGGATATATAAAGTAGTTACTTTAAGAGTTATCATATTATATTTGAGGAATTCATTCAAATTATGAATGTCAGTCAAGAAAATATACATTCGAATTGAATCTACTGTTTTGCAATCATCTATAGTCAATCGAAGTATTCTCAAAAGTAGAGTTGAATGTATAATAAATATTTCACCAATTTTGTAAATATATTTTGGTAATTATTACAATTTCCACAATCTCTTTATTTTTCCTGTTTTGATTTTAGAAATAATGTTCATGGTGATATGAAGTCAAATTGAAGGACAAACAGACCAAAAACTTTCGAAAATATTCACTCATCAATAACTAGTATTCAATTCCCATATCTTCACAATGTCTTTGAATCTTTGGATAATATCATTCAAACCAGGTTCTCACGAGCTCACACTAATTGTTGAGATTATTTCAGTTAAACTATTTCATTTCAACTATTGCATTGCATAATCTCAGCACAGGGTGTCTTGTTGATCTGATTCATATAGTAAAAATGTTGAAATATGATTTGGAAAAGAAATATGGAACTTTTTTCATGATAAAATGGATAGATACATCTTTTATCAATAGCAATATCAAGACAAAACTCAAAGAATCATCATGAAAGATATTTTGTTTCAATTAATTCAAAATAATTATTTTTAAAATTTTTCATGAAAATGAATGTTACCTGAGGAGGAGCCACTGCTGGTGGTGTTCTATATTCTCGACTTCCCTTGCTCAATGTTCCTCCAGAAACTGAAACTGAAATGAAAATAAGGCATTTAAAACATATTTGTAATAATAGAGTAATTTTGATTTGCACCTATGTGAGCAATGAAGGTATTGAACATTATAGATATTATATTTCAAGTTTCTTATGTACATATTAATCTGTAGCTTTCCAATGAAAATCAGAGTTCTTCTATGATTCTCTTCACAAGGATCACAAATCAAAGATAGCTTGTCACCCTGTTGGCTACAGGATTTTCAAATTGTCGTGTTTTCCATCAACCTTCAACTGAGTAACTTGCCTTTACTTGAAGTTCTTGAAACTTGAGGTGGAGTTGGAGGTTTAGTAGTGGGTGCTGGACCAACCATTGGATTACCAGTCATAGAATTGAGAGAATGGATGCTTCCTTGACTAGAACCTCTTTGTTTCTGTCTTGGAGTACCACCACTTCGGACACCATGACCAATATCATCAAAAACTGGTGCAAAAAATATTGATTAGTTTTGTGTTTATCAACATTCACAAAGATTAAACTGATCTTACTTGTATAATCGATAGGTTTTCTCAAATACTTTATGGGCTTCTCAGGATTAGCTGGAGCAATTATCTTGTACTGTCTGTTTGTAGATTTATTAGCTGTTAAAACTCCAATTTCCCTTCTGGCCACTTTTTCCTTATGTATAGCAACCGTTTGTGAAATATGGTTCATCTGGCTCTCCATTTCCGCCAGTTGAGCAGTCTGCAGCTCAAGTAACTGCAGAAAGTTGTAGGCTAGAGTGTTGATTTGATAAGCCACACTAGCTAAGGACTGTGTAGTATAGTTCTTCGTCTCTTCCAGAGCCATTCTTTTGCTTTCATTTTGGAAATAGTTTGCCTCACAATACTCTGCGACTCTCTGTAGATTCGTATGATTCTCTGAGAGATTGCTACGCCCTTCGGGTATCTCAGATCTGAGTAGAGCAGCTAATTCTGCCATTGTGTCACAGTCACTCACCACGCCTGATTCTCTACTTGGGCTACCTGAGGAGAAATGTATTTGGAATCCAGTTAAGTCAATAACGAAAACGGAAACATACCTTGGGGAAAGTATACACTCATAATAAGAATACGCTGGAAACCTTTTCTTGCATATTAATTGGAATCATTTGAACTGTTCAATGGTTGGGGATGAACACAATTCGATTATTGCTAAACGAATTATTGAATCAAAATAATCTTGTTTGTATAAGGTTTGTATCCACGCCTTTCCTCATATAATTTCTTTAATTTTTTTTGCATTCACCAGATTGAGGAAAAAATTGACAAACTACTGACAAATGACAACTCTGCACTGCACTACACTTTGTTTACACCGGGCTACACTGAATGACATTTCGTTATTTCGCTACGTGCTAGCTGCTATCTTTGTCAGCTGTATTCACGTCAGACGTGCTGTCACGTAGTTGGTTTGTTGGTTATCTGGAATAATTCAGAATATCAATACATACAATCTAGAAATGAATTGATAATTCCTCATTTGCGTTTTCAAAATGCGTCGTTTCGTATTTCTCGTAGTGATATTATGTTTTTCCAAGACTTCATTCCAAAATGACATCAAAGGTTTTGATGATTCCATCCTGTTCAGTTTGAACTGGCCAGGAGAATTACCAGATAATTTAAATCCCTCCGAAGAATCTATCGTAGTTACTTCGGCACATCAAGAGAAATACAAGTGTTATTTACCAACAATATCGGAGCAGGATACCAAACTGGAAGAGAAATATGAAGGACCTTCAGAATTAGAGCTGATTTCCCCACTTTTCACCCAAACTAGCTGTTCCTTCCGACTTGAGTCATATTGGACCTATGAACTCTGCCACGGCAGGTATATAAGACAGTACCATGAAGACAGGGAAGGTAAAACAATAAGGTTACAGCAGTACATACTAGGAAAATGGGATGAAGACTACTTTGAAAAATTGCTTCTGAGAGTGAAAGACGATATACCTGTCAAAGAAACAAGCCCCCCTGTGAAGAAAATCGATAATGTGAACCTACCCTACTATGAAATCATCATGGATAATGGCACCCTTTGTGAGTTGAATAACAACAAACCACGTCTCACCAAAGTCCTCTATGTTTGCTACATCCACGGCAAACATGAAGTATATTCATTGAAAGAAACTTCCACTTGTGTTTATGAAATCATCATTCTATCCCCTTTGCTCTGTGCCCACCCAAATTACCAACCAAAAGAAAGCGGTGAACATAAAATAAACTGTGTGCCCATAGATGGAAGTTACAAGATGCCCTATAGTCTTGCCAAAATGTCCCATGACTCGCTGGCTCTAAGGAAAAAATCTGACTCGGATCATTTCAGAGTAGAGCTCATAAAAATCAAGGAAGATGAACCTGTGACACCGGTAGAGAAGAAAGTATCTTTTGTTGATAAATCGCCAGTGGAGAATTTCCTCAGGGGCAAGAATTGCCTTACTGGGGGTACGGGCTGGTGGAAATTCGAGTTCTGCTATGGAGACTTTGTAGAACAGTACCATGTCGATAGGGATGGAAATAGAGTTTCCATAAATCTAGGTATATTCGATAAGAAAGCACATATCGAGTGGATCAAACAGAATCCTCATAAGAGACCAAAACCTGTTTCCCAACGTAAACAGCTATCGCATCTGTATTCAGGTGGGTCTGTTTGTGACAAAACTGGTAAAGCTAGACAAACCGAAGTCAAGTTGAAGTGTATGGCAAATCCATCGAGCCCTGACGCAGTCTCTCTGTACTTGTTAGAGCCCAAATATTGCCAGTATATCCTTGGTGTTGAGTCTCCTTTGATTTGTGAAATATTGGCTAGGGCTGATGATGATGGACTGTTACCACTGGATGACAATGAAATACTAGAAAGTGATACTACGATTGTAAACATCAGACTTTAATTATTTATCAATAATATTATATAAGAATTGTTGAGCACGAAATGTAATTGTAAATAAATATTGTTTTTGTATGTGTTTTGTTTTGAATAATGGCCCTGAATTGTCCAAACCACCTGCCAAACCTTCTTGACTACCGAGTACTCTACCCTGTATATTTGTTGTAGTATATTGGAAAATTAGCAGTTCCCTTGAATTCATAGTCTACCTATTCATCGCTAGATGTCAGCAGGATATATTAAATGTCAGTTCCAGCTGATTAGCAATCTATGAAAATTACTCGAAATATATTTCTGCATATTTTCTCATGATAAATATTGTAGTGACATTCGCGGATAAAGTCCAAATCCGACTGATGGAAGGAAATGAAGTGGCAGACAAATTAGCTAGAAGTTCTTCCTCTACAGGTCTAGTACGATAATCATCAATCTATCCTATATAGATCGATGTAGCTTTCTAAGAATATTGCATATACGATAACGTCACAAAAACTCTTTTCCACTTGAGAGAACATATTAACTGTAGCAAAATGCATACTGAGGGAAAGTTGTGAAATTCAGAAAAACAGCTACACTATGACTGAGAACATTTGTACCCTATTTGTTTTATTCCATTAGTTTTAGATTTTTTTAGGCGCTTTGGATTTCTTTGATTTATGTCGATACCTATATGCTTGTGTTCTCATTTCTGTTTTGATAAAGCCTAGCCTAGGCTATGATGCAGTCCATTTGCAATAATTCTCCACCTTGCATCCCTAGTACCTAGTACATGTTTATGTTCAAACTCATCTTGGTCTAAATTTTGTTACTATGTTACCAAGTTTGTTTGTTGTTTTGTTGTGTGTGAGATTTTTATTCTTCAAGGATACTATTTTACATAAACTACTCAAGTATTGTGGGAGGAAATAGTTAGGTACAATGTTTTTCCTATGAGAGTTTTTGTCCACCTTATTGATGAAAAAAAAAGGTTTTTATTGAACAAGATTTTATAATAATGCTACAAAATGACACATAACAGAATAGTTACATAGATCATTTAGTCAGTCCTAAATATCCTCATTTTCAACAATATAAAAATCAAGCGGGAAAGTAACTTTTCAGCACTAGTGCGGAAAACTTTTCCGCATGATTTTATCTCTCCGCGAGATTTTGCAAAGTAAGGGAGCAGTCGTTAATAGGGTAGGTGGTTCGAATCCTGGGGAAGTTACTTTTTTTCGATTTTTTTTCAAATTTATGAGGATACTCACTGTTCAATTTTCGTTATATTTTTCAATATTCGTAAATTCAGTGACGAGATGAGTGTTTTTGATAGGATCTGTTATGAAAAAAATAATTCGCTTGTACTACAAAATTTCATATACCTACTCGTGGGAAATGTATGTCATTTCATGCTCATTGTACATTATACTGATCTTGCATTGAAATATTGTGCTTAAAAAAAATTTGGCGTAAAAGCGAAAATTGTGCGGAAAAGTAGAACTTTCAAGCGAAAAATCGTGCGGGAAACTTATTTTTCCGCACGCTCGCAGGAAAACTATTTTGTAGTATCTGTAGATTTATAATGAAAAGGCTAGGAGGGGTTGAATAGAGATCGAATATCTGGATAGCTCTCCAGGTCAAATGGAAGGATTTTGGCATGAGGAAGAGAGTCGAAAAGTGTGGAATTCTGAAGAAAATTTAGTTGCTAGTTAATATCAGCAGGGCCGTCTTTGACCTGTTGGGGAAGGACACATGAGCAAAATTATTGCTTCTGAAACAGAAACAAAATATAACAAAAAAAAAATGTTCGTCTATATTTCGCCCAATATTATCACTCCCTTCCTTGGAATCGGTTGGACTCTAACCATCGATCCGATGAAAGGGTGAGAAAATACAAGTAGTATAAATCGCTATAGACTGCGCGTCTTGTCGATTTTCCAAGCCCCGAAAAAATAAATACCACAGCATATCGACCTTCCCTCCGACGACGAGGCGAGGGGTGGAGAACTCCGACCGCGCCGCCTCCGCCAGGTCCGCCCACGCCCGCTTCCCGTCGCTGACGTCAGCAGCGCGATCGATAGCCATTCGGGAGCGGGTCTTCGCACGGGGCGGCAGTGCTTTCTGCGACGCCGACGAAATCGAACGTCGACTCGGGCGGGTGGGTAAATGCATCTGGCCGTTGCCCATGTGCGGGCTAGCTTTTAGAACTCGCAATAGTCCCTCGAAGAAGACCTCCCTGCGTTGGGGGGACAGCCACAACAGGATCCCTACTTTCTAGTCTAAGCTATTGTATATTCGAATTTCCCGAAAGTGCTACTCCTAGTTATTTGTACAGGTAATTGATCATGCAGCTTCGATTTTCATTCGCGGGCTGCCTTTTAGCCTCTGGATATGTCTCATGATACATTTCAATGTCTCCACCGATGAAAAAAAAATGCTCAAAGATATTATCGAAATATACGCGGATACACACAGTCATTTTTCCGCGATTCAAGTAAATTTTTGATTGTGTCTGTCCCAATATACTGCTCACAAAACTCCAATATTATGAATTTTCCAAAAACAGCCTTACGTATATGAAGTCTTATCTTGAAGACAGGCAACAAAGTGTATTCTTGAATGACAATTGAGTTTGGAGTTCCCCAGGGGTCAGTACTGGGACCAACCTCTTTTTTGATTTATATTAATGACATAAAACTTGACGAGCCTAGTGCTGAATTCATATTATTTGCAGATGACACAATCATATCTAGCTCGGGCAATGATATTGATATTTTGCGTACTGAATTTGAGAACATACAGGGGACAATTAGTAACCGGTAATCATAAGCTAAATGGAAACAAAAGCCAAATGGGTAAATTTTCCCTAACTGCAATGCCCCACATAAATAATCCAGAATACGTAAGTTCCTGGGTGTTCATATTGACCCCAAATTGAACTGGAATGTACAAACTAATAAACTGTCAGCCAAACTTTCTAAAAATACATACCTATTGAGAAATTTGTATCAAAAACTGCGTTCCATGGAATAATACAATCACAAATATCCTACTCAATATTGGTTTGGGGCCATGCACCCAGTGCTTCGAATGTATTTAGCATCTAAAGGAGGGCAGTTAGAATTGTTGATAATCTTCCCTATAGATAGGACTCTAAAAGCAGCTCCATAAATAATAGAATCCGTACACTAACATCATTATACACATTACAATGCTTGCTGCATGTGAAAAACCATATAACGGAATACACTGCCCATGAAAAAATACATAGTCATAGTACTCGCAATAAAGCAAATCTATATCTCGACGGCCAACAGAACTAGAACTGGCGTAAATTACTATGATCCAAAAATGTTTAATCTACTTCTTCGACAGATCTGCCATTGAATATATTTAAAAATAAAATTGAGAAGTATCTCATGAAAAAAGCATTTTATTGTATAGAAGAATATTTTAATAACAATTTTCGAGACATGCAGCATCACCAAACCTGTATAGTGTTATCAAACGACTCCAATGACTGTGATACTGTACAGTGATTTTGATCAAAATATTTCATGTCAAAATTTTATTTATATATGACTGTATGTTTAGTTTTAGCTAAATAAGTTATGTTCTGTTTAACTGTATTGACTTGACTACTACTACTACTACTACTACTATAGATAGGGATTAATGCTTTCTAATTCTCCGCTGACTTAACTTCTTCAGCTTAACTTCTTCGCTTAACTTCTTCAGCCCAGAAGGTCACATAGGAAAGTAACTAGAGAGTATATCCGAAAGCTCTTCATGTCTAAGAAGAAAATCCCAATAAAGGACGCTAGATGCACTCTTGAAGTCGTCGTCCTTACATCTATCTTCACATCGAAACACCAATGAAGCTTTGATAAAATCAAAATCTTCTTAAATGTGAACGTTCAGAATCTGATGTGAGATTCTGCTAGGCGCCACCAACAATTATGCTCAGTAAGAACGAGTAGAAGAGTGCCTGATTTCCAGGCACGGTTCCAGTTGAGATAGGAAAATTATTACAGTTAGTTTTTCACTCGTAACTGTCGGATTCAAAGAAATAGTAACATGAATACGACATGAATATGGCAATACGTAAATAGGTCATCTCACTATGAATTATAAGTGGCTTTGTTGTTATTATAGTTTCTTGTCACGATATTGGATATATTCAAAAAGTTCTCTATGCACAGCTATGCTCGTAGCAAAGCTTAAATTGAAAAACACTATTTTCTGTTGAGGAGCGATATTTTCCAGAATTTCAGATTTCCAGTATGGTCGATATCTTCATAGAGGTTTTCATAAGACTCCTCATATCAATAGAATATTGGAAAAACTGATTTTTGTTTGTACCAAACATGATTTCGAATAGATCTAATCAATCACATATAATGAATAAGAAATGAGTTCATATTTCCTCATAACGATCGATAATCCATCAGAACTCCAAGGAGAAATGTGAATTATGATTACTGAACTGACACTTCGATACCTTCATGAAGTAGCAATACAAGGAACACATTCGATAATCCATCAAAAATCAAGGATAAATGTGAAGGGTATGTATTGAACTGAAACTCCGGTAATGTAAGACGACCACACGTTTTCCTATGTACATACACGGTGTTCAAGATAAGGAGGGGCACTCTGTGTACTGGTGGAAGAATCCACAATATCACCGTAGTCTTAAAATCAAAAGGTACATCAGAGTCTTTTTTCCGAAGGAAATCCTTGGGGAACTGTTGAGATATTTCAAGAATCAAAAAAAAAACTGATGTAATAATTCAGGTGATATAGCTGTGCCATTTTCTAGGTTGACTTTCTTCAGTGAGTTTGTGAATAAGAGGGAATACTACCGAAGAAATCTATAACATCAAGGTTAGAATGTGGCGTGTGTGTTAGATACAGAATGATCGATTCACTTGGTCAATTAACCTTCTAAATATAACTCCAGTTGTAGTATTTACACATGGCATTCGTCAATGGTTGATCCATCATAATACCGTGACGAAATATGTATTTTCGTATTCCCATCAAAAAATGAAAATAACAAAAGTTCCCCCAAAACTGCGCACTCGATTCATACGAGAAAAATTTTCTTCAACATTTCGATACAAACATCTTCTGTTTCTTTGTTCCAGATTCACGAAAATGATAAACGTAGCAGGAATCATCTCCATTATTTTGTTCTACATTTTGATTTTGGGCGTGGGCATCTGGGCGGGAAGGAAGAAGGAGGAAGGAAATGACTCTGAAGAGGAGGTCATGTTGGCCGGTCGGAACATCGGACTGTTCGTCGGAATCTTCACAATGACAGGTGATATATTCACACACCCGATCCTACTGTTCTATTTGAGCACCCTGGAAAACTGTTCAATCTGACGCCTCGTATGAATTGAATTCTATCTCTCTCGGAGAACGAAAACGAATACAATTAATTTATTGAATGCATGTTTCCAATCTCAATTCAGCGCTTCGTTGAAAATTGGCACAGTCGGTAGGAACTAACCGATTGACGATTGATCAACTATTGGATTATCTTGTATAAAAAACTGTAATTTCTGTGGAATATTTCCTTCTATCGAACATACTGAATCGAATTATTGCTCTATTATAGAGGGTGTTTCTGAAAATAGAACGATAAATGAAGTGGATGACAGAAAACGAAAAAAACACAAAGAAATCATAGAATACACTTTCTTTGACAAGAGTTTTTTTGATTTTTGTTTACTACTGACTAGAGGTTAACGACCGCGAATGCTTTCGGCCTAGTCAAACACACCAGAATGATGTAATGATAAAAAAATTGCTTCGAACAGGCAGTGACAGACTGTGATGAGACAAAAAGGCGTTGTTTGGGCTTTGCAGAGAGCTTCATGATATAGAAAACATGCGCCAACAAGATAGTTTCCAGTGTGTATACGAATTTGGTGACGCTTATTTCGACCATTAATGTGAATTGAAATTTACGAAATGAAAATAAACTAAAAACAGTGCGAGAGAGAACCAGATATCAGCAGGCAGTTGATTCGTCTGGGCTATCTGAGAAGTCAAACCAGTTCCTTCCTAAGAAATGGTCATTAATTTTCGCCAATGTTGGAAACACCACTTTATCTTGTGGAAGTTTCTTGTTCGAGTTCAAAAGCTAATTGTAGGTCCATTTTCAAGGTGGTCTTCATTTCATCATATCTGTCTCTACACGACCTAACAGTTTCCAGTGAAAAAAATCGCTCCAGCCTCCGTATTTTGACCCCGTCTGGTTTCACAATTTCAGTAGATCACATCAGAGAGTTCAGATCTGACCAGACCCTTGAAATGACACAAAAAATTGTCAATGTTGTAAATTCATGATGAAAGCCCCGCACCGGGTGAGACGGCTCGCTGACCTGACCTCGTTCTCACTTCCAGCCACGTGGGTGGGCGGCGGCTACATCAACGGCACCGCCGAGGCCATCTACACCTCCGGCCTGGTGTGGTGTCAAGCCCCGTTCGGCTACTCTCTCAGCCTCGTCTTCGGCGGCGTTTTCTTCGCCAACGAAATGCGCAAGCAGGGCTACGTCACCATGCTGGACCCGCTGCAGGACTGTTTCGGATCGCGCATGGGCGGGCTGCTCTTCCTGCCCGCGCTCTGCGGCGAGGTGTTCTGGGCGGCGGGCATCCTCGCGGCGTTGGGCGCCACGCTGAGCGTCATCATCGACATGGACCATCGCACCAGCGTGGTGTTCAGCGCGTGCGTGGCGGTGTTCTATACGCTCTTCGGAGGGTTGTATGCCGTAGCCTACACCGACGTCATACAGCTGTTCTGCATCTTCATAGGTAAAATGACTCATCCATGGTTTTGTTTGATTGCCTCTGACAGTTTTTGAATTGACTCTCTTCTTTCCTTTCTCCTCTACCTTCTCCTCTAGTCTCCTCTCCTTCCCTCTCTCCTCTCTCCTCTCTCCTCTCTCCGTCTCCTCTCTCCTCCTCTCCTCTCTCCTCTCTCCTCTCTGACTCTCTCCTCTCGATCCGCTCTCTCACGACTCGCTCCGTCGACTCCTCAGTCCTTCTCCTCCTCCTCTCCTCTCTCCTCTCTCCTCTCTCCTCTCTCCTCTCTCCTCTCTCCTCTCTCCTCTCTCCTCTCCTCCCTCTCTCCTCCTTCACTCCTCTCTCCTATCTCCTCTCTCCTCTCTCCTCTCTCCTCTCTCCTCTCTCCTCTCTCTCCTCTCTCCTCTCTCCTCTCTCCTCTCTCCTCTCTCCTCTCTCCTCTCTCCTCTCTCCTCTCTCCTCTTCTCCTCTCTCCTCTCCTCTCTCTCTCTCCTCTCTCCTCTCTCCTCTCTCCTCCTCCTCTCCTCTCTCCTCTCTCCTCTCTCCTCTCTCCTCTCATCCTCTCTCCTCTCTCCTCTCTCCTCTCTCCTCTCTCCTCTCTCCTCTCTCCTCTTCTCCTCTCTCCTCTCCTCCTCCTCTCTCCTCTCTCCTCTCTCCTCTCTCCTCTCTCCTCTCTCTCCTCTCTCCTCTCTCCTCTCTCCTCTCTCCTCTCTCCTCTCTCCTCTCTCCTCTCTCCTCTCTCCTCTCTCCTCTCTCCTCTCCTCTCTCCTCTCTCCTCTCTCCTCTCTCCTCTTCTCCCTCTCTCCTCCTCTCCTCTCTCTCCTCTCTCCTCCTCTCCTCCTCTCCTCTCTCCTCTCTCCTCTCTCCTCTCTCCTCTCTCCTCTCTCCTCTCTCCCTCTCTCCTCTCTCCTCTCTCCTCTCTCCTCCTCTCCTCTCTCCTCTCTCCTCTCATCCTCTCTCCTCTCTCCCTCTCTCCCTCTCTCCTCTCTCCTCTCTCCCTCTCTCCTCTCTCCTCTCTCTCCTCTTCTCCTCTCTCCCTCTCTCCTCTCTCCCTCTCTCCTCTCTCCTCTCTCCTCTCTCCTCTCCTCTCTCCTCTCTCATCCTCTCTCCTCTCTCCTCTCTCCTTCTCTCCTCTCCTCCTCCTCTCCTCTCTCCTCTCTCCTCTCTCCTCTCTCTCCTCTCTCCTCTCTCCCTCTCTCTCCTCTTCCTCTCTCTATCTACTGCTTTTGAGTAATAAAAACACTGTTGTTCGTCAGATTTCCCTACAATCGAGCAAAAATTGACCGGCAACACTGTTCATAGGCCTCTGGATGTGCATCCCGTTCGCGTGGAACAGCGAGCACGTGGCGCCGCTCTCCTCCATGGAGGTGGACTGGATAGGAGAGGTGAAGCGGGAGGAGATCTTCTACTACATGGACTACGGGCTGCTGCTGGTGTTCGGAGGCATCCCTTGGCAAGTGTACTTCCAGAGGGTTCTGTCGAGCAAATCGGCAGGTCGGGCCCAGATTCTCTCCCTACGTGGCTGCCGTGGGATGCGTCCCTGATGGCCATACCGCCCGTCCTGATCGGAGCCATTGCCAAATCCACAGGTAACTCTGGAATTTCATATTCGAGCATTTCTCAATACCTGTAGCATTGTGATTTTGCTTCCTGTTATTTTTTCCTTCAGTCTTTCCGTTGTTCCTTTGGTTCATGGTCTTCGTGGTCTGACTGTTCCTATTACTAAATCATCTGTGCATCAGATTTTCTCAGTGTGATCAGATCCCCAGTTGTAGATATTCTCGTCACACAATTCCCAATGTGATGTCAACTACCTCAACCTTCCTGCTTCAAGTAAGAGGACGTGACTGGCCATTTAACAGATTCTATCACCAATAAATTCAACTTCAACTTGGGTACACTACCGCTGGGATCCAATTCTTCTCAAAACTTCGACTACACAAGCAAGAATTACTGGCTTCTAGATGCATTTCTAGATAATATCGTGAAACGCAAAGACAGTCATTCGCATTCGACATTCTTTCTAGCTTGGAACGAAACAGGCTACAAGGGACCCTACCCTCTGACCGTGGAAGAAACCAGCATGATCCTCCCCATGGTCCTGCAGTATCTCACCCCCAGCTTCGTTTCGTTTTTCGGCTTGGGGGCAGTTTCGGCAGCAGTGATGTCGTCGGCAGACTCCAGCGTGCTGTCTGCTAGCTCCATGTTCGCCCGAAACGTCTACAAGCTCATCTTCAGACAGAAGGCTTCAGAGATGGAAATCATCTGGGTGATGCGAGTGTCCATCTTGATTGTCGGGTTTTTGGCCACCGTCATGGCATTGACCATACCTTCCATTTACGGATTATGGTGAGTGCTATCCTATCATGGGTTCTTCTTGTCATTTCAGATTCTCAGATATAGATTGAACTGAATGAATTCATCAAAGTTCATAAAGTGGAATAAACGATAAACATGAATGTTTACCTTCCAGTTGATTGTGTTTGAGTTCCGGATCGATGAGAAAGTTAATTTCCAAATCAACAGTAATGGGCACGGTTATGACCAAACAAAAGTTCAGGCATGGCAGGTCGTTTGCTAATACTGGAAATGCGTGTGTCTTCTTCCGAGGTCATGGTTTGTTTTCGACTATGTTTTGATTAGTTCTTTAATTTCGATTTTGTCATAAATCGCTTCAGCTTTGGCTGGAACAGATATTATTGTTTCACTTGCCATTGGAATATTGACTGAATTCTCATCAAAGAAAATATTGTCCCTTCATAACCTACATCTCAGATCTACCACTTGTGTGATTATTGTTGTGTTTCATTTTTAGGTCCATGTGTTCTGATCTCGTCTATGTGATTCTCTTCCCTCAACTCCTCATGGTTGTGCATTTCAAAGACTATTGCAATACGTATGGAAGTTTAGCGGCCTATATAGTTGCTTTCCTAGTCAGGGTATCTGGTGGTGAGGAACTGTTAGGCTTAGATCCTCTCATCAAATATCCAGGTGAGTACATTCATTCGATTTGACGTAACAAAAGTCTGTGTTGTTCGTAATCTTCAAGAATCATTTCTGTTTACGACGTTACATTTGTAACTTCCTAACACAATTTCCAACAAAAGAAACTTCAAGAGGTTATTTCTCTCTCCAGGTTGGGACGAAGAAGGTAGAAGACAACTCTTCCCATTCAGGACCCTAGCAATGTCGATGTCACTCATCACCTTGGTGGCAGTCTCCTGGTGGACCAAGTGGATATTCGAAAGCGGAAGATTGGCTCCCGGGTACGATTTCTTCAAATGCGTGGTCAACATCCCCGAAGACATTCAAAGGGTCGGAGAACCAATTGAGGAAGGCGAGCAAATGTCGATGATGGCTTCAGGTGAGTTGAACATGTCGAAGTCGAGCTGTCTGAAGACTCATCTCGAAATGAGGTCCTCCAGATGTCTTCTCATCTAACGATACTGTTAGTGCATCTGATCTCTTTGACCATGGAAAGGCGTTATATTTCTTGATTGATTTCTGCAGGTGCAATGGGGAAACTGTATGGCGCAGCAACCATGGTGGGCAAAGATGAAAGAAACGGTCGCATCAATCCAGCTCTCGAAACAGATGACGAAGACATTCCCTCCTCAGAACTGCAGAGGATCAAAGGACCAGGACCTAGTGGAGGAGGTACTAGGTCTGTAGCTTCCACTAACCCCTTGGACAGCTCACAGTCTGCTCTCTGAGGTGAAGGGATCTAGGATCTAGGATCGTTGGGTGGATTTATGTTGGGAGAGTAGGCTTGCAACTTCCAAAAGTAAAGTTTCTGTTTTGGGTGCGTGTAGGGTGGAATGAAGATAACAGCAACAATTGATTTATGAGCTTCGAGATGATATGTACAATATAATCTCCATTCGAAAACCAAAGTTCCAATACAAATGGCAACAGTCGATTGACATGCAACCTCTTTTGTTGAATCATATTGATAGTTTCTTCTTCAATCCACTCCACCCAATTCAAAACCAGTATGAAATGTATTATAGTCCTTATTAAGACGTAGGTGCTATATAGAAATCACTGCAGGACAGCAGATGAAACAACCCCATCAAGAGGCATGTATATATTATTTTTCATGTTGAAATGAGTTCGAACCGAATAGATTCACGAACCTGTTTGTATAGTATAGATTTTAACGTGGAGAGCTGAACATCAGATAATTATTCGAAAATCAATCATTGAAGATATGAATTATTCATTATTGTCTTCGGTTATGATTCTCTTATAGGAAATGGAATCTAACGACTTCAAAATCACAATTTTCACCCCTCCAAAATTCTGAGACTGCTATTCTTATCATTCATTCATCATAGGATTTCTCATTCCATCTGATACATGAATGTCCAGAGTTAAGCAATGCTTCTGAGTTATGCTGCCATTAGAGAACACACTTAGGTACACATATTCATCAGGCTGTTTTTGTAACGAAAATGTTCTCGGTACATTCAGATTGAAACCTAATACACATTTTTAAGGATAGTTTCATTTTCGATGTTATAAACTACTGAGTGACCGTGCCCATTTGTTCTTCCGAATTGATGAAAATGAGCTTGGTTATTTGTGTTGATCAATTATGTTGTTTTCTGTCACAGACAAAGAAGTATTGAGAAGAGACTATATGAAAAATTACGTAGTAGGAAATATTGCTACAAAAATAAAAATACTCATCAAGAGAACATCACTAAATGTGGTTTTCTAGATGTGTTAATGTGCTGGATCTCAATAAGTGTGAAACTACACTCGACTTCGAGTGCTCTGTATATTTCCTGACTACGGTCCATTTGACCTACTCTCAGAAATATATCATATCAATCCTCTAGAGGTTCAAGACTATTATAAAAATCTCAAACATATCGCGATACATATCAATATATACTGTATTCTAAAAATAATGTCTGTATATTCTGAAGATTTTATTAGCTGATGAATATCATAAATGTGATAATTGAAAAAAATACATATCATATGAGATTGGCCATATATTATTGTTAGTTACTAGATACTTTACTCAGCAACGAAAGCTTGTGAATGGGTCCTCGACAAACTTTTTGAAACGAGATTTTGACATGTGAAATTACTACAAGTACCGAAAGTTTTGGAATTTACTAGGTATTTATCTCCAGGGATATATCCTGTTCTTAACTCACCCTGTGAACTACGGATTTTCATACACCGTTCCGAAAAAATATTTTAGAAACTCTTATTGGTTAGATATAGATGTCCAAATAATCCAATTTACCCTCTTCAAATGGGGATATTTTTTTGTGATTTGTTCCAAACAATTGCTATCAACGAGTGAAATTTTCTCATCAGTGTATTCCAGAAAAAGATTTTTGAACAACTAGAATCGATGTATTCACAGGGTGTATCGCGAATAAGTAACGAAATAATTGATTCGTGACGTTGATTCAAATGAAATTGGATCTTGAATCATCATCGTTGAATTGAAAATGTTGTATGAATGTGCTGCAGAGTTTTTCTGTATTTTTGTTCAGTAGCTTGATGAAGTTTGAATTGATAACGATCACAAAAAAATATTTCTCGTACCCTGTATATAGTTGTTATCATGTAGTGGAGTTTGTAGTTGAAATCATCAATTATTCCTGTTTGTATGTATTCGCAATGTATTTTTAATCATGTTTACAAATGTGATACAATTATTCCAACTATTCCAAACATTTTCGATTGATCATTATCCACGTTATTGTAATTTTTCGACCTTCACTGTATGTAGCGAATCATCTACAAATTTCACTGACCTTGTTATACCCTTCTTGACGGTTAGTACATAGAGAAAAATCCAATTGAGACAAAACTTTCGATGTGCACAAAAATATGGTGAACTGACCGCACATATACAGGTTGTTATTCTAAAAGATGCCAATCGTCTATCCTCATTATATTCCAATGAAAGTAATCGTCTTTGGGACTCACACTCAATGTAACACCCCGTGTTAGAGCAAATCGTATAGAATCAATACTTATGTTGTGGAAATTAACTATTATTATTATTATTATTATTGAAATTATTATGATACCTGACTACCTGGTTAGATGAATGAAATAAATTAAATGACACATCATTATTGAATTATGTGGGCCAGATTTTGTTGACATAGATAGAATGATATATAGGGTGTATTTTTCGAATACGCACACTCAAGCCATTTTCGAAACTGATTCATTCACAATTCGAAAACTAATGAGATACCATCGAGAGTGAAACCTTCGAAAAAATCACCCTGTATAACAAATATTATATTTGGTATGTTGCGTATACAGTAAGGAAAATATATAGACTGTTATCTTCTAGAAGCCATCGATGTGGAGAATAGTTTTGAGATGTAATATGTGTAAATTTAGAATAATGTTGTAAAAAATAAATGCAATTGATGAAACCGTGGTTTATCTTGGATCAATTGGCCGTGCTCGTATACGTGACACATATGTGACAGGTGCCAAAGAAGAAAATATTCCTGATCTCCAAACTTTCAAGGAAAATTACAATACCTTCCTCCTCTCCCGAAATTGCACCGATGGCTCACACGATGTCAATAGCTTATCGTTTTGTCTTGTTGATAGACACAAAAAAAACACGAGTAAATATGAAATTATAAATTTTTATTGCATATTAAAAAAAACTGAAGTAAGTCGTAATACTGCAAAATTCTAATAAATAAATAAGTCTAATTATTTACAACTGTTCGTCCGTCAGCTATCAATTTTCAGTAAGAGTAGCCACCGTTACTGGCGTACGACTGTCCGCCTCCGTTGCTATAGCCACCGCCTCCTCCAGACCCGAACCCGTTGCCCCCAGAACTGTAACCACCGTTAGAAGGCGCACCATAAGAACTGCTCGGGGGACCTGCGGGTGGAGCTCCGTAAGAACTGCTTGGGGGTGCACCGTAAGAACTGCTTGGAGGACCTGCTGGCGGAGCTCCGTAAGAACTGCTTGGGGGTGCTCCGTAAGAACTGCTTGGGGGTGCTCCATAAGAACTGCTTGGTGGACCTGCTGGCGGAGCTCCGTAAGAACTGCTTGGGGGTGCACCGTAAGAACTGCTTGGGGGTGCTCCGTAAGAACTGCTTGGTGGACCTGCTGGCGGAGCTCCGTAAGAACTGCTTGGGGGTGCACCGTAAGAACTGCTTGGTGGACTTGCTGGCGGAGCTCCGTAAGAACTGCTTGGGGGTGCACCGTAAGAACTGCTTGGAGGACCTGATGGAGGCGCTCCGTAAGAACTGCTTGGGGGACCTGAAGGAGGAGCCCCATAGCTGCTGGACGGAGGGGCGCCGTAAGAAGATGATGGGGATGAGGGGTAACCACCGCCGCTGAATTTTCCGTTAGATGGGCGAGAGGGGCCTACTGGTGTGCCGTAACTGGTGGAAGGAGGTAGGTAGCTCGAGGAGATGCCTCCGCCATTTTTACCTGTCGACAGTTGAGGAGTACGTCTTATCAGTATTTGTAAGTAATGGAAGTAGGTCATTTGGAAAAGGAATTGATACCACTTACTTTCATTAACTTAAATACAATTATTGACTCCAGAATGGGGTGACACAAGGGTCTATGTTTAGGCTCCTTGTAATAACTATCTATGATCTGTTACCTTCCTTCCTCACGAATGAAATGAGATTGGCCGTCCAATTTATTGACCTATTGTTTAAGGGTTTCCCATGAAACCATAGAATAAATGAACAAGAGCAAGGACACAAATAATGAAGTATGTAAAGAACCCCCAACATCATCGGGTGATTGAATTCCACCAGTTCAAACTTGCTGGTTATAATCACTGAAGATACCCACCGTGTCCGTTCCCGAAACCTTTTCCTCTTCCTTTTCCTCTCCCATTTCCTCTTCCATTTGATGGGGCACCGTATGATGAAGATGGGGGAGCGCCATATGATGAAGATGGGGGAGCACCGTATGAAGAGGATGGCGGGGCACCGTAGGACGAAGATATTCCTCCACCGTTCCCTCCATTTTTGCCGAATCCACCACCTTGAGATCATACATTTTCATCGACAGTTCAATGATTGGTTTTTGCAAAGGGAATATCTTGATAGGTTATAAGAGACACAGCTAGCATTTTCACTCTTCAGTTCCACCTATTTTGTTCATTTTCAGTATCTTTGATGTTCAGAAGTATCTGGGCACGACACGACATTGAATGTCCTCAATATGGCCTAATAGGGCCTGAATCGAAAGGATGAGGTTAACGAAGAGATCGAAGCGTTGTTCCACTAGGGAACAATTCTATATCGATGATCGGAGCGTCATTGTGTTCTAGGTGTATCTAGTTCTCATTGAAAGAATGTCCACTACTATTTGGTGATTGTAATTTATAGTGATATATTGTTGTTGTAAGTCATCTCCTTGGTTGCTTTCTACAAGTGGGAATCAAACTACTTCGCTCTGTAATTTCTTCATTCCTGAGAGTGTTCACGGTTTCTCATCTATAACTGTCTAGTTCTTTGATGAGAATCTCTGATATTGAATCAGTTCTTTGCAAAGGAAAATGCCTATTTTTTACGTCCGGAGAGAATTTTCTTACCAAATCCATTTCCGCCAGATGGGGCACCATAGGACGAAGATGGTGGGGCACCATAGGAAGAAGATGGGGGAGCACCGTAAGACGAAGATGGTGGTGCTCCATAACTCGAAGAGATTCCTCCACCGTTTCCTCCATGTTTGCCGAATCCACCACCTTGATATCAAACATTTTCATTTATAGTTCAAGGATTTCTCCACTCAGAATGAATATCTTTATAGGTGATAACAGAAAGTTAGCATTTTCACTCTACAGGTCCACCTATTTTGTTTATTTTCAGTATTTCTGATGTTCAGAAGTATCTGAGCACACCAGATGATACTGAATGTCCCCAGCTGAGGCTCTTCACGTCCCAACATCAATGAATCCCCAATCGGGAAGCACTGAATGAATTCTTGAGGCTTCGATGAAGAGTTCAAAGCTTTCAGTGGTTCTACTGGGGGACGACAATTCTATATGACGTTTTAGTCAAATAGTTTTAGATGAGATTGGAAGCTCAGTTGCCCATATTCAATCCAGAACTTCCAACATCTCTAAGCGATGTCATACTATTCTAGGTTTATCTAGTTCAAATCGAAAGAGGTCTAGGGCGAGTGGATGACTGTGAATACTTGCTCTACGACTATTATACCAGTTTTATTCAGGCCCAATCTGTAGGAGTGAATGCCAATAAGTTCTATAGACACGTCTACATATCTGTCATGTCTTCGTTCTTGATATTGAATTGTTGATATTGTCGGGAAGAATTTTCTTACCGAATCCATTTCCGCCAGATGGGGCGCCATAAGATGAAGACTGGGGAGCACCGTATGAGGAAGATGGTGGTGCTCCATAGCTAGACGAAGGAGCTGGAGGCGCCCCATAGCTGGAGGAGACTCCTCCACCCCCACCTCCGAAACCGCCCCCGCCTCCGAAACCGCCCCCGCCCCCGCCCCCGAAACCGCCACCTCCTCCAAAACCACCCCCGTTGGATGGTGGTAGGTAGCTGCTGGATGGTCTGCCAAAGCCGTTAGATAAGGGAGCTGCAGATATCGAGATTATTTACTTCTTTCTTCTTGTCTCATTATATTTGGAATCATTTTGATGAATATCATCGAATGCTTGATGAGTATGAGTATTTGTATTTTTTTTTCTCCCCCAATCGATCACATTCGTCACTCTATTCAGACTTTAACTATTATCATTCTAGTAAGAATTTGTCGATAACAATTGCCTTCACAAGCAAGTCTATGACTCTCCCAAAGGATAATGTTTTTGAAACGAATGAGAATATCTAGGAGTTGGAGGTGTCAAAAATTTTGATCAAAATCGATGACGTTGAACAAAATTTCTCTGAAAACAATGAATGCGATTTACAGGAATTGATCAAGAAGAGCTCCCATTGTATTAATTCACCTAAATTCAGTTGTTATGCGCTTTGCACTGGCTTACAGACAACAAATCTTCCATTCTAAAAAACACGTGAAAGTGAATTGATGGGTGAGCATCAATTAATAACCTCTATTTCGAAATTTTTATTCAATAAAAACAACTAATTAGTGCATGGCCATATCCCATACCTACTATTATATTCACATGCTTTGTTTTTCATCTCACTGACTTCAAATTACCTTTCCCTTTCCTGAAGAGAATGCATTGTGATTAGTCAAAGCAAATTCTCTTATAGCTGTACCATAGACGAACGCAATACTACCATGCATGTTCCATCGAATATCAATGAAAAGTGAAATTTCTCCATACTCGTAATAATACGACACAGTATCGGACTAGCTCTTGTTGAGCAAAATAACGTAGATCAGAGTAGCTCCTTCTACAATCGTTTCATGAATGTGAGTTCTTTGATGACACAAAGATGAAACATCTCAAAATTCGAGTGATAACATCCCCCTTTGCTTACCGTCACGTTTATATAGCTGTCTCGCAAACGATCCGTTCAACAAACAGCATAGTGCAAGTGTTTGGCTCTGAAAACAACAAAAGCGAAGATGAAATGAAAGAATCCAAGACGATGATATGGTCTGTCGTAATTTCACCATCACTTTCTAAATAATGATGATAATGACATTCGCGCCTTTTAATGTTTGATAACACGGATTCTGTTTATAGTTTCAACGTACATTCACCCATGTTAAGTAATCGAATCTTCTCTGTAGCCCCTATGATTTCCCTTCAGTATACCGGGCGATAAGGAAATCGCTTTACAAAACGCCATTCTTTTATACAGGAAAGTGCTGGCCCTCAAGATTAGTTGAATTAAATTGAATTCTCAATGCTTAAAATTGCATAAAATCTTCTTTGGACAGGCAAAGAGTTGGAAAAGCGATTAATGATCTTTGACAACTATGGCATTAGCTTTCTGAGGAGATTTTCGAAGCTCAGGGCCTTGCAATCCTATCGGTATTACTGAAGGTACCAAGTTTTTTTTTCCAGATCGTAATATAAACTTGGAATCTAGTATACATCTATCGAGAATTCAGCAGAAATTCCGATAAAACATATAGAAGTCTCCAAAAAAAATCCTGCGACAAACTGACGGTAATAGAATGAACTTTGATGCAAGCATTGATGAAGTACCTCATTCCATATGAAATTCTGTGAAAAATAAGATCGTACTGCATGCTCTACATCTTCTTATCCTAGTACCTCTCCCTGAACAATTTGAGGAAATAAGATAGATAGTGTCACCCAGTTTTAATTTATTATTAATTTAACACAAAAAAGCTATATTCTTCTTGTCAAACACAAAATTGAATGAGACAGATAATATCCTCATATGTATCCATCCATAGCAGACGAAGTTGACCTTGTTGAAACCATCCTGATCAATATTCCGTGCATTCAAGACACTTTACGTGATCAGAATCGTCTGTTTGAGATGCTGTTACTTCATGCAATGTAATTTTTCTCAGTCATAAGCTCTCATACTGTTTTACACACGAGCCTATTTGAATTTCAAATGAATCAGGACGAAAATAAATATGATTATCTATCATTTCTAAGGTAGAGGAACACTGGGTGATTTTTGTATATCAGATTTCTTCAGGTGAACTTTTTTCAGATTCATTTGATGCAATAAATATAAGGTATCTGAAGCAATTGTGAAAAATATAGTGGTGAGGATATCATTTTCCTGTACTCCAACGGTTCCATCTATTACAAAAAATTTTATACTCAGGCTTCTTGTCTTCACACTATACAGGGTGTCAATGAAATAGTGGAGAAGACTGAAAGGGAAGCTGAGTGCAGTGATTTTGTATAAATTAAACCAAATATATTATTTACAGAATCCTGAATTTCTCAAAGAGTCCAAAATATGAAAATATCTAGAAAACGGTTCAGAGGGCTCAAAATTTCCGAAATCCCAAATGGTCTAAGAGTTCTGAGTTCTACATTCTTTCTTATAGAATCTTTCTAGTCGAATTTCATGCTAATTTCAAATCACAAGATCTTAACATGATATCCATAATCAAAGTCTCGAAAAAAAATGACCATATTACTCGGAAGACCTCGAAATTTCACAGTGACATGGAGAATTGAGTCATTGAAAAGTAGTTGGAACCTCAGCAAGGCTTTATTCAATTTTCAGCCTTCAAATCGGTTTCGAATTTTTTTAGTTTTGTTCGAGATGGTGACCTTGAGAAATCTTTAGTGAAGAAAAAAAAATAAAAAAGACCGAAGTATGACCCAGTGATTATTTGTGATTCTTTCAATCTTGAAAGTCGATTCAATAATGCTGCTCCAAAATATAAAAATATCTAGAAAACGGTTCAGAGATCTTTGCTCGAAATTTCCGAAATCCTAAACGGTCTAAGAACACACTTTTCCCCGTCGCTTCTCCCCACTTTCCCCACTGCACTTACCACTAACAAGGATAGCCGCATGTTTATTTCGACACTTGCACTGGCGCAAAAAAAATGTGAGACCTCAGCAGTTGCGAAGCCAATGACTGTTCGTCTTCTTCCCTCGTATTTATACACTTGCGAAGATGGTCAGGTGAAAGTGGTGAGAAGACGATCACGGGGGGATGATAGCAGCGGCTGCGAAAAGCGTAATCTCCGAAGATCTCGGTGACCTTGAATTAGTCGAGATTCCATATTGTTCAATTCTGAAATGGGTTGCGAGATGCTCTCGGTCTAATTGCTACGGATATGTCGTTTGTTATTGCTCGATCACGATTTTCAGTTCTCAGAAATATTTGCTTTCAATCCATTCATATTATTGCTTGAATAGCCGGAAAGAAAAAAAAATATAAACTTCTGCCATGCCAAGAAGAGGTTTCGGAATCACTAGAGTTCATGAGTTCGTATGGTGAGCTACACCCCCAAAAACCACCCCTTATGACAATGATGGTAATGATTTTCCATTCATCCTTCACGATCACAAGAAAAACATGATACAGTCACCGTAGGAAGGTGCTGATGAACTGTTTTGTATATTGATAACATCATGATAAATATTCTATTTAACACAGTGTAAAAGAAAACTCAGTGTTCTGTTTGAAAACTCAGATATAGCATTAATTGCATGAGTATTTTTTGAGTTTTTGTAAATTAAATTGAATCAAATTATTGTCAATGAATATACCTGAAAAATTGGTATGTTTAGAGACTACGTTCAAAACTGAAAATGTTCCTCATGAAATTTTCTACAAACAGGTTCATTCAATTATTTTATTTTATTAAACTGATTTCGAGCAAAAAATAACCTCCCAAAGTGGTTTAACGTTCCTGATATACACACGAAAGATACTGCAAAATATATATTTTGTTTCTTCTGTTTTGATGATATTTCAGGGTATTTTTTTTCTCAAGGTGAAACCTTGATGAATTCAATTCTTTTTTGGCTGCATTGAATATTTTCGTTCCAAACAACGATTCTTATCGTGTTATATTATTATTATCAAACAATTTCTTGCATCAAAATAAAATTGTTGTTTCGTATGAATATGAGATCTGAGAAATGCTACGTGGTATCAAATAAGATCATCAGGGACTATATATCCATGTTGCAAGGCAGTTTCATCAAGCTCTCAATTAGCGAAGAAGATAGCAAAGATACCAATGAAATAAGTAGCGTTAGCATAAAGTATACTTTCCATTTTTAGCGGAGAAAAAGGTATCGAAATGTAACATCTTTTCTCTTACGGAATATCATGTTCATATAGTTAAATTGACTGAATTAATGTTTTTTTTTACTGGAATTATGAATTTAATACCGCATTCTGCATAGGATTATGATATGATGATAATAGATCCATTAGGAAATCATCCAGTAGAAAGAGTGCTATTATCGAAATTATTAGTATTAACTTCTTATATCATTTTCCAAGTAAATTGGCTTTTTATATAGTTGTGTTTTGCTGGAAATGTTCGAAAACGTATGAAATGTTAACAAAAATTAGTGAATTCAAACAGTACAGTAATTTCATCAATAAATAGAATCAATGCAGCTGAAATTTTTTGGTTCACCTTGTTTATCATCGAATCGATGGACATTTTTGTGGAATGTACATTAGATAATGACAAGATGAAAAACCATTGGATTTTGTGTGGAAATTGTAAGAGTTGTAGGATGTTCTTTCGTTCAATGCGTCTATTTTTGCAAACAATTATCAAATGTTGGGAAATTCTGGAAATCCGTTACGAACACGAAATAGACACTGCGAATTCGTATCGGCCACAGGCTAATTTGAATACATTATGTAGGCATTGAATAATAATACTTTCGTCACCGGTGATTTATCAATGTACATGATCCGATTCGGAATTGACTATTAGGAGCAAAGTCAAGATGCACGATTGACTAATGAGGTTGACTTGTTCCATCACGACCCTCCAATTACACGAAACAATCTCCAGCCAGATAAAAAAAAAACATTGTGCGTTTTCATGGGACCACGATGCATGTGAAATTTTTTTCGGATCGTAGGAATTCAACTGAGAATTTTCGGAAAATCATCCGATTCGCGCTCTCAAACTCAACTCAATAATTGGAAAATGGGAATGATAATGTGAAAACCATAATAGACAAGATATCTAACTATGAATTTCAATAGATTGAGAATACATAATATTCTACAATTGTAATGTAAATATATAGATTTGTGTTGTCAAACAACACCATTTATACAATACACTGATCAAAAAACATAAAATATCGAGGAGCACTTGCACGAATGAGTGAGAATATAAATGCTACACATATTTCGAAAATATTCCTGAGCCTGATGTTATACACGGTGGACCACTAGTGTCGCAGCGTGAAATAGTTGCTCTGCTATTTGAGATGAAACGAAATCTCGACAAGGGTTGTAGGTTCACGAGAGGCCTTCCTGTACATTCCAGGGGAGAGATTGAGGTTTCATGTTATGGAATACGGTTGACTATCGATAGTCAAACAAGTGTAAATGAAATCCTGGAATGGGAAGTAGTGGGCTTTTCTGAAGAGATAGATACAGTAATCATAGATGATACAAGTAATCATAATCCAGTGAATATTCAGATATATTGAAATATCACACCGTGTTACACACTGTGTATACATCCATGATACAATATCGCATTGAGGAGTATTGTGTTATTCTTTTCTCTTCATATTCTCATTTATATTTGAAGGTACATTTACTCGATTATCTCTTACATCCGGAAAGTGAACAGCTACTTCCTTCCATGAGATTACGTAATTCGGAAAGTCACTGAGTTATAATAATTGAGTCATACTCAATTTAGTCAAAACGCATTACCGTTTTATGAACAGAGAACTTTCTTTCACACTATGATCATCCAAAAACCATGAGAAAATAGTGGCGTCAACCCAAGACATTGTATCTTTATCTGATCCAGCTCCAGCTGTTATGGGAATTTTGAAGTAGGAATCTAAAAATCTGCAATGCAAAAAAAAAAACTCAGGCTTTTCTTCACCACGAAGGCAGATCACACAATGCCCACTATGATAAGATCAGGTACCTCTATCCCTGCGAAGTCGTTGGACGATCATGTGAGGTCCATTTCGAGGACTGCTTCACAAAAACTCGGTTTTCTGAGCACGGCTCTCAGGTTTCAGTCGATGATACTGCACTCACAAGGTCGTTGACCCATCTAGAGCATCGTTAAAAGGTGAGTGATTCCACCACGAGCGATTCCAGGTAGGCAAAATGGACGAGCTCAGGCTGATCACCCCTATATCGTCGAGCCTCGCTTTACCAACCATCTGGTATACAGACAGATCCAAAGGTGAAGATGGTGGACGTGCGAGAGGGTATTCCATGAATCCAAAGACTGACCTCAGCTATTCATTGGGCATTCACAACATGAGAGCCTGAGAGCTGAAGGAAATTGGACTAACCATGTTTTATCAGATAATCAGGCTGTGAGGTACTTTAAGTAATATCCCGACTGTCGCCGAGATGGTGATGAACGCAAAGGCGCAGTGATTATAAGGTAGCCACTTGTCAGTCGTGGGTTCGATACCCACTGCCTGCAGAAATACGAAAAAAAAATGTGACTGGGTGGGGTGGTGTAGTATGAATGAGACAGTGATGTCCCATATAAAGAATCATTCGAAATATAATACTTTTCTTGTGACTGTCCGAATGACGAAATGATCCAAGCCAAAAAAAAAAAACATCCCGACTGATATGGGCAGCCGAATGAAACTACCAGGGGTAACGAAAAAAACATACAAAAAGTCTGTAGGAGGGACTAAAGATTTGTATCATAAGAAAATAGTAGACCTGCTGATCTAATCTACAGGCTATATAATAAGAAACCAGAAACAGGGCCGGTTTATCAAGTTCCAGATTTATCTGCTAGTTATGTACCCGTCAGATATGAGTAACCTACAGATATAGTTTGAGAGTTTGTTTTTACCAATACTTTTTATCCAATAGTTTGTTAACTGACAGGTGAGGTATGTTGGCAATAGTGATAAATAAATATAATGGACTTGATTTGTTGATTGTTTCCACCCACCAATAGAAAGTCTGTTTGAAATGACAATGTTTTATAACGTTTATAACCTTTGAAAATATGTATTGCTGTTGTTTTGTTTGGTTCTGGGCCGGTTTATCGAGTTCCAGATCAATATACTTTTGAATAGAAGATGGATTTTGTGGAGGATTACATATTCGACAGTGATGAAGACATGAATATTGTGGAAGTTCTTCAACACGAACGGAGGCCTTATATCGTAAGGGAAAGAGTTGATAATTTCGAGAAATGGGATGACCATGATTCTCATGCAATATTAGAAATATTGAAAAACTACATCAAAACATTCAAAACACAACACTTCATTTAAGTTTATCTATGAACAACACTTCCACAAGTGTATCGTCTGTCGTCTGACGTTTTTGTGTCACGTTCTGTGATATTTTCGTGAGCTATCCTCTAGTTATCGACTTATCCACCAGTTGAAACTTCTAGATAGTTATTGGATAGTTTAACTGCCAGATGAGACTTATCCTGTCATTGATAAACTCACCTTCCCATTATAACTGACAGTTAGGCATTATCTCACAGATAATTTGTGATTGATAAACCGGCCCACAGTGAACTGTAGAGATTACACTCAGTGAAGGGCTTGTACCTACGGGGACACCTTCATGCTATTACCCTAACTTAACATTGAATTGCAGTTTGGACGGAAAATGTTCCTCTCAAACGAATCATCTCCTGTAGAAAAATGATCAATGGATGAAGATCTGCGGAAAACAGAACTGGATCTCCAAAGCGAACATTGAGAAATATCAAAATCGCAGTTGATGCAATAAGTGCATTTCACGGCGGATAATAATCAGAGAATCGATCTGTTATGGTATAAATTAGAAGGTGAAAATAGGCGAACAATATGACAACTATTATAGGATCTCCTGGCTCAGCATGGTTTATGCGATTCGTGACCCAGATTGACGTGTTGCACACCGCAAGCTCCAAAAGGGATGCATAGATCTCATTATGTAGTTTATCATGAAAATCTTAACGGGATGTTCGTTGTTATTCAATTTTTTCACAGGGTGGTTGATTTTTTTATCTCTTTCTTCGTTCATACCACATTGGGATATATTGTTGCGTAAAACAATTGTATTTTTCGTGGTGGAATAATAGTCAGTGTATTTGGGTAATATCGACTTGAACTTTGTACTTCTATTGCCATGATTTATAGTGCATTTGGTGCAATACTATGCGAGATGATGGGTGATGCTTATAATCTCGAGAAACCATCAAACCAATGCAGCGGAAGATTCCCGAAAGGTTTTCGAAAAAAGATATTCTCGAGTGAACCAACATTGAAAAAAGTGATTTCGAAAATTTGCAATTTATGAATTTGTGAAAAATCAAAGAGGAATGAGTAATAAACAATAAATAGTTATGATAATTGAAATTCGACAGTAAAAATAATATGAATGGAATATTTCAAAACTACCTCAAACACTCAATAATCCTGTCGTAAAAATTGAAATAAACTTGCGCTGAAAGCACGTAGCAATAAAATTAGATCGGAAAGTTGCCGTAATCATTCGAATTTGAAGGCAAAAAAATTCTGTGAAATAATAAACAACTTCAGCGTTTGAATTTTTCTTTTATTATACTGTGTGAATCGTGAGTTATGTAGTAGAAAGCAAGTACTTCTACCATCATTAATCGAATTTATCATTCGATAATCGATGGATATGACATATTAATCATATAAATCCGTGACAAGAATTAATTTTTCTTCGATTGAAGTGTTCGTAGAATGTTTGTTTTGCTGGATTCCATCGAATGGTTTACTATTCACAAGAATGACAAGACAAGGTTAGTGAATTATGCTCGAAATATAATCTATTAATGAGGCTATTATATCACCATCCTCCAACTGTCTCTGATATATACAGGTGGGCCAGACGAAAACGATGATTTTTTTTCAAATTCCACTACTGCTTTTTTTTTAATTCTCACCTGGCGTACTTGTGGGAATTTTGAATCATCGTGTACATAGATTTTTTGGTAAATTTCAATAGAACCTAAGGTTGCCTGTAACTTGAAAACTGATCAATTGCGAACCATGTGTTTCAACACCCTGTTTAATGTTGGGAATAGTGTACAATCCATCAACAATTGAAGAAAAATAATGCATAAATTTAATTCACAATTGTTCTGGTATTGCAGCAACATCCTTTAATGGAATATTTGTGTTTATATGGGCATTATAATTAATTTTGATTGCAACACGGAACTCTTTCCTTTGGTCAGATGAAATTATGAGATTTGTGAGGTGTTTCATCAATATCATAGATAAAAAACAAGTACGCAAAAAATTAACGAAGGATCTGAATTGCTCAATCTTGGAAAAATATTGCATTTTGGAAGAGAGCAGTGGCGTCACATTTTTTTTATATCATCAGCTAAATAGTTTTCCAGAAGCTATTGGAATGAATTTTAATGGCATCGAAAATAAGTATCTTGATAGTGCATGCGAACCTAAAAAAATTGAGGCAAATCGAAAGGAGTATCCTTTCATGAATTGGAGGTAAAATCCGTTTTTCTTATTGAACTTTCTAGAAAATCAACTGTATTCGAAAAAAAGTTTAGGAGAAATAGTTTCTCTTTTTTCATCAATCTACTTTTGGATTTTTTTCACAATATTTGAGTCGTCGATAATGAAAACCTTAGGGTTAAATCTTTTCCATGTAAGCTTATCCGTCTTCAACGGGTTCTAAGAATCACCTATGCAAAAAAATCCATACTGACGAGATTGAATCAAATAAAAATGCGCGATCAAGGACGATTTATTCTCATTCTGAGCACCAAAACATTTCAAGCATCATTTCCTCAATTTGAACGACATGAAGAAATAAAAAGCGGTACTTGAAGGCTACAAAAATATGGCAGTGATGTAATGTCAATATCTGTTCCATTTAGTATATTCCTCGACCTTCACTCACAATAAGTTCGTTTCATATGAGTAATGGGAGCTATTAACATATCAAAATTTCGCACGACTCTACTACTGATCAAGGATGTGATTCCACTGACTGATTCCACTTTTCTGTCTGTCCCATTTCAAGTTCTAGTTCTTCTTCAAATACGTTCGCAAGACCGCCAAGTACCTACTTAACCAGAGTTGATCTCGAAATGATGCAAGACGAAATCTAGGTACCTATTACTTATTTCTCCGATATTCAAAACAGTGCCCCATAAAGCTAGTCTTGCATGCATTTTACGCTTTACTGGCGTTTTGTACTCTCCTGAATCACGATCTCGACAACATGTCATGCATTTCAGCAAGTGATGATTCGTTTCCGATAGAATTCCATGCAATCGAATGAATAATTGCAACCAAACAATCATCTCGATACCGTATCTTAGTGAACTTCTAGGTTTTTCAATATATATAAAGTACTGATTTTGCATATGTAGACAAGGCGAAGACTGCAACATGGAAGAAACTGAATGTACGACAATCGAGAAATATGGGGAGTCTCTGGCTGTAGCCTGGGATATCTCCGAAGGCCTTCTAGCGAAACCTTCGAATGGTTCACTGCTTCAACTATGATGGTAGACAATGTCCCATCTGATATCTGAATGAGCCTGTCTTGGCACTGGGATAAATCTCCATGTAGAGTTCGAATTCTCTACCATCCTGAGGATCACCTCCAAGACAACAATGAACTCGATAATGTCTTTACTTAATTTCATTTTGTTCCAATATCTAGACCAATTGTAATTATTTCTAGTGAACAATCTTACTACCACTCATTTATCACTAACCGTCGAAAGTGCCTATATCCTGATGAATCCTGGTCTTGGTAGTTTTCTCACAAACTCCCTGATAATGTTCATGAAACATCGAATAGACAAATGCCGAGGTGAAAGTCGTCAGTAACGAACTTCGAATGAAATCAGTCTCGTATTGAAGAATCAATAGAGAAAAACCTACTTTTTCCTGTCCTCTTGGACGACTTCTCCGAGGATATCATAACGTAGAACCTGCAGGTTATTCTAGTCATATTCTATCATATTCCAGTCTAGTCTAGTCTAGTCCTTCATTTCCCTCTGTCCACCCCTTCTCTCCCCCTTTTGTTATTCCTCCCCTCTAGCAACCTGCTTGTCATTCCGCTTCCAAGACCAGTTTTATCCACAGGGCGTCAATTTTCCAGTTGAACTTCTCCTATGCCTTATACTACACTATCGAAAAATATTATTTTATGAAACAAGGCGAGAATATCAGCACCAGCTTCGTTTCAGCTCTACATAAACGATGGGTTGGATGTGACCTCATGCCTAGTCGATTGCTTCACACCGCCTTCTCTTCCAGATCAATATATATTCTGATGAGGTCAGAGGTGCACGAAACGAAGATATGGCAACCATTATTTTGACATGAGGGTCTGACAACCTGCTCAATTGAGTTGAATGCAACAAAACTTCAAGCTTGTATGTTCACCAAGAAGGCTGATCACACAATGCCCAATATGATGATGTCAGGTACCACAGTGGTATCACGTGCAATTTCGACCTTCGCCTACTCGGTGATACTACTATGCAAACCACCGCGAGCTCACACGATGTTCCACAAATATTACAGATAATCAATCCTCAATGGTTTCGAAAGATTTGAGATTCATGAAATGCATTATATAATATTCTATACAACGTTTCAATTAACTTTTTTCAAATGTAAATTTTTCTAGCGCAATTCTATTGATGCCACCTGTTAATGCAACGTATTTTCAGTTGTTGTCAATTTTCATGAACAAATAAGGATCGATGAACCTGTACTTTGTAGGAACTATGAGGTTATTTCATAATCATTCATGATATCCATAATTACTCAATCGTTACATGTGAAGTCCTCAAGCAAACGGAAAAATTGCTTCCGGTTTCACTTTCCCTGAGAAATCAAGGTCAAGAGCAAGAGGGACAATGGTGTCGTATAGCATATCTCTTTTCGGCACAACCGATTACGTAGAAATCATTGTTTACGTAATGGCTTCGGCAAAATAGGGATTTTATTAGACGAAGAGGTGATTTTTTTTTACCGAAGTAAAAAATGTCATAATTCATGAATCAACAGTGTGGGTTTCCTGAGAATAGGGCTACCACAAGGATCCACGCTCGGGCCATTATACTTGGCCTATATCAATCATCTATTGATTGAATGAACGTCTCAGATGATTCTTCACAATTCTACACTATCGAAGTGGAAACAAACAATGGATGATAACGAATATAAAGTAGCTGTTTTCCTTGATATCGACATATTGCTCAGAAAAATGAGATATTATGGCATAGGGGGGGAGTGTAATTGACTGTATGAGTTTCATTGATGACATCGAATTCATTGAACTTTTCGCTCATAATGATCTCGTTGTATTGAGTGATGAAGATTTTGATATTGCTATAGAAAAGGTAAATATGATTCTGGAGGAAATATAAATCTTCTCAAATATGAATAAGTTGAAGCTATCTCATTTTGAGTACACATACGAAATCTTGAAAAAGCTCTCTGTCTCCATCTAGAACTCAAAATGAACGTACACTGGGGTGTCACGACCATCCAATAATGTCTTCATGTTAAATCTCGATTCTTGACCATGAACCTCACTATAAAGCACGTGGTCGTAACCCAGATAGACCTAAGTAATCATTAGCTAATGTCTGACACAATTTCCATCCATTTTCATTACATGTCCACATGCACCCGATAATCAGTATATAATGGAATTATCGGCGCAATGTACACTTTTGATGGCTAAAGAAATATTCCATGCTATCGTCGAGTTGAATTACTCAACATGCTTCATTATCTGCATTTTGATGGCCTGTAATATACTGTTGTACTCTCTGATAATCGATATAGGGTTAGAGGCCATGGTTGTCAGTACTTCAACTTTTTTTCTTCCATCAATTGCCGGTAGATATTGTTACACCATCGTCTTCTGGATTCAGAAATCGATTCAAGAATGGAAAATCGTAATACCTCAACTGATTTTCGCACAGCTGATTCATAAATGATTACTTTATTTTTCACTTGTAGGTATTACTTGGTTATTAAAATTTTGTTTCGGCTACTATGAACAGGTATCGTTTTCTGTGGATATTTTGTGGAGGAAAATACAGAATTTTCCATCAGTAGTATCACCAAATCGTCTCTCTCATCTCATCTATTGGTGCAGTCATAGGCTGAACGAATGAGTTTCCAAGATCAATCATGTGAACTATTTATGGTAGATCAATACAACTTTCTATTCTGCAATTTCTGCAATAAGATGCATCTCAACAGTATGATTCTATCTGTCACAACAAATCAACTGAGTTGGCGCGTATTGAATGCAGATATTTTGCTGTGATGATAAATTTTTCCTTGCTGCTAATTGAACGTTTTTTTCAGTGATTATTCTTCAACGGAAGTGATGCTTCCTGAAATTCTACTTCAATTCAACTGAAGCTTTCTGGAATCCAACTGACAACTCTGAAATTCAATTGATAACTCTCTGAAACTACTGAAATTCAATTGAAGCTCTCCTGAAATCAATTTGACACTTTCTGAATAACAACTGGAAGAGGTGTATAGGTGGCCATTTTCTCATTTCCTGAGAATCCATCCTGACTCATCTACAAGATAAAACCTTGTTCTCTCTCAGCAAGATTTCACAGGAAGTTTTTGATGCCAATTAATTTTCGAGCTTTGAAAACGTTTTTATCTCTTCCTGGGGGTGGTGTTGAATCGAATCCATCGGAAAAGTCGACATTACTCAAGTCGAAAAACAGTGACCTTCAGTCGAACTCCACTTTCAGCAGGATCGAAGTTTCAGGACGGGGCGGGGCCGGGGGCGTGGTTTCAGGCGGGGGCGGCGCTTCGAAGGCGGCAGATTCAGTTCGGATCAATACCTGTATTATAAAAATTGTAGGCCTATTTTTAGACCAGGTAGAATGTTCAGGAGTTGATGTTATCCGGTTACATGACCACGAATCGGTTTTTCTGTTCTTTGGTTTGCAAAAGTGAAATATTATAAATCCCTTTCAATTTATGAAAGGAATTGAAATGAATGATATGGAATTTGTGACTAAATTTTCGATAACAACATGTGGAATCTCTCAGTACAAGGAAATGGTAATAGAATGAGGGAGAAATGAGATTTTAAAGAGAAAAAATTGGAGAAAAATCTGAGAAAACTTGAACATAGGCTGCATGGAGAGATTCATGAAAAATATTTGTATATATTCAGATGGAGACTCGTGAAAGATATTAATCTGAATTCATATTATCACAATCCAAACACAACTATACTTCAGTCCTCTTCTGTGTTCAGAAAATGTATTGGTAATTGGATATGGGGTAATATAATGTAATTTCGAATGTACTCTCTTTCATCAACTTATTCATAACAATTTTCAATAGACACAGGATGAAATTACAGAATAGGAATACACATGGATTATTCAATTTGATGATGTCGTATTATAGTATTATTGAAAAAACAGAACAATTCATGGAAGGAATATAATACAGTAGAATATATGATATAGAAGTTCTGAATATTGTAGGTTCAGCTTTTCGTTTTTTTGCAAGTTTACAACACTTGTATGTGCAAAAATTTGTTGCCCAAATTGATGAGGACTCAGGAGGAACCTAGGTATAAGTTGATTATGAGGTTTTGTGTGTTTATTCCATATATCAATTATGATTATATTTCGATGTGTGAATGGAAATTGTAGAATTAGTCTAATCTAATTAATCTAATCGACAAAAATGTATATATTTGAATTATTTGAATGTGTTTCATAACAGTGTTTCGAACATTGTAATCTGCACAAATATATTTCTCACAGTGCTAGTTGATCTTATTTCTAGAGGCAGTATATTGAAAACTTTTGGTGCTAAATATGTAACAAATCTTTTAATCTTTTAATATTGGTATTGCTACTTGTACATTATGCTTTGCTCGTGTGTTATACGAATAAGATATTTGTTGGAGATAATGACTATTTTTATAGTAGAATGTTGAAATGGTTAGGAAATAAAGATATCTGACATTTAAAATGTTTTCATCATACAAAAAACTGGTTGGAAAGTACTTAATTATATTGAACATAACTTTCAGTATGTTATTTTGACCTACGTTCAGTTGATGAGGGGTACCCTTATATAAACCACCCCATAATAATATCCCATACCTCAATACTCAAATACTTGATATTGTCACATTCTATTATTGAATCAGTAGACTTCTCCAAATTCAAGTTGTAATTAGGTTTGTTGTAATTTGTGATTGTGTGGAATTGCTATGTATTTTGTTTTTTTTTTACATTAGGTGAGAGTTTATTAAAGTCAAGTCACTTTTCAACTTTTGAACACCTTCTCTAGCTTTTTCTTTGTTTCCCAGGATTTTTCTTCAAAGATAACACTGTGTCATCTGCGTATGAGACTGTGGATTTTTCAGTATTCAGACATAGTAGGGAATTTATATACACAATGAAGAGTAAAGGACCCAATACAGTTCCCTGGGGGATGCCTAGTTGAGTATTTAAGGGTTCACTCAATGAATCTCTGATTTCAACAATTTGTTTTCTATTATTGAGGTAGTTCTTGGAGACTTCTAATACGATTCCACCAATCCTATAATGTTCCAGAACCTCGAGGAGTCTTATCATGTGGAACCGTATCGAAAGCTTTTGCTAAATCTAAGAAGACGGCAACACATTTGTTATATTTTTCCAAGCCATCCTTCATTGACTCCAAACATTGCATCAGACGTACTTTTACTTTCCCTGAAGCCAAATTGATTTCTGATCTATTTCCACTAGATCCAAGTGAATCAACTGAGAATCTCTGAAAAAGTTGTTCATGTTGATTTTTGGGTACCATAAAACGATAAACTATTGTCAAATCGAATTGTCATCATCCGGCCGTTTTAACCGAAGATTCCAATTTGCATGCAGCAAACTTCACCGAAAGAAAGCTGGAACTTCGTGCTGATCAAAATTCTCTATCAAGTACATCATTATTCCTGTCTCGAATTCTGGTCGATGGCACTCGTTTAGCGTATAATCTGTCCACGTAAAACAATGTGGATCAGAGAAAAAAACTCATACATTATGCAGTTTCTATTGGATTGATCCCAAATTTAACTTTGCAAGAATAGCTAATGCGAGAAGGACGACTGCCAATAAATGTTCAGTAAAAAATTATGAATGTAGTACATATATAATGAATAGAACGTGCCATAGTTTCATTCACCGTTATTGACTTTCTCCTATAGCCAGTTTTCTTTATATTTTTCTCCCATCCTTTTTATTTTGCTGTGGCGCTGATGTAGAAAAAGTCCTCCTCAATATTGAACGATCAATTTGGTCTTGTAAAAAATATTTCTCCATTATTTGTCCAAAAATGTCTTGGAATAACGTCCCAATGTACTGTCATCGGATTGAGTTTTTCAAGATTTTTTCTCAGCTCAGGCAGGTCTTCAATGTGTACTGTAAGTGGGTCCACTTTACACCCTGTGTAAGATTTCTTATCTTGAAATCGTTCTCATCTAACTTCGTCTTACTGTGATATCCCTTTGCTCAATTTCATTTTTTCTGAGAGTCTTTGATTTTTATATCTATTTCGAGAGTTGGAAAAATATCTCAATCCCGACCACAATTGAATTGAACTGAACTGATGTTTCTGAATGGAAATGGATTGGAAATTCATAAAACTGGATATTTTGCCTAATGAATTATTGATCCACATATATCGCAGATAGCCCAATTTCAGTAATGAGCAAATGATTAATGAGCAGTACAGAGCGATCCAAACGAGGATGGACCCAATATATTCAAAATTTGTTTTCCAATATCATCGATATGAGTAATTGAATTATGGATTAGTCAACAATATAAATGTTATGATGCTGTGGAATATAGCCCGAATCCAAGGTGGAATCCCTCAACCGATTTCCATTTGGTTTCAACAACTTCCACATGCAATTTCAAGCCAAGTTTTGCATGCTTGATTTCCTTCAGCTGCTTTGTGGCTGAGTTCACCCATAAGACCACTTACTGGGTGGCCCAATGAAAACGAAACAAGACCGATTTGACATAGTTATGGTTCTCAGAAAAAACGCTCAAGCCGGTCGATTTTTTTTCGAGGGGGAAATATTTTGCGCATGTTTTCAACTTTTTCACCTGAAACCCCTCGGAGAGGTGAGCTCCAACCCTTGAATCTCAAATGGGATAAGGGGTCAAGTGATACATCATTTTGAAGGTAATCGAAATCTTTTAGAAACGCTCCCTTGTTTTTGGAATTCAATTCATTAGTTCTCGAGAGAACACGATTATGAAAATAATCGGCTAGTGATGGAAAGTAACGCTTTTCTCCCTTTCATTACTATTTCTCATTTTGTAGTTAGAACGATGTTCATCTAAGAAGTGCCTCATGCGTTTTTTTAAAATCCTGTCCTATCCAACATTACATGAAGAATCATTTATTTCAATGTCAGTTCCATGATCTCTCAGCAAAATGCATACCTTGTTTCGTTTTCACTAGGCCACCCTGTTTAATGACCATGCAGTATGCTGGAAATAATGATATCGTTGAAGAAGGTGGACATAAACAAGACATAAAGTTAGCATCGTCCGAAATCTCTGCCAAGCGTGATTGTGCGAGAGCATGAAAAATTCCGTGTATGAATCGAACAATGGAGGTGTACCAACAAGTACTGAAAGAAAACCGTGTATACAATGTCATACTTTCCTAATAGTTCAGCTTCTTCATATAGGCAGAAAAATAAACTCATTTGACAACTGATTCCAAAAATAATTGACCGACCTCTCCAAGCAGTATCAGACTTCGAAGATTTTACATCAAATTTCCAGGTTTCAGGTTTTCGAGCATCATTTCCACAGTGAATCGAACTCTAGCACCATTGCAGAGTTGCCAATCGAAATACTGATGGAATGGTCGAAGAATCATCAGAATCAAAAATGGTCCTACTACCTACAGAAGATTTGTAGTTTGAAAAACAGGAGCTGAGGATCCAGAAGTGCCGATAGGAGAATGGGTTGTAGGCCCGCTATTTTAATCATTTCAATTTATTTTTTCAAGCATTCATGAGACCACTAATAGATCCTAGTGGGACCGTATTCTAAAAGGAGATAAATACAAAGGATTTCGATTTCACTGATTCACTGGAACAAGCTATTGACAATAAGGTTCAAGAGGCAGGAACTCAGACCAACGAATACGATTTTCAGAAGAAACTCAACGAGTTGGAGGAGTTGATGAAAAATACAGAGGAAAACAACAACAGGTCAGATGAACTAGGAAAGATAATCAGGATACATCTCGCCTTAAAGAGGTTCAGAATTTGGTAAACCATGATTTGAAGGAAGAATTGTCCAGAGCAAAATCACGTAGGGGTCACCAGTGTAGTTAGTAAATACTACTAAATGATATGATTTTATGATTCATTGACAATTGTATCTGATTTTTCAATCAATCACTGCCTGTCATCCAACACAAGAGTTCATCTTTCTACAGGGTCTTGATCGTAGTTAAGTAGAGGCACTACAAGGTCCAAACCACCTGGAACTCTGCTAAGCATTGAACTGTTCCAATGAGAGCATAGAATATTCCACTGGTGATTCTGAAGATGAACAAAATAGAGTAATCGAAAGAAAATGATGTTTACAGTGCCATTTTTCCTATCGATAACCGCTTCAACAGTTCCTATCCACTTCCAACGCCGATTGGACTACACACAGAAACAATCATCGTTTCCTCAACGATGTCTCTGTCGTTTCCCGATCCCAATTTACTTTCCCCCCATAGAGAAAATCTCGCCTGCGGAGATATGTGATCGAAAATTCAAATGAGGCGGCGCCCCCCCCCGGAGCCGAAGGCACAGTAGTGTCCGGAACAGGCTTAGCGGAGGCCCGGCAAATGGTAACCCTAGAGGGTCGGGACAACGTCGCCCACCGGATGGAAACTTTCGGTGAATAAGTTGACGAAGCTCGAAGAGAAGGAGTTTGGTGGAGTTTGAATAGTTGAGGGTCGACTCCGATGGTTTGTAGCCCCGGTTTGATGGAATAACAAGTTTTTTCCTTCAGTATCAGAAGAGCAGTATCCTTCATACCTCCAAATCCAATGGAATTATTAGTGCTGCTGGAAGACAGAACATAAAAACTTCTTCATCAATCACAAATGTTCGGAGGTAGTTCAATATTCATACTGTTGGAAAAATATTCAGGGCGAATCAGTACACGAAAACCCTTCCGAGACCTGTCAAGGAAAAATTCCCGATGGAACATTCATCGAACCACCTTCAGCCGAAAACAGAAACAAAGTTTTCATTCTCCCCGCCGCCGAGGAGAGGGGAAAGGGGGGCAAGGTGTGGGGGGGGGGGGGGGGGGGTCGGAGGTCGCCGTGTTTGGCGGCGGGGGCATCAAATATTCATGCAGGAGCGGCGTGTGCCGTATCGACCGATATTCCACCTACACCCGAGCCCTTTCGACTTTCGATGATGAGGTGAGAGGTACAACCAGGTGAGAACACTGAATCGGTCTAGAAAACGAACCAGCCGTGTGCAGGAAGATTGAATTTCCAAATTCAGTTAACAAACATGAAGAAATAAGGATAGTGTTTAAAAAAGGGAGAGAAATCATTTTATTGTTTGAAATATGAGGTACTTATAAATTGGACTTTGAGACCAACTTCAATGGGCACAGGGAAAACATTATATGTCTCAGCAGTTTTCAGTTCAATCTGGGTTCATACCAGATATGGAAATGTTATTTTTCAGCTTTTTGTGGGACTTCCTCTCCTCGTTTCTATGAAAAATAGAGTAGAAGTTATTGAAAATTATTTCAATATATTTGTAGTAAGGACAAATTTTGTGATCTGCCCCAAAATGTCACTGCGCTTGAAATTAAACCTTTAGATACCTAAAAGAGGAAATCTCTAGTGGTCAGTGACACCTTGTTTTTGAAGAAATTTGGAAATACAAATATATTCAATAAAAGTACAACTTCTACTTATCTTGGTGGACGTTTCGGGGTAATTTTGCACTTATCATGCGATGGGTTTTTTTTGCAACGTGCGCGTTATATTTTCCGAGATATTCCAGGAAAAAGTATGAAAATTACCTGTCTTGTTTCGGTCTGTTTTGGGTAGGCACTATAGCCATTCGAAGTTCCATTTCTCACATAAGATACTCTTAATATCTTCCTTATACATTCTAGAAGCTAAAATGAAGGATAAACATCCTCTGAGAAGTTAAATTCATCGTCTTTAGCATCTGTGATGAATCTTTCTTTCATATGGACGGCGCTGTCAAATGTGCATCAGTGATATTTTGACTCACAGAACTAGTGATTCAGACGTAGATTCTCATTTGACAGCGCCGTCCATATGGAAAATGCTGGATCCACCTTCCTCCAAGATGCTGACGAACGTTGATTCAACTAATTCGATGATGTGTTCCCTTCTTTTTGACTTCTTGAATTTTCAAGGAACGTATGAAAAGTATCCTGTGTGAGAAAAGAAACTCCATGTCTACAAAAAACGAGCCGAAGAAAGAAGGTTGATTTTCATACTTTTTCCTGGAATATCTTCAAAAATATAAGTTTGCGCACGTTTTCATTGTGGAATTCGAGATCCCGAGGTCGAAATACGTCAGTACCAAATCGAAAAAAAACCCAACGCATGATAAGATTACCGTTTCGGGAACGAATCTGCTCCCGTTCTCAACACAATTGAAACACTTTTCTTCTCAGAATTTTTCCAATGTGCAAACGGTTTTGACACTGAAAAGTGACACAAACTTACAGACAGTATGAAAATATTTGTTGTGATAGAAAACTTCAATTCCTGTCTAGGTATGAATGTCATGTGATCCCTTCGATTTCTACATTTATTCTTAGTCGAGAGAAGTGAACAATGAACCAAACTAATGTTTACCATCTATTGAAAATCTGAATCTAATCTCCAGGTCAGGAGCTCGGAGAAAATAATATTAACAGTTAATTATAGTAATTGGAAATTCTACAACACTGAATGAAATATACGTACAACATATCTACCTATTAGCATTTGTTTCTTTGTGAATTGACATAATGGAGAATTTTTCACACGCTATAGGAATGATTGGTATCTAATCTTGTAATTCTAGAGATCTTATGGTTAATATCTGGAACATCATTAATCGATTGTGTAGAACATAATTTGGTAATAGTAATCGGTTAACACAATGGAACGAAACTAGAACATGTGTTGTATGGTGTTTCGATTCACAACGATTATTCTCATCAGGGGTTTTCATTTCGTGGGATCGAATCTATCGAAAACAGTCTCGTTATTATCGTAGTTAGAATATTCTGCTGTAGTTCATATTTTCTCGAATAACAGAACGTGGTGAACAGACTCCGAATCCAATCTTTAGAAGCGTTTTACAATCTAGAATCACTTGAATTCAATGAATCATATCAAGAAAAATACCAGAATTCGCAGTGTGTTGAGTCTTGACCTTCAACGAATGAAGAAATTTTGTCAACGATATGAGCAAACCAACAGTGAACTCTGGCAATAGTGAGGAAATAAAAGAAGAAAGAAAGAAGATTCTATACAGTTCTCTCGAGATTTTCCTAAGATTCTTGACCAAATTTTGATATTTGTTATGTCATTTTCAATCTCAAAGCAAGCTACCTAGCCTTCCATCATTGACAATGACTATTGATATATTTCGAGTGAAGCTCTGAGCTATTCCTGACAAACATAAGACAGGAAGAAATGAAAACAGAAGGTACTGTTGATATGAAAGACGTGGAAAGATCGTCTGTATGCACTAGAGTAACATTAGTGACTTTGAAACTAGCGAAATAAGCACGTGTTTCTCTTCGATACCTCACGGGAACAAAACGAAATCATAATACCCATCGACTTTGATGGAATGAAAGGGAAAACTCAAATGAAAATTCGCAACGAGCACCAAAGCCTACAATAATACGGGGTCCCTCAGATTGCCTCTTGACCTTTCCTTTGCCTTCGTCAAATTCGATTGTTCTTGAGCGACAAAGGGCACTCCGCCGGGGATTACGCCCTCTCTAGTATCCCTGCATATTCTGGGACACGGGCGAACCCTTCTCTGTTTTCCTGAAGAACAATTCCACACGAGGAAGTTTTTCGATGAGAGAAGGAACTGGAAATGCACTCGATTTCGGCATACAATCGAGAAGAATATAACGGTTCCGGTATTTTTCAATTCGTCTTTATTAGGTTAGCTTGGCTTCTTGAATCCGTTCGTCACTTTAACCAGTATGATCTTTTGTGAATGATGTAATTATGTTGTGGAAATAAACTATTATTATTATTATTATTATTATATGTACAGATAGGTGGAAAAAGATAACTATGTGAAAATTGGACCGATTGGAATATTGCGATAGGCGAAAAATCTCAGCGAACTCATTTCTTAGCAAAGAAGTACTTCTCTATTTCATAAATATTTATACAAGTGTATTACAACAGTGTTCCTCACAACTAGATGATGATATTTCAGCTGATCTGAAGTGAAAAAAATTTAACAAAACTGTTCTGATACAAAACTGATACAAACACCTAAGAAACAGTTTCATGAATGTTCGCAAGTTGACAAAATTGTGTGCTCTTATCAGAGCCATTATAAACCAGTTTCGTTCTACAAACTGTTATGTTTTATAATGATTGTTGTTTGAACGTTCACAAAACAACGAGAAACAAAATTCATTTTCCAGCTTTTTGTGGGATTCTCTCTCCTCGTTTCTAAAAAATAGAGTAGAAGTTATTGAAAATTATTTCAATATATTCGTAGTAAGGACAGATTTCCTGATCTGCCCGAAAATGTCACTGCGCTTGAAATTATAAATTAAATTAAATTAAATTGAACATTTTAATTGTGTTGAGAACAGGAGCAGATCCCAAATCTGTCCTTACTACAAATATATTGAGATAATTTTTAATAACTTCTACTCTATTTTTCAGAAACGAGGAGAGAAAATCCCACAAAAAGCTGGGAAATGGATGTACCACCTCCTCGAAAAACTCACAGACAGTATTTGAGAAACAAAATGTCTGAAATGTTCTACAAGTTCGCTCTAGGAATGTTCTCACAATGGGTTTGAAGGAGTATTGTGCTTCGAGAAGCATTTTTGTAAACACTCTGAAATATAAATAGTGAAATATGTCCCTAAAAATTTTCGAAAGTTGCAATCAGATTTCTCACTAAACATATCATTCTAGTTCTCTCCACACTCGTCAACCTAGCTGCAATATACAACTATTCAATGAGTATGTTCAGCAGAACATTTTTTTTTTCATCATTAGATAGTACTCACTCAAAGAATCTTCCTGCCACAAAACGTCTCCTCTAACTACGTTTTTTCCTACGTTTTTCAAATAATTATTCGCGATTTCAATATTCTAACAGGAAACGAACAGATCTATTGACGTCAAAACCCGTCCATTCGGCTGCCACCCTCGAACTGATCAACCAATCAAAATTACGTTTACATACGTTTCGACTATATTCGTATGTCATACTCATAGTTTCTGGCAGAGATAACAATTACTGTTGCATGAACACTGCTGGCTATAGAAGCGTCACGAAGCGTTGACAAGAGTCTAACGTCTAGCGGTAGAGGATCGTCACCAATTCGAATAGGTTTCTGGGATAGGGCTGCAAATCGAATTCGAGAATAGTAGAATGAGTTGAATTTGAGAACGAACGTTGCCGTTACATGATATTTTTGCATGAGAACACCATCACAAAGGTCGTTCCAGTTGGAAATTCGATAAGCGCGTGTCCGCGATCCTCCCCCCCTTTCCCCCGCCGCGCTCGCGAGGAGGGGCGGGCCAATCGGCGGGCGGCGGCGCGCGCCCGCCGGCCGGACGCCGCCCGCGCCGCGACGGCCGCTTCGACGGCATCTTCGCGCGAGCACCGCGAGAGGAACGTCGTCGGTCCGCGAGGTGGTGACGAGCGAACGAGCACCGTGGAGAGTAGTCGCGCGGGAGGCGCGCTCGGCCTGCTCGGCGAGTCGCGAATCGCGGCGAACGTTCGCGGGTTCTTCGCCGCGCGGAGGCGATTCGGGGCGTCGCAGGACGCGGGTGAGTCAGTCGATCGAGCTTCACACGCAGGGTTTTGTCGTAGAAATACACCCAGTCGAAAATGATACGACGCTTTTTTTGACAAATCAAAATTAGCTGAACATAACCTCACTGAAAATGGCCGAGGTAATACTAAGATCATAGAAAAAGAAGACAACAACCAGAAACGAAAAATCAAAGAGTCTGCTTGCAGTCTCCTGAACGGAGATAATAATATTGCTTCTTGTTCAGTCGATATAGATAGAACTTGGCACCCACTTCTGAAAATTGTATATGAAAATGGAAAATTCAATATCAATTAATGAAAACACCTTGTAACCAGAATTCTTCCTCCTGCCAAATTGTCATTCATCAGTGTCAAAACCAACAACATATTGAAAAATTTTATGAAGAGAAAAATATTTCAATTGTGTTGAGAACGGGAGCAGATTCGTTCCCGAAACGTCCACCAAGATGAGTAGAGGTTTTATTCTTATTAAATATATTTGTATTTCCAAATTTTTCAAAAACAAGGTGTCACTGAGAAATAGAGAATTCCTCTTTCAGGTATCTGAGGGTTTAATTTCAAGCGCAGTGACATTTTGGGGCAGATCACAAAATCTGCCCTTACTACAAATATATTGAAATAATTATTAATAACTTCTACTCTATTTTTTAGAAATGAGGAGAGAAAATCCCACAAAAAGCTGAAAAATGAATGTATCACCTCCTCGAAAAACTTACAGACAGTATTTGATACAACACTCTTCGTTTTCTGGGTTGCCATTCGCATGTGTATTCTTGAATATTTCAGATTTTCACAGTCGTTATGAACATGGTTTTTTTTTTCAAATTTATCGAACGATGAGGGTGTACATACCAAAGATATTTTATATTTATATATATCTCTAGTATATCGAGCTTAGAGAGAGAGAGAGAGAGAGAAGAATTGAAACGACCATGAAAAAGAGACACAGCGATGAAAAACACACGACTGCTGATATTGTCGATGTGTTATGCATTCAGTTGAGAAATACGACATTTTCAGTTATTTTCATTCCAATCAAGTTGATAATGTAAGATTATCGACTCGATTATTGATCCATAAGTGTGTTGAATTTTGAAAATTGAATAATAATCCTAGTTGGTTCATCATCAAGTCGATGTGCTGAAATTGTGTTGGCCCATGGCTGTACTGGAAGATTGAAAAATGATCAGAATAAATCATTTCATTGTTAAGTTATTGAATAATATTCAACAGATTCCAAAAAATTGACAAAATTGTGTCGTTCTTTGTTGCACATCCGGATGAATCGATAGCTCTCTCTTTTTCTCATGTTCGTTTTAATGGTCCCTATAAGTCGATGCGGCAAAGGTGCATCTAGTAGAGAATATATAATATTGTATCTTTAGTAGGCACCTATCAAATTTCCTACTGAAAACACCCTTGAAATGATGTTCTCATGCGAAAACATCATGTAACGGAATCATTCATTCTCAAAATCAACCACAGACTTTATTCGGAGTGGATGAATCAAGTTCCGATGTTCACTTTGCTAGGGATCTAGGAAAAGAGATAGATTTCGACTCGGTGTATTTCCACGATTATAGCTTTCGCTCACTGTTTTTGAAATATGAATTGATTTTTTTTCTCATTTCCGACGGCAAAAACAGCATCATCATAATTTACGATATTTTTCTGGGCAGTATTGAAAGGAAGCTGCAATTTCTTCAGCGGCTTCCTTAAACATAGGTTGCTCCATATCTGACAACAGTGCACAGGTGAAAATATTTCCCAAAGATAGATCCCAGCATGCCATGAGCCCACGAAAAATTTCAAAAATATATTTCTCACCGTTCTCTCCATACTACTAATACGCCATCGAGTTTGGCGTACCCTGTATATTCAGTACGCTATTATTATGAATACTCAATAATAGTTCATTCATACGCACAAGTAGTGAATAATATCATCGTCAAAAGTTGTAAAGATATTCTTCCACTGCCGAGGTGTATATCAAATTTTTTTCACAACTAGCAAGATATGGTTCCACTCAACTCAAATATAATCATTCTCTCACTAGTATTGAAGCATAAATATTTCTATTTCACTGTTCGAAATGTTGGTAGCAGTGGCACTCTCTTTTAGTGTAAGCTAAAACGCCTCCTTAACATACAACTGAAAGATTAAAGACACCGCTGAGTTTATGCTAGGAATTACTGATTATTCAAGACGAGAAGAATGAAAAAGTGTTGAAAATGTTCACCTCACATTTATATCAAAATCTATCCCAATCAATAATCATCGGTGACATTGATTTTTATCTGTTCACATCCACTGAATGACTTGACTATCCTTAGAAACCATGGATATTCTTAGATTTTCGCGATGATTACTCGGTTTTTATTCTCGAATCCACAGTACGCAAGGTGAACAATATTCTGCATATTGATTATCAGACAAAGAACACATGAGTTCTATCTCCGAAATATCAATATCGACCTTCCTTATAACAAAACGTAGAATTATACTGATGACTTTGCCCAAATCGGGAATATTCAATGGGTTTAGAATGTAATGAGTTACATAAGTAAATATACTCTTCCGTTTTCCCCTTCCTCTATAAAACTAAACAACAATTTATTCTCAATCCAACTGTTCAACAACTCCCAAGGTATAATACAATCTCAATATGTGAGAATCTGTCATCTCTAGAATCATCGACGGCATTCTACTAAGCTGTCGATGATGACACCTACTGACTGGCACCAGCAATTCCGACCTGACGTTTCGCTCACTCATGAATAAATAAAAAAAAAAAAACAAAAACCACCGTCGCCATAGTTTCCGACGAGCAAACGGGCTGCGGGGGGTTAAGCGCAGTGCCTCCCCACCCGCCACACCTTCGACCACTAATACCGTGTTCTTCTGTTCAGGTTGACTCGGATGGCACTGCGCTCCCCCCCATACGCTGCCTCTGCCCCAATACGCTAACCAGCCATGACCGCCATCCCCATCATCAACATGGACTTCAAGGAGCTGAAGGAGGTCGTGTGGGCCAAGCTCCAGGAGCCGCGCACCCAGAAGAAGCTCATCCTCGTCATCGTCTCCATCGCCCTGCTGCTGGACAACATGCTCTACATGGTGATTGTGCCCATCATCCCCGACTACCTGCGGTACATCGGAGCCTACGAGGACGTGGCGGCGCAGCCGGGAAACGCCTCGGTCCCGCGGGACCACCACGGCCAGGACCAAGCCACCGGCATCCTCTTCGCCTCCAAGGCGATGGTCCAGCTGATGGTGAACCCGTTCAGCGGGGCCCTCATCGACCGCATCGGCTACGACATCCCCATGATGATCGGCCTCACCATCATGTTCCTTTCCACGGCGGTGTTCGCCTGCGGCCGCAGCTACGGCCTCCTCTTCTTCGCCCGCAGCCTGCAAGGCGTCGGCTCGGCCTTCGCCGACACTGCAGGCCTCGCCATGATAGCCGACCGCTTCACGGAGGAGAACGAACGGTCGCAGGCGCTCGGCATAGCGCTGGCCTTCATCAGCTTCGGCTGTCTGGTGGCGCCGCCCTTCGGGGGCGCCCTCTACCAGTTCGCCGGCAAGGAGATGCCGTTCCTCATCCTGGCCTTCGTCTCGCTCATCGACGGCTTCATGCTGTTGCTGGTCATGAAGCCGATCAAGGAGCAGATCCAGCTGTCGCGCATGCCCAAGCCGAAGACCGTGCCCATCTGGCGGCTGTTCATGGACAAGTACATCGCGGTGTGCGCCGGCGCTCTCATGATGTCCAACGTGGCCTTGGCCTTCCTGGAGCCGACGATTTCCTTGTGGATCGAGGACAATCTGACCACGGAGAACTGGAAGGTCGGCATCATCTGGCTGCCGGCATTCTTCCCCCACGTGTTGGGCGTCATCATCACCGTCAAAATGGCGAAGAAGTATCCGCAGTACCAGTGGATCATGGCAGCAGGCGGGTTGACCTTGGAGGGCTTGTGCTGCTTCATCATACCGTTCGCCAACAGCTACATCTTCCTCATGGTGCCCATCTGCGGGATCTGCTTCGGTATAGCGCTCATAGACACCGCTCTGCTTCCCACGTTAGGCTACCTGGTGGACGTGCGATACGTATCGGTGTACGGAAGCATATACGCCATAGCGGACATCTCGTATTCGGTGGCTTACGCCGTGGGCCCGATCATCGCAGGCGGCGTGGTCGAAGCTATAGGCTTCACAGCGCTGAACGTCGGCATAGCCTTCATGAATATCTTGTACGCGCCAGTGTTGATGTACCTCAGGCACATCTACGACTTCAAGCCGTTCGAGAACGAGGCTAACATCCTCATGGCCGATCCACCTGGCAAGGAGTACCAGACGTACTCGATGCAAGAGCAAAAGCCCGTCAACGCCGAGGTGCACAACCACTTGGAGTACAAACAGCAGGAGACCAACTTCCAGGATTACCAGACGGAGGGGTATCAGCAGCAGAATTATTCGCACAACTTCCAGCAGCAGCAGCAGGGTGTGCAGGAAACGCAGTTCCACCAGCCTCCAGGTCGGGCACCAGGAAGACAGCTGCCTCAGCAGCCCGAGGCGGTGAATCCGTTCAGGCCCCCAGTGCAATCTACTGGGGGGAATCCATTTAGACAAGGGATTTAAGATGAGTCCAGTGGGTTTGTTACGGGTTGAGGGTCGAGTTCTGGCGATCCTAGGAGTGGCGAGAAGTCCAGAGTCTTTGACTTCGACTGTGGCTCTATTAGACGATTCTAGGAGTGACCAAAACTGAAATTTGAAGAATTGATTCTCGAAGTGGAATCCTGACCTCACATTGTTCAAATCCAATGAGCGTTTCTTCGTATCGAACTTTGCCGACTAACTTCTAGGATTGTCTAAAAGGGACAGAGTTGAAATCATCTAGGATCACCTGATCTCCGATTCCTGCCTGTGGCATGTATATTGTATATTATTTGTTGGTCACGTGTATTATGTACATACATAAACATATCATACCATTTGTTCCTCTTAGTGTAAATATATATATGGGCTGAAGCAATTTTTGAGTAGATGCATGTTTTTGGTAGACCAGACCTATCTCGATTCGCATACATATCATGTTGCCTTCTTCTCGATTCATGTTTGAACATTTTGATATCTTTTTCCTCATATACAGAGTGATGATGTTTAGATGGCATCATACACGCCACTATTTCCCAACGTAGATAGTTATGTACTCAGACAGTGCGTGAACTAACCTCAATTGTTCGTGTTCCCGAAGATTTTATTGACGAAACACTGGGGAAGTTTCTGAAATTTTGATTATTAAATTGACGAGTATATATATATATAAGAATACCATGAACGGTGAGTCGGAAGATTTTATCAGTTTCCAGACACAGAATTTTTTTCATTTCAAACCTAATTGTTCTCATGATGTAATTTTGCATCAATCTCCTCGGATTACATTCGAGAAGTTTTTCATCAGATGAATACATTTCAAATTGCATTAAAATTTTCTTGTCATTTGGCGAAAAAGCTCGGATGAAGTGGAAAAAAATGTTATGAATGAATAAAACTTTCATACAATTGAATATTCATGGATCTATAAGTGAAAATCTCTTGAGTATTTACCGCCGAAAACTTCACAATATCGAGGAAACTTCTCCAGTCGACTGACATGAAATGGAAATTTTAGATTATATACAAGATATACACCAAATCTGCTCGTGAAAAATTATTGGGAATATATAATTAATTATAAAATATATAAAACTTACTGAATACGATGGAATAATTAGTGTTCGATGAGAATTAGAGAAGTTGAAATTAAACATGAGTGATATATCGTAAAGTCTTAATTTATTTCAGTATCAATTATTTCAGAATTTTCATATTCTAATAAATCAACTGAGATCATATACATATCAGAATCGTATGATTCAACTGAGATCACATACATATCAGAATCGAATGATTCAATTGTTAAACAGTGATAGGTTGTGTAATCGACCATTTAGTCTTAGGAAAAAACCACGAGGTGTTCTCAAAATTGAGGAATTAATTTCAACACAGTGAAAGTGTGAAACGCAAGGGAAAACAGCTGGATTTTAAATATTTGCTTCCCCCATTGCATTCATTGCAACTTCAACGTAGTAGTCTATTTTTAATGAACTGACGAATCAACTTTCAGAACACCTTGTATAAAGAACGTATCGGGAATTATTCGAGTTATCATAATAAAATAGGAAGGCGTGTTAGAATTTAGTCTAGACAAGATCAAATATGAGGATGATCAGTTACTTCAACCACACTATATCGTTGTTAAACTATCGTTGACGTCCACTATGTATTTGATGTCACTTGTTGTAGTTGTCTATATATATCCCTCGAAAAATTGCCGATACGATATAAATATTGAATAGGGTTAGATATTCTCCAAAATTCTTTTCTATACGAAAATCAAACAGATATATATCAAATATACGGAGTTCCAACTGATCACAGCCCCGTCAAGATTTTCTGAATGTATCAGATAAATTTCGATGAAGCATTGAATCATCACGTATTAGGAACGGAGTCATGAAACGAAGGACTCGAATCGAATTTTTCTGATAGAAAAGAATTTTGATACATGTTTCAAATAGGTTAGGTGAGAGACTTCTTCAATTGAAGTTCCGGAGATACTTTCTTCATATGATATTCAGTATCATCATCAAAAATCTTTCGATAGCAACCACAAGAGCAAAGATGTATGTGAAAAAGAATGAAGACGATATGGAAATACAGAGATCAATATGCATGGAATCAATCGTATTTCAAGCACGAATATAATTCTTCTGAAACTTCTGAAAATTTCTTTGAAATAGATGAGTTTCGCGTGAAAATTGAATCAAAAATGATAACAGTCCATTCAAGAAATCTCAATTAGATAAGATGGAAATCAAACCAATCCTTCTGAGACTTCAGAACACTTATAATTTAACTTGGAATCGATGATATTGTGACTATTTGTTAGTTTTGCTTGAAAATTTGAATAATTCCACTACAGTTCATCCTAGCAATATCAGTTATACAAGATGGAAATCAAACCGGATTCATAGAGACTGTCCTAATCATCCTCTATCTGAGATTCTCTCTGGGTCAGCACAGCCCAAAGTTAATTAAAACCAGAGAAAACTTTTTATAGACGTAACGAAATACAGTCAATATGATACCTTACAAGATTTACATGAATATGTAACTCCACTTAAAGGAAAATATAGAAGTCATCAGAATATCAATGAAAACTGGTTTCAGCTATGAACAGATGTGAATATAGTGCCTTGTATTTCAATGTGGTAATACCATCCTCAGGTTCTTTTTCTACCCTCCAAGGCCCTCGAGAGTCGGAAAGGCACCCCACAAAAGGTATACAACTTTGATATGTTATGCAACCTTCTTTGAATTCCTTTCCGTGGATTGATATTCTATTGTCAGACACTATTGATGATTTGCTAGGCCATGAAAAGATTGCATTGATTCAAATCACTCAATTTCACTCAATAGTCTCATTTCAACGAATCATTTCAACAAAAATTTGTGAAAGTCTTAGATGAATATATTTTCACTTAGAGTAGATTTAATATCTCGATACGATCTATCTGAACATGATGATTATTCTCGACATGAATCAGAAACTCAATCAACATCTCATTCTTTTTGATTCAATTTAGGGTGAAATAACACATGATACGAAGTAAGGAGCAACTCATTGATGGTGTGTAGTAGGAACGATCGTCTCAGGAAGAATTTCAACACCCTGAAAATAATTGATGAAATATTGAACTCATAGTGGAAAATATCGCATCTAATTGAAGAAGCCTCCTTTTAGAAACTAGGTTAAGTCACATGGTAGCCCGCATCATTGATGATTTCGTTCATTGGATTTTATTGGACTTAACTGTCACGACTCTAGTGTCAATTTCCCGGTATATAATAAAGAAATGAGTATGCAGAAATGTATAGATCTGTAATCTAATTTTCGCCTATAGTATAAATACGTTTGGGAACCAGAAAATTTGCTCATCTTGTAGATAAGAATGTAAATGTAGCATTATTTCAAACGTTATCGTCATCCCAATGTATCCATTATAGACATTTGAAATGGACATTCTCTAGAAGCAACAGAAACACAAATATAGCACTTTAATATTAACAATGATCCATTTTTATTCGAACGCTGTGAAATGTTAACGGACTCTTTGGTTGCATACAGGACCATTTTATCCATAAAGTAGGTACTATAAAATCCAATATATTGTACAGTATTGCATGGCAGTGTAATTTATTTAATACTAGGACTCATATATCAGGCTTCATAGATGTCTCATTTGTATTGCACAATATCCAGCAATACCTTTGAGGGTGTTTTGCTCGTTTGAGAAATATTACATCTGCATTTGTTTCAACAACTTCTCCTTCTTTCCAACAACATTTACTCGCCTATTCATGACGATATGGCAAAAAATTGCAGAATTATGTTTGAGATTCATGCGAGCAAAATACTCGGGATAGACTTATAATACGGATATTTGCCCACATCGAATTAAATTGATGACTTCAATTCGTTTTATCCGAATATGAGGAATAGATCAAGTTGCACTATCCTAAATGTTCGGCTGATTCAGATGTATAGTTTCTTCCACTGTAATCAGTATAGTGATTGAAATCTTCGTTATCCGTAAAAAATCGAGAACTAATTGTACATGTTTAATATTCAAGATAATGAACGCTTAGAGAAGTCGGTTGTACCAACCAAATGAATCACCCTGTAAGGTGAAATAGATGTCTTGTTGAGAAGCTTATTTGATGGAGTAAACCTAGAACTGACGTTCCTGAGCGTCATTTGTTTCAATCCGTCATGACAGTTCATCAATACGGCCGATTCAGAAAATCGCCTTGTACGTTCAATGAAGAATTTACACTCCTGGACAAGGAAAAAATCAGAATAAACTTTTTCAATCTCGCATGGTTATTTTTTCGTCAAGTTATCCGTGTTTTTATCTTGATCGTAATCTGATATTGATCTCGCAAGATTGTTCGCAAACACAAATTGTAGAGAAATCCAATGATACAATCAAGTATCTTCTTATGCTATCCTGAAGCCACATTTTTTGATAACATCCCTTTTTTGATTGAAAAAAGAAGCAAATTTTTAGGTATATCAGAGTGAAATGCGACTTTCTGATTACTGATCTGAAAACGAGTTTTCACGATATTGATATCAAATAATGACAAAGATGAAAACGTTCATCAAATGTTGAGCAAAAATGTTGCCAAATGTTGTTTCCGTTTTTTTTTTGTCTAGGAGTAGTTGAATTGACCTTCCTTTTTCTAACGATGATACAGAATGTTCCACAACTTCCTTACCGTTGAAAAAAATTGAGTTAGATTTTGATTCCTACAAATTGCTTGTCAAGAAAATTGTAAGCAGGATCGTTAGAAAATATTTGATCGAAATGGGGTATAAAATCAGATATCTATAAACTTTCTGAAGTTCTCATAGGCGTATTGTCATTCGTTTTGTAAAGTATTGATAGTCTAAAATGTTAACTGAAATCACGATTGGATGGTTGTGTGTAGGTTTATCAGTGGGTGGAACGAATATGCCAGGATAGCTTCCTAGTTAATGTATAATATAGTGTATTATTACTCTTTGGATGTAAATTATTCGATTCATTTGAAGAATTCTTGAAAAGGAAGGAGAATATTATGGAATGTTGAAAACTAAAAAACCTGTGAAGGCGGAAAGGAACATCATTTCTCATTTATTTGATAATGATTTATATGCTATTGTGTAGTTCATTATTTCATCATCTTCGATGGATATTATTATTAGATAAACTATTCGTTGTCATTCTGTTTTCATTCATTAAAGCTGTATTGTTATTGAATTGCCTTTCAACTTCTACATGAAATGACCCCACCAAATCCAACTATGTCTATTTCAGTAATCAAGACTACATAAGAAGTATCAGTCTCAAGTATCTCTGCAAATGAGCTGCCATCCTCAGAAAAATGCGAATGATCTTTTATTTTTCCACACAATTATCCCCAATATACAGTCCCATCATCAGAAACTTTAGTTTTCATATAGTCGACACGTTTCCCAGATGAACCGAGGAAATAGTTTACACGGTGAGTCCTAACGCGTTCCCTTGAAATCCAAAAAAAACATTTTTTTTTATATCTGTGGACAACACGAAAGGGAAACCTATGATGTTCGAGGAACATCGTGTTAGCCAGCGGTGGAATTTTGGGAGAGAAGGAAGGTGTTGGAATTTTTCTTGAATGTTTGGAGGTTGTAAGCATCAGGAAAGACTTCACTAGGCAAAGAATTCCACAACTTTGCCGTTCTATTGATGAATGATGCTTGGTATAGCGATGTTCGACAGGTCTCGAGCCTGACAGTGTAGGGGTGACCAGGCTGAGCTCGTCTGGTTTGTCTACTAGGAATCGCGCGTGGTGGCATAATAGATGATATTTCCGTTGAGCACCGACCGTGGAAGTATCTATAAAAAAGGCATAGATCGCCGACCTTTCTACGTTGATCTAGAGAGGTCAATGATTTGGTGAGTGTTGTATCATCGACTAGGCGAATAGCTCTCTTCTGAATTGAATCTAAGAGCTTAAGCGTATGTTTGGGGGCTGAGCTCCAAACATGTGAACAGTACTCCAGGACAGGTCGAATTTGTGCTTTGTAGATCATAAGCAGCTGCTGGGATGTGAAGTATCTCTTCGCACGGAATAGAAAAACAAGTTTTGGTGAAGCAATTTTCGCAATGGACCTCACATGATCGTCCCATGAGAGAGCACTGTTGGTGGTGACACCCAGCATGGATATTGACGACCTCATAGGAACAGTGGTACCCGACATCATCAAATTGGGCATTGTGTGATCAGCCTTCTTGGTGAACATACAAGCTTGAGTTTTAGTCGCATTGAACTGTACTAAATTCTCAGATCCCCATTTCAGAATTCTTCTCAGATCCTCATTTAAAGCATCGACCTGTCTTCGTCTTGCACCTCTGGCCTCGTTGGATGATATAGGGGCTCTAGACAAATAATTGAAATGCAAGTAGGCCAGAGAAGTTCCGAAAGAATCCTACACCTCTTCGACATTTCCGAAAAAAGATTTTGGACAATAACAATTGTCTCCATGGATAGAGCTAATGATAATTTCAACCCCAACATCACATACCTACGTAGAATTTGTCATGTTCCCTAATGATCGAAGGGCCATAATTAAATTGGGAATGAATTAGAGAGGGTCCAGATTACGAGTAAATAAAATACGAATTTACAAGTAAAATGTTTTGAATTGTAACGATGCGGAAACAGGGGTGTCTGATATGTCGAATGCCGTCCTGTAATTAGGATAATTTGAAGGGGGAATCGCGTTCGAAGATAGCACGGGAAGGGAAAATCCATCGTGTACAGGGTGAGCTACGGTGGCGACTTCGGAAGCGAGCAACATTGGAAAACTGATTTTTGAAAAATGAGAAAAATCATCAATTATCACGGCAAACGTATCCATTATTTATTATGTCCGTCACATTCTCAGTTTTCGACAGAAACAACGATACTCTTGTACACCTTCAGACTCCTGGATTCGAAAACATACAGTTTTTTTATGTATCTTCAAGAATATGAATGAGCTGTTTCGGGCCAGGATGCGCTGATTATATGCGTTCACATAAATTATGTTTATCCGGTCGAACGAATGTTGAACCTGAACATTGAGTAGGTCATTCATAGATACAGAAAAACCTGAGAACGAATGATATTTCGTTCCTTGTTCAACAATCATCATATTCAACATCAATTAACAATTACACTCGTGCTGATAAAAATTCATCAATATATTGTTTTTGAATATTGTTTTTTTCGTATACAATCAGTGTTTGGATTTCTTGAACTTGACGTGGCAGCTTCATGAAACATTTCCAACAACAGTTGTTTCGTTCAAATTTTTCTATTAACTCAAATTTGATATTTCTCACAGCTCTCGTTTCCGTATTGTGAAAATCTTTTTTACATCTCCATCGCCACCATAAAAAATGATCCCATATCTCAAGACTGCTCCAAAATTTTCGTGATACACAATATTCCTCATTATTCTCTTACCATGAGTCACATCATTGAATATATCGCATAATCGTAGCTTCGCGGATGATAGTACACTTCATCCCGCCTTTTCCTCTAGAGCCCCTATATCATCCAACGAGGCCAGAGGTGCAAGACGAAGACAGGTCGATGCTTTAAATGAGGATCTGACAAGAATTCTGAAATGGGGATCTGAGAATCTAGTACAGTTCAATGCAACTAAAACTCAAGCTTGTATGTTCACCAAGAAGGCTGATCACACAATGCCCAATTTGATGATGTCGGGTACCACCACTGTTCCTATGAGGTCGTCAATATCCATGCTGGGTGTCACCACCAACAGCGCTCTCTCATTGGACGATCATGTGAGGTCCATTGCGAAAACTTCTTCACAAAAACTTGTTTTTCTATTCCGTGCGAAGATGTACTTCACATCCCAGCAACTGCTTATGATCTACAAAGAACAAATTCGACCTGTCCTGGAGTACTGTTCACATGTTTGGAGCTCAGCCCCCAAACATACGCTAAAGCTCTTAAATTCAATTCAGAAAAGAGCTATTCGCCTAGTCGATGATACAACACTCACCAAATCATTGAACTCTCTAGATCATCGTAGAAAGTTCGGCGATCTATGCCTTTTTTATAGGTACTTTCATGGTCGGTGCTCAACGGAGATATCATCTATTATGCCACCACGCGCGATTCCTAGTAGACAAACCATACGAGCTCAGGCTGGTCACCCCTACACTGTCAGGCTCGAGACCTGTCGAACATCGCTATACCAAGCATCATTCATCAATAGAGCGGCAAAGTTGTGGAATTCTTTGCCTAGTGAAGTCTTTCCTGATGCTTACAACCTCCAAACTTTCATGAAGAATTCCAACACATTCCTTCTCACCCAAAATTCCACCGCTGGCTAACTCGATGTTCCTCGAACATTATAGGTTTCCCTTTCGTGTTGTCCACAGATGAAAAAAATAAATAAGCTCTCAATATGACGATTCCACTTTAACTCCATCATCCATAACAACTCCTAGGAATTCAGAAGACGTTATTGTATCATGCTCAATGATATGTCGATGCTTTTAGGTGTTTGCCTGGAAATACAGCTAGTTGGGTTCTGGTCTATGTGGTCATTCAGATCTGTTCATCGATCATCGATTATTCCCAATTTCTGAGCCTTCTCAACATGCAAACCCAGTCGTAGTATACACAATATATCTCGTGTTCCATATCGAATCGATCTGCTAGTATCTTCTCGCAATCGGAGGGGTCCATCCAGGCCGAGATAAAATTTCGTTACGTACCACGCCATCATCAGATTGTAATTAAAACATGGAGCACGTCGTGGAACAGGGTAATTGGCTAATTTCGGCGATGCCATTGTATAACAGAGGGCAACCGCACAGCAAATCACCCTAGTGTTCGTTATCTTCGGAGGCTGGGGTTCCGGAAGGGATGTAGGTATTACGATGGAACGTGATTTCGAACCGGGAAAAAGTTCGTGGAAAGAAGGCTTCACATCATTCAACGCTCAGTAGAGACCTACATTCTCTCCTCGTTGAAATCCAATTTTGTATCGGTCGACTTGTTATGGAGGAAATTCACTATTTGAAATAACCTTGAGATAATAATAATTGCTGGAAAAACCATTGGATGAAGAAATATATTCACTAGGTAGGGAAATTCCGCTCCAATGAGGAATGATTCAGCTCAATATGAAGAAATAAAATGTGATAGTCTACAGAAATGACTATGTTTTCAATAGTCAAAAACATCTCATCTCAACGTTCCAAGTGTCCCTAGTTGCATAGTCAAGTGCACAAAGATCAACACTAGTGTGTATTTATGACTAATTGCAGGAGTAATATGAGTTTTACGGTATATCGAATGTAAACTCTTTGGGAAGCGAACATGGAGGTGAAGTACAGGAGCCGTGTAATCTATCGATTATCCTGCATTTTCCTGCTGTGCGATGGGTCAGACCCTTCTGTCTCTAGGGAGTCCAGTTCCTGTTTGTAAAGCAGCAGCTCGTTCCCGGTATTTTCCGAAAGAACACGCACTCTACAGGGTTCAAGTGAGCGAACGATCAGGGGTTTCATCTCGACTTCTTCCAGATCACTCCCAAACCAAGTTTGTTAGCTAGGAATTATTGGGAGTTTCAAATACATAAACAGATCATCCCAGAACGTTATTCAACCAACTAGAACAACTGGTCTAGCCATTCTCACTCCTAACACATTCCTGGTTAGCTTCACAGCATGAACTCATAAAGTCAGTCAAAAATAAATCATCAGCATGTATCTTTTGCCGTCGCAAACGTATATTCTGTACATCGTCTGACCCTTTAACCGATTGCCTTTCGTCCGAGTTCTGAAGAACCCTTCAGTTCGGCAAGATGAACCAAGACCCTTTCATCTCATCGAGAGCATCTCTAATGTTGACCTAACGAATTCATTTGGCCTCTTCTCGTGCCTTCAACATAATTTAATTAGACGACTGAGGGAATTGTATCTATCTAAGGTGATCGATATCACAACCAAAATCTCTTCAATCATTTTGACAAGTCCAGTGTCCAGTGATCGAGAATAAATCATGTATGGAGAGAAATTATCTGATGGAAACAGCTCAGGATGAGTGGAACTGCAACAACTCAGAGGTTTTCTTTCCCTCAAGTCATGAACATATGTGGATAGCTCAGGAAAATTACCACTTCGCTCAGAATTTGGCCTTATCGAAAAATAAGGGAAATTATTATATTTAGCATAGGATCCGAGCTGGTAGTTGAATATGAGATTCTCATTCCGGATTCGCTCATTCAGATCAGTTTGGATGCCAAGGAACGGATTTCCATCTAGATCATCAAAGTCAATTCCTTTCGCACAAGTTCTGAGGATCCCTCTAATGTTGACCTAACGGATTAGTTCAACATGCAAGTGAGATTCGAATAACTGTTCGTGGTTTTCCACCCTCAAATCACGAATGTATCTTAATATTTCAGCAGAAACTTTGTGGAAAGCTTAGAAGAATTCAATAAAATCACCGCTCTGCTCAGGATTGGAATTTTCTGGGTCAACCTCGTATGCCAGCCGGTCTCAGGATGGAAAAGGGGCAACTGTATGGATTGCCAAAGCCAGGAACGCAGCACAGAAAGCTGAATAGGCCGAAATCCTCCGACACACTTGCCCAAATTGAATGTGTCAATGGGATTTTTTCCGTGAAACGATGAATTGGTACACAAACCAAACCGCCTTGCATCCCTCGAACTCGTTTTGTTCAGCTACGGAAGAGTTCGGGAGAAATAAATTAGATTTTCCGGTCGTGTAACGAATTTCGCACGTTTTTCCATTAGGGATGGAGATGAGTTCGTAGGAGTTCTGACCCGATTCGGATGAGAGGAGAACAAATTAGTTGATTGGGACGTCTCTTTTTTTTTCGTACGAGCTCAAGGGGGGATTTCACCTGAGAAAATATGGAGAGAAGCAGCTGGCACTCTGAAATTTAATGTCGAGGATATTCTTGATGTATTGCAGGATTATCACGCTTCAAGCAATTCTCCTTGTTAGAACGTTTGTTTCGTTGCTTTACAATTCGACTGCGAAGTCTTGAAGATAAGAATGGAGTGTACCACAAGAATCATGTAGCAGTTGGAAATATCTTTCATTTCTCTAGATGTTCTAGGATTATCTAAATTATCTAAATATATTTGTAGCAAGGATCTGTTGACACCAAGTTTTAATTTTGTGAAAACGAGTTTATCTTCAATAAACATCATAACTTCTACATATCCATCTAACTACTACTTCTATGAAGAAGTGAGATGAAAAAATTCATTTCGACCCGAACATTAAAGCAGTTACATATCCACCCACTACTACTGAAGTATCTTCATCAGGAAATAATAACCTGTTTCTGTGTAATGTACACCACCCCAAACAATTAGGGAAAGAGAGATCGTTATAGGGAGATACATGAGGCGTACAGCCCGAAACTTCCTGCTCGAGATATAATAATGGCAAGAAGCACTTTAGAGTTTTCCGCCACGGCAAGGAGTAGAATCTTCCACAACTCACAATCGAACATATCTTGTTACTCGTGAAACACTGCCGAGGAATGAGAAGCGTCCCCGACATCAGAAAGCTATGTTGAACTCGATCACTTGGAATGATGATATTCTGAGTCACGATGAGAGAAAATGCATTTTCTCTCCTCTGATATGATTCACGCCCGATTTTTCCGAAACGTTCTGTCTTCCTCTGTCCATCATAAACTAGCACAGGGAAGGTATAGAGCTAATAAAGAGCACCCCCACGGTTCCCAGGGATGAAACCCGTCTATTGTTCCGCGCCTGCTATGATGACAGAATTTGGTACATTAATATTCATAACAGCACAACAGAGGAACAGTAGCGTGCTGAACTTTAACACCCAAGGGAGATCTACAGTGAAATATGCTGCAGCGCTATCAAGGAGTTGTTTTTACTTTAGACAACACGAAAGGAAGAATTTTTCGTGGAGGTTAAGAGGTCATGAATATCAGGGAAGTCTTCACTAGGCAAAGGATTTCACAACTTTGTCGTTTTATTGATGAATTAATCTTGATAGAGCCGAGATAGTTCGGCAGGTATCGATATTTCAGAGGTGACCAGTCTGAGTTCATCTAGTTTGTCTGCCTAAATTCATCCGATCACAAAAATATCAATGGATCACAGGTGACTAGAAGTCTGTTCTGAATAGAATCTTGGTGAAGATACAATCTTGAGTTTTTGTTGAGCCAAACTCTACTGGATCGTTACAGAAATTAAGAATAGTACAACGTTTTCTCTGTGAACCTCCTCTCGAGTTCCTCTATGAGAATCTGCTTCGACCTCTTCATCTTTCCTATTTTAGGGACATAGATGAATAGTGATATTTGAAATTCAAAGCTTCTAGTCTTCTCTCCATTCAAATGACCATCATTCATCCATTTATTCTACTTACACTTGATATGATATCTATGCTAGGAGTATATGGCAATTCGTATTTTTCGCCAACATTTTGCGTATGAAACATACTTTTCAAGGAGATAATGGCAATATTCAGAATTAGTTTATATCTACACCCCTGTACTGATATCCTATGTTTCCATTCTCCGAGGGTGAAGAATTCAGGGTAGCAGAGACCTTTTAGTATGTAGGGTGCATCTCCCCATTCATAAAGTATTTATGAATGGCCTTCAGAATTCATAGGGAGAACAACATCAAATAGTCATAAAGACTGACTGAACCGAATTATTTATAATAATATTTTGACATGTGGTTTTGAAAGACCTATATTGTTGTCAAAGCTGTCAATTCAATGAAGTTGAATAGAGTTGAATGTTGAATCAATCATTAACAATCCTAATGTATCGATATAGTCAAGTATCATAAGAATATCTGAAAGTAGGGAAGGTTATCCCGAAATAGATCATATCAATACTATTAGCACTCCGTAAACTCAAATCACGATTATGATATCCGTTACGGAAGATATCATTTGACATAGTACTATTAGAGATATGGGCTTTTAACCAAACGTGAGACATCAGATCCAGGAAACAAACAAACAAAATAAAAATCATCAATCAGTTACTACCCATCTATTTCCAAGGACGGATATTCCTAACCTAACCTAACCTAAACCAACAAATGGTCATTTCATATTGAAGTGGATGGGAGCACTTGGGAGCAACTTTAAAGAGTTGACTGGGAGGTTTCTGAAGGTTCTCGATATAACCAAGCATCTAGCGTGCTTTTAGATAAATCCTTTGTGTGTTTTGTGACACTCATTTCATCATCCAATAGAACAGTTTTCAATTCGAGTTTCACGGTCTAACGAATTCATGTAATATTGAAAATCGATTCTATCTGCATTGATATCACTGTGTGGTTCATTGCGATGATTTCGATCATCTCCAAGTCATCAGCGAATAGTGAGCATTGAGATTATAAAATATCAAGAGCAACATCAATCACAAACAAGTTGAAAAATTGGCGTTACAGTTTAGAATGAAGGAGACAGTTCTCTAATCTTCCCCATCTGATTCCATGACATCGATTACCGTAATCCAATTCCTTCTGTCCGAATCATCGATGTTGGCATAGTTCCTGCGAGCCGAAGGGGGAGAAATCCCCGGAGAATAGTACAGCAGAACACGAGAACGGATCCGATGTAGACTGATCAGGTGTCAGCCTACATAGATAGCTAAGTTTGATGGATCGTTCGATGTGTTGCGAATTTATATCGCCGCGCGTGACTAATATTGAATGAGAGAACAGCCAATTGATTCATCGATTGGAAGATATTGACATATTTTGTTCATCGAGCATCAGCCCTTGAGCGAATATATGAAAATGCTGCCGGAAAATGCTTTTCACAAGACGGGTATCTTAGAAGTCGCAAGAGGAGGAAACTTCAATTTTCTGTTCATAAAATATGTCGAATCATGCAAGAATATGTATGAACTACTGTACATACAGGTAGTTTACTACAATCGGGCACCACCATTCAGGATATCATCGATTGAACTGTCGAGATATTTTTTGCTTGCCGATAAGTTTCATGCAGAATAAATTACTGAGAGTTTACATCAGTTTAGTGTGTTTTCAATTATTTTCCGTGCGAATTCATGCTCGATATCGATATTTCGACGATTCAATCCAAATTCATAGGTTACGGGATATAATACAGGGTGTTACTTGGATGAATTCCTTGTCATATTTCATGAAAACAAGTTCACATGCTCCGTTTTCGATTAACGGGCTGTCCAAAGTCTAATGAAAAAAACGGTTTTTCATGAATCACTCAAAATTCTTTTCGCAGATTTCGATTGAAATTCGTGTGTGTTTCATGCGTGATACGATTCTTCTTGTCGTAGAATTAGATTATGAATTTTCGAAATTGATGGCAAAACAGTGACGTAGAAATGGGGGTTACCAGCACCTAGTTTCATCAAAATCGGTATAAAGACTAAAAAAAACCTATTCATTTCTCAGCTTTCGGTCCCAAAGTGTCACTGCGCTCGAAATTAAAACTTTAGATACCTAAAAGAGGAATCCTTTATTTGTCAGTGACACCTTGTTTTTAGAAAATTTAGGAATACAAATATATTTTTAAGAAGAAGAAAACTTCCATTCATCTTAGTGGACGTTTCGGGAACGAATCTGCTCCCGTTCTCAACACAATTAGAACACTTTTCTTCGCAAGATTTTTCAATGTTGGTTTTTTGACACTGAAAAGTGACGATTTGGTAGATGGAGGAATTCTGGTTCCAAGGTGTTTTCATCAATTGATATTGAATTTTTCATTTTCATATTCAATCTTCAGAAGTGGGTGCAATATTATTGTCTCCGTTCAGGAGAATGCAAGCAGACTCTTTGATTTTCAGTTTTTGTTTGTTGTCTTCTTTTCCAATGATCTCAATATTACTCCAACCGGCCATATGTTGTCCATTTTCAGTAAAGACATCTTTTGCTAATTTTGATTTGTCAGTATATATTTTCTTTATATTGTTCCTATACTCTTTCATCTTCATTGATAGAGGCCTGTTAGTTTCACCGGTATAATATTTTCCACGAACACAAGTTATACTTTGAATACAATTTTTTGATGATTGTTCATTATTTTTTGGTTTCGTATGAGTCGGAATCGACCTCACTGTATCTATCTTCACTGTATTGAACACTGTTTTCATTCGAAACATGTCACCAACACGTTTCATCCTGTATATGAGTCGCCTCTTTTCGATATCCAACCCCTCTCGCAACTGATAAACTTTCTCCTCTCCAAATTACCCAATTTCGAGAAGAACTAACGATCTCTACCACGTTTTTTGCATGTCTCACCGATATTCTCACAAATTGTCGTATCGGGCCAGTGATGGATGACTGGCTTTCGAGAAGGCGTGTTCCAGAATCGCCTACAAGACGGCATTAGCCCCTTTCAGGATCAAATCTCCGACCGGATTCATCACGACGCCGATGTCCTTTTTATCCCGACATATCGAGGGAATTCAGGCCAGTCATCTCTTTTATCGTCAGGATGAAATCGGTCCAGAACAATATTGAGCAATGTTGCATATGCGGTGCCATCACTAGTATTAGAAGGAGGAAAAAATGAACATTGCTAGAAATGAAATGGGAATCACGATATGAAAAATGGCTGACGACCGAATTATTGCTTCTAACTTGAATGATGTACAGGTTCTCCAAGCAATTCGTTATGGAGCTTCGTTATGGAAAATATGACCTTTCTGGCAGATACTAGAGCCAAACTGGACACCTTACATGAAGAGAAGAGAATATCCACCTCTTCGCTATAGGGTTATAATTAGTTCAGTCCACCTCGCAACCTAGTACTCCTCGCAAAGTGCAAAGGTCATGTTTGTATGAGATTAGTTTTTTTTAATATCGGTATGTTCTGAGTTGGTGAAACCAAATATTTTTATCACTTTATTCTCTCTAAGCAAAGACATGAACGTAATATGCGTTTTTATGACATCATCTCATTCATATTGTGTTCTATACCTTCCTGGTGAAGATATAATCTTCTTATTGCATTGACTAGATGCTCAGATCATACGCAAAGGTAGAGACTGGGCAGGATGTGGAGCAAAAACAAAGTTTCTCCGAAGACAGATCCTTGTAGAACACCAGTATCGATAGTTGTTGTAATAGATAAAACTCCAACTACCACCACATAGAGTGATCTATGTGCAAGGAAACTCGATAGAAAAAGACATAGCTGGGGAGGCTAACCGAATGACGAAAGATTCGCTTAGAGGCCTTGGTGCCAAAGTTGGTTAATTGCTACAACCAGAGACTGGTCCTCGATTGAATCCTGGCACATATATTCCACTTGGCGAGCAGTTTTCCTGTTGATACCTGGTGACGAAAGCCATATTGCCATATTACGAGTTGGGAAGATTTACTTGCTCTTTTTTGGAATCGGTTGGAGTCTAGCTATGTTCCAGTTAGAGGGAACCAAGTTTATATGGGAGGATAAGCAATCTCCAAAGACTGGTGTTTTTTCTGGGGCACATTTCTCGACAATAGACAGAATTCCATCTGAACCCATAGCTTGATACTTGAGTTTTCACTTCATCACCAGATACAACTTCCCCGAACATACCGAAATCCCGCAACTTCCTTTCATATCCTAGTTCAGCCACAATCTAAACGAAACGGCTAAACTTCCTCGACGTCTTTACGTCTTTTGTAATAAATTTATTTCCCATTTCACGGATGTCCCCATATGTGAAAAGGAACAGGAGGGGCTCGAAGGAGAAATAAATGGCGAAAAGTGCGGTGATGAACTCATAACAATAAAACAACCTGACGAAGCAATCAACCGCGTCTGCGAGGGTGGCGAAGAAGTGGATGGGGGAGGCATGGGGTCGAAAGATTAGCGAGATACATCACGGATAGTCGCCGGATATTTCCTCTATTCGGTGATTTCGCTACTGGACCAATTTCAGCATCCAGAAAAGAGGAGAATAAATGTTTCGCAGGCGCCAATATCTTGCAGCACGAGCGGACATTCTATTTTGTGTATGTGATGTGAGTAAAAATGATATTCACACCCTGGCAGAATGTCAGGGCAACCATTTTCAAGAAAGAAATGTCATTGCTTGACTTGGAAAGATACATGCTTCAAGACAGTCTGCATATTATTCAAAAGTTCAATAAGAATCAAACTGTCTTTTGTCCAAACTTCCAGGAGAAATGCACCAGAAACGAATACAGACAAAATTGCTTCTGTCCGAACCAGTGTAGCAGAGACAGTATTGTTTTGTGTCGGTAAATAGTCGTTCTCAAGAATTTTGACTCACCAAGATTTTGGCTTACACCTCTTGCGCTGGCTCTAAGAACTTCAGCTACTGGACCATCATGAGCATCGGATATGAGACAATGAGTATTCTAGAAGAAGCATCATTGCTCGTTGTCGTTTTTTAATAAATAACCCACACGAGATTCTCCAGAAGCCTTTGCATCCACGAAAAGTCACTATTCTTGTAGTTCATGGCAAGGAAAAGTTTCCTGAAAAGTTGAATTCTCTTGATGCGAGAGATCCAAGAAAAATTGAACAGCTCAGACTCAGATGCTTGGCAAAGCTGCGCTTCAACGACATTGGATGCCAGCAAACCACACTAAAGGACTCCCAAATTGACATGAGGCGCTTGGTTTCATCTGATCCTGTTTGTCGTCCTATTACCTCTTCTTGTAATTAAATTCTGTAGAACAATCAATTTGTTTTCCGTCCTCTCGTTCTCAATGAATCCCGATTATCAAAAATCTAGAAGTCACATTCGTGACAGTATCCTGATAATCCTTACAGGCGACATAAAATACCTTCGCAACCTCCATCGTTCCAGAATATCGATCGTTTTTGTCGCACCTCGAGTCCCGAAGCCAATTTAGGGAGCGCCTCTGTATCTCCTGCAAATCCCCGTCTTGTTCCCGTGCGACTCCGGTTGAGGCTTTTCTCATCCAGGACGAGGATGTCGTGGACGATTCTGCTTATCCGCAGATCCCGAAAGAGCGTCGGCCAAACAAATGGAAACGTGTTTTACGGACCGATAAAAGGAGATAGGAGGATTTGTTCGGAACGACCTTGGGGATACCCTCTAGGAGATACAAAGGATTATGGCAATTGACGCACTTTTTGGGGAATCAGGCTATATCCAGAGTTCACCATCGAATGTGCTTGGATTGAAGAAAACAGCAATCCAATGCGCTAAGCCTACCATACATTCTTAGCTCTTACCAGTAGTCAAGAAAAAATCAAAATAATGTATTTCTAACGTGATCTCCCCCTTTTTCATGGATATCTTCATAATCGGTGCTCATCAGAAATCTCGTCTATTATTCCACCACGACCTGCTAGACGAGCTCTAGTTGGTCACCCCTACCTGTCGAACCTAGTGAAGCTCCTTAACCAACATTCCACTGCTGGATCACACGATGTCTTACGGAAATCCCATTTTCCAATCTCACTGTCAAAAGGCAAGAAACGTTACCAAATATCAAGCATCCATATGCTCATGCAAGTTATCTGAACAACCATGTTTTACTCAAGTCAGTTAACCTTGCTTTTATGCTTGAACAATGATGATTCTTCAACTATGTGTGTTATGAAACAATTGCGATTGTATTGAGGTGAATTTGGATCCCTTATAGGTTGACCATCAACCTCTGTATCATACGTGATGTATCTTGTTCAATTGAAGAGTTCTATGAGATCCATGAATTTGACAACACAAATTGATAAGTCTTCTACAACCCTTCTTGTTGAATACTAGTGGAAGTATTATTCTTGGAGTCGAGACTAAACTTTGCGGAGCTGATATTCACATAGGAATATTGAGTTCTAAGTCGGGGAGAATCGAGATAAATTAATAATGTTTTCGATTTTCAGTTCTTGAGGTTTTTATCTTTGTTGGTATATTGGGTTACAATGCGATAGCTCAATTCCAGAAGTTAGATCCCGCTTGCTCGTTACAAGTTTGAATTCGATATCGATTTTCATCTTCATAAAGATCTGTGGAGAAGATGATATCTACTTTTGGAAAAATAATCGGATCCCCACGAGAGGATCATTGATAGTTGAAAAACTCCTCAATGATGTGAACCTCAGTTCAGCAGATATCTGAGTTCATGGTATTTTGGAAGAAGATTCGTCTAGATATGGAGTTGATATCGTTTTTGTTTTGTTTTTGTAGACGAATAACTCTCTTCTGAATAGAATCTTATAGTTTCAGCGTACGTTTCGCTCCAGGAAATGTGAAATTTGCGCTTCATAGATCAAAATGATCTGCTGAGATGGATCACATGATATAGAAATCCAAGATTTTATGAAGCAGTTCTCACAATGGACCTCACATGATCGTCCCATCAGAAAGCGCAATTGAATCCTCACACACACACACAATCCTCAGCCCCCGAACATACGCTAAAGCTCTTAGACTCGATTCAGAAGAGAGCTATTCGCCTAGTCGATGATACAACACTCACCAAATCATTGACCTCTCTATATCAGTAGGAAGGTCGGCGATCTCTGCCTTTTTTATAGATACTTTCACGGTCGGTGCTCAACGGAAATATCATCTATTATGCCACCACGCGCGATTCCTAGTAGACAAACCAGACGAGCTCAGGCTGGTCACCCCTACACTGTTAGGCTCGAGACCTGTCGAACATCGCTATACCAAGCTTCATTCATCCATAGAACGGCAAAGTTGTGGAATTCTTTGCCTATTGAAGTCTTTCCTGATGCTTACAACCTCCCAACGTTCAAGAAGAATTCCAACACCTTCCTTCTCTCCCGAAATGCCACCGCTGGCTAACACGATGTTCCTCGAAATTATAGGTTTCCCATTGGTGTTGTCCACAGAAAAACATTCTCTCTATGAAAAGAATTCGCTTAGTCGAAACAAATACGGCTCACGATGAAACAATAACAATCCGGCGTTCGTCGTTTTCCGGATCCTTTTCCCCATCTATTCTCGGGAGCCGCCGGCGTTCCGGGAGCGACTCCCAACTCCCGCGAGAACTCCCACCTCCCGCGGGAGTGTCTCTTGTGCCGCCGCCGGCTCGGATGACGGCACTCGCGTAGGCCTTTGTTTCGAGAGCAGTTGCTACGCTCTCGACGAGGTCCACTAATTGCTCCCAGGTCGCGGGGTGTAATTGGAGAGACTTTCCGAAGTGAACGGTTTCAGTCGAGCGAAATCGTGACGTACTGTACTTTGAACTTCACGACGACACGTGGAGGTGAACCGAAGGAAAAACGATAATTCGTTTATTTATTTCAACAGCAGAAAGGGTTTCTTACGAGAAAACTAAAAATTTCCATAATAAATAAAAAATAAAAAATAAAATAAAAATAATTCGCCTGTAATCGAATATTTCAATATCTCAAAAATTGGCGAAAAATCATTGTTATAGTAATAATGGATTCAAGAGACTGTCAAAAACATGTTTGATAATAATAACATGTTCGTTAGTGATCTAGTCTACATTCATGAGAATGCCACCCATGAATCATCTACTTTTTCTCCAAACACGTTGGACTTATCGCAATAAAGTCTTATAAATCATGGATCTGTCGAGATACCGATCGCGGAACGGAACCCTTCCAGATGCATCTACCCCCCATCGCCGGGATTACAGAGAGACCACCGTGTAATCCCTGAATTGCGACACGGCTTTAGCGCCTGATAGGCAACCCGCAACGCATCCGTCATTGTTTCGGCTTTATTAGGAGCAGTGGTAGCCTCGTCGGGGATTTCCGAATCATACGAGCAGAGAATAAGCTTCCTGTGCGAGTTATGCACAATACTTTTTCTACGGCTATGCTTTTTTTTTTTAATTCCTGAGTTCCAGAAGCGTTCATCTTCGAAGATGATTGAAAAAAACAATAACAAGAAGTGAGCCTGAATGAGAATTATCTGACATGGTTTACAGTCAACATGTATGTGAGGAACATAAAATTATTTGGAAAATAGGTGAGTTTTGGAAAAAGATCACCTTGAATATTCTCGGAAATAGAACAGTGAATGACAAAATTACCGACACATGCGTATGATGCGTATCACTCGCCCCTCACCCTCACGTACCCCCACAAACCATCCCTCAGACCACCTTGGATTGCAAATTCCGTCTGGAAGAACATGAAATTCCTCATTGTACTAAAAATCAAAATATGATGTGATGTGCTATAACAATTATAAGAACTATGGAATCATTGACGAATAACAGTATGGTCAATTTTTCCAAAATTCTGAAAGTTATTTTTAAATTCTGAAAAATATCACAGAGACTTCATCAGATACGAAGATAACGAAACTGCAATCGAGTAAACTCAATTCATGAAGGTGACTTGGTTATTTGAAGTGCTTATTTTGATGGAAAAAACAAAAAGTTGACTTTGACGCGCCATATCTCCGAAACCGTTAGACTTACAAATAATATCGACTCACCAATCGACTTTTTAGACATTTTTGTCTACCAAAATATTGACTTTGACGCGCCATAAGCTAAACGGCCACTTCGAAAATAGCACGTGTTTCTGTCTTCCTCCATTTCAATTTCACGGTTGTTTGACGCACTTCTCGATGAGAAAAAAAATATCAAACTGAGGTTCCATTATTGGTAAGTGCACAATATTTCCCAACATTGAACTTCACAATCACACTTCTGAGCCCCGCTCCGTGAAAAAATAGGAAAAAAAAGTCCTGGAAATTGCATGGCTATCCAAAAGCTGTTCAATAATCACAAGTTTAGTTATTCCATCCAAGAATCCTGAGAGGTGGTGTGTGAGAGGGTGACTGATACGCATCTCACGATACGTCGAAAGATGCCCTTTGCCCTTGCTCTTTGAATAACTCCAACGTGTTTCAACCACCATCACATTTTCGAGTTCTCTTGAGAAAATCACCCCATAGTGGTCGTTATAACTTTCCACTAAAATCTACAATCCCCTCGATTGAATCGGGAAAACCCGCTTGAGAAAGAAACGTATTGAATCGTCAATAACCCGAACGAATCCAGAATTTCTTCGCTCATTAAATTAACATGGTTTGCTTGACGAATCATCCCTCTCCTCGAGACCAACCCCCCCCTTCCCCCCCACCGTCCAGCCGCTAACAAAGCCAATATCTGCGATCGCGGTCGTGGGGTCCTGTACGCCCAATTGACTCGACACGCGAGGCCCCACAAAGGGCCGCACTTTCAGGTCCGCTCGACCGGAAGTTATGGGGAATTCATTGGAATATCCGCCTACACCGGAACATGCGTCGCACTACATCATCTCCTTCGGTGTTGGTTTTCCGGAGTGCAGATGTTTTACGCCCTATAAATGAGGATGAGGATATTTTCTCACTTTAAGAGAGAATGGAGAAACTTTCCCTACGACCACCTTTGAGAACAGCGGTCACAACATTGTTTTGTTCTCTGATGAGTAGTCGTATTCACTTTGTCAACAGGGAAGTGAAACGCACTAGTGTGGAAATATTCGAAAAACGCACGCTCGCTGTGATTTTACTGCTGGAATCATCACGTGTGGCACTCTTCACATATTCAGATTCATCTCGAATGCTAATCTTTCGAAAAAGCTTTTTGTGGGGTTTTCTCTCTATCCTATTCAATTTTCAGAAAATGAAAACCGAAAATTCAATATCAATTAATAAAAACACCTTGTTACCAGAATTACGCCGTCTGCCAAATTGTCACTTTCCAGTGTCAAAACCGACAGCATATTGAAAAAATTTTGCAAAGAGAAAGATATTTTGGTTGTGTTGAGAACGGGAGCAGATTCGTTCCCGAAACGTCCACCAAGATAAATAGAAGTTACATTCTTATCAAATATATTTGTATTTCCAAATTTTTCAAAAACCAAGAGTCACTGACATAATAGAGAATTTCTCTTTCAGGTATCCGAAGGTTTAATTTCTAGCGCAGTGACATTCTGGGACAGATCACAAAATCTGTCCTCACTAAAAATAGAAACGAGGAGGGAAAATCCCACAAAAAGCTGGAAAATTAATGTACCACCTCCTCGAAAAACTTACAGACAGTATTCACTACATTATGCATAACAACCTAAAAATAATACTGAGTGTACTCACATTACAATTATATTTCACAGTTTGAATCAATTATTAACCAAAATATTGATATTATCAAAAGTATTGATAGTATCCATGATATCGTTGATAATATCGATGGTATCGATAATTTCAATGATAATCAATGTTGTGTGAATTGTCATTGCTATTATCTAAGCCTGACTAATTATGAACGTTTGTCATAACTATCCACTCGAGGAAACATCGTGAAATAGACATTCTATGGATGGAATCCTCGAAACTATTCGTGACATCCACAATCAACTCAACGCTATAAGAAAAGCACTCTAAAGTTGAACGAAACGCTGTTCATCTGCCATTGATGATAAGTGAGTTCATATCCTTCTAATTCCTCCAGGGACAGCATCCAATTTAATATCTGCTAGAAAATAACTGTTTACAGTTGACTCAACATCTGAAAGAGTCCTCCGCAAACATTCCAAATTGGCAGTAAGATTGCTTTGCAACACTAAATAAACGACGTAATCTACTAATACCCTCTAATGACATTAAGGCATTACCGTCTGTTGGTGGAAGAGGAGGGACCGTTTTGTGTCAGTTATAGCTTGTGGTGCTTTATCACTCCCTGAAACTTTAATAAAGCTCTAGATATTACTCGTTAAAGTGTCTTTTGGAGCTCTCATCGCCTTGTAAATCGGTACTTTCTTCGTCGCCTGGAATGGGACTGATGGACCGTACTGTGGTCAATATAGATTGGAATTGCTCGACTTTGAATCAAAATTCCTTTCTCCAATTATGGAATGATCCTGAAAATCCCCCGGATCCTCCGATGATTCGAGCTGCTTTCCAGGATTTACAGTCTCACTCAAATTGCTTACTACCATCGGAAACAAAAACTCATCTGCTTCTATGGCTCCCCAGATGTCTCTCACCCCATTCCGTCTACATCAACTCATATTTACAACGTCATAAATCAGACGTTTCGTTTCGAACCAGCTATCTGAGAAATATACTTCGTTGAGAAGGAAATTGTAAACGATATGTCCCATTACTATTGGCAATTGCGAATTTCTCCGACACAAAAAGGAATTTGATCATTATTTATTTCTACGATAATTTGATCGATATTTTAGTATCAAGTCTGCAAGTATTTGGTATTGTCCACTGAGTGTTTAGCAGTCCACAGACTTCCACAGATAGTCACCAATAGCTCCAATAATGAAATAAACAATTTCTTCATCTAATATGATCACGCATAATGTGAGATGTATGTAACACGTAATGTAAAATGTCTTTACATTTTCTTTGTTGAAAGTTTTGAGTTGTAATATGGTATAATACGCACTGTGAAGACAAGTTTCTGAAGACATGATCAATATAAGAGGCCCAGCTCAGATTACTATCTAGCATTGGACCTGAAAATGTTGTTACAACAGATGATCGAATAGAAGTGAAATTGTGCAGTCAGTTCTAGAAGAGAATTGCTCAGCTACAGTTTTACTGGAAGTTTATGAGCAAGTTCAGCAGGGGGTCCACCATTTGCTGTCAGAGTGGTAACATCTTCAGCATGTGCAGGAAGATCATTCACATATTGAAGGAGTTTCAGAGAGCCAAGTACAGATCCTTGTAGAACTCCAACATATCCCAATTCCGACCCTTATCATCAACTTTCACACATATTTTTCATCATTTTCTTAGATAGTACAACCGAAAAATATATTTGCCAATCGTGAAATATTCCTTCTCGGCGTGTGATATTTTCCTTTTGAAAGACCAACCACCACTGTACTGAACTCCCACCTGACCAAGTCTTGGGCGGAACCATAGACGCTGGTGAACAAGAATAAGCAAGAATGATGTCGTCATTCCAGTGATTTGAATCAGTACTAAACACACAAACTGCGTATACAAAAAGTGAGGGAGCGCTTTCTCAAGTCGGAATGGCATTCCTTTTATTTGCTAACGTCTCACGTACAACACCAGTCGAGGTAAATCCCATGGGATCCCGTCAGCTAGAAAGTTCTCTTCGACGTTGACTTCCCCTGCACACAAAGGAAACGGAACTGAAATGAGGGAATTGCCAGTGGCGTAGACAGGAGAATTTGCTGTCCAACTCACTCGACAAAGCTGTTTCAGAGATCATCTGGGAAATTTGGGAGGAGGAGGAGGAGAGTTTGGAGTCTATATCAGAACTTCGTCAGTCTGAGTCATCAGTCCTGAGTTGGCCTGGGTGTAGTTTGAAGTATATTTGATGGTTTAGATCTCAGAGGAACCTCCTGTGCAGAATTGATGTTGCTGGAATGAGATCAGCGTGATAAGAGTTCAAAAACTTGAGCACTGCGAACGATAAGTTCCAGTTGGTTTAATGCTGCGTCAGGAACAGGTTTCTACATTTCGAAAATTGAAATGGATTCAGGAAAAAACATAGAATCATTACTGGATATGGAATAGTCACAACTACTTCTTCACACTTAGCCATTTCACGTCGTGTAGGTTCCATTCATTAGATTCTTATTTCTCTGATATGCCACTGAGTTCAGCAAACGTAAATTTTCTTTGGGAAAGTCTTGAGATAATCATCTACCAGACAGATCTGGAGTGTTGTCTCTGCCAATTCCTGCTGCACACACTCTCCTGCAGGATCCCTGGTCTTTCAGCGGTCTTAGAAAAGCTTTAAAATCTTCAAACACACACATACACTTGTCTTGTTCACCCAAGAATGGAGCTATCAGACAAAATAAGTTTTCTTCAAGTACTTTTTTTGTTTCAGGATGGAAAGAATCACTGCTATCTCTGCCGAAGAAGCTCTTATCTGGAACGTCTTTGCTGCACGGAAGTTCCACTGTTGCTGACGATGCGGTGAGTACCATTCAATTTCAGTCAGATGTTCAGGAGAATTGACTTCTGGAAACTGATTCTCGAAAGCTAACAAATCGAAAAAACTAAAAGCAACCAACGTTTGGAGATGTGAATACTTGGTTTCACCTATTTCAATCGAAAATCACTCTGTTCTGATAGGGTCACACAAGCCATTTCCACTGAGGAATGGTAATGGTAAAATGGCAAAGAAGTATGTCTGACTTCTGTATTGGGCAAAATAAACATCGATCGCGACAGATACTGAAGAATATTTCAAATCGAAGCTGCAAAACATATCAACACCACCTTGATGAAATAATATTCTTCCCTTCCTCTAGACAGAATTCCACATCACTTCTTGTGGAAGTCGTCCAAAATTATCGTCTGCACTTGACATCTTCGCTCGCAAACATAAATGAGAAGAATGAAGTCTCATTGAAGTTTCCTGCCTCATTGTTCGATTGCAATTTGGAAACGCAGCAGGTTGTATTGCCCACAGCTATACACAGTTATATTCGATGTCATTAGTTTGTGATTGGAAAGCCAGATGCGAGAGGGTGTTTTCGGCGATAGGAAAACCCGTTACAATATTGAAGGAAAGTGGTTTGCATTCGTGTATGAATTCTCATATTGGAAGAGGCCGTTGCAACATCGTAATCTATTGTTAGTTCTAATAGAATGAAACTAGAAATTATAATGATGATTTGTAGCTATATATTCTCAGATACCTCGAGAAGAAGAGAAATTCTCTATTTTTCAGTGACATCCCATTTTTCCAAAACCATTGAGAAAGTACAAACATATTTCCGATAACTAGAGAAACTTTGTTTATATTCATCATTTTTTTTTCATTCGTCTTCTCCTCAGAATTTTTCAAAAACAAGGCTCACTGAAGAGTAGTGATAGCAACGCGCGGCAATTCGAAGAATGAGAACATTTTTGGCACTTTCATAACGATTATCAACGGACACTTCATACATCCACAATATCTACCCTTGCTGGACAATTTCCATTCACCTCGCACCAGAAGCTTGGGAATAGGATAACAAAAAGAATAATCAATCCGAGAAAATCGATTCCTGCAAGCCCTCGGAAACAGTCAAGGTGTTCGTAGAGGGGCCCGAAGCAATCGTTTCCAAACATTAACGAACCGAACGAACCCAATTTAGTCTCCCTAATTTTTGAGCCCGTTGGAACTCATTATTTTTCTGTTGATTTTCCTTGTTGAAGAATAAGGCCGATGAACTAATTTTCCTATTCATTTTACAGAAACATTCAGAACAGAAAATCGATGAATGAGAATGAAGAAAAGGGTTTTCAAAGGGTTATTTTTTTTGTACTACATTGTACACCATTTTTTGAGAGTTCCCAATACTATAGAGTCAAAGGTGGTCCAAAAATACTTTGAGGTCCACCAATCTTTGAACTTCGAAAGGGTATGTTTAGAAACAAAGAAATATTCGATATTCCTATTCGAAACAGTTTTTCTTCCAGTACTTCCAATGTTCTTTGGATGATTATTGAAGTTCGCGATTTTACTATTAGAAGAAAACAAACATATTCACAACCCCCCAAAAAGATTACCTGAATACCAAATCAAAATTAATGAGAAAATTCCTTATTTACACCGACATACGTATACATTACATATGCTAGTCACATTTGTCGAATTTGTGCTTTGTAGATCATAAGCAGTTGCTGGGATGTGAAGTTTTTGAGAAGCAGTTTTTGCAATGGACCTCACATGATCTTCCCATGAGAGAGCGCTATTGGTGGTGACACCCAGCATGGATATTGACGACCTCCTAGGTTAGATAGCTGTCCACGTAATTTCATCCTTTTTTTCTTAATCTTCATGCCTCAACGAAGCGCATCTAAAATTGTATTATGCTAGACAGCCATCGACAAAAGGCATTCATTTTAATTCACTCTCCACATCCCTTGGCCTTTATAAATGCGAATCCCGGGCTTTTGAGGAAAATCCCAGTCTATAAAATATGAAATATGGCAATCAGCGCGTGCACGTAGAATAATTAATCCGCAATGCAAATTCGTCCGGATGCTATTATGACGCAACACCAGAGGGAGTGCAAGAGGGTGAACTACCCTTTGTGAACTCACTGGTGGTCTAATACACCCCAAACACAATGCGATGTCGAGCCTCGAGATACCGAGCTTACATCACCCTGATAATGATGATGTATGGACGTTGGTTCTGTAAATTTTTCAACGGTGAAATAGTTCCAAAGGTTACAATATTGCACAATTAGGTTAGGTTACTTCCTCTGTTAGCACGAATTTGATTCGAAATATTGTCTACAAACAGTTTGCTCCAAGTACCCACTAGAGGTGGGCCATAACAGTTTTGAAATATCGATTATCGATACTCATAGTGAATCGATATTATCGATATCATCGATATTATCTATATTATCGGAAATATCGATGTTATTGGAAATATCTGATCTGTGAAAAATTCTGAATATATTCTCGTTACTCACTTATGGAAATGAAGTCAATGTATGCCAAAGTACCACGAGAAACTTCATGAGAAGACTGTGAAACAACTCACTTTAGTTCCTTCAGAGAAGTTTTATTCTCTAGCTGAAGTTGACGTAAGTCGGTGGAAGGTAGACTGTCTCATAAATATGTACTCTCCTCCAAACTCTCCGTAACATTGTAGGTTTATTCGAGCAGAGAAGTTAGACCTGTCCTTAGTATCATAAATATTTTCATTTCGATAAGTGCACCGAGTCGTCAGAGATGAATCTCCCGACTGGAAACTTCGCAAAGAACTTCCGTGAAAATGTAATTCAGAAGATACCGCACATGCCTCATCTGAGGACGTGTATCCGACAAAAGGATGATACGAATGAAAAGTGATTTAGTGTCAGACGTAATAAAATGAAGCCCGTTTGATTTGGGGATGGCACAATGCGAAGCTCTAGAAGGAAAATGGGATAAGTGGGTTATTGAGGGATGATCAATTTTTTTCAGATCTGCGATTAGGTGAATGAGATGAGCTGTTGCCAGAAAATCGATGTTCAACTGATTTATATTGAAGTGAATCTCAAATATGCTTTTGCAAATCCAAAAAATGGTCTACGTATGGGTTTGATTCGAACGTTTTCTCGTGTTGACCAAAAACTAGCTTATTGGATGTTTGACACAGTCTGACAGAACGACATTTATCAAATTCCTAAACGGTAGTTAGACAACTAAATCCATATCACTAAACTGTCACATTAGAATACTTATTCTATCTAATCTATGTTCTCAATCTATCAATATATGAGGAAAGTGATAGTTTTCTTTTTTTTTTTCATCTGTGGACAACTCGAAAGGAAAACCTATAATGTTCAAGGAACATCGTGTTAGCCAGCGGTGGCATTTCGGGAGAAAAGGAAGGTGTTGGAATTTTTCTTGAAAGCTTGGAGGTTGTAAGCATCAGGAAACACTTCACTAGGCAAAGAATTCCACAACTTTGCCGTTCTATTGATGAATGATGGTTGGTATAGCGATGTTCGACAGGTCTCGAGCCTGACAGTGTAGGAGTGACCAGCTTGAGTTCGTCTGGTTTGTCTACTAGGAATCGCTCGAGGTGGCATAATAGATGATATCTCCGTTGAGCACCGACCATGAAAGTACCTATAGAAAAGGCAAAGATCGCCGACCTTTCTACGATGATCTAGAGAGGTCAATGATTTGGTGAGTGTTGTATCATCGACTAGGCGAATAGCTCTCTTCTGAATTGAATCTAAGAGCTTTAGCGTATGTTTGGGGGCTGAGCTCCAAACATGTGAAACATGGAACATTCGAAAACTTTATCGATAACGTCGTATCCAAATGAGTGATATTCATTGATCTCCTGTTATATTACAGAGATTTCCCCACAACAATGAGAAAGCACTACATTGATGATCCAAATCTGAAATTCATAGCTACTCATCCAGCTCATAGAATATAATGCAAAACACACAGGACACGATAACAGAGCATCTACATCGAAAACTTCGATGTAAACCCTGCTAAGTGTAGCGTAAACAGTAGTATACGACAAGATAAATAACTGCGAAGCATCATCGATACCGCAGGCACCTGCTACAGCAGGACCGATTCCCACGACGTCCCCTCCACTAGCAGGAATACGCACACCCACAATGTATTTTTCGGGGTCGGATGAGTTTTAGGAGAACCGTAATTGGAAAGCACAGGGTGTCTTTCACTGAAGACACTTGCACAACACAGGCCGAATCCTTGAAAATGACTTATCAGTTGGCCTTTCTGGATTCTAGTCAATGCGAGTCTACGTTTTGGATATACTGCACCACTATAGTAATTCAAGGATGGTTAGGCAAAGTTTGCTTGGTTTTGTTGCACTACAGTTTCACTCCTGCATGACCACATACTCATAGTTTTCAAATCATTCCATTCAAAATTGTCGCAACAAGTTTCTTTCTCATCAGAAAAATAACTTTGATGAATAAAACTCTTTTTTTCACTACTATCCATAAAACCTACCATCATGTTCTCCTCTCCAAAACGTGAATGGGCTTTTCTCAATCTAGGTAGTTCTTCATATTCCTTGAACGAGTACATATTTTCCAGTTGTCTTTCAACAAAAATTATATTGATTTAAGAAAGCGTCAATTGAACTTCACTATCCCACGGAGCTCAACATATTTTGTCCCATTGAACTACCGGTGGCTTTTACGGTTCCAAAATGTTAGTCGGGCTAGTGGACTGTGAATCATTTCCAACCCTGTTCCATTTATCCCAAAAACAACTCACTGAGGAATCTAAAACTCACAGGCTGTAGCCTCCAGATGTTTTTCAATCTGACCCTCCAACTATATGCATTCACTGCGATGACGCGTCGTTTCAGATCCGAAAGTTGTTAATATTTGATTGTCAATCAATACGGAGGGAGGGTAGCTCAGTATTAATAATGAATTACATTCCATTTACTCCACTTCCTGCAGGTACACAAAGCGGTCTCTCCTGCTTCGATCCTGCTGTAGGGGGAACTGAGAAGAATAAACATATACAAGGGGATGCACGTCATTAGATAAACACACGGTGGACTGAATGAATGGTACATTCAATCAGAGAAGCATTCGGAACACGTTAAATTGGCCGCTTGCTAGTGATAGTGATAATAGTACTCGATATCCATCATGGTGATGATGAATCGAAATGAATCAGAACTTTTCACATTTATAGAAGCTAATGAATTGAGTTGTATATTTTTCAACAACGTTGTGTCAAAACATCCCCACCGAATCTAGTGGAATTGATACCTCAAGGAGTTCAAGGAACAAGGAATAAAAGAAAGATGATTTCCATAGGATCTCTTGTTCTGTTGATAGACGAATTTATTCACCTTTGAATGCTCAAAGATTCGACTATTGACCCAACTCAACTCAACAAGACTCCATAGGAAAGTTTCTAGATCTACTATATATCTGGGAGCTCTTGGGTTTGCTTCTCCCGCCGATAGAAACCTCTGTCTTCACAAACCTTCATAGTTCCGAAGCAAAATCTGTACTGAAAACTATGGATTCGCTACTGAAATGAGAAGCATGAAGTTCTACATAGAACTATCTCAAATGCCTCAGTGGTTCGGATTCCACTTGTATAAACTGCCTCCTTCACTCGGCAACTGAGGAGATGAGTAACAATAACCATAACAGTTGCCCGTGATGCCAGTTCTTTTCATTTTCAGGCGTCCATGGAGGATATCTAGGGGATTTTCGTTGAATGATATTCGGACGTCTTTTCCTGAAGATCCAAAATAGTTGTTCATGTTTCGCTTATGGAATTTGGGAATTTCACCACAATCCAGGCTAGCTGAGACTTGAAAATTATCCCTCATTACATTCATCAACCCTCGTTCATGAAACTGCAACGACCCAATTATGAAAATGCAAACGTTCTCGAATCTGAATCAGATTCCAACACGCAACAACACTGACTTTAGTGGTACCTAGACATCATACAGCGCTATTGAAGAGGTCTTCTTCTTGCAAAGCTAGCATTGAATATAACACAATATCGAACTTAGGGAATCTTTTCCAAAGCAAGATCTCCCAGACTTGTAGTGCGCGGTAGCGGGAAGCGAGACCCGCAGCTGACGGTGGAATCCCAACCGAATCCGTCGATTCCGGACGAGGATCCCGCGTATCGGACCTTCGTCACCGGACCTCGGGAAGCGGATCCCGGTCGCCGGAGGAATGTTCGGCGATGCTCGTTCTGGAAACGGGAGCGGCAGGTATTGATCCGTCGGTTGCCGCCTACCTGACGCACCTCGTGACCCTGCAGGCGTCGGTGATTCAGTGGCTATTTCTGGACGAGAAAAGAGTATTTCTTTCGCCAGAAATTGCCCGACAATGACGAAGACTACAGAGTTATTGTTCACTGTATTTTGACAATGGACACACAATAAACATTTTTTTATTATACAGGGTGATCTACCTCGAATATATCCGACGATAAGACTATAAAGCTCAATTTATAATTAATTTTTCAGCTTTCTGTGGGATTTTCTCTCCTCGTTTCTGAAAAATTATTTCAATATATTTGCAGTGAGGACAGATTTTGTGATCCGCCTCAGAATGCCACTGCGCTTGAAATCAAACCTCCAGATACCTAAAAGAGAAACTCTCTATTTGTCAGTGACACCTTGTTTTTCGGAAGATTTGGAAATACATATATATTCAATAAGAAGAAAACTTGTACCTATCGTGGTGGACGTTTCGAGAACGAATCAGCTTCCGTTCTCAACACAATTGAAACACTTTTCTTCGTAAATTTTTCAACGTGCATTGGTTTTTGACACTGAAAAGTGACAATTTGGCAGACGGAGGAATTTTGGTTACGAGGTGTTTTTTATTAAATGATATTGAATTTGCTATTCTCATATTCAGTTCCGAGAAGTGGATGCCAAGTTCTATCTACATCGACTGAACAAGAAGCAATATTATTGTCTCCGTTCAGGAGAATGCAAGCAGACTCTTTGATTTTCCGTCAATTAGAACTTGACACTTTGAGAACAAAGGAGTACTCGCTCATTCATTACTATGCGTACTATAACATCAATTAGTTCATCTGAATAGTTTTTTGCTCTAATGCTAGAAACTCAAAGGAGGTGGTTGATTGAAGTGCTATATTCCTCGTTTTCGTTTTTTCAAACTAAACTCAGTATGTATGGATTCAAAATAACAAGCCCTCTCAAAATCTTTGAAAATATATAGAGTGTCCCTTTCAAATTGAAGAAGTTGATAGCATTTCCGGTTGAACCGGTAGTCACGAAAGAATGAACATCAGATGCATTTTGTTCCATTTCACTCACCTGCAAATTTTCATGAAATCGTTCTTCTTTGAATTGAACGATATTGTCGACTCTAAAATGTCAGCTCATGTCATGTTTCATCCGTGTCAGGTTTCAAAACGAAGAGAGAAGATCCATTCATTCCTAGATCATTCATTTCCAACTTGGGAATCCTCAAAGCTCGAACAAAGTGAAACGGTTCTCAGTTTGCATTCATTAGAGTTGCCACAAGCTCACCTCATATCGATCCAGACGCCAGGATTAAGTCACTCATCAAAAAACATGGGAAAAATAATGGATATCATTTTATGCGACAAACAAAATCCCAGTGGAAGGACTGAAATGCACGGTAACAGAGAAAAGCCATCTACATATCTGATGTCTCTCGGGGCAGCCTCCTTGAATGTTTAGTCTGCACATTTTCAACGTATCCCTGTGGCGAATATACGAGGCGACTACCGAATTGTCATACCATCTGCGTTGTTTATACAGTGTGTAAAAGCGAAATGGAATAAGTTCATCATTTTGTTTACTGTACATATTCATAAGAAATCTCGAAACACGTCAGATATAAATCACAAATTGGCATTCTTCAACGTCAAAACGCGATTCCTTAACAGGTACAAACCAAATTTTCCAAATGAGAAGTTTAAAACTTCACATCCCAGCAAGTGCTCATGATCTACAAAGCACAAATTCGACCTTTCCTACATACGCTAAAGCTCTTGGATTCAATTCAGAAGAGAGCTATTCGCCTGGTCGATGATACAACACTCACCGAATCATTGACCTCTCTAGATCATCGTAGAAAGGTCGGCGATCTATGCCTTTTTTATAGGCATTTCCATGGTCGGTGCTCAACGGAAATATCATCTATTATGCCACCACGCGCGATTCCTAGTAGACAAACCAGACGAGCTCAGGCTGGTCACCCCTGCACTGTCAGGCTCGAGACCTGTCGAACATCGCTATACCAAGCATCATTCATCAATAGAACGGCAAAGTTGTGGAATTCTTTGCCTAGTCAAGTCTTTCCTGATGCTTACAACCTCCAAACATTCAAGAAAAATTCCAACACCTTCCTTCTCTCCCAAAATTCCACCGCTGGCTAACACGATGTTCCTCGAACATTATAGGTTCAATAGAGAAATTGACCGCTAATCATTCGTATCAACGTTCAACAAATTCGATGATACGAGGTGGACCAATTCAGTAGCGATCAAGTAGTGCTCAACATTCCTCCATCTCTACATACAGAGCCTAATCACCTGATATATTCGAACAATGATAAATTCAATCGAATTCATCGTCACATTATTTCTGTTTCGACATAGCAGCAGGGGTTTCCGATGAATACAGTCACGTGACTTCGATACTAGCCTCGAGAGGATTATCTCGCGATACCGTCATTAATTAACCTTGGCGCCGATAGGCGTCGCGACGGCCGTGGGTTCAAACGGACGCGCGTCGGACTGTCGTTTATCAGGATGACGTGTCTAGTCCGCTATGATCCGATAACAGATGGAATTTGTGCGATACAAAATAATTCGTATCGAGATCGGAGACCCCCGATCATTATAAAAGGGGGTCTAGATGTATACAAGGTGTACTGAATTCGAGGGCGTATTCGTGGAACGATTCTGTAATGGAGTCTGTTATAGAATTCTGAAAACAGCTACAATAAATCGAGTTACCTGTGCTCATTGCAAATTTCACTGCCAAATTTCAACAATGTAGACGAGAGAATGTTTGAAATATCAAAAAAAGTCGATTCGAAAAAGAATTTTTGACACCCTGTGAAAAACAAATACTCAAAGACACATTATTAAATGGACTTTTTCACTTGAAATTGTTCTAGAAATACGCCCTCGAATTTAGCATAAACCATTCAGTAACACCGTGTATACCCTCTTAATTGATTTTCAAAAATAAAAGTTCACCAAATACTGTCAGTAAGTTGATTGAGGAAATTTTTCTAGATTTTTTTTCTCTAGATTTCTGCGTCTATTGAAAATTGTCACGTGTACGAAAAGAAATGCGAGAATATAAGGTTGAAAAATTGAGGAAATTCCATTTGCATCAGATTGGGATGGGCGTACGATTCTTTCCTTCTCTGAAAATGGCCAGAGATAAAATGTTTCAGGAACGTTTGAAATTCTTCCGGTTTTTAAAAGAGCAAATTGAAGAGGTCTGAATCTTCTCCTGTCTAATTTGATTTCGTTTCGAGAAGAAAAATCTCGCGAAAATTCGCTGCAGTCCCGACTGAAAAAACCACGAGCCGCCACTGCCTTTCAGGTTTCTGTAACAGTCCCACCTAGCGGGTCGATAAGAAGGGACGCCGTAGCGAAATCGCGATTCTCATCCTAACCCAAACCCGAAAATGGCCTTTCTTTTGGCCCATCCAACCACCCACGTGTTCGATGGTGGGAACGTAGTGGCCCAGTCCGGAAAACCCGGATCGCGTTTTCGTCGGAAAATCGCCGGGTGTGCCACATTTTTCCTGCGGATCGATACGGATGGCCGTGTCGTACAAATGTGTGGGGGTGAGCGGAGTCAAGAGGTAGGGTCGCGTTCAGATTATTCTTACTGTGGTGAATGTATCTGGTGTGTTTTTCTAGTAGTCCCGGTGAAATGAATAATATTTGTGGTTATGTCGCCCTCTCGGAGTTCCTTTTCGAACTTTATAAGAATACAGTGTCGGAGAAACATGCAGCAGCTTCATAAATGTTTCATCACATTGGATTCAGCCGCATTTCTAATGCTCCATGTTTTCTATCACAGAAATAAATCCTCTGAGATAAATATCAGTAAAACTAATTACATCCTCCGTAGACCACAGCAGAACACATGAATGGTTCCAGAAGACAAAAAATTCGATGATTCTTCCATGTCTTATGTCAGCTCTACAAAATTTTCTGTTGTTGCCATCGTCGCCAAAGTTGCAACTCGAAATTAACACAAAAAAAAATATTGATTGTCCAACGCTTTCGTAGACTTGTAATGAAAATAATGTATTGTTCTGGTCCTAATACTTGAGTACATTCTATTCTATTTTATGACTTGGATAAATATCCGTCCCAAATGAAAACACAGACTCATCTTAAATTTGGCATATCCTACTCGCAAAACAATGGTCGAATGAAATGAGAAAATGTACTGGACCGAACCCATAGTTGGGATGCCAAAACACAGTAAATAAATCAGTTCACGATGGTATAATAATCTTTTATCTCGAAAATATATCATATTTCATTTGTTCGAAAATACAAATTATAGCATAAGACACTGTTAACCTCTTTCTGAAGAAACTGATTAATTCAATGAATGTTTCGTGTGTCTCGGATGAACAAATCATGATACCGATCATAGACTGTAAAATTTTGTGTGGGAACTCGAATGAAACAAATTTCTCTCCTATGATGAAGTCTGGGGATGAATCAGTTTGATCTCGGTGATAAAACTCATGCAGAGCACTCTTCTGTAACAGGCACAAGTTGCATTCTAGATCCAAGTTGTATTCATCCCGAAACGAACTGATGGAACAAAGTTCCTTGCTCAACCTCTTTCTTAATAACGTCTTGGTAGAATTTGGTAAAAGGATTTGATAATGTAGAAGATGCAGTAGCTTTTATCATGCTATGAAATAAAAAAAATCTAAAGCCATTTGATCGATGTTTTATTACCATGATGACGCACTTCCTCGTTGAAAAAAAAATACTTATCTCAAGAAACGCGTGTTATACGTCCAAATCACATGATCGAATCGCAGAACCCGAAATTCGAATAAAATTAATGGTTTTCTAGCATGCAACGCCACGCTCAGTGCCTACCTACGACTGTCGAGGGCTGCACAATACAATACACACAGTTCCATTCGATTGAAGGGCACACAAGTGGCCACACGCGACCCTTCCATTTAACCCTAGCCGCCCTTCTTCTAGTACCAGCACGTGGTCACGGAAAAATCGAGCGTGACGAATCGGCTCGAAATACACGAAAATCGGCGAGAAAAATATTTACAGTGCTGTCCAGAAAATCTAGGTGGTGAGAAACTCATATTGTTTGATTGAGTTGAACATGATGAAGCTAGAAAACAGACCGATCAATGCTTTGGAATGCATGATTTGGAATATTCATCGAACTTATACCGGTAGGGTGTGAGAAACGTATTCACCTCTTCGACGTCACAAACCTCTCTTACGTCACGTCGAGCCTGACAACGTGAACGACAAACGTCAACAACGTTGATAAATTTCTATACCTACTATATGGTTTTCGTGTGAAAACTTTCGGAGGAAAAATAGTGTTCAGGTACACCCAATGAGGCCGAATGTTTCAGGAAGAAACGATCCATGCACCAGTGGAAATAAACCCTCTAATTGGACGCGGTGTTGTCGGAATGATTCACAGGATGTTAATTGGCATGTCACCCCCTCTGCAACTCCTCTATTCGCTACGCTACTCACGGATACATTTATCCATAGGTGGAGACGACCGAAAAAAAATTCGGCAACAAAATATCGGTTTGAAAAAAGATCATTATTATTGAAATCCAGAATGGAACTGAAGAATTAGTGTCTTTGCAACATTGAAAAATAGATCATTATTATTGGTATAGTCAGTTCACAGGGAGCGTATCAGGTGACAGAAACAAATCACCTGCATAAGCAGTGTAGTTGATCTTTATCAAGAACACAGTCAATTCGATTTACATACAATATATATAAGAGAGGTCCTAAAATAGATCCTTGCGGCACTCCCATATCAACAGAAGTGAGTTTGGATTTTATCTTCAGTATTCCATCGGATTAGAATGTTGAATAGAAACGAATTGTTTCATCTTTCACTCTATAACTTCCAAGAAACAACAGTAACTTCGCATGATTGAGCCCTCACATGATAAATTTTGAGTTTTTACTTGCAGGAAGCACTGATGATGACTTATTAGTCGAAAGCCATTTGCAAAATGAAAATTACACATGGAATTCAAACTATACATGTACCTGCTCGTGAGAGACCTTCGAAAGACTTCTATTTTCAAAGCTAACCTCTTAGGATTTGGTGATTGTTCATTTCATTCAGTATTTCAGAGCGATCCTCAAATTCCTCCTCTTCGAATTGTCTTTGCAATGACAAGAATCTGTAAGAAACCATCCCTCTAGCTTCCCTCCCTGAGAAAACATTCAGAAAAATGAGGTTCACGAGGTATTCCATCGTTGCCATTGGTGTGGTGTCAGCTATTGGATGCCAGAAGGGTTTGCTCTAGCTGCCCTTTGCAACCTTTTGTCCCATTCCGGAAGATACTTTCATCTAGAATAACGCCTACATATTTCTCCAGTAAGATTGGTGTATTCAACTGGCTTGACCACCAGCATACAGTCATAGTGACGAAAAATATCTGCCGACCACCCCCGCCTATGGAATTCCTGCAATCCCTGAGCTCTATGAATATATGGATGATTCCGAAACTGAATTACAGCAATAAAGTAGATGAGGGAATATGATGGCCGTTATGTCATCATTCGCACGAACATTACTTGCGCCCACGTGATTCCTTCGATTTTATGTAAATGCGGCTCACAGAGAAACGTTTTGGCTTGGGAAGAAACAATGTTGGGACTGATAGGAAATATTGTCGTTCTGCGAAACACTTTCCCTATCATAACATGAAACAATGTGGAAGGTCCAATGTATCCAAATATCGTTTGATATTCATTGAAATCCATGTACATGTATTTATATGCTTCTACAGTGAATTAAACTTCTATTATTGGCGACTAGAATAAAGCACACCTGATTCTGAAACTGGGAAACTATTCTATAGTCAGTCAGGACTCGTATTGTTAGTCCCTTCCTCAAACTCTTTCTCAAAATCCAACATATTTTGTCTTCCAGATAGGTCGTACGGAAAGTATAGTGTACAATTCGTACGTAAACGTTATTCATAGTCGTGTGACCCATCCTATTTTCCGTACTATAAATTCGAAATGCACCATTGAATACATTTTCGATATATATTCGATGTTTTTTTGCAGAAACAACTACCGAAGCTGCCTATCCCGAAGCTGGAAACCACTCTGTATAAATACAAGAAGACCTTACGACCGCTCTTGAACGACGAAGAACATGAAAGAGTGTGCAAAATCATCGATGAATTCGGGGGACCGAAAGGTCTGGGCCCGAAGTTGCAGATATATCTCGAAAACAGGCGAGACAAAATGGATAACTGGGTGAGATATTACAGCTCGAAATAGTTGGTACTGCAATAGCTGGTTTCATTCGGTTTTGACAGATCGATTAATAAATGATATGATTCAATCAAACTGTGGATTATATTCGATTCATTAGTGAGGAGGAGCTAAAGTGTCAGTATTCATTCTTTATCTTGCTCAGAGGGCAAGATTATCTCAGTATTTACAGATTTCTTCGGATCTTCTCTCCTCGCATCTAGAAATAGATGAGTACTTGCTCTCGCTTAGTGAGCAAGATAAACTTGTTGAGATCATCTCACTTATAAAGCATGATCATCTTGCTTCTGGAGCAAGATGATTATGCTTTTCAAGCTCATGAATGATCTTCTCTCCTTGAATCTAGAAATAGATGAGTACTTGCTCTTGCTTAGTGAGCAAGAAAAACTTGTTGAGATCATCTCACTTATAAAGCATGATCATCTTGCTTCTGGAGCAAGATGATTATGCTTTTAAAGCTTATGAATGATCTTCTCTCCTTGCATCTAGAAATAGATGAGTACTTGTTCTTGCTTAGTGAGCAAGATAAACTTGTTGAGATCATCTCACTTATCTGCATAATCATCTTGCTTCTGGAGCAAGATGATTATGCTTTTCAAGCTTATGAATGATCTTCTCTCCTTGCATCTAGAAATAGATGAGTACTTGTTCTTGCTTAGTGAGCAAGATGAACTTGTTGAGATCATCTCACTCATGAAGCATGATCATCTTGCTTCTGGAGCAAGATGATTATGCTTTTCAAGCTTCTGAAGCAAGATGATTATGCTTTCCAAGCGAGATATAAGCAAGATGAAAGGATGCATACTAGCCCTCCAGTGCTAACGTGATTGACAGTAGTGGAAAAATACTCCCTTGCGTTATAGAATCAATGCCGATAATTGGCGCAGTGGCAATAATTGGAACGTTTACCTCGTACAGCCGACAATTTCCCGGATATCCGCAGCACAAAGCCCACTCGATTCGGAGCGTTTCAATAACCGAGTCGGAATTACACACTTTCAAGTGTCTGGCCTTTTCGGCGCACTCTGGATTGTGTTGCATTCGGTTTGCTTTCCCCGTATATCCAATTATAATTTTTAATCCCCCCGGGGGCAGCGAAAAGCGACGGTTGTTTGCTCTTCCCGACTCCCCATGGAATCGAGGGAAAGTTCGCTCCTCGCTGCTGCGGTAGGAATAGGTGGAAGGGGTTTGTTTACCTCAACACGAAGACGAATAACATACGGGGTGGCCCGACGAGCAATATCTCCTTTATACGGAGAACGGAAATGAGTCAACGGTGGATAAAAGGCACTGGGGTGGTTCTGAATATATCATATCTGTCGGGTTTTTTTGCCATACACAGGGTGTTTTGAAGAAAGTGGCCCAGTTGGTAGGATACGTAGAACACTGCAAAATAAGTTGGGTTTGCTCAGTAAGAAATTCTCGCAACGGCATTCGCAAGATACAGGGTCATGAAAAAAAAATTATACTGATTGAATATTATGACTCCTTGTTGAATCAATGAATTCAGGATCAGAATGATGTTATTGTTTTGGTTTCAATAGTTTCGACACGATCTTGAAAAATGTGTGAAATTTTTTTTCAAGACCCTGTATCTTGTATACGAACGCCGTTACAAAATTTTTTTACTGGCAAAACCCAACTTATCTTGCAGCGTTCACGCATCCTAGCAACGAGGCCACCTTTTTTTGAAACACCCTGTATAGTATGTTTTTTCCATTTTTTCTCATTTTTTCGCGGGTTCTTCCGAATCACTTATACACATATGTACCAAGTATACACGAACTGTGTATATTTTTCCTGAATTTCTGAAGTTCCTGAATTTGTTGCTGAAGATTTTATGAAATTACTTTGCGAAATACGAAACAGCCACATATTGAGTTGGTGGAATTTTGCTATTTGATAATACTCCTAAATTTCATTCAGCAAGATTTATTCGCCAAGATTCATATGAGTTAAGAACAGATTTATTGTATTCAAACAAGCTGTAGCTGAAAGAGAGTTTGAAAAATTCCGTTTAGAAAGAAAGTGGAGATAGCTAACCTTCAAACCGTACGTTGGATTTCAACTCATTATAAAATAGTCTGTGGAACACTCCTGCTATATACTCCGTTCATTTTCTTGAGACATGGTTCTTTTCAATTTCATTCCTGAGATCTACGGATAAACCGGTGAGGACGGCAACACCGCCACCCAATTACTTAGGCCTGTTCATGCGTGCGTGTGCGTTGGAGTGGGAACGCGTGGCCGGGGGGAAGGGGGAGGAGGGAGTTTTCCACGTGAGCCGGCCGCGCTGATCTCGTTAGCTATGAAAATTGTTTGATCACCGATTTTCCGTTCGTTTCACTAGAGCACCTAGTGGATTTTTTGGGTCGACGGACACCTGGGAGACTTGGGATCTTTCACGTATTTTCGCTCCCTCGGTGTACAGGGGGACTCAATTTTCTCCCGGAAAAATAATGATCACGTTGTTCTTCAAACATCATAGGATTCCCTTTCGTATTATCAAGAGACAAAAACAAAAAAAAAAGTTGATCGATTCTCATCTGTTTGGTTTACCATGTACTCATATTTATGGAAAAACTATTTTCGACGAGTTTCTGGAAAGACAGAGACAATTTTATGAGATGATAACCCAAAATACAGCAGTCAGGAACAAGAGATCCCAAGCGCAAACCCTTTCGATGATTTCAGAGAATATTACTTATGTCAACTCCATGGAAATAAATGTGTGCGCTTATGAATTGTCATAAGTTCGTCAACCTTCGGATATTTCAGCTGGCATCTTTACTAACCAACTTCACTCAACTGAGTCAACGTCAACTGCTCCATTTGTCATTGTCATGAATGATAATGTTTACGGAGTTTTGAATATGAAATGAATAATGTAGTGGATTCATAATATCCACAGGGACCAAAATCATGAAAGGGAGGAGATGATGGTCATATTACCAGACGCATCTCGGACAAGGAAGGAAGGTAGTGGAGTCAATCATTTTCCGAAAGGTCAATCAATCCAAAATATATATACCATAAGTGATTGTACCATCAGTAAAATTTCCAGTTGAAATATCATTACATTTACAAATATTTCTAAATGTTGAAAGCTCTGCTTATCATTCGTGCATATTCCCTAAGGATTGTCTCCATTGAACGTGTTGTACTACTATGGATCAATTCCAGTCCGCATTCACTATGAAATCTCTCTGTTCCAGCCCCGAATAGAAAATCCTCTGGACAATCGATGCGTAACAATTCGATTACCCCGTTATTGTCTTTCTGGCCGCGGGTCTTTCAACCGATTGGGTGGCAGCCCTGCCGACGACGCTTGCGTACAAACCCTTAACACGCCCCCACCTAGATAATTTTTTCCCTTGCATATTATTCGATTTCAATAGGGTTGAGTAGAGTTTCATTGAATACGTTGCATGATACATGGAAAAAGTGTACATAAAAATAGGGTCACACGAAAAAATGGATATATGAAAGCTTTAGGAACTTCAGATTCAATCAAAGTTGAAAAATCTTTTGTAATGTATAATAATGGCTTCCATTCGCTCATTGAAAGATATACTGTAACTTTGCATTCAGTTGTCTATCATACCATAAAATCATCTTCCCTCCACTATTCCAAAAACAAGGAAGCGTTGGTGAGAGATTTCGATTACCTTCAAAACGAAGTATCACTTGACCCCTTATCCCATTTGAGATTCGAGAGTTGGAGCTCACCCCTCCGAGGGGTTTGAAGTGAAAAAGTTGAAAACATGCGCAAAATATTTCCCCCTCGAGATAAAAATCGACTGGTCCGAGCATTTTTTTTTCTTTTAGTTTCGTTTTCATTGGGCCACCCACTATACATATCTATATCTACAAGGTCACCTATACTTGATTACACTGTGAATTGTTTTGTTTTTCTTTCCTTCTTTTCATTATTTAGCTCTCCGATTTTTTGTGAAGTGTAAAGGTTGAGAGTTGAAGAAGAACTAGGTAGGCTTCGCTAGTCTGAATAAAGTTGATTCATCATTATCTCAATCAAATTTAACATTTGTTAGTGCAGCAATATGTTATTTTCAGGCGAACGACTACTGGCTGGACGACATGTACTTCAATTTTCGCGATCCCATACCGATCAACTCCAATCCAGGAATGGTTTTCCCACCGAGAAAATTCACGACGATCTTGGACGTTGCCAGATTTACCGCCAGGTTGATAGACGCGGCTCTAGATCACAAAGATATCCAGAATAGCAGGGCGTTCCCGCAAGAAAGAGCGACATCAAGGTCTGGATCAAGTTTTTCTTCGAATGTATTCAAATGTTTTTGTAGGCATACAGAGTTTTCGTTTTTTTTTTTCGAGTAGCACCAAGAGGATCTCAGTTATGATCAGAGATGCGAGGTCGGTCAAATTAGGGCAAAGTTGGTGATTATCCGAATAGAAATTTGATGAGTCCTTTTTAGTTTTTGAGTTACTGGAAGAAATTCAAATCTATGAGTTTCGTTTTGATTTCTCAAAGTCAAAGCCAAAAGAACCGGACTTCTTCTACTTGGGCATAATCTCATATGACAATTCCAATTTTGAGTTTCAATTTTTGAGTAGATTTGTCTGAGATTGAGATATTATATGCTGAATTTTGATGTGATGAGCAAATTCAATGTTTCAATTCTCAAATTTGAAAGTATTGACTCTGAATAGGCGAGGATATACAAACGCAATAACCTAGTTTGATTGTGTTGAGAATATAACTATAAAATGATGTGAGCATGAGTCTCACAATATATTTGAAAAACATAAAATTGTATGCATTCAAACATGGTGGCCACTACGTCAGGTGATGACGTAACATGTGCTGTCAACTGCCTATTTCAGCGTTGCCAGTTGTTGATTCCCAATCAGAATATGATAGATCCTAATAAGAAGTTGGGGAAATATGAATATCTGCACGGAATCTTCCACAATGAGTCGACTTTTTTTCATTTCAGAGAGCCTGGGCAGCCGCTTTGCATGGCACAGTACTATAGAATCCTGGGAGCCTCTAGGATTCCAGGAAAGAAGAAAGATTCGCAGTACGTCAGCCCGGTGCCGAAACAAGGAGAAGTTCCATCAGAGCATGTCATCGTTATGTGCAGGAGTCAGATGTATTGTGTTCCTGTAGTTGCAGGTGACATGAAAATTCAGAACAAGATCTAGTTTTTTTCTAGTGAAAGTTACCCTCTTTTCCGCTATAATGAGCACTTCTGAGCGTCATACCTCATTTATATTTTCGAATTGAGTTTTTTCGATAGCCGTTCCGTCATCCACGTATCCAAATAAGTCTATAAGAATTCTTTCGAAATTTTTGAACAACTTTCAGAATTTTGCAAAAATCGACCTCAGGTATAGTCGCGAAAAATGTACATGAAATTTTCGATCATAAACGAAAATCCTCATCTTTCGTCCGATCAAGCTGATTCTCTTCATCACGGTGGAAAAATTTTTGAAATATCGATTGGTGGATCGATTTTTTCCGTAGGTCTAACCGTTTCGGAGATATGGCGCGTCAAAGTGAATGTTTCACTTTTTACGCCATAATAAGCACTTCTGAGCGTCATAACTCCTCTTTATTTTCGAATTGAGTTTTTCCGATAGCCTTTCCGTTATCCACGTATCCAAAATAGTCTATGAGAATTTTTTCGGAATTTCTAAACAACATTCAGAATTTTGCAAAAATCGACATTAGGTATAGGTCGGAAAAAAAGAACAAATAATAATAAGACAAATAATTTTATTTTTCGTCCGATCGAACTGATTCCTTTTCTTTTTCGTAGAAAAATGTCTGAAATGAAACTAGCTGAAAGATGCGATTGAGATGATATTATATTCGTTACAATTGGTGGAAGAACTGTTGCTCTCCCACCATTTACTGAAATGAACAATGTATAGTACAATAAAAAATAGATATCATCATCAGTTTGCTCAATACCTGGTACAAACATTCACGACTTTTAGTCGGAATATACAGGGTGTCCCAGAAAGATACCGACAGAGTTCGAGGGGTGATTAAATGAATTATTTTTATTGTTTGTATAAAACCCATGTCCGCGATAATTAAATTAAATTAAATATATCATAAAATGATAATAAAATAGGATCTTCATCTGCAGAATGAAACATTGATTGGAAAATATAGATGCATTCTCATTGAGTCATGCTGCAACAATAATAATAGAATAAAAAAATAATCGAAAAATATCGATATGAACTCTATTCCTCATCATCTCACCCTCAAATGGAACCAGAAAAACTCTAAATCGACTCGACTCCTAGTTCAAATTCCACAAATATCTGTAGAGGTAGGATGCTAACACAGAGTCTTATAAGGACAGGACAAGCGGAAAAAGCATTCCAGGAAAAGTATAAACACGACTGTCATTAAACAAAAATTGCATCAGTCTTCAAGGTGTATTACTTGAATCAATTTGGGCTGTTCCATATCCCCTCATATAACACAAGATGTTCCATCAGACTGACTCACTGACAGTTGAAGTATCCACCTTCCCCAATGTGAAATCCCCATAAAACCATCGTAACACATCCAGGTGACAGAGGCCGACTCAACGAGGACGAAATCTGCTCCCAAATGCTGTACATCCTGGAAGACGCTCCTTGCCAGTCGAACGCCCCGCCCATCGGCCTGCTGACCGGCTGGAAGAGAACCCTATGGGCCGAGGCCAGGGAGGATCTGATGAAGGAGGAGAAGAACCGCAGATACTTGGATCTGATAACGACCTCGCTGCTCGTGGTGTGCCTGGACGAAGGGTTGCCTGTCACCTTCAACTGTCGCTTGCAAAGAGGTGAGCATGTGGTGGTGGACAATTTGCGTTGATGTCAGAGCACACTGTCGATCTTGGAATGATTCTATTGCAAGGGATCGTCCTAGATGAGGTTAATTTTCGAATCTGCTACGATCACCTCAAACTCCTCTGTGATATCTCTCCGATATCTTCGCTTCCACGTTATTCAAAGGCTTTCTCTTTTTGTGCCTCTGGTTGTAGCTTTGGATATCTCCAAAGCGAGTTCAGCATCTAGCCTCCTGGCAAAGATTCCGTTAAATATTTTGCCGACCCGAATGTGGTTCACTATCAAAATTTCTACGTGGTGCTAGACAGAGTCTACCTCCCCATCTGATGATGCTGGTCTTCAACAAGGATCTGCCTTGACACCAACTTTTTTTTTGCTTTACATCATCGATCTGTTGGACGTGATCTTCTGGCCAGTCCATAACCTGGCAGATAGTTTCATACTGGGTCTTAATGTGGTCAGATCTCACCCTCAGATCCTCAGTGGGGTTATCGTGCTTCCCCTGCCGATAACCTATCAGAAGAAGTCCACCGGTTCTATCCATGGAGGATCGGAGATCCTCTATTCCAACTTTCCTTTTTCTTTAACAGAACATTGACAAAATTGTTCAGTCTAAACACTGACACACAAAATCTCGCGCTGACTCCTTCTGGTCTAAACATGTTTCACAGTAGGAGTTTCATCTCCTTCCTACGATCCTCCTGTTTAGTTCACAGTGCCCTGTCATGATACCCGTTATCGAACGTAAAGTGTGAAAGGTTTCTCGGGTCATGATACAGTGATTGAAGTGAGTCCGAACGTCTCCATCTCGCATTATCATGATGTCAAATCCCCTCTCATCGTTTCACTGCTCGACATCGCGGTACCGAACGCCTCCGATCAGTCCCCGATGCTACCGGTCTCGGTCTCGATCGTAACTGCCGGCTTGTCCGACAGGTGGCGCAGGCTTCGCGGCGGGCCAGCGGGACGAGACCAACCTGGCGCACCAGACGCTGCACGGCGGCGGCGCCAGCCTCAACTCCGCCAACCGCTGGTTCGACAAGACCGTCCAGCTGATCGTCTCCGGCGACGGCGCGTGCGGCCTGTGCTACGAGCACTCGAACGCAGAGGGCGTGGCCGTCGTGCGGCTGGCCGAGGCGATGTGGCGCCACGCGGACGCCGCGGCGGAGGCGGCGGTGCCGACGGAGGCCGCGCGGGGGCATCTGCCGCCGCCCGAGCGACTCGAGTGGGCGTTCGAGGCGGAGGACGAGCGCAGGGCGGCGGAGGCGGGCAGGGCGGTCGACGCGCTCGTCAACGACTTGGATTTCCAGGTGAGACGAAGGACCATCGCGGCACTCTAGATTCGTCTACTAATGACCGATCGATGATTTTTCCAAATCGACAGGTATTCAGATTCACTGGATACGGCAAGAGTTTCATCAAGTCGTGCAAGGTCAGTCCCGACGTGTTCATCCAACTAGCGTTACAATTGGCCTATTACAAACTCTACGGCAGATTGACTGCTACGTACGAAAGCGCATCGACAAGAAGATTCAGATATGGGAGAGTGGACTGCATAAGATCAGCCACACCTGAAGCTTTAGCTTGGGTGACAGCCATGTCTCAGCCGAAGGAAGATGACGAGTCGGGAAATAAGAAAGTATGTATAACAATTCTTCCGAGAATATAGTCCGAATCAATTCAGCAGTACGTCATGAAATGGCGCAGTCGGTAGAACTTCACTGATCCGTTACGGAAATTATCCACTCCACAGAATTATCGCTCTATTTATCGAGGTTGACTGACCTGAAATACATCCAACTGGGTTGTTCCTACAGAATGAAGTGAAATTAGAACGAAACAAAAATGTAAAATATCTTATATGTCACATATATTCACGCGAAGTCTCCAGAGTATCCACGAAAGAAAACATTCCTGAACTTTGATGCACGCATTGGGCTAGCATGAACACAACTATTTTCAATGATTGTGGGGAGTATTCGATCAATCACCAAACTTCTCTAGCGTATTCACGAAATCATTCAGTTCTGATCACTTTTGCAACGTAGAAACTGGTCGAGAGACACTATCACGAAAAAATCAAAAAAAATAACAACAGTTAGCTCGACATTTCGAATGGAACTAGTGGTCATCGTCTCTCAAGCACCAACACACCGACACAATAAACTCTGAACTATTCAGCTCGTCTCGTTCGGATGTTTTCTTATTCGTTCAACGTCCAAACATTCGAAAATATCAATTTCAAATGAGAACCAGAACCTTTTGAGAGAGAATATTGTAACCGATTGTGAGGTCAGATTTATCTTCATTTTGATCATCGAAGTAGGGTGCATCAATGTCTGTTCTGACTGTTGTACGTTGTTGTGTTTTTGACAATTGAACACTTCAAATGTCATTCCATTGGCGTCATTAGAACATCTCTTGGTTGTCTCGATTCACTCGATTGAAGTATTCTTGCTCTGTATAAACCCATAGAGAATTTAGTGGTTTTGCTAGTTGTCAACCATTTTATTTCACTCATGAAGATAATCGGACTCGGTTTCTTGAAATGCTGCCACCATAAAATTCCTCACTAGGGTTAATAAAACGCAAATTTCGCGTGCTTCAGGTGACTTTTCACTTGGTCAGCGACGAAAAGAAGCGTCAACTTTGGACGGAAGCTGTGACAGCGCAAACCAACGAAATGGTGGACAACATCCTCGGCCAAGGCATCGACATACACCTCCTAGGTTTGTAAGAGAACAATGTTGCTTTAAATTGAACTGATCCAGAATTATCCCGCTTGGAATTCGTTCAATAACCTTCATAATAAATAATTTGACGGAATCGTCTGACTGAACGTACGAATAGATTGATAGACTCACCCTCCACTCACCATTAGTGAGACATCCTTGTAGAGAACTGCGAAGGTTGAATTCAATGACTCAATTCTTGACTAAAAGATATTTTGATTTCTGAATCCAAAGATCATAAAGTGGCTGTTACAATGAATTCAAAATTCCTGAAGTTATGGTGCATGGATTGATAATAAAGGTGGGCCAAGAATTGATCCTCGCGGAATACCGCTTTCAATAACTTCGGAACTGATTGCGTCTTCTCAGAGAGCGATTTTTTTATATGTTCCAACCTTGTTACAGGTCTGAGGGAAGCCGCTAGAGAAACATCCCCTACGGCAGCATCCCCCTTGCCGAAAATCTTCACGGATTCGTCTTATCGACTGGCCAACAAGTTCCTTTTAACAACCAGCCAGGTGGCGACAAGTTCGAACAGCTTCATGGGCTACGGACCGGTGGAAAACGACGGTTACGGGGCTTCTTATAATCCCAAAGAGGACTTCATCATTTTCTGCTTGTCAGCCTTTTGGTCCTCTGAGATCACTAGTTCTTCGAAATTCGCGCAGTCCTTGGAGGAGAGTTTGAACGCCATGCAAAGTCTTCTGACTAAACCGACGTGAGAATTTTTTTGTTGTTGTCTAATCGTTGATAGTTATTTTTCTCACGACTACCTAATCATGTTGTCTATATTGTAGTCGGAATATAGCTTTGTTATCGCTTTCCTATTGATAGCGCTCTCGAAAGATTTTCATAGCATTGTTATAGGAGCAGAAATTTTGTTTGTATACATTTGTTAATCTATCTATATATATATATATATATATATATATATATATATATATATGGCCCAATGAAAACGAAATAAGGTATGCATTTTACTGAGAGATCAAGGAACTGACATTGAAATAAATGATTCTTTATGCAATGTTGGATGGGATAGGATTTAAAAAAAACACATGAGACACTTCTTATGATAAAAATGAGAAATAGTGATGAAAGGGAAAAACGCGTTACTTTCCATTACTAGCCGATTATTTTCATAAACGTGTTTTCTCGAGAACTACTGCATCGAATTCCAAAAACAAGGAAGCGTTCGTAAGAGATTTCACTCGAGATTTGAGATTAAAGGTTCACCCCTCCGAGAGGTTTGAAGTGAAAAAGTTGAAAACATGCACAGAATATTCCCCTCCCGAATCAAAAATCGACCGGTTCAAGCGTTTTTTTTCTGAGAACGATAACTATGTCAAATCTGCCTCGTTTCGTTTTCATTGGGCCACCCAGAATATATTTCAAGGCGAAATAATTATTTATTGAATTTTTATTGATTTGAACCTAATTTAGGTGTCAATTAATAAAGCTCCTCAACCCTGTTCATTATTATTGAGAGTTTTTGTTCGTATTACAAAGTGTCTAGTGGATGATATCGATCTGAATTTGAAATGAAACTCAGGTGGACATGAGAGAGAGTGATCTCAGATATCAGAAAAACATTCCAAAATTTTAAATATCAGAAAATTTCGAGATGTATTAAGTATGATATGGTTTACTGAACACTCTGTAATGAACTGTACCGATCTGTATATTTACATCCAGTATTGCTCATTGTTATGGATATGTGAAGTTGGTGAACCGAATGAGGAAAATCTCATTGTGGTCTATGAAAAAATTATTCAAATTTGCTAATAGACCATCAATGAAGTTACAGAGAATTTTCACCCTTCGATTCAACACCCCCCGTACGTCACTAATAATATTTGCTTTTCCCTAACAGAGCTGTGACGCTTCAAAGTCTATGATATATAAATACATATCAATTTTTATAGAACAATTACGTATTTACACGATATATAAGGTGACCCGTTGAGAAAGAATTAACCCATAAGAAATAATCATCCGCTCGAAAAAAAACAGACCCACCGTACTATTATAATAGTTTTTGAATGGGAGGACGTATGCATTTCCACATATATTATACCGTAGTAATGTAATCTTAGTTCTTGTAAATAGATTAGAAAATCCGTGTACTAGCAATATCGAAATCAATGTTTATTAGTGTATGTGAGCGATTTATTTTTTAATGAAAGAATTTCATCATGATGCCAACTAATCCAAATGCAAATGTTTTTTTGCTCAATTGTTATTGTTGTACCTGTACCTGAGTCATTCGGTATAGCTTTCCTGTTTGCTGATGAAGCTTTAAATTTATCTAATCCCAAATAAATTAAGTGAATTATATTATTGTTCTTTTGTCATTCTTAGAGTTGATCAATGGTATATGAAATTATTCACTATTATAGATATAGGCAATTCAATGAAACAGAAACACAAAGTGTTTTGGATTTAAAAGTACATACTCTGTCTCCAGATAGAAGCATCTTTTCTAAGTAGTAAAAGACATTAGATGAGGATAACTATATTTCTGATCAGCTCTATATATAGGTATTACCTGTTATCATTGATAAATATCATTATATTGTTGATATTTCATAATTTGTTCGTGAGGTGAGCGCTCAGTACCTATAAGTATCGAAATCATCTACAAAGTGTTGTAAGATAGCTTGGGAATATTTGAAATGATCTGAATATTATTCATGAAAGAATTTGCCGATAGGGTTTATTCATCTATTTTGCACTTCTGATAATATTTCATTTCCTATTCATTAATTGTGTACACTTTTCATGAATGAGTGAAGTGCTACTTTTCGAAACACCGATTTGTTACTTGTATAATATCTTGCTATGTTCAACTTTTTCATCCCAAGCCAATAAAATATGCAAGTGCTTCTTGTCGAACTAAATTTTATAACATCAGCAGAATATTTTCAAGTTTATATTCACAAGGACAACTAATTTTAGTGTCAGTTTTCTCATTATTGCAAAAAATAGTGTATAAGTCCACGTATATGATATTAGTTGGCGTAATTTTCAACGAAACATATCAAAATGGTGTCTTTATGTAGTACCTATACGGGACTGACATTCAAGCTGTATTCTTTGCATTTTGTCGAATACAAGTTGGAAATAATATGAACATGATAGACGACAGATGGAATGACTTTGACAGATATAATTTTATTTTCACATATACTTTCAAGACTCACTCGAACGTTCAATTTCTGAAAGTTGTCGAATTCAGTTTTTACTAATATGTATGAAGCAAAAATCTCTTTAGTTCGAATGTAGTGTGTGGAAAACTAATGTCATTGTATTATATCAAAATAGTTGAATGTATTTCAAAGTTAAACGTTTTAGGTACAAATTTTTCTCACTTTGTATAGTGATGCCCGCACAGTATAACTTGTCCATATACTTATCTAGATGAATAATAAAAATGGTACTGAACATTATACATTGATATTTATATACAAGTCATTCATTTTTTTGTGATTCATTAGTTCAAATCACTAGGAAGCTAAACATCATGCATGTTTCACGCATGAATATAATTTTATAGTTCTGTGATAATCTATGCTTTCGTGATATTTGTTAGCAAAGTTATGTTTGTTAGAAATGTTTATTGATATCTCTTTATCGGATTATGCATTGTTCTAGTTCTATACCGCGATGAAAAATACATATCATTATTATGCTATGAGGCAATTTTATAGATGTTTGATCAAGGTTTGAGTATGTCTATATGTATCTTCAACCGAAATATAACGAATCATAACAGATACCCATTGTATTATTCTCCGAACAACAAACCCACTAGAAGGATAACAAAACAAATATTCTGATGCTAACATGAATTCCCAGAATTATCATAATATTAGTACCCAATCGGCGCCAGTGTTGTCATATCCAATCATCAAAAAGTGATGAATAGTCCATAATATTTGATTTCCTTTATGAATTCATGTGGTTCATGACACACATATAATAATCAATTTGGGTCATGACGATTCTGAATCAGTTCTGATTAATAGAAGATTGCTACATTATTCTGAGACTTAGCAATTTTACTTTCTTGGGGGCTCGAGGACCAGCATGGGTATCATGAATACTTTTTGCTCAACGTTGCAACACCGCAATTTGATATTGACAGTCTACGGCGATTATTGCTTTGTTTGGTATCTGTCATTATTTACGTTTTGATTCATCGATATTATTCAACTCGTGTCCAGTTTTGTGTACTCAGAATTCATCAGAAACTCAGTTTATTTTCTGTTTTGGTGATTTGTTATGATGGTGAGACGTTGTGAGGTGTGTGAAAGACAATTTGAACCTGGCGATCAAAACACGTCATTTCATAGGTAAGTTACCATTGTCGTATCATTCGAGATTTTGAAGCATTTTCCCAAATGGAATGGATAAAAATAAATTTTAATTAAATTGATTAGATTATATTGATTATATCCATAGGTCAGCTGCGACAGTGTCTTGTGGTGAAATATGGAGCACTGATAAATGCTTCCTTATTTGTAGTCAAAATATGCAAAGCTGCTGAACAATCACTGAGAATAATGATGAATTCAATTATCATTTTTGATAAAAAATAAAAGAATTTGTCTATACTTCTTGTAGACACAACAATGAGAATTTTACCGTTGACTGTTTTTGATGCATTTGAACAACACTGACCCTGACCCTTTACAACATCACCCAATGGAACTAGTCAAACTAATTTTGAAGAAATATTTTACTGTAAGACTCCATCATGAGGCAAATAAATTGAAAGATTCAACGGAAGTTAGAGTGAGAAGTATGTTAACAAATAATCCTATTCAAAAATCAATTAATTATTTGTGTGAATATCCATGTTTGTTTTTCATTTCAGTCCTATTTCAAATAAGATACACTGCTATTTGCTACATCTTCACATGAGTCATGATTTTATTGTTGATATAACATTCCGTCATAATACTTGTCTACACATATTTATTATTGATTTTAATCTATCTACATAAGATGAAATAATCAGACATCATTTTTTGCGTCAAAATATATGAATTCTGCTCAAGATAAAACCTCCTTCACTTTTGACGATATCGTAAAATGATATGAAAAAGTTGCATCTTCAGATTTGAAAATCACATTCAAATATGCAATCGTATCTATTTGCCTTGAAAACGAGTTTTTCACTTTTTTGAAAATTATTTCCACTAGTAGGTACTGAACTTTGAAATCGTAAATATATTTACATTCAGTGTCAGTGATCGCCAAAGTTATAAATGCTCATTATCGAAATTGAACGTTATTTATGATAAAGAATAAGTAGACACAGTGTATACTGAATAGTGAGAATATTGTTTCATATGGCGTTGAGAATTGAACTTTTCTTGTGACGTGGTCATAATAAGTTTATTGATTACAAGCAAGTTACAAAAATCACCATAGGATTGTATGTATTCGAATTTTTCGTAACAATGTGAAGGAAGCATTCCTTCATGTTCATGTTCATTTTCCCACCAAGAAATGCTGAAAAATACTACTGAAATTGTTACGGATTTTCAATTTGGTTTCATCATGAATTAATAGTAAATTCGACCCCCTCTGACAACACGGCACTGGTGCTGGGAGAATCAGCTCCTGCTATCCTTGTTTAGACAAAGATAGATACTATAGATGTTGCTTCCAAACAAACTGTATTGCCAGGGCTGTGGATTACTTATCTAGTCTGTTCAATGATCGAAGGTATTATTGAAAGTATCCGTGAATATATATATTTCCAAGATGGCGTCCATCTGCCACTTTGGTGCGTGGATAACTTTTGTTGATTTCTCCTAATCGTTAAATCCCTTGAATGGGATCGTTCGAATCAGCATTTGTTCTTTCAGACTTCGATGCCATCCAAGATACTCTTTGTCTTCAATCCTTCCCTTGCTGGAGTCGTGTTAAGAAATCATCTTGAGTTCGAGTTCAGTGGTGTTAATCGTCTTCAGAGATAAGTTACCAGACTCATCTCTGTCGTCGTGACATATAATCCAGTGGTAGTGACAGGCCATCGAAATTTCTGTGCTGTCAGTGCTCTGTGACCGTTTGTTTTGTTTGATCGATGAGATTCGCGTCTAACCTAATACTTTTGTCGTAATTTCAAATTATTAGTGGAGAACAACATGTTCAAAAATACATTCCAGAGCGGGTTTTTATCGATTTTATACAGTATCGGCAGCAAGCCGCTTCAAATATGGGACAAGAAGTGCAAAAATGGCCATATCAAAAGGATCACCGACGAGGACATTCAGTCTTTGGTTTTGGAACTCATCGGATGTAACGTGAGCACAACGTACATAACATGTCCCGCAGATCCGAAGAAAACTCTGGGTATCAAGCTGCCTTATCTGGTGATGATCGTCAAAAATTTGAAGAAATATTTCACATTTGAAGTTCAGGTATTTTTCCATAATATGCGTTCTTTAAATCACTGGTACCTCCTTGTACCAGCACAAACCAATGTTGTGATATTAATCAATACACCTGCATTTACCCTAGACATATTGATTTTACGTTTTGAGATTTCCATGTAAGGTAGATAGATAGATAGATCGATCTTTATTCGAAATAGGAATCATAATATACAACAAAATTATATATTTAAAAATCATTCACAAGATGGTCTTGCAGTTAGGTACTTATGAAATTATAAAAACAGAAAGAACTGGAAAAATAATCACTGTGGTGTCATCGATTTTGTATATGGTTTTTTATGTTGGTTTTGAAATTGAATCAGGTAGTTGGTTGAATTTGTGGAAACTTTTGAAAAATATAGAATTCATTGCTTTTCTATGGTTTGTTTCCTTGCTATAGATATTATTGAGGTTTCTTGTGAAGTGGTGCAACTATATAGGCATGGAAATACATGGGGGCCCAAATTGTTAAGTATTTTGAAGACAAGAATCATGGTGAAATAATACAGTCTCTGTTTGACTAAATACCATTGTCGTAAATTATATATCAGAACAATATGAGTATCATGAATTGTTTTCAGAATTGCCCTCATACCATGAAATGAGGATGAATGATGGTGATTTCAATATTAGCTATCAAGATTTTTGCAATTCAGAAAAAAATCATCCCATGAAATCCTACATATTCAATGGTTCGAATTATTTCAATTCTTCCATAGTTCATTTATACATTTATATCATCAATGTGTATTGAGTTATATTTATATCTAGTTGTTATGATCATTCCTTTCGTTTTGCAACGTTTTAATTAAGATTATTGATTTTTTGAAAACATTCATCAACACTATTGAATTGCTTTTTCAAAACTTGTATCACTACATGATCAACATATCAACAAAAAGGTTGATATATTCACAATTCACAAATAGTTCAATGTCTTTCAAATATGGGATAAAAAGCAAATGACGTGAGATGCTGCCCTGTGATATTCCTACATTGATATTTATTTCTGATGAACAAAAGTTGTTGAAGAAAACTTTTTGTTCACAATCATTTAGGTAATTCTTTAGCCTATCATTATTTTTTCCACAAATACCATATGATATTTTTTTTCTATGGTTTCAAAAGCTCACTTCAAATCTAAGAAAACATTGACAAACAAACTCATTATCATATATCATAGATACTTCTACTGAAGTTAATTAATAATTCATGTACTTTTATAGATATTGGATGACAAAAATGTGAGGAGGAGATTCAGAGCAAGTAATTACCAATCTACTACCAGAGTGAAACCCTTCATTTGCACCATGCCGATGAGGTTAGACGAAGGCTGGAATCAAATTCAATTCAACGTGGCAGATTTCACGAGGAGAGCATACGGTACCAACTATGTGGAGACACTTCGAGTGCAAGTCCATGCCAACTGTCGAATCCGGAGAGTGTATTTCTCTGATAGGCTTTATTCAGAAGACGAATTACCAGCTGAGTTCAAACTGTTCCTGCCTATACAGACGAAAACTAGGACTGCTGTTGCGACCCAGTAGGAATTGAGAGACTGAGAGGCACCAAGTTAACAATTGGAAATGAGTGTTTTGCACAAGTTTACTTGGTATAATATAAGGCACCTCATGAATACTGTATTGTTTTTTAATGAATAGACAAAAAGTGATAAATTATTGACATCTAGCTAGGATAACTCCAACTGTGTAGCCTATTTGACATATTACATAATATCTGTGAAATTTAAACAATTTTAAATTCATATTTCTTCAGAGCTGTCAAATTGGCTTATCTGGCTGAGTAAAATATCAATAGTAATATTGACAGTGTGTGCAGTTTGAGAAAGCAACAATATTTGCATTCAAGTTGCAATGTTTATCAAACACCACCATTGTGATATTGTGGAATAGCCTTTCATAAAACTATTTGATAGGTTCCATTGAAAAGTGCCTAGTTATGAATATTAATCTCTTGAAGTTTTCAAATTTGTCTTTATTTTTGCAGTTCCATATTGTATAAAATCGATTCACTCTAGTCAATATTCAAGATATTGCTATTAGCACTGTGTGATACAAAATTAATATTTGAAACACGCAATTCACATAAAGGTTCAGTATACCTACTACCTGATATATCATTTATAGTGTGATATTCAAGGTTGATTTCGGAAATTTAATACCAAATGCTGTTTATAATGATAAAATGTATAAAAAGACTATGTGAATGAAAATTTTCCATGATATCCATGGAAGATACGTCATTGATCATCAATAAACTATGAAAAATGTGTAGGCAGTATTATTTGCTATTTCCTCCTGTGTATTATGAAACCAAACAGAGTTTTGATAGATCCAATCATTGTGCTGTTAGCATCCACATTTATGAAATATTCAAACAAACTACTGTGTCTAATTATTGGCCATCATTCAATTATTTCGACTTCATAAAATTGTATGTGAAAGACTCACCTTCACGTAATCCTGTAATCTGTGTCCTCTCCTGATTCTACAGCTATCTCTGCTCACTTGTATAATTCCTGCTTCTGCTTTGTTACAACTGATTCACACCACCTTATTATGTTTCCTAGTTCACCTCAACATCTATTTCAATCAGATCGAATTCATTTTCAAATACAACTTCCAACTATATCGAAAAATAGGTATTCCATGAGCTAGATTTCTCAGAGTCTTCTAGGAAATCATAATAAGGCCACAGTCAACCCTCAATCAAAAAGTTCAAATGAATGCAATGATTTTCAACACAGTGTCTAAACTGATTTCATAATGAGTATGATTTCAGACCCCGTATTTTTTGCAGTTCTTCAAGTATAGCTTGATACACATAAACCTAGTGAGTGCTTTGAAATCATATGAGAAAGACAAAGTATGTATCGGCTGAATAGCATATCTATACAAAGAATTGAATCAAAGGTTACCTCAGAAGTTTGATTCTTCATTCATACTCTCCTACCTTATCAAGCAAGATGTAGGCAACCGCCAAGCACTGAAAAAATATACAAGATTTCAATAAGGACCTTTGATGCTTCTGCAGATGATGCATATGTATATGTTGGTTATGAGAATGCTCACCTAGGGAATATCATTCAATCAACTGTTATAATAGATCACTAAACAGAATCACACAATCTTTCTAAGAAACTTCCAAATCGTGCATCTAAATTCTACGGAAAACAAAAAGGAAGAGATTCAAACAATTGAATTTCGAGCGTAATTACGAACAAGAACGACAACAGCCAACTTTTGAAATCAGTGCTTGAAACTTTAACACGTTAACCAACCTAATAAATCATGTAAGAAAATATTGTTATGCTGTACAAAATCAGACAATGAAGGAAAGATTCGCCTCTTTGTACATCATTGAAGAAATTATTCGAAGCATAATCGGAATACTTTGAGGGTCGTGCTCGAATTAGCTATACCTCTGAATCCGAAATTATGCATTAGGAATTGAAGTATGAAGTGAAATTTGAAATATCTGAACGGGATGTGAATATGAACATACCATGCCAATTGATGCCTTACAAGAAGACTTATTTAATTTCACATCGTATACACTTCACTACTCACTGATTTATCATCATAATTCAAATTCGAATTCCTTCTAGAACACAAATTGTAAGAAATGGCTCTAGGTAGGATTGCCAACCTAGAAATCATCCCTAACCGTTTCACTGCTCTTTGCTATTATAACCGTTTGCCAGTTATCCTTACATAACATGAAAAGGGCTGTCAAAATTTCTATGGTTTATAATGTGACATCACGTTTTCGTTGTACAGGATGGTTAATAAAAGTAGCATATCAAGTTAGGTTTCTTCAGCGTACATATTTATAAGAAACTGTCATAGAATATATATAATGGATTTTATAATAATTTTGATTAGTTTTTGAACTTTGAGACTCTTCCAGGTCCTTTACTCATACAAATTTTCATAATCGATACAATTCAAATCATTTCGTGAGTGTTATTCAACTCTTGAACCATTACAAGCAGCTTTTATTGATTTCTTCAGGCATTGCATAGTTTTTACTGAACGCTACTAGATGTCAATACATTCTATGAGTGCGACAAATACAGAATTCTTCATATTTACACCTCGAGTCGAATATTCTGCATTGAAACTCACAGTTTGCTTCAAAAGATAGAAGATTGCTTTCATTGTCAAAGATAATAAACACCGTTGTGGTCGCTGGGAATTGTTAGAAATAACGATAGATGGGGTAAGGAGGGTGTGATTTTGTTTTGTTTCGATCTAGCAGACACCTATCTGAGAAATGTATCACAATCTGGTACCAACCAAAGAAATTCAATCAATGCAATTTAATTGTGCAGTCAGAGCGATACACTGACCGTTGTTTCTGATTTTAGTGGTTCGATTGTTTATTATGGTATTTTCATTCGATTCATTTGAATAAGTAATCGACGCAATCATGTTGGTGACCATGAGGCACCATATTGCATATTTGAAGATAACATTAAAAACTTGAAACAACGTTGTCTCGAACATGGGTAGGCAAACCTTGAAATCCTAATTACTTGACATTTCGTGAGAAAAATAGATATAATTCCAGCAAGATTTTGCAAACATTTAACAAACAATTCCACCAATAACAACGATGCAACATCATTCAACATGTGTACCTAATGGACCACCCTCTAAACTAGCACTTTTTGTAACGAAACCCACGATTATTAAACGAAAAAACTCGATGGTCTGAAGCGGAAGCTTGTCAACAAATTAATTTATCATCCAGACAATATTTCAGAAATGTTACACGAACACATAATTAATTTAAACTTTTTATATATTCTCGACTACCATAGCTGTTTTTTCTTCTTCTACTGATGTCTTGTTTACATCAATCAAGGCACAACTGGAATTTGGAATTTATTCAGGTGTGACATACAGGGTGCTCATTTCTCAAGCCAAGCATGGAAAAGAAATTTCACTTACCGTATTGTCGTTCCAATTTTTCAACAAAAATCGACCATTGATTTTTCTCGCATCATAGATGGTCAAGTTCAAAGATCTCGGAACTATATTTGATACGAAATTCACGATTTCTCATAACGTAAACTCTATTGTCAGAAGTTGATTCGCGATACTTGGTTTCATTAGGTAGGCTTGTGAGGTCAAAGTTGAAATGTCCAAGAAGTTTCCTCAGCTACATTATGCTTTCTTTGTATGCTATCTGCACTTGCTAGATAATCGTCATACGCCATCTTGAAAATGGAATTTGAAAATGTTAATGAATGTTAGTAAATCGATAAAGATGAAATTTCTTTTCCTCGCGAGGAAATACTTTACACCCCAACACTGCACACGATCTACAAGGCGCAAATCTGTCCTGGAGTTCGGCTCCCAAACATACGGTGAAGCTCGAAAAACTGACACCCTGTATATTATGATTGCCTGTAAAACGATCGAGCTGTTCGGAGTGGCAGCTTCGTTGGTAATATTTATGAGGTTGATTAATGGATATGAGTTATTTCAACCAATAATCGGGAAGATATCATCAGTTTGCATACCATGGACCGGTATATAGTGTCTAGTCTGTCTTAATTAGCAGTAACCATGAAAGTCATTTTGTTTGTAACTGAGTCTCTTCATAAACAACCGAGAATTCAAAATCTACCTAGTGAGTTCATGAAGGATCTAGGATAATGATATTTTGTTTCGTTGGTTCACTTTCATCGTCTAGGATTTGAAGTGTACACATTAAACCAAGCGTTACTTATGAACGATATGTATATCATAGGAAAAGAAGACAACAACCAAAAACGAAAGATCAAAGAGTCTGCTTGCATTCTCCTGAACGGAGACAATAAGATTGCTTCTTGTTCAGTTGATATAAATAGAACTTGGCATCCACTTCTGAAAACTGAATATGAAAAATTCAATATCAATTAATAAAAAAACACCTTGTAACCAGAATTTCTCCGTCTGCTAAATTGTCACTTTTCAGTGTCAAAACAACGATGTACAAAACACTGGTGCTGTCACTGATGGTGTTTTGTTTCGTCAAAAACTCCATTTTCCGCTATAATGGCCTAAAAGTTATGAAACTTTCCTGAAGATGGTGACATTTTTACAGATTTCTGTACAAATAGTTGACGTTTTGAGATTTTAATTATGTAGTTCGATCTAAAATTGTGAAGTAACCTGAATTGCTACTTCTGAATCAACATTTTCATTACACTCATTGTGCAATTATCAATAATTCTGATTTCGTTTTCATTTTTGTGTCGCCATCTAACAACTGACATTTGAGTGATTTTCCGCTATAACGAATAAAATGCTGTTATCAAGTTAGCTGTACGTTAGAGTTTTGGTTGAAGGAATTAGATAGGCAAATAGGCAAAATAGCACCACCAGTGTTCTGTACATCGTTGTCGAAACCAAACAAAATTGAATAATCTTCCGAACAAAAAAGTGTTCTAATTGTGTTGAGAACGGGAGCAGATTCGTTCCCGAAACGTCCACTGAGATAAGTAGAATTTTTATTTTTGGTGTCAATAACAAATAGAAAATTTCTCTTTTAAGCATCTAAAGGTTTAACTTCAAACGCAGTGACATTTTGGGGCAGATCACAAAATCTGTTCTTACTACAAATATATTGAGATGATTATCATAAATTTTACTTTATTTTTTAGAAACGAGGAGAGAAAATCCCACAAAAAGCTGAGAAATGATACGTATATCAGTCGAAGTTACGCTGAATTCCAACTGAAGATCAGAACTTGGTCGTGCACCCTTGCTCCATTGTCATCTAAAACTATCTTAGCAATGAGGAATATCCAAGGGTTGCTATTTTTCGAAAAACCTTTATAAATGCGTCGACCTGAAAATAAATGTACATACTCTGGAATATTATTCATTCCAGGACTTTGATGACATATATTTGAGTATCTTCGAAAGTATTGAGTGCAACAGAAGCTCTATTGTTTCTCGACAATCTAGTCTATGTTATTCGAATTATAGTCACAGCATCAAAAATAGCAGGAAAGATTTGTGCTCGGTTGGATTTTGGCTAGCTAAAATACTTATTATTTTTATTTGACAGTTATTTCAGATGCAAAAAATCATGATTATTCCTCAACGAATCGATTATAAAAGATTATATAGTCACCTATAGAACTCGATTCAGGGTTATTAAAATAATATCAGAATGATGACTTAATTGCTGGTTTATATAACGATATATTCTGTAAAACAAGATTCGCTAAGAAAAAAAGAAGATACGTTATGTTTTGTCGTGAAGTGGACCATTTCATATCTCCAGACGGTAATTTGATGATGACGATTATACAGGGTATCATCAAACAAATTCGAATAGTACTGATTGTGCTGAATAATACTGACTACCTACTGCCTTTTTTCAAACCTTCAAAGAAATCTTGTTCCGAAATCTAATGGATTTGAACATTTTCTGAAAAATTCGACGAATAAACTGTATCATGGATTATTGAGACCCGTCAACTGGAAACATTCTCCATCCAATTTCAGCAATTTCTTTTTTTCAAACTGAACAGCCTATTTCATTCCGGCTCATGTGAAATACCCTCATACTAAATTTGAACGCAACATCTCATATAGGGTGTCAGTTATCTAATGGCAAATATTAAAAATTTTGGTTTTTTCAATTTTCCGGTTGACCTACAAACATCTCCGAGTGAACATCATTTGAATTACCCTGTATATTCATAATAATTTTTCGCCTCATGATTTCTCTCGATTGACCAAATAGAATATATTATGCTTCGAAATGAAGGCATATCGAACAGGACATCGATATTCAATTATCGAAATTTGAGGTTACGGAAAAAATGCAAAAACTAGTTTTGTGACGTATAGACGAACATCGCTAGGAAATTACGGAGTAATTATCAATAATGACATACCTCAGACTTTGGGAATTACTCAAATTTTCCCACTAGTTACTTTGGTCAATGACCTCGAATTCGTTTTTTTTTTTTTTTTCGTATTTTTGTAATCAGTCTTCGTTGTTACCTGATATTTTCCTTGTGATAAACAACCGAGAAAAATTCGTTGACATGCTACAAAAGGTGTTAACAAGCTGAGCTAAATCGACGGAATATTGTCCGATATCCGCGTTTTTGTATCTTGTTTGTGATAGTGGATGAAAATAGAACTGAATATGATCTCAGAACTCTCCCATCAACAGCTCATTCTGTTATTTTTTCTAAGTCATTTTGCACATTATCCTCTGGTCACAGGTAGACGTATAATTTCGTTGAGTAGGATCATCCATTGTTTCATTGGAGATTATCGATATTTTTTTCATGGAATAAGTATTTATTTTATTTTTACTGAACCTGCCGTGCAATAACAATAATTGTGAATTCTACAGGTTCGCCAGACGAAATAAAAAGAATCATAATCAAGAATAGAATCGACACTCTTGGAAGATAGATAGCACACATCTTCTCCTGATTATATTCGAGGGACTCTTCTTTGAATTATATAGATAAAATGAACGCAACAGCTGATGTACATTTTTTTGTCAATGATATACTTCCGGTTTAACCGAAAATGCCATCAACTTCTTTAATTCAAATGAGACACCCTATATATTTTCACAGATTTTGGAAGAGCTTGTCATTTCGAATTCATACATACTGAGTTCAGTGTAAAAAAAATGAAAAAACGAGGAATATAGCACTCTAATCAACCTCCCTCGAGTATTTTATTCTGTATTTTTTTCACGAACGAATTCTTCTTGTGCTGCAGACAGGGATATGCACCCTGTATTAATTTTTGACGTTTCTTCTGTTTCATAAAATGTTCACGCATTTTCTGACTCAATGAATTTCATTTTCTTTGGTATTTCCATTACTGATTTTGGTATAAAACTGGATCAGAAGTTGTTTCAAGTTCATTGCAACAACAAAAACCAGCATCTGCGTTAAATCTTGACCTTCATTACCTCACATTCATATGATGATTATGTTTTGTTCACTAACGTCTTTCAATCCAGGGTTGCCAAATTAGTGGATATCACACTAGAACCGGTGGTTTGAAGTCAACCTTTTATGACAAAATACATCACTTGGTAAAAGGTGTTTCATTGGATATTTCTTAAAGCTATCATGTAATGTTTGTGGCATGTCCATTTGGTGATTTTGGAATAATCTGAGTCGGCAACACTGCTTCTCAGTTGAAGTGGACTGTCCAAGAACCAGAATGAAACCCCTGTTTGATGAAATAAAAAGTAGAATCGGTACCAAGATGCGAATCAGGTTTTTCAGATATTTTTTACTTCCTGTGATCGAAGTTTCACGGCTTACAACTTTCATCATTAGTTCCACTAATGACATTTTGAGTTGGTAAACCAATCAGGTGATCGTTCAAAATGTTATACACTGAATTTCAAAAAATTTGCACCTAATGGATAACATTATAGGTTTCTTTTTCGTTTTGTCAAAAGATGGAAACAAAACGCTTGTAAAAACATGGGATCACAATTATTTTGACTTCTTATGCTGATTTTTTGAATATTGCAATGAGACAAATGGTATAGTTCGCAAGATATAGAAGTCATGATGGTTTCGAAAATAAAATGAGCAACAGAAATGACAAAGAATACGATTAATATTTCACAGAATGAAACTTTCCACAATATTTCATTATGGTACATCGATTTTGACACTGGAATTGGCAGTATAAACAGCGCCAAGAAATGTAATTAGTAGTAAACAGAAAAAAAACCAATCCTAATAATCATAGATATAAACTTATTGTATTTTATTTCTTATAAACATTTTGTAACAAACGTTAGGCTATAATGATTGATGAAGTGGTCCATACGAATAGAATTTCATTACCAATCAATGATTTCTTATATCCTATGATAACTCTAACTTTTATCTTCTGCTACAACGTCAATATCAATTTAAAACAAACCGAAATATATCGACGCTGAGTTGGTAATGCTTTGTTACTTATCGAAGGTTATAAATTATTCTCCGCTCGATGAGGAAAATCCCGAAATTTTGAATTCTCCTTAGAAAATGTCCCTGGAATATTTGAATCCGATGATCACAAAATGTGAATGAGTATATCAGCTATGTTCAGGGTTTCTTGTATTCTTGTATTCTTGTAAAAAATAGCGTTCTTCGAGTATGAGTTGATTTACAGGGTGTTCTATTGAAATAAGTTGAGAGCATGTCGGATCAAGACATTTGCCGAAATAATTCAGAATGATTAAGAACGAATCCTGAAAATTCAGGAAAATTCATTATTTCTATTATTTTTCGAAACTTACGTAGGTGGGATGGAGAAATATACAAAAAACCCTGTTCACAACACGAGATAGTTTCGCCTATCAAAAAAAGGTGAAAGTAGTTCAGGACAAATTTCATGGGATGCTTTAGCAAAACCGCCACGTTGAGTCATCTAGTGTTTATTCAGAATGAGATTGTTAAATTTCGAAGTATGGAAATATTGGAAACACGATTAGTCATCCAACATTATACATTGTTTCATTCCATGTACGATTGTCTTTACCTCGAAATAATTTTAACTCTGATCCTCATGTTTCTGTCAATGATAACAAACGATAGTATGAATTCGAAACCAGCAATTTGTCTAATTCTAATGTAGCCAAGTAGTTTTCATTGTTGCTAGTGCAGTATAAATAATAAGTGAATACCTCATACTGTTTAATGGATTGTTATAATTATCATAGAGGTGTTAATTAACGAGAACCTATGTTCCGTTACCTGGTTTTTTCAAAATGCTTCAAATCCTTCGAATATCTTCCACAAAATACGGGAAACGTAAACTCCAACCAATTCAAAGTTTGGTCTGGCTTCTTCAGCTCCTCCAAGGTTATAGAAATCGTCCGCAATATAATTGAGTGGTCCCTGGTTTCTACCCTACCCTAGAGCTACCATTTCTTTGTAGGTTCGTTTACCTTTCCATACAAACTTTGTGTATTTCCTTCCAAAAAGTGGAAGAATCTGTTGCTGGCGCATTTTGGATGTCTCCGAAGCATTGTCGTTAAGCTTGTAAAACATTGGGATTTGCCCTTTTCGAAACTATTTCTGAATTCATGATTCGGTAACTGTCTCTGATATGAGTGCTTCAACTGTTGTGTCCACATTATTTCTATGAACTCGCCAGAACTCATGGTGTTTCCCAAAATAAGCAATTACACTCAGAATCGAAGATAAAGATTGGTCATTGAATCATCATCATGAGAAATTCAAATTGCGATTGATGAAAAAAAGTCAGTGATTTAATCTAATTGACATTTCCTAGAATTTTTGCGATCATCTCTCGTCGTTTATAAATGATAAAAATGTCGTCTTTTCCTATGATCTCAATATTAAACCAATCGGCCATATGTTTTCCATCTCCAGTCAGAACAGGTTCAGGTACTTTTGACTTGTCGATATATCTCTTCTTCATATTGTACCTATTTTCTTCCATCCTCACTGATGGAATCAGTTTCGACATTCAGTTTTCTTCTGATTTCCTCTCTCATCCAGTGAACGATAAAGAAGAAGATTTTGATTTAATGTATTTCCAGGTATAAATTGTCAAAGTCGAATTCTTCGAATATTTCTGAAAGAAACCAGGAAGCATCATCGTAAAAATAATCTACAAAAAATCGGCACTATAAAAATCTTGGGCAAGTAAATGTTATCTCTCCAAACCATTATCGTAAACAACTGACGGTGAATTATAATTCTGAATGAATAATGAATATCGATGCCTCGTGCGTCTCGTAGTCCTATCTCATAGTCAGTCGAGATGGAATTCTCAAATTCTATCGCGAATTTTATAGATAGATAAGTCATGAGACATAACTTTGCCAAAAGTACAGTCACACTCTATAAAAAAATTCGGGTCTATGATCCCATCTTCAATCCGTGAATGAAATTCCAATAATAATGATATCACCTAAATATTCATGACTTTCGTTGAAGAGTTTTTTTATTCGGAAGGTGGCCATTTTCGTGAAATTCAAATCCAGAACAGGAATGAAAAAATTGCTCAAGAAGCACCTGCTGTCACTTCTGACTGAGAAATACATGGTAATAGATACTCGCTATGTACTATTAACTCGAAAAAAGTGTTTATTTTTTCTATTGGTGCTCCCAAACCAATCCATTTTGTGTACTATATGCTTGTCAGGAGTAGCAAGCACCAAGTACTGAATCCGGCTCGAAGGACCAATATTACGTCTGCAATATGAATCTACCTCTGAATGTTCAGAGGTAGATATCTCATTTTTCAAATCGGTTGACTTTCAATAGAGATATTTCTCCAAACCAACCAGTGACAGTGACAAAACTTCCATCAATATACCGAATGATATCAATAAAAACATAAATACGTGATTTTTCTCGCGCATAATTTTTAAGAAAAAATTCACGTAATGATTCCAGCGGTTGTTGTTAGGACCGACAATCGCAAGTTGTCATACATCCCGTATAATGTGAATCACATAAGCGTATTGTCCTGTTTCATGGAATTGGTAAAAAATATATCAAAACGATGAAATTCAATTAAATGTGACTAATACATGGATCCGTATTTGTTATTCTTATTACTTTGAGACGTCATTCGAATGAGTGAATGCGAATTCGTGTCAACATTTTTTGCATGAACGGTTCCACATTTTCTATCGTTAATGAATGAACAGGTAATTGTTTTTGATGTGATTATAGGAATGTTCATAATACACAGAAATTTACTATGCTGCCATATGTAAATAATCTCTGCATTAAAATATACCAGGTGTCCGCGAGGAAACTAAGAATCCGCGGAGAGAAAAATCAAAGTTCCTCATATATGATATTCTGAGGAATGAATGAATTTTTCCATCATCCTCCGAAAATTTCATTCTCGTCATTTTTTCTTCCCAATAAAACTAAGTCTCTGATAGTTTTTTCGTCGCTCAAAAATATCTTCATATCCCTTCGGCATTCTCTTGGAAAAAATAATGTTTGTCATCCTTGGAAACAGCAAAAACTTATGTAATATCAATATTGTGCAATATTTAACTATATAAGTATGAATACTACGACATTGTTTCAGTATTGAATTTGAGCACAGGAAACGTCATATTGCAGTTATTCTAAGAACACGAAAAACATCAATATTTGGTGTTCAAGCCTTGATAATTATCTATAATAATTGTTTTTCCGCATTTTTCGGTGAGTACCCATATTGCATGACTCAAGGTCATCATTCACAACTCAACATTCGACACAATAAATCCGCAGTTCATAGTTATTAGGACGAAAACGAACATATATCTTCATATAGATATGGCTGGAAAATAAGGATTGTGTAAGGATTGAAGCACGCCAATCAGAATACGCAACCAACAAAACAGATGAAGTTTGTTCGATCTCGAAAGTTTGTAGAATCCTAGAAACCACCAAAATATTCATTTTTGCATCTCTATAGCGAGAGCGCTCTGTATTTTGAGTATTACGAGAAACTTGCACGATCAGATCAAACTATTTTCTTGGAGAATTTGTGTTTTTCAAACGTTGAGATTTTATCGTTCATCTCATTTCAAGAGATGCTTCCACTACATATGACTCGAATTCGCGTCTCAAATAGTATCTTTCATTTCACTAAAATCATCGACTACTTGGATTTCCTTGGACGTCTATTATAGACCAAAAGTCAACTTATTTTTCCGTCACATATGTATCCTACACGATTTTCTTGTTTCTACGACTTCCAAAATGGACTCCTTGTATCATTTCAAAGCATCATTCAAAAAGACAGCTAACCTACGTCAGAATTGAAGAAAAACACAATAGGTAGACAATAATTATTACTATTACAGCTACGCATGTACCATGTTTGTCCAGTCATTTGCAATTATATCTATCCAAACGGAGTATTCAAACCATTTCAATCGAATAAAATATTGTACGTAACATTTTTGCACCCCACATGGGTTATTTTAAAAGTTACTGAAATCGTCAAAAATTCCCCCCGTAGGAGGAGCGCCATTTTTCATTATGCCTGACAATCTACTCTATTTTTCTTTGAAGAATTAGTTTAGGATGATTTGACACATTCATTCATTTTGAGTAAAATCAAACAGTCAACACAATTCAAGTGGATCCATCGAATATGGGATTGCAATAACACCATTTTTGTTCCGGTAGGAAGTACCTTTTTGCCCGGAACAGAAAGCCAGACTTCAAAAGAAGAAAGTGTCTTCCAGACACTTCCACTTCCAGCTCTAACAGGTTTCCAGATTTCTGCCAGATCTTCATTCATTGTATCGACCTGTGATATAGGGATTCTGAATAATTCCAGAATTATTCGGAATTCAACAGAACATGATGAATATCATCATGAGGCAAAAGAATTTGTTCCATTTTCAGATGGTCAGTCAAATGGATATTCCTGAAATTTTGGCGCCTTGTATTGTGAAGTCATCAGGTGGAATTTGCTTCGGTGCTTATCAAAAATGTTAATTGGCACTATAATAATCCTTTGGAATAGTAATTTTTGCCAATTTCAACTCATAATAATTTCAAATAACTTTACGACTTTACAAGATTTATATGAGAAGTTATGGTGGCCGAAGGTGGATTTCCTAAATGATTGGTTATAGCTAGTATTCATTGTTTTTGTCAGTGTCTCTTTCCTAATTAGATGTGGCTGTTTATTGGCCAACCAATAGACGTTCATTCCTTTTTTGAGCTCGAGCTTGGGCTATCATGATAGGTCGAATTCATTTTTTGATGATCAATCAACAACAAACTGCTCAATCTGGAAAAATGTTCACTCTGTATATTATTTTCGAACTTGTGCATATATTTCGTTGATCAATATGGTCATTCATCGAATATCAGATATACCTAGTGTGTCATCGGTGGAATCTGCTTTTCATCAATTTATGCATGAATCTGATGTCACTTTCCGCTTCAAAAATAATGTAAAATTCCATGGATGAAAGTTTTCAATCAGGCCATAACAATTTATAATTTTTAAGTGATTACTTGGTGAGTGTTGATAGGAGACACTGAAAAACAAATACAGAATCGATCACAAATAATGAACAAATAGAACTAAAAACAGTTCTTCCATGGTTTCGAAAAGTTCTTTCGACGAACCTCTTGAATCGACATCAATATCATGAAAATCTCAGGAAAGCACCCCAGAATTATTCTTGAACTTGAAAAAATGTATTCCTCCTTCTCATCTTTTTGAAAGTATCAAATTGGAGGAAAAAGAATTGTGAGGTATAAAAAATAGTGAAGCTTTCGTGAGGATTCTAGACAATAGTTTGTTTCTTAATAATTATCCTATTATTTGGGAATCTATGGACTGGTGAAATACAAAGAGAATAACATATCAAAGGAATCAGAATACTAGTTGATACTTTCTTCCTTCACAATTCCATTTCATTGTAGAAAATGGCCTTTCCTTATCATTGAGGTTGACTAATATGTTTTCCATTGATTCATGTGTTCAATGAGTAATATTTTTTCGCTAATGAATTTGTTCTGATCAATTTGTTACTTTGATGTATGACTATATTATATCGCTTTTTAAATGAAGTGACATGGACTCGGAGGTCATTTTTGTCAATGATAGTCACCCATCTGATTTATCGATTCAAACAAACAGGTAGGCCATGATTCCTTCGATATGACGTTGGTGTAGGTCTAATGAATCTGGAAATGATTTATTTGATCCATGACAGAGGTCGATGGTTATACAGGTTGTACCCTGGACTACGCTAAGGATCAAATTGGATGGTAATTTTATGTCCACCATCTGAGAGAAATAGTTTCAGATAGATATATTCACTATCTGACTGTAATTTATAGTGTTGACTTTATCATCGGATATTAGAAAGTTCAGGGTCACATAAAAAACGCACATCGAAAAAATATTGTGTCTGAAATATCTCCTCTATAACTGTGAACAAATTACATGATACAAGATTCGCAATATTATTGTGTTTTAAATATGCTTATTGCGAACTCGCAAAAATCAATCGAAGTTTTTTTAGTATAATTTCAGACGAAACAAGAACTGCTACATAATTATTTCGACGTAAAAAAATTTGGTATTGAGGTACAACTGTATAACACAGAGTGTCCTATAATTCTCTTGTACAAATCGAGTTTAATAGTGGTGGGGAATTCAATGTATGATTTTCGATCATCTGAAATTTCTCTACTTACGTCCAATGCTACACTGAACGAAAATAGTCATGTCATTACTAGATTCAGAATTCTGGATACATGGAGTGTGACCCATTTGTTTTTGAGTCACCTTTCATAATCTTCATTGATTGTGCAATTTTGACCAGTTTTTTTTTCAATTGTAGAGCTTGATGATTTTGAGTACATGGACAATCGAATGTTTCAATACTTTTTGCATCGATCGCCGTTAGAAGGATCACAAAAATTAAAGTGCACTTTTGATTTGACTACAAAATCATTATTACTGAAAAGTTTTCGTTTGCACACCCTGTAGAGTCGTATCACCGTTTACGTGCGACATGTTCCGTGAAATACGTCAAACAGATTCGAATTTGCATATCAACAGAGAGTTTTTTTTGGACTGGAAACAAGAATAACTCGTTTCGAAATCAGATTCAAAATATGAGTTGATTTATCAATATTTCTTCCTCACATATCTTCAGGAGTGAAGAACTTACTGAACATGTGTGTTCTCAACATATTCTATAGCTTGCTTGAACAGAATTGATATTAAATATCATATCACTTAGGAGGTGCTTTTTCAACTGGTCCCGATCAGTAGGCAAAAAAATCGAGGACATTCCATTTGATGTGCATCGAAATGCAGTTTGCAAAGTGGTCACATAATAACATAGTCCTGGGAACTAGAATACAAGTATATGTAACAAGAACCGATATCTATCGAAGCATTTGTTCATATCCTCAAGGAGTTTTGAAAATACACACTAATGAGAACTTCTTCTAGTTTAACCTGGAGAACCAGATCAGACATAAAATCTCATCATCATATCTGACAGTTGATCACTGTTTGAAGTCAACCTCGTGTGGTTCCTTCCAACTGAAAGAAAGAAGGCAAGAACCCTCTCCCAAATAACTATAATAATATGGCAAAGGCATAGGCGAAAAGGACCAAGCCTCTTCAAAATCTAGTCTACGATACCTCGAAATCGCAATCACTGACTTGCTTGTGAGTGAAATATATCCTATGAGCAGGTGCAAAACAACCTAGTAGTTTCAGTAAAAGATGATTAGCATAAAATTACAAGACTGCGAAAGCACATCACTGCTGATTGTCTCCACTTTTGGAGATAATTAGCTACATTATTATCGAACGATCTGAATTCAGATGAGAATCACGTAGTTTGGGAGGGGATACTTCTTGCTTGGACAATATCACAACCTGATGAAGAAACTGCGATAATTACATCAAGAACGTTGAATTGAAGAGAGGTATGAGCAGCCTGGCTCATTAGCGAACGTCTTTCAAGGTTTTTCTGAATTGGTGCAATGCACTCGATCCTAGCAGGCATTTCATCAATGTTTACCAGCAGTTCTCAATCTCTTGAACGATCTAACTGCATTCTACACTTCGTGATATACTGGAATTGGAAAAAACGGTATTTCATCATTAATTGATTGGTTGAAGTGAATTCAACGCGATATACATTCTAATGTATGTGATCGTATTCAGAATCGTTAGTGTAATCCAAGAATGTGAAAGAACATAGGATGTTCTATTTGAAATTCTCAAATTCGGGTCATAATCTTTTCTCTGATTGTGGATATTATGAATACATTACATTAATCATTTCAAATTCGAAATAACACAATGAAAAATGCACATATATTCGTGACAATAACATGACTCAGTCGAGTGAAGTTAGTTAACAAAGATGACAGCTAAATTATCCGAAGATTACCGAGCTTTGAATGCATCCAACTAACGGGTCTCCGCTCGGGTTTTCTCGGTCCTGACTGCTGTTTTTTGGGTTGCGTCATAGCTCATGTATTAGGTTAGTAAAATGGTGCTCCTCCTAGAGCATCTCCTTCTTTGAGGTGTACGACCTGGAAAGTTCGAGCCGGTCCACCTTCCCCTATATTGCAGTGAGTTTAAGGATTCTCTTGATTCTGAATTGGTCAAATTTCAATGATAACGACACCGGAATCGAAATCAATCAAGGCAATTAGCATTGATTATGCAAAACCGATTCATTGTCACTTCGATGTATATAATCAGTTTTTTTTTCTAGAGTGCGGACATATCAAAGTGCAAAGTCAAAAATGATTCGAATCAATCTCACCATAAGGTGGGATGAACAATTTAGTCAACTTCGTGTCAGTCCCAGCATCAGTCGAAATTTCAATATTTGAATGAAGTGACAACAGAAATGACAACCTATAATTTTCATGATTTGAAGAGCGCATTATATTTATCAAATTATTTGCATCAATAAATAATTATTTAACCAACTAGTATATTGATGGCTCTTTAATATACGAGTTGGTTACAAGATTTTTCATTTTTTTTTGTAATGAAAAAACTATTGTCCAATTGCAATAAAAACCCAGTCTGTATAGTCATAGTCGTCAACTTGTCAGCCATTATGACTTTGACATTTGTCAAAATTAAATTTCACTTGATATCTGCATCAAAATGGCAGGCCACGATGTATGTTTGGTTGCATACACCACGAACGTGCATTTATAGAGAAATATTGACCGTTAAGAGGGGTCATTAACGATCAATTTCATAAACTCGTCAATACGAGGTTAAGGGAAAATGTATACCATTATTATTATTTTCTCCTCTTTGCGAGAGATATCAAGTCAATTCGAGGTTGAGGTTCCGCAAATTTCGAATACTTATGAAAAAGAACAAGAAGGTGGTAACACCTGATATTCCAACAGAGCAGTCCATGTTTTCATATTTTCATTTCAAATAGGAAATATTCAATATGGGAATGAAGATTCCACCAAGTATATTATTTATGATGGAGTGCGATATTGTTTTGAAAGTTTTGTCGCATAGATTATTCTGCAAAATTACAACAACTTCAGAAATTTGGTTGATTTTATCCTCTAATTGAATTTATATGTGGCAATTTCGAGGTTAATTGATCATCCAAGTTTTTCTTTTTATTGTTAACACACGTTTTCTTGAATTCTCAGTAAGTGCAAACTATTTCAAATCCAAATGTTCATTGTTCCGAAGATTCTACATAATTGCTCTGCAGAATGTAATTGCAAAATCAAACAAGATACATTTAATCTGCAATAATATCACTATTATCATTATTGGTATCCTTTCATTTCCCACTGACGAAGATGTTGTCAATTTAGGAAATAATCATGTTCGCATAATTTGATACATCAGAAAGAATCAACAAGAATCAACAAGATGAAATATACCTCTAGTACCAAAGCAGTATCCTAAAAACCCAAAGAAAACTTCGATCCTAGGAGTGGTTTTTTATGTGCGTCTTTATATTTTTTTTGGTAACCTTGTGTTGATGCTATGCGTAGGTAAATAAATGATGTAACTGTAATTACCCATTGATTCTGAAAATTCTTCGAAACAGCTTGAGAAAAAATTGTTTTGATTTTAGGAATATAATTTATTCCAGGTTGGTCACAAAAAATATTGAATATTTGGAATTCTTCAGTACCTAGGAATGAAATTATTGAGGAAACGCAACAAAATGTTGAATATATCAGATTCGCCATTTATTCAAACGTGGAAAAAAAAGCATGTGAATACATAGGTAGAAGAAATCAACAGAATAATTTGGCTTTGCATATTTATTCTGTTTCAGTTTCCGTTTCAGTATCCTTCAATTGTTCCTCAACTCAGAAATTCCAAACTTTGATCAATCAACAATCTATTTTGATTTTCAAATAGTCAATCATCAGTTCTTGTGAACTAATTATTTTCGTCATCTTGCTGCCTACGTTTACTGGCATCAGAATTTTTCAAGTATATTCCATCATGTTATTTGATCACATTTGACAGTTTGATTGTTTCAATTCAATATTCATGCTCGCGATCTGGTTTTTATTCCTTCCAGCTGATGACCTCGGGTAGGATAAAAATCTCTCAGCAAATATTCATATTCATTCGAAAAAACTATGTCACGGTTTAGTATCGAAATTCATAGATATAGGTAAGATATTCAGAATAATCAGAATATATTCCAATGCAAAAATTTTTTTTTCTATATTTATCAACTGTCCCCAATCGCGGTCTTAACAATTATAATGCAATATTGAATTTTATGAACACCCTGTATAGAAACGAGTAGGAACTGTATACATGTCCTAGTTATAACTGTTAATTATTTTCGGATATGACATTGTAAAATAGTGACGTGATGTCATGGACAACCTCATGTTTGAAATTTTCGTGATTGAATGAATTGATTTCCTCGATTGACACTTCTCGGCGGACGTAAACAAAAATTCCAAAAAGTATCCAGCAATTTATGTATTTATTCTCGACTGTATCCGTAACCTATAATGATACCATAAAATTATGTGAGGTTAGAGATCAACAAGTGGAAGCTTCAGATGTCTCCATCTAGCGATTTTAATGATTCATGAAGTGTGACATTAGTGGGTTGACAAGATTTCGAAATTAGTTGAACGTTTTCCCAGCTGTATAATTTATCATCAATATAAAATTCGCGTTGGTCAGACTTCACAGTTGAGTTGATATCAACAAGTCCATCCTACTATGTGATGATACGTCCAAAAATATATCGGGTATTTACCTACTTCCTTTGATGCTATCATATATTTATGAAACATGGGACCTCTTATTTTCATGAATAAAACAGATTATATCACCATCATCTACGGTTTTCAAGGGAATATTCAGTGAAACCAAGCTAATTTTTTAGATGTATTTCTATATAATATGTTTCAATATGTAGGTAATGTATTTTCAGTAATCATTTGTAACTATTTTTCGACTTCTGTTCGAATTTTTGGGTTTTTTTCTTATCGTTTCTGAAGAAAAGAGTGAAAATTATTCAGTGCAACAGACCAAAGACTTCACATGTCCATCCAAGAAAAAAATCTAGCGAAGTTAAATCGGGTGACCTAGGAGGCCAAGAAACTGCTCCACCTCTGGCAATCCAACGGTGCCCAAACCGCTGATTTTTTCCTGTGTAAAGTCTTCAGTCTACGAAACTCCAGTAGAAACAGAGCAAGACTCAATTGGACGCATTACAGCAGCATTTGGAATCATCCAAAACGAGTCCGCCGGAATCCTGTGCGACTTTTAAATCGGTGTATTCAGGTTGAAGGAAGACATTTTGAACAATTGTTGTGATGATATCATGTACAGAAGGCAAAATTAAATGCATCAAATTCTATGTAGACAATTCATCGTCTTTCTGAATTTTAACGGGTCTTAAGGCCGTAGTGACACTTTTCCGGACATGGGACTCACTACTCAAATGTTTTCTGTAACACCCTGTATCTGGAGTGAGGACAGATTCATCATCTGATTTATCATGTGAATAAACGGAGTAATACTACTACTATTATATCACACTTTTAGACATATTATAGTATAGTTACAGGATGAACAGATCATCAATGGCAAATATAAATTCCCAATGAATAAGTGAGGAACTAAAAATGCTACCCTTTCAAGATCGTCCGCTTCAACTGATGATTTTATAAGTTTCGAAACGATTTGCTCGTTGGCATAGGTCATGTTCGAACACATTCAAACGTTAATGACGACTTCTTCTATCGAAAACATCGAGCTTCAGGCTAGACAGTGTGGATCATAAATCTATCATATTTATCAACATTATTTATGATCGTGAAGTATACAAGTCGTTATCCAGATGCCAGTATTGGATATAAGATTTTTTCAGTTGACAATTTGCCAGATAACAATGTACGGAAATGATGGCGGTTATTTATCAGAGAAATTTTTCAAAACAACAGTTGGCAAGGAAATGTTCGAAGTTGGTAACTAAAGTTACCGAGATACTTCGCTGTGAATTTCTTCGAAATATTTCATTAGACATGAAACGTCATTATTGACTGTTCCATATACACATCATCGTTTCTGGAATCCTTGTAGAAGAATTGTGGACCAGTGTAGATAAGTTTGTTCCTCCAAGTCCTCCAAGTTTGAACATGTCATATACAGGGTTGGTTTTAAACGAAAAGATCGATATTTATGAAAATTTGCAGGTGAGTGCATTGGAACAGAATGCATCTGATGCACATTTTTTTGCTGATAATACACTTCCGGTTTAACCGGAAATGCCATCAAATAATTTGAATGGAGCACTCTATATAATCTTACAGATTTTGAAAGAGCTTGTTGTTGTTAACACTTCAATCAACCTTCTTTGAGTTTTTTGATACCTTGGTTTAGTGCCAAATTTGTGGTGGAAGTTTGAAGTTCACCATCCCAATGTTTTAGTTACTGTTGAGCGTGATATAGGATTTCTCTCCGGATGCAAATTATTAAAAATATGACACACACGATCTCCGATCTCCGATCATCGTTGAAATTTCAATACGCACTTTTTCACCTAATTGAAACATTCTAAATTGTACAATTCGTTAATTGTACGTTTATTCATCACTGTGCATACAAACAACATCAATTAGTTCTAAATAGTTTTTTGCTCCAATGCAAAAAACTCAAAGGAGGTCAATTAAAGTCCATATTTCTTGTTTTTACGAATTTTTCCACACTAAACTCAGTATCTATGAACCCAAAATAAAAAGCTCTTTCCAAATCTGTAAAAATATATAGGGTGACCAATTTGAATTAAAGAAGTTGATGGCATTTCCGGAAATGTACATCAGATGCATTTCGTTCCACTGCACTTACCTGCAAATTTCCATGAATATCGTTCTTTCCGTTTGAAAGATATCAACTTTGTTCCATACTTTATCCCAACCCTGAAGATGAAAGAATTAGAACTAGTTCTAGAACTCGAAACTTCAATTCCTCTGTCTGTTGTCAACTGGCCCTATTGGTGTAAAATTGTAACTGAATTTTCGTATCCTCACGTAGTCACGTACACGATAAAATATATTTTTTTTAACGATCAGAATAACCATTTCGATATGCAGTCTATTAGTTTACTGATTCTACTTATCTTTACTAATGGTGTTTCAGTAGCTAACATGAGTGAGTCATTAACAAAATACATCTTTCCTCGTTAAGCATCACTCTTGTTTTTAATTTCTATTTTTTTTTTCTTTTGACAACACGAAAGACAATCTTAAAACCTTCATTATGTTTATTAGTTTCTCATACCCAACCTCACAGAAGCCGAGAAACAAAAAGAAAACAAATCTAAAGCGACTCCAGAAAGCTTCCAGTATTGTCTCTTCATTAGTATATTTACTAACAAGAGTTGTAAATTGCATATTACGCACGAAGTGGAGTTCAACTGATATACGAAAAAAAACTATAATGTGAACACTCAAAGCTCAGTTACATACACAAATTTGATTGATATCATATGATAGGAATGTGATATGTATAGCTGATGGTTCGTCAGATCAGTGTCATGTTACCAAAGGTACCCATACACGAGGGCATTTTATAGTAACATTAACGTCATGTGTCTTCGTCGAGGTATCCATGTACGGATAGATATATTGGATGATCATCTAAAAGGCGAAAATAAATCAAAAAATCTTTGGAAACCGTGCTTTCGCTCATATTACATAATACTTTGGGCAAACTGTGTATGAGACAAGCTTTCTGAGATTGTGTTTTGTTCGTAATTACCTACTCACACTTGTGGTCGTAGAAAAAGTTTTTTTATGCCATTTCAAATTTTGTTGTACTAGTTCAAGTGTGTCTCATTTTTTTCACGAAGGTTTTTTCTAGATATTCATTTTTGAATCAACGCATGATACTCGTGGCTGAATGATAATGAACTTGGCATCTGTAGATAGGTAATCCTGAATACTATCGAGAGCAAAGTCTCCAACGAGAGCTTATGAAATACCGAATATTTTGATGAAATGTGACATTGAACATGGAACGAAATGAAAATTATCGATTGATTTCACATCTGAGATCGGAGGTCAACGAAGTTATTGGTTTTCAGCTTCACGTCATATTTTCACTTATTAAATTGACCATGGAACTACAGTAGCCCCATGCAAGACACTGGCGACAAATGCATTGTCAGCATTTTGATTGGCTGATGCCATAGAGTCAGAGATTCCTCTAGACCTCTCTTCAAAGCACACGGAATTCTACCATTAGCATTCATCTTTATTCTATAAACAGTCTGTTTAATTAATAAAATATATATCGAGAATTAATTTAGAATTAATAGAGAATTAATAGAGAATTTAATTATTTATAACGGAAAAAAGCTATTCAACCACCTTCCACTTACTATCAGAAAACTGGAAGGGGAAAAAAGTTTCATAAAGAACTGAAAAAACTCCTCCATATATCATTTTAAATGAATACTTTATGGATAACCTCACATCTCACTCCCAAATATACTGAAAACTTTTTTTTGAATATTTCATCCTATCTTAAAGTGTTGAATGTGTCTTTGTCAACATAATCAACATTATATGACAATGAAGCATTTCTGATTCTGGAATAGTAACAATCAAAAGAGATCAAATTGCGAACATTCATCTATCCATAGTCATTTATTTTTGAGCTGTAAATATGAGAGATTTGACACATGTCTGTGTGAGACTATAAACTAGATGAACTTGAATTTGTATCAGAAGATTCCTGATACTGAAGTCTCTAGTATGGATGATAAGAAAAATAGTAACAAGCCATCGAGATTACTGAACTGGGTGGTTGCTTCTCGATTATCGTGAACTGAATTTGATCTACTCAAAAGCCGGAAAATAGATGACCTATTGAGTAACACCACTGATAAAAAAATAGATCACACTAGGAAATATAACACAATGTATTATTGAATCATCAGGCGTTGAATCGAAATCGATTCAGAATGGGTTTCTGATTTATGCGTCAAAACCAGAAGAATGCATTCTCAGAACCTTTCTTTATTCACTCCTTTTCAAGTCGTGAGGGTTTTTTTTCTACCAAGGTAGTTATCTGATTTTTTAAATTCGGAAAAATTTTCTTCCACTGTATTGAAAACAGGAGAAATTCAAATTTTTTTACGAAAAATAAGGTGTCACATGCCAAGGTGTATTAGTATCACCATAACTAATGTAACTGATATAGAATTTTCGATATTGGTACATTTGTATCCAACTTATTTTCACTTCACAGATCATCATCCATTATTATTGTGATGAACTATGAACTCAGTGATGATTATCAAATATCTAATATCATAGATATTTTGTGAAATTGTTATTGATTGATCGAATATTTCATGAAGATCGCTACTTCCTCGATTCGATACTTGTTTATACTGATATATGTTTTGCTGAATCATAGATTCCTTATAGAATTCACTAAATTTTGTTTCTTTTGATAATCCAATACTTGATGTTCAGGTATGAAGGTCGAGTTGTGAAACAGCAACAGCTGACACTTCACTTGTCCGAATATAGCAGGACTAATAAATCAAGTATTGTAATTTTTTTGAGTCGATTAATTATCGTAGGCACAAGCAATCAGGAAATTTTCCATGCATTAAGAGGATTCCTAATCAATGATTCATGAATTTTGATTAGTGAGTGTGATGTCAATTGTGAAAAAATTGTAAAGCACAAAAAATTGGAAAGATCGAGTCGATTCTTTTTTCAATTGCCAAGAATCAAACACAGTCCAACAAATTTCACTGCTGATTTTTCTGGATCTTCTTTGATACCATTTTGCAAAACCTGCATCCATTATAAGATTTTATTTCCAATCGCCCTCATTCAGAATTGCCATCGAAAATTCGTGAGAAAATGATTTGACGTTTTTCTCTGACAGCTCCTCAAAAATCATGGAAATATCGTACAATAATATAAAAAAACTTCGACAGGTGCACTGCATTGTGAAAACGAAACTACAAGCTTGTTATCAATGGAAACGTTGTCAAATATAATAATACAAAGGACGAAATCTCTATTAATATAAATATTAATGTCGATATTGAATAAGGAAGAGGGATTAGTTCAAGATTGTATTTCTCATTATTTTACTAGGCGATGAAGTGGCACTTCAATTATAAGTGTGGATAAAATATATAGGTTTCTATTCTATACGCTCGACAAATGTCAAAAATCTCTCCAATAATCAATTAAGAACTCGGATTCGAGGTGATGATCTTGATATCAGAATGATGATCAGGAAATCAGAATAAATTCATCTCTTAAGGAATCACAGTTGACAATCTCTGTACTGTTATAGATTTATGAATAAATGAAATAGATAAAGGAAGATAAAATTCGGAATGCAAGAGATTATATAAGGGTCATTCACTCCATGCAATGATTAAAATAATAAAGCATTCATTATCATATTTTACAACATAACTGATTACGTTACTGAAGAAATATGAAGAAAATGTTTAGTGATACATGAATGGGTTTTCATTTATTGTCGATATATTGGAGCATTCCAGTCAAGTGTCTCTTAGTCCGAGTTTTTGACTTATATTTATTATATTATTAGGATTAGACCAATCACATGGTGCATGATGATTTCAAATGGATAAAAATTTCTCCCCAACGGTCCTAAATGGGGTCGGGGTGTATTGAAAACAAAGATTTCTTGCGACGAAAATACAAAATCATTTCGACAAATGTTGTGAAATTTGTTTCAAGAGCACGCCCTCTATATTGTCTCATATTCGATTGAGGGATCAGGAGATGTAGATGAGATGCAAATAAAAATCTTATTTGTAGTAGTTTCAAAAATTACTAATTGAATATATTCTCATTTAATATATTTCTCATTCAACAAAGAAATCTCGAGTTTCTGAATTTGATGCGTATTTGTATTTGCCAAAATAAGTATTTAGACTGTTCTGAATATTATTGTGATTTTTGGGTATTTATTCATTTTGTATTTAAATATCTAACCACAGTTTATGAACAGCAACTTCAATAAAAAGTAAAAAAAATAGATGTACTGATCAATGACTTTGCAGAAGATTGATCAGAACGCAATAATCATGGGAATGTGAAGAGATTGTGAAACAAACATTGATTTTTTTATGCATCGATATAAACAATATAATACATCCCAGTGGCGTACGATATAATTCCTCTTATATATCTTGAGTGTGGAGTGCATCAATAAACTTCTCACTGAATGGATTTTTCTTTTTCTGTCAGAGATAAGATATCATGGTACAACTGAAAAACCTATGGTTGACATTGTTGATATCGCTTTGTCAGGAAATTTCATTCTTGATGGAAGTTGTTTTATCGCAGAAGACTTTCAGTGGTGGCATCAAATCAGGTTAGAACGAAAAATTGGAATTTCGATCAAGATTGAGTACCATTATCTAGATTCTCAATCTTAGTCTCTATTCGACGAAATGTGTTCTCTTCGTCGATACGGTTTCAGCTACAAGAGAATACTAGGATCGCATATACAGGGTGTTCCAAAATGAATGCGAAAGATTTCAGTCGGATGATGAGTTGCCGAAAATTAAATGGGGTCTTATAGTAGTGAATACAGATATTCATCAATGTTTGAAATCATCGAATACATTTTCAAACTAATTGTCAGTTCAATGATGAACAGAAACATGAATTATGTTGAATACTGTCTGTAAGTTTTTCGAGGAGGTGGTACATTCTTTTTCCAGCTCTATGTGGGATTTTTTCTCCTCGCTCGTTAAGTAGAAGTTATTGAAAACTATTTCAATACATTTGTAGTGACAGATTTTGTGATCTGTCCCAAGAACAAAAAGTAATTTATGTTATTTTTTATGTATTCAATGTGTGATATCGAATCGCAAGACCTAAAAACGTACTTCCTACAGGAAGACAAAGAACAATGAAATTTGAGTTGAAGAAATTTTTAATATGGTCCATATATATTTTTTTGAAGTGATCAATTCGAGAGAATAATCCAAATATAATACAAATAGGATGATCTCAGACAAAAATATTCAACAATTTATGTATATAACTTCACTCTCATTGTTTTTCATTGTTTTATTGTTATTGTATGCTTTCATTGGATATGACTATATCACCGGGTATTATCAATCGATTCGATGATTAAAATCGCACACATTGTATATATTTTTCTGATCATAGAAAATTACAGATCCGAAAAAAAAGTTATAAAAAACAGAGTGTTCCATTGGAAAAATGATTTCTAGGTTCTGACTCTCTCAGGAGGTCACCGAAAAATATCGAAAATATCGGGGCCCCTTCGACGGATCACCCTGTGCGTCTAGCTCGGATATTATCGATTAACATAAACGTTACAACATGCCCCACTTTCGCAGGTTATCAGTGCCTGGACTGGCTGTAAGGCATCAACAAAAACACACTCGCATCACCGAAAATATGATATACCTCAAAGTAAACTCTCAATGATTATCATAGTCGGCCATGTCCACCGCATCGGAACAACTGAACACTCCGGGAGACGTCATTCCCCCACCATCACCCTGTATAGTGTAGCCGCTCGGCAAAACAGCCGGAAATCTTTTCGATATATTGTTGCTCAAGGGGAAGGATAGATATTATTGTGTTGGTGGTCGCATGAGACGGACATTTTCCGGTGAAAACTTTCTGGAGTTTCGGTCTTCTTCAGGAATCATCAGTGTGTGCCAGATACTGGGCGAGAATGAAGAAGGAAATTAAATATAACCTCAACTGGAGTAAGTGTCGGAACAATAGCTTTTGATCAGAATATTATTGGAAATTTGATGAAATGATTCATTTTCCAGCTTTTTGTGGGATTTTCTCTCCTCGTTTCTAAAAAAATAGAGTAGAAGTTATTGCAAATTATTTCAATCTAATTGTAGTGAGTCTGCTTGCATTCTCCTGAACGGAGACAATAATATTGCTTCTTGTTCAGTTGATATAGATAGAACTTGGCATTCACTTCTTGAAATTGAATATGAAAATGGAAAATTCAATATCAATTAATGAAAACACCTCGTAACCAGAATTCCTCCGTCTACCGAATCGTCACTTTTCAGTGTCAAAACCGACAACATATTGGAAAATTTTGCGAAGAGAAAAATATTTTAATTGTGTTGAGAACGGGAGCAGATTCGTTCCCGAAACGTCCACCAAGATAAGTAAAGGTTTTATTCATATTGAACATATTTGTATTTCCGCAGTGACATTTTGGTGCAGGTCCCAAATCTGTCCTCACTACAAATATATTGAAATAATTTTTAATAACTTCTACTCTATTTTTTAGAAACGAGAAGAGAAAAATCCACAAAAAGCTGAAAAATAAATGTACCACCTCCTCGAAAAACTCACAGACAGTATTTGATGAAATGAATGAATGATGAATTATGGATCACCAACTGTAGAAGATATAATATCATTACCATCCTGAAGAATACATCTCATAATGTAACCAAAATATTGACAACAAAATATTCGATTGTTCTCGAATAATTCTCATCCATTTTGTTCACATAAATCAGATGGAATTTTGAACCCTCATCAATTTCCTCATTGATTGTTTATGCTAAATGTGAAGTTGATTTAGAATTTCCACTATTGATTCGATTTATGTGAACAGAAAAATATTCGAACATCTCAGACAAATGTTGTCGGCAACCAAAGTGAATTTCCGAAGATTCTCTCAATTTTCATTTGAGATGTTCAGTTGATTTTCCCTCTACAAAATTGTGAATCTACAAGAAGAATTGTGAAAAAAAAATGAGCCTCGAATGAGAAATTCAGAAGGGGAAGTACATTGATGTAGAGTAGATTAGAAGAAGAGTAGGACCCAAAATACCACATGATTAAAAATCCGGAATGATAAAGATGAAATTATTAAAATTCTGATAAGGTGTACTAGACGGAAATATTGACAACAAAATATTGATTTTCTACAAATATTTTCAGGTCACATTATTCTACAACTTTTTGAATTTTATTTTGGTACAGAGTCTGCAGGTATATTTTGAACACCCCCTCAACTAAATTCCTTGCGAAATAACTTTTCACCTGTACTCCTTGTTTTTACTTATTCCATTTTGTATTTCCAACTTCGTGACTTCTATAATTTGCCCTGTAGATCTATCTCATTGATGTGAACAAAAAAACAGTTGAACATCTCGAGTTTGATCTAGATCATTGTGTGAGTTTCAGACAGAATCAAAAGCTTGTCACGGATAATGAGTAATCTTGCTCGACAAGCTCTTGGAACACTCTAGATCAAACATTGGAAAAAATTGTTTCTCTTTTCTTTTTCGTCAAGTTTTGTGGTCTGATTTCAAAACCTAGACTATTTATGTACTTATATCAATCGTTGGGTAATTATGCAGCATTAATTTGCATTCATTCAAGTCGTGGTTATCGACAATTCGATATTCCGAACAACCTGTGAGAAGTTATCGAACGTTTCGATATGGGAAATGTTAATGCATGTATTTCCAGAGGTCAAGATTGGCGATTTCGACACGATACATTCACTCGCACAGGTTTTCAAATCCACGAAAAGTAAGAAGAAAAGTGTCGATGATATAATTCACGTAATCAGATATCAATTGTGCAATGTAATTTATGAGTAGAGTTATAAAATGACCGTTACTAAATCAGTTTGATTCATTATATTGGCGTTTGATGTTTATAATTATGGACCTGCTCTATATATTATGAGAACTGTTATGAACTAGGACTTTGATTGCAATTGAACATCACTCCCGAATGATTCTGTAATCAGAACTACAATATTCAGTATGCACAGATGGAAACGACACAGAGCTCTCATCATTCTGCTGGCATATGTTTAGACCATCACCCTGTATATAGAAGACGGATGCATAAACTTCGTCTCTTACCTTAATTTCTTTGATAAACGTATTTGACGTAATTCAACAACGGTTCTGAAGAAACGAGGTTGACAGTAATTTTCTGAGGATTTTTAGGGTTGATTTTGATTATAGCTTCCATTATTCACATGATGAATTCTATTGCGGATTCTAATCAGTATTGCTTGATACAGGGTTTGAAAAATCGTGCTGGAAATGAAAACTCTAGTGGAAATACTGTTTAGAATTCAATTAGATGAGAAACAATTTCCAAAGATCGAAAGAACATTCCCTTCAACATTGTTTTTTCATTTAGTGAGTAGTACATTTCACTACCGCAACAGGACAGTCGGAAGTAAATGATATTTCAGTTCGTGTGGTGATGATTCCTTCCAATGAAAACACATCGTGATATGATATTTTTACATCATTATGAGTTTCCTCTTGAAAAAAAATATCATAAGCGAAACATTCATACGACTAATGATTTGTAATAAATAGCTTTTTGTTTCGTCTGGGCTCTTCATGTCCGATAATAATTGACTTGAACATCCGAAATGTCTAAATATAATAATCTGGAATATTCAATTGTTTAGTCTGATTTCCATTTGCATAATTCAAGGTTCGAATTCTATTGGAAATGACACTGAAATAATCATGAAACTTTGACGCCTGGTGAGACCAGAAACCTGGAATATCCCATGGTTATAGATGCAGGGTGGTCGAAGACTAAACTGGTTTCATAAATTGTGACTCGTTTGTTTTTGAGACACCCTGTGGAACCTTCATTGGTTGTTTGTTTCGACCGGTTTTTCTCTCATCGACTGTGATGAATTCGGCTCGGAATTTGATAATACTATGAACGTCGTCTATTTTCAGGAGTGAAATTGAGTTGAGGATTTTCATAATTCTTGATTCTTCGAAAAAATAACCTAATATTCAAAAAAATCTCATCCGATGAGGTGCTACTATTGCTGTGCTGTTCGACTGTTTGCGGTGAAACTTTTCTGTATCGATCGAAATTCTTCCGGTACCATTTTAGATGAAAATTTTGCTTGGCACAACTGTGGCAAAGTTAGTGTTGACGTATTCCGGTCGATTGCAAATTCATATCGTGTCTTTATTCGATATTTCACGTAGGTATACATTTTTAATTTTCTTTATTCTCAGAGCATCCGCATAGACGTCTGCAAATTTCTATTCAGCTGGCGTCATTGTTCTATATTTAATCCTTTCTATCATCATAATGATCTGATTTTGAGTATCCCCAAGCTTCTATGGCGTGGTAATCGATATGTTGGTCAGGAAACAATGAATTCGACTCATGATTTCTTGTGACACTTATTTCCAACCTGCTCAGGTTCGGTATTTGAAGCGAGGAGAAAAAATTGACAAATTTTCATTATCGCGCCCATTTCATTCCAATCATCATAGATGTGTGAGCTTTCGATAGTTCAAGAGACACCTTTCAATTTCATGAAGTTCGGCAACCCTTGGTAGCTAACTTCACTCAACTGAGTCATTGTCATTTGTCATTGTCATGAATGAGTATTTTTTTTAATGAATAAGGCAGTGGATTCATAATATCCACAAGGATCAAAATCATGAAAGGGAGGAGATGATGGTCATATTACCAGGCGCATTCTGAAGAAAGGTTAGGATGCGAAATCAATCTAGAATATAAGTAGCATACTGCGAGTGTGCGTTCTTCAAATATTCCTTTTGTCATAGTGAAGTTGGCATCTGAGATATCCTTACTGGCATCTTTTAAATTCGACGACCTGTAGGTTGTTTTTCTCTTTCCGGAACAATAATAAAACTGTGTATCTCATTGAGGCGAATAGAAAAACAAATAGTTTTTAAACTCCTCTATCTATTTATAACGATATAATAACTATTATATAAGGTTAGATGTCTACTACGATGAAACAAGTAATAATGACCTCAAAACTGTAATAGCGTAGCCAATGAACTCAAGTTTCAAGACCGAGGTGAGGCAACCCATTCATGATATCTTCCTTAAAAGTACTTGCACATCGAGATGATAGACATTATTGTTCCAAACTTTCAGATCCGTCGCAGTTCGATAATTTAAATGAAGCTGTATTTCCCAATAGTGCGCATATTTATATTTTTCTAGAGACTTCAAAGTAACTATTCACAAACTTTCGGAAAACATTCAATGGTCTTCGAATTTTTAGACATTATACAAACGCTTTCGAAAGCTTGAGCAAAAACTTAGTTCCTTCAGTGGTTTGGAATATTAGTTTAATTATGGCGCAGCACTTTTTCGACTCGCTCGAAATGACAGATCAGCAGGTTGCAGGTCTTGCGAAAATAAATGAATCAGAACGTTGTTAAACAGTACCACAGTTCAGAAAATGTATGTTTTCTGAATTGTGACTGTTATATCTATACATCAATTAATCTGATTCTAGGACAGCAAAATTTCATGTCAGATAGAGCATCGAAGCAGGCTCCCAGATATCTTAATATTGATTTCAATATTGATTTCACCAACAAATCCTTCCTGACGCTTCAAAAAAAGCTCTGTATTTTCAATAATATATGCTTCAACGATAAGTAGGTAGAAATTTTCATTTATATGGCCAGAGATTTCATCATGAGGAAAATAACATTAGAATCGAGTTTGTACATGTAGAATTATTATACAGGGTGGCCCAATGAAAACGAAACAAGGTATGCATTTTACTGAGAGATCAAGGAACTGACATTAAAATAAATGATTCTTTATGTAATGTTGGCTAGGACAGGATTTGAAAAAAACACATGAGACACTTATTAGATGAACATCGTTTTAACTACAGAATGAGAAATAGCGATGACAGGGAAAAAGCGTTACTTTCCATCCCTAGCTGATTATTTTCATAAACGTGTTTTCTCGAGAACTACTGCATTGGATTTCAAAAACAAGGGAGCGTTGGTAAGAGATTTTGATCAGCTTCAAAATGATGTATCACTCGACCCCTTATCCCGTTTGAGATTCGAGGCTTGGAGCTCACCCCTCCGAGGGGTTTGAAGTGAAAAAGTTGAAAACATGCGCAAAATATTTTTCCCTCGAAATAAAAATCGACCGGTGCGAGCGTTTTTTTTTCTGAGAACGATAACTATGTCAAATCGGCCTTGTTTCGTTTTCATTGGGCCACCCAGTATATCAATAGCAAATGCCTAATATATTTTGGATAAGTTGAAAAAAATGGGATTAAATAATCAATGATATTGTAGGGTAACAACGATTTAAATGCGTATGGGAACGGACATTATAGCTAAATAACGCCCTAGAGTATTTTATGTTTATAGTAACCATTCAAGGTATTATGAACGGATAATATGTAGGTGAAATAAGGCAACCGAGTATAGCAAATCACTTGTTCTACTGTATATCATCCTTCATTGACACTCACCGATAATCGATTAACCTTGTATATTTATGACTTGTTTTTATGACGGAGAAATGTGTTTTTTTGATGAATGAAATTTAATTTTGCGAACACGTTTATCATTGAAGAAAGGCCAATCGAAGATGATTGTATCGAGCAGACTGATGTTGAACATATCAAAACAGCGTTCCTGTCCCAATAACAAATTTCCAGTTCTCACAGGATTTCTGGAAATTCCTAAGTAGGTACAACTCCATCAGCGCTAGTATTGGATTTCAGGAATCATCATCTGTATTTCAGTAAGGCAAATCGGTCTCAGAAACCATCACTTAGAAATACAGGGGTTTCTGGTTCTGATACCGAACATGAACTGAAACAATGAAATACCTTTTTGATTATAACTTCATTTGATACTTGAGGCACTTTGGAGGATTTTGGAACCATTATTGGGAGCGAATTTTGTGCATCAAACTTGTCATTTAGACATCATGGAAACTTTTCGTGAACATTTCAATTCAATTCTGCTATGAAATAACTTCGATTGTACTCTGAAATTTCAGTGCATATTTTGAATTTTGGCTAGAAAAGAACTGTGAAAACTCTCAATTGGTAATATACTTCCATAAATATCTCTAGAATCATCCCGTATCGAATGTGATCTTGATTCGATGAATCACTATGTTGTTTTGACTTTTATGTATGTAAATGCCTTTGTACATACCTACCCATACATAAAACATAATAATTACGATTACAAGATGAAATGTAACTCTGCTCGTTCGAAAAAGAATTTCATCGACATGACGGTCGATACTCAAGGAAATTCGAAACGATGTTGGTCAAGGTGGTTGTGTAAATCAATTTCTGCGGAAAAATCGGCTCCAATTGGCATTCATCGATGGCATCCAACAACAGATATCGCACTTCCTCTTTTTTTATATACAGAGAGTTCGCTTCAATCCGAACTACGTTTCTTTCAATCTCAACTAATTCTTGAGGATCAAAATATCGTTCGTCTCATTCGCTATGAAATATAATATGATGACTTCATTTTCTCTGTGTCAGATTCATCACAGATATAACATACAAATATACAATACAATAATCGCGTGTATTACTTCACAAGAGTTGTAAATTGCATAAATTGTACGAAGTGGAGAGCCACGCAGTTGCGAATGTGTAACACCGAGTTGTATACTAAACTTTTTCTACGGCCACAAATGCAGTGAGTGTGAAAAAGTTCGCGTCATATGATCAACATTTATATTATCGAAAACCTATATTATATCATCAAACTGAATTTCTAATGCTTGTTTTGATGTCCCCTATCACCCCTTGAAGTTAGGTGGTATCTTTTCGAGACACCCTGTATATGACCTGTGATATATTGTGCTGTGTTTAACAGAAATTTTCCTAAGATAAACATAGTGAAATATTTGTTGTATAATAACAACAAGTATCATTGAACACATCAATTAGTTCGACAAAAGTGTCAATTTTTTCACCAAATAGAATTCGTGATAATTTGTGGGAACTCGTGAATTTTGATTTATGTCAAGGAATTGGAAAAAATAGACCATTATATTATTTTTCTTGAAGGATAGTCTTTCGATTCCACATTCATGCGATGTTAATTAGAACAATTTCTCTCATCAAGTTTTCAGAGTGGAGAATTTGTATTCTAAAAAACTTCGCTATCGACTGTTTGTTAGTCAGATTCAATATGAAATCCGATCTAGTGATGAAATATTATGTGTTGGTATATAATTTTAATACGCTCGATATCTTATGGAGCAGTGTTTTTGAATTTTTCAGTCTATGGAAGGAGCTATGATTTTATTCGATTCGTTCTGAAATTAGTTTAGTTCCATATGACAAGTGTTGAATTTGTAATTCAACACATCAACACCGCCTGGTTCGATTAACCTGCAAGCAATCATGAATATTTATGTAACATCATCAATTGTAAAATATGATCACTGACCACATTAACTTTATTTTCCTTTACGTTTCATGCGATGGGTCTAATTCTATTGATCTATATTTCATTCAATATGCGGAAAAAAAGAGTTCATGAACGTCAATGATTCTGGGACAATTAATTGAGACAGCGAGGATTATTATAAACTGAATCTAATCATTGATGATGAATGGATCGTAAACCAAAGTTCGTTGAGCACAAAACAGTTTATAAATAACGTTTTATGTATTTTTCGATATTATATTGCGATTTGTTAATGATACTCAAGTTCGTTGTATTTTCATGATGCCGCTTATATAGCAATGAACAAAGATTCTCTTCAAGTTATGCAAGTTTGAATAAATATCATGAAGGTTTGTTGGTGCAAGTCATCAATAAACACACCAATAGAAATCAATTCTTCAAGAAAACAATTCTTGTATTTCTTGTGTGATCATGTAAAAAATTATTTTTCCTTTCAAACCTACTATCGATCCTACATAGTTTTTTCATGATTCATCCAATAACTCTGAACTAGTTTATCTCTGCGAAGCATACCTACTTGAAGAATTTATCTTCACATATCAAAACTTCCCACTCCAAATATTCGCTTATGTTCCAAAAACCTTGCTCCTTCTGCAAATTTTATCGATAGCTCTCATCAAAAAATATTATTTGCTTTTTCCTGTAGTATTATTGATGATCTGTTTGGATAACCCTGCATTTTAGTGAGATAGTAATCGACCGATAAACATTATTGACATCGAAAAGAGACCAATTATTTTCGCCAAGATATTGATATCAATATTTGGTTTACCCTCGAAATCTGTTAATTTCTATTAATGGGACCTGACGAAGTCACAAACAGGACTTCTACATGATGTGATTATACTTTCATACGGACACACTCATCTTTTTTTCCAAAACACGAAAGGAAAACCTTTACGGAAGAGGAGAAAGATTTCAGTTTTTTTTCTTCAAAAGTGGAGATTGAAAGCATCGAGAAATATTTCACTGGGCAGATCATTCGACAACTTTGTCGTTCTATCAAAGAATTATTCTTGGTAGCGCAAAGTTCGATAGGTTCAAATGGAAATTTCATTTCGATTGTTTTGAGAGGTTATCAGGGGGTATATTCATGTTGAATCGCCCTGTATGTGTTTGGCTACCCACGGTAGTAGCTTCATGTCGCGTAAAAATCTGTTCATGTGTATTACCTAAAATTGTTAGTAAATAATATTGCTATTTTTCTTCGAATTGCATGAAAATTGAAATTGGATAGCTATTTGCATGAGCTCTCATTATGTAAGATTTATAACGATGTTAATATTATCTATACGAACGAAATGGTTGGATATCAAGGATCATAATAAAAAAATGTCGGAAATTTTTAATGGGCAGATTATAAGAAAAAACTAAGAGCTTTCGCTTGTTTTCTTTGTAGAAATTATATGAATTCTGAGAATGAGTATATAGGCATCATTCTAGGTCGAAAAAAATTGTAACCATCAAACCATTGTGAATATTTTATATTGTGTAGCTTCGTAATGATTTGAAGAAATTTTTCTGACACATGAGGATGAATTTCACACCAAATGTAGTTGAGACTGATTTCCCCCTGTATATTATTTTTGACGAAAGTCTGACAATGCTCTGATGACCTTGACCTTAATGAGAAACAATAGAAGTAATGTTCAGGTCTGATTTGAAATATGAATCTGAAACGAAACAGGTATGAGTGAACTTGAAGAATACTTCATGGATATTTTTCTACATTCTTCTGGGATTTTCTCTCCTACTTTCTATGAAATGAAAACAAGAGTTATAATAATTATTCCAATATATTTCATTCATTCAGATACCTGAAGAGAAATTCTTTACTATAGCCAGTCATATCTTGTTTTCCAAAAAATTTGGAAGACAAACATATTTATCAAAAATCAAAACATCTACTTTATCGATGGTGGACGTTTCGAACGAATCTGCCCCGTTTTCAAAACAGTCAAAAATGTTTTTCTTCTGAATCGTTCGGCTGCTTTTTCTTTCAAAACTAAAGAGTGATAATTTGTCAAACAGAAATAATCTTGGTTACCAGGTGTTTATTCCTTAATCGATCATTAATTTACAATTTTCATAATCAGTTTCAAGAAGTGAATGCCAAGAAATCATTTGGAAATCCCCAACGTCGAATATTATCTTTTAATTTTTGAATTTCGATGATTCCGAATTTTTTCAACATTGCTCATTATCACAACCTCTTCTTCTATGTACCAACTAACCATAGTTCGTCTCTCTTTGTTTCAGAAATCCTCATCTTAGCGTTCATTGGTTTTTTGATGGTATGCTTTTCCTCTTTCATGTATGTCTACGATCCTCTTCAAATGATCATCAAAAAGGTAAATATACCATTAGGAATCGTTCTTGGTATTTTAATATAACCGATTTCCTATGCAAAAATCGTCATTTTTTGATGAACTTTCATTCTCGTATGACCTAGGAAAATAGATTTGGGTATGCCAATCTTAAGGTATTGTTAATTTCGCTTTTTCGAATATATTTTCTGGAACATCTCTAGCAATTAGGAGGTGCTCAGAATATCTTCCAAGATTGATCCAAGAATGAATTATAAACGTAGACTGCTTAGCGATAACTTTTATTGACTCATATTGTATCACTTCTGGTCATAAAGTTACTCATTATACCAGTTTAGAATACCAGGTGATATGAATTCATTATGAACAGAATGTTTTTGGGACAGTCTCTCGGATCGTGGGGTATTTCTCAAAACAAAGATGCCATTATGATTTCGTACCTGCCTCAATCTCAAAGATATCGTAAAATGCAGTCTTCTCCTCCATGTAGATTAATTCGATCATAGAATAGAGATACTTTCTCATAGCATCCAGGTAATAACTTGGTAGATGCAGAAATATAAAGGATGGCAGAGCAACAGATTTCCATTCGATTTTCATTCATACCAGCATGATGTGGAGCTCAATCTCTCGAGATTCGAAAGTGGTTTCAGCATAAATTTCGATTTCCGGACCAATTTTCATCAAAATATTTGGACTTGAACCTTGGAAATCTCAACTGTTCCTGTGATTTCCACAAGCAATGAAAAGAATACGTTGATATCGTGACAATGTTTTTACTATTTCAGTTGACGTCTCTCTCGCCAGGGTCCTTATTATTTACAATTTGGACCAATCCACCGTACGATATCAACTTCAACATATACGTTTTCAACGTGACCAATGCAGCAGAGTTCATGAGAGGAGAGGAAAAGTTGAATGTCACTCAACTCGGACCATATTCTCATAAGTGAGTTTTCTATACATTCATGGATTGGGAATTCATGCAGTCGACTTTCGCATTATTGGGTATAAAGAAGATGCTCACTTTTGGTGGTGGAAGTTCAAAATCATGCACTGTGTACATAACTAAATACATTTTGTACGGAAATGTCTCTTTGGCAGTTCATGGTGCGTTAATATAATAGCCTTTTTTCAATTCTAGAGAGATATTGAGGAATATGAATGCTACGTTTCATGACGATGGTACTGTAACCTACGTGCCCTGGAGAGAATTTCCTGTGGACATCCCGAATTCCAAAGGGGACTCGAAAAATGATCGAATCATCGTGCCGAACATTCCCATGATTGTGAGTATGAAACGAACCTCTCTCAGACGTTGCGTCAGTTGCTATTCTGAGGTTTTTTTGGAGTCAAATGTTAGCCATGTTTTGCTTTGCAGGGTATTCAGTCCTTCCTCAAAGACTCCTCCTTCATCACGAATATCGGATTCTCGACGCTGAGTGCCAGTTTGGGAGCTGAAGCATTCATAAATCTAACCGTCGACGAGTATCTTTGGGGTTACGAGGACAGACTCGTATCAGTCGCCAATCAGTTCCTTCCCAACTGGATCGATTTCGGCAAATTCGGCATCTTGGAAAGGGTGAGTACCGGCAGGACCAACGAATCGGATCCCAAGTTCGTCATCTCGATGTTTCGATTACAGTTGATGGACAGAGACAACAACAACAAAGTCACGATCAATGCTGATCCGGGAAGGAGACGTTCCCGCTACGACTTCCTGCTCACAGAGGAAGAGAGGATGTCCCAGTACCACATAACCGAATGGAACGGATCGCCTGGCTTGAAGGAATGGGGTTTCGACGACTCGGAGGAAGCCGTGAGCACCACGAAGAAGTGCAATCTGGTCGAGGGGGACTTCGATGGCACCGTCTTCCCCAGGCCAATGAAGAAAAACAGAACGCTCACTTTGTTCCGCAAGGCGTTCTGCCGCCCAGTGGATCTCACTTTCATGGAAGAAGCGACCACAGCCCAAGGCTTCAGGTCATACAACTACAAGCTCAACCCCAAGATGTTCGCGTCGCCGGAGATCAACCCTGCGAACGAGTGCTTCTGCCACAACGGGGAGTGTCCCGGCAGAGGCTTGCAAAGCATCGCCGCCTGCTACTATGATATACCCATCGTGCTCTCCCAGCCGCACTTCCTCAACGGCGCGCCCGAGGTGGTCTATGGGGTGAACGGCCTCAACCCCCGAGACGAGTTGCACTCCAGCGTCGCCAAAATCCAGCCCGACCTGGGCGTGCCGCTCGACGAGTCCAACCTGAAGATCCAAGTCAACTTGGGGGTGGGCCAGACGAAGTACAACGCCAGGACCAAGCCCTTCAACGACCTCACCGTGCCCTTGCTGTGGATAGAGATCACCTGCCGAGAGCTGCCCAAGTTCGTCAGCTTCCTCATCACTCTGGTGACGGACGTGCTGCCCGTGTGCCAGAACGTGCTCATCTACTTGCTGGGCTTGATCGGCCTCGCGATGATTTCGGGGGCCGCGTTGCTCACCTTGTACTTCTCGAAGACGATGGTGCCCAGGTCGATGAGCATCGCCTCGGAGTACTCTCCGATACCCATCATCAATATACCTTCGCATCTGTTCAGAGAGAAGGAGTTGAGGATTTGTAAATAGTAGTCGGTGGGGGTTCGGGGTGGATGCCTCGGAGTATTTAGCGATTGCGTCTGCGACGTGGTAGAGACTGAAGTAAATTATTTTCGATCGCTTTTGCTTTGGTATGTTTTTAGTGTACATAGATAGTGAGATTCTAGTTTTTGTAAGCATTTATAGATCATAAATGGTTTTTTTTATGTATATTTTCCTTTCTGTGATAAATCTATGATTTATTGAGGACTATTGGCTTTTTTTCGAGTTTCAGTTCGGACTCGCACTCTGATCATCCGAACGTGATATTTTGCAGGAAAATCTGCAGTATTTCATTTCTAGTGATGTGTTTTTGGTGTACTCAATCAATTCATCTAGTATATTTGACTGAACAACATGGAATCAGCCTTCGTATCATTTCGATGACTTCCTTTTTTTTTATCTGTAGACAACACGAAAGGGAAACCTATGATAAAATGAATATTGACGACCTCATAGGAACAGTGGTACCAGACATCATCAAATTTGGCATTGTGTGATCAGCCTTCTTGGTGAACATACAAGCTTGAGTGTCAGTTGCATTGAACTGTACTAGATTCTCAGATCCCCATTTCAGAATTCTTGTCAGATCCTCATTCAAAGCATCGACTTGTCTTCGTCTTGCAACTCTGGCCTCGTTGGATGATAAAGGGGCTCTAGAGGAAAAGGCAGAATGAAGTGTACTATCATCCGGAAAGCTATGAACTGGGCTGGAGGTCACATTCAACAAATCATTGATGTGGAGCAAAAACAAAGTTGGTGCCAAGACAGAGCCTTGTGGAACACCAGCATTGATCGTCATTGTATCAGACGAGACCTCGTCTACCACCACGTAGAGTGATAGTAAAAGACACAGTTGGGGCGGCAAACCATATATGATAAACCATATGACGGAAGTTTCGCTAGGAGGCCTTGGTGCCAAACTCGGTCAAATGCTTTGGAGATATCCAAGGCTACAGCCAGAGACTCTCCATTATTTATTGACTGAATTGGCGTTCATTGAGCAGCATCAACGGATTTGAGGTGAGAGAGAGGTAGGATATGAAGGTTTGCAACATCAAATAGACTTCAAGCTCAAGTCCAATGATTGAATGAAATATTCCGAGGAGAATCTTGTCTTTCATTCCTTGTAGGGTTTCTTGTTGATGACGATATAAATTACTGAGGACTGGGGACGTTCATAAGATAGCATCTCGAAATTCGAGAAGAGAAAGAGATAAGATCGAAATCTTTGCAACATAAATTGATTCTAAACTTCCGATTATCAATTGAATAAATCATTTCGCGGAAAATCTGATGTGTTTCATTCCTGATGGAGTTGTTTTTTTCTATGCAAATATGATTTATTCAGGACTATTGCTCGAATGAAACATGTTGAGGAAAAATATGCAGTCTTTTATTCCTTGTGATCTGTAACTAAAATATCCAGGATCTCAGCCTTTGGATCTCTTCGATGACTTGGTTTTCGATTTGATCCATGGAAGGTAGTATGACAGCCTCGTGTAAACATCTGGGAAGCCAGGCTTAGCACATCCGGAGCCAAATGAGGTTATTCCGGCCAAGATCCATCTGCCATCCTGCAATGCACATTGAAGGGGTCCTCCAGAATCGCCCTAGAAAAAAATTAGGTATTGAAGAGTAAGAATTACTAAATGCGCCTCATTTTACAGTTGCAATAATGAAAATATATTATTTTACAATTGACCCTATATATCTCGTGTAGACTGTTGCTTCCGCCTTGAACTTCATAAGTAGTGAAATAGTCTACTGATAATCCCATATTCAATTTGATACCTTAATATGTCATATCTATCCTAGAAAATAATGATCCATTTGTGGATATCTTGTGAATTTTTCTAAAATGGTTGCGTTATTTTAGAACAAAAAACCATTAGCTGCAAAGAATTATGCTTCACGGAATTTCGTTAATTTTTAGGATTTTTATTTATTTGGAATTATTGTCCTTGATGTTTGTATATTGTTAATTATGACAAGTACACCTGTTACATTGTTATGATGGATAATATACACAATACGAGAATTCATTGAAAATATTTATATAAGTGGATTTCGCAATGACATAATATATTTGGAATATTTTCCCAACAATATTTGCTGTCGTATTTTTCCAAAAAAACACTCCAGTTGATGATGATGTCACTTTTTTCCCGCAACTTTTGAAGTCACAAATTATTTTATGGAGGAAAAATTATCATGACAATGTTTGCTTACGTAAAAAATTTGGAAATTCACAGCTCACAGTTTCCTTAGTATACTCCATTTCTTGGTGATATTTTTCTATCTAAACTTCAGCTAATACATAACCTATGACGTCAGTTATATTTCACTATGTTTGTATAAAATTTCGTCGGCTCAATTTGCAAAACCAGTGAGTTCAAAATTCCTCATTGTACCAGAAGAGACACATTTCATGTTTGATTGCACAGATGAATAAGAAAATGTAGGATCAAGTTTTTTTTAGAATTCAATAGTCTGATTCCTAAGTAGTTTTGAGTGAATTTTTCATGAACTGAATTTTTTCACGAAATTGAGAATTCAAATTTGGCAAAATGTGACCTCACAGCGTAGTACCTATTTCTTACAACGAAAAACATTGTTCCTTTTTTTTTAAATGAAAATTCCGTCTTACCACGCATGTACCACTAGATCCATCTAAATGTCCCGCACAAAGGTGTCCGGATCTGATATGTACAGCATGTCCATATTTCTTTCTGCAAACAGCATTATCGTGAACAGGAACTCTCGATTCTAGTAGCCTATAGAAAATCAATATTCAGTATATATTATCATTGACGAGAGATGTAAAACTTTCGAAAACCTTTTCAAAAACATCGAAAACTTTTCAGAAGATGTCTGAACACTATTTACAATGGATGGTAAAAAAGGAGAGTGATCTAATTAAGGAATCATCTACATAGTAGATTGCTCTCGAATGAATCGATTTATCAATTCAGATATCCTCGTCCAGATGGGGATACTAAGTTTTCTCCATATTTTTTTGATCGTCTATTGTTTTTAGTTCATGGTATTTTCTCCCCAATCTATCGAACCTCTTGGGAAATACATAGCGTTAAATTTATCACCCGAAGATCATGTAATCTCATACTGGACTGGCGTAATGTAATGGTTTACTTTGATACCATACATACCTTCCAGAAAGCATACCATCCTCTGCGGATCTTCCCCATCCAGTAGCCACACAAAAGTCCGTCTGGTTATGGTGTAGCCTCTTGATTGGTAAACACACTGCTCGTATACGACTGTCTCTCGTCATCTTGATAGGTCTGGCTAGTTTCATCAGAGCTGAGAACATAGCAAGAGGAAGTTGTATGAGTATAATGCTGCTGGGACGTTCTCAAAAAACTGTACTCGTACCCATGGAAGATTAGATACTTTGTATATTTATACGATAGAATCGGAAGAACTTGAATATGAATGGTGTGGCTCCTCTGAAGCAAGAAAATCAGAAGTAGCTAAAAGATTTATCGAATTTGACAAGAAGACCATAAAATCTGAGGACGATGACTCTATCGAAACGTTCACTTGCAATTCGATACAATCAATATCAGATTTCGTGCAGGAACGAAAAGACGACAGTGATTCGAACATTCAAATGCAGTGGCTATCAAAATCACGATGTTTTCTCAGTGAAATTAAAGCGTTTAGAAATAGTCTGATATTCCATACGTTTTTTTTTTTCTGGCGTGGCTATTATATTTCCATTAAAACTCTCACTTGTGAAACTTCCTCCACACTTTCGCATGTCAGTTTCCTTCAAAACGGTACAAAAAATAATAATAACAGGTGAAGACTGAGATATGAGATGCATAGCACACCGTTAATTAGAAATGGCACTGAATTATGAATGAGGAATCACATTATCAACCAATAATCACGGCAATTACGTTGACACACATTTCGATCTGAGGAAAGATTGTAATCCTCAATCACTCGCAATCGCTTAGAATCTATCACGGTGACTGGAAAATATGTATCACTAACCGATGTCATGCTGGAAATTCTGGAAACGTTCATGGAGGATTACTTCTTCTATTGGTATCCTTTCTTCGGAGTATTCTTCGACTTCTCGATCCCAATCTCCCACGACGGCAGTCCACAGAGCTCCGACTGGTAGGTTGAAAAGGTCACTGAAAATGGAGTAGATCGTATTCACGATGGAGAACAATTAATTACCGCACTGAACTGTCTCGAGGCGACTGGATTGGCATTCACATGAGCATATTCACTTCATGGAGAAATAGATTGGAGGTGATTACTCACTTGTTGATGCAATGGGCAGCAGTTAGTAACCATTCCGGAGAGATAATCACTCCTCCACACCAGTGTCCCAAAAATCCAAACTGTGGATGAAGCAGTTGTAGCGAGACCTGCAGAATAATTATATTGAGTAATTTCCAAGAGGATGAATTGACACTGAACAATTCTATGGAAACTTCTATCTAGTGATGTATCTGCTTCAGTTCAGCCATTATCTGAACTAGACTTGGATTTTATATCATTTCAACTAGGTACAGAAAACTCACTTGCCATGGCCATGCACCCTGAGCACTCTGTTTTCCATGAATTATTCGTCCTAGGTTTTCCATTCTCGGCTGTCTAGATCTTCTCACACTCCTTCCACAATCTGAAAAGTCACTATTTATTCGACTTCGATCTTAATCTACTTTTGATTTCGTGTCGACTCGAAAAATGTGGAAAATAGATACAGATAAAAAACTCATCACAAAAACAATATCACACACAACCCGAATTCATGCCATCATTTTAATCACCAACGAATTTGATTTCATCGCAGTCAGCAGATATAATGAAATGAATTATTAATACACAAGTAGTAATTATATGTCAACTCTATTCATTTGTATACATAGAAGTCCATTAATTGGCAATCAATGATAAACAATAAATTGTTGAGTTAATCGAAATCAATTTATCGGTGGCATGTATCAAACAAAATACTGAAAGGTATTTATCAACATCTGTATAGCTACTACTATAAACATCATCATCGTTTCTCGTGGATCAATTTCTGTTTTCACTCTCACTTCGATGCATTGGAGCGTAACTGTTTACCATATTGAATATATACATCATTGTACGTTATAGAATATTCCAATTACAGAGGCGTATATAGATGTTTCTACTGACGAATATACCTATTTCGAACAATTTTGGAATTCGTTTTGATCAACAAGTTCATCCTGATAATTTGAAAAGACTCAACTGATAATTGGAGACTTGTGAAATATTGTGAGAGAGATCAAAATATTTATTAATGAGTGGATATCGTTAGAATTTTCCTATCAATTCATCTTGTTTCAATCCTAACTGAACAATATTTTGTATCCCCTAGAGGCATCTTAATGAGCAATCGTTATTTTTTTCCAAGAGATACCTGAGTATACCACATAATAAAATGTTTCAGTGTTCATCAGTATCGGAAGAAAAACGTGCAAAATTGGATCATTAAAATCGAATGGAATCAGATCATTCGATTCTAACTAGTGCTGTTAACAATTTTAATTCAGTTGGAGTAGAGTTTTACCGTTTACACTCCTCATTCAGGAAGGTTGTTTCTATCTAACAAAGAAGCCACAAGCAATCAGATTTGTATTGAATATCAACCCTACATACTACCAACACCATATCTATCAAAGTAAAGCAACAACAAGACAGAGATTATATAACTAAGACAGGCGAGCAGTTGATTGAAGATGAGTTCCTAATATTTTCAGGCAAAGAGTAATCGAGAACTATGAATTCAATCCAGGAAGAAATGAATGAGGACCAAATGACAATATCCATGCTCGGTATCTCAAATCAGCGCTCTCACATGGGAAAGAAAAGAAGACTTTTCTAAAGGGATTTTGATCCAATCATTAGGAAGGTAGGTCTTAGGGCTTCGAAAATAACTGGTGCAACAAATTGAGGAAGAAGTAACGTTCATCCTTGAAGTTATTGAATTTTCAGAAATTCCGACTGATCAAATTCGTGGCAGAGCCTACTGAGTCAAGTACCACACACAAAGAGCTTGAAGGAACTGAGCTATGTTCTAAAACCTAACTCTCTCATCCAGGAGTCTACTCTCACTGTTCCAAACGTTATTCCAAACATTCCAAAACCTTTTGACTCTACCTTAGAGCTTATCCAAACGTACTCTACTAAAAAGGAGGGAAGAAGCAAGCTCTGACATTTCATCAGCCGAAGCCCATCACAAAACGGCGCTAACCTTGGAATCGCTAGCGCTTCAATTTCAATCACTACTACCCTTGAATTTGCATAGTAATCCTCCACTCTGACAAAATATTCCCAAGATACGAAGATCTCGTAAATGATTAATGACGAATATTGAGAATGTCGTTTTACGGAACTCCTAGCGAGCAAAAATAAGTGAGTATTCACGAAGAAGACACGTTACCCTTCCTGGATTCCTACAGATCAAGCCGGTTCCAAGTTTGTGGCAATGTCTACCAAAACCTTACTCTCTCCTCCCGGAGTCTGCTCTCGATGTTCCAAACGTACCCAACCAAAGAGGAGGGTAGAAGCAAGCTCTGACATTTCAATACCTGACACACCCGAACTTCAACCCCAAGGTATGCCCAGGGTATTTTTCGGAACATAACCCTGCAAACCGATCACGAGACTAGATAAATCACAGTCACTTTCTTTCGTGGGCGTCGGGCTTCGAAGTCTTCGGCGCTAACCTCGAAAGCGCCGAGTAAAGGTGTTGATTACCTTGCTGTGGCGTGGATCCACGGAAGCACAGCACTGCCGACAGTAACAGTAGCTCGATCACCGATATGGAGACCATAGCACTGACATGTCGCGTCGGTTCGCCCAGGCGAATTTCTCGCCGACCACCCCGTGGGAATAGGAGAGAGTGATTAGATTGCATCGCAACAATGAAAGTGGACGATATAAATATCGGACAGCGGCGGAGACGTCGATGTATCGTAGAGTGACCGGTAGATCTCGGGCTGCAAACGGGCCTAGATGGCCTGGAGAATTGACACCGGAGTCTGAAGAGACAATTCACCTCGATAGAAGAGCTGATCGAAATGATTTCTCGCGAAAAAACGATTTTTAATGTGATAGATTTCACAGAACGGAATGAATGAAGGTTATGAATGACGCAGCTGTCAAACGATAGGTCCACTAACGCCATCTATCGGAATTAATCCGAAGTTTCGAGCTGAGAGTTTCTCAAGAAAACATTATTGTTTCTTTAGGAAATTCGATGTCCTGATTCCGAATTCGAAAAGATTTTCGACCTACCATTCCAACTAATACACTATATATCACTGAAGATGAGACCACCTGGTCATTGAGTGCACCGTTAGCATTCATCTCGTTCCAGGAAGTTCCATTCGGAGATGAGACACTGTGTATTTAGAGGATTAATCAGGATGTTCCATCCTTCATGTGTCTGCATATTTCCAAACTCAACTTGCAATATCCCATGGAATCACTTCGACCCACATAATGAGCATAAATTGTGAAATAGTAAAGTAAAGAAAAACTTTTGAATGCAAAAGTCTTGACAGCTTTGAATCTCATACTTCTGGAAACCGAGAAAAAAAATTCCTCATACTTTTGGAAAACCATGGTTTGTCTGAAGAATCTTTTTACGTCTGGTATCATCAACACACTGTAGAGAAAATTAGGTGCCTAACTGGTAGATATGAATCGGATAATTAAATTTGGATAATTAAATTCGACAGACCATAATTGAATATAATTCCTATGTTATTCCTGGAAGTGTCAGTTCATTTTCTTCTCATTCTTACCTTCTATTGATGCCGGTGAAAAAAAACATAATCCAAGAGAGAATCCCATATTCACAATTTCCAATGGCTGTGATTTGGTCCAAAATATATATTCAATCCAAGAGAAATACAATGTTTCATCTGATTCCGCATATTACAAGGAGTTCAATGCTTTAATCAATTGTTTAGACGTATCATGTATCATGTCGATCCATTTCTTGTAGGCAAAGCCCTATTTTTGGGCTAATGTCAACTAGTTATGCATTACTGAATTCAAAAAATGATTCTCTATGATGGACAATTGAGAAAATATATGTTACCATTCGAAAAAATCACAGTCGCTATAGTTGAAATTGAAAATATTTGTTAGTGCTACCTTGTAGTACTCTTGAGCACTCTCAAGCCTAGCAGCATTTGTTGATACATGTACAGAATTGTTCAGAAGTTATCAAAAGCGAACTGTTTCATATAAATAAGTCAATCGATTCTATATGTATGATCATCTGCTAATCTATAACCATTTATGTCCCATATTTCAACACGCATCAATAGAAACCAGCTGATTTACACGTGTATTTTTTTTGTATACAGATATCTTCAATTCTTCGATACAAAAAATATAGTAAGTGGTTCCTCACAGAACAGCGAAAAAAACAGAAATACCAACAGAATTGTTATCATTCTGAAAGCAAGAATGTTCATGGTTCATTAGATTCCGTAATTAAATAGAGCAAAACTAATATTAACCTTATTCGTAATTGATTCAATTGAATGATTTCCCTCAAATATAAACACGATTTTGGTTGAACCTCAAACCGTGTAATGAGAAATTAGAATCTACGAGATTTTTTCTTTAGTCGATCAATTTCGTCCTGACTCAACATGACCTTGATTTTCAGTCACAAAAATATGCATGGCTCTCCTCTTGGATTTCTAGATTACACCTCCAACTGTAAACTCACCGAAGTTGAGGATTTCATTGATTCCAAATGATATTCGTGCTTCTAGATTTTGTGGGATTGTCTTTCCTCGTTTCTAGAAAATGATATTATAAATGATCTGTCCCAAAATGTCAATATAACGAGATAATTATTTCAAGTTATATTTTTATTTTCTAGGCTCGACTTTGAGAAAAAATAAAAAAAATACTACGAAGATAGCATGACAATGACAAATGATTGACACTTGGATCACCCCATATTTCGAATCGAATCGAATCATAAATTAATGCTATTCAAACTACAATCCTATCTCAGCTTATTGGTAGAAAACAGCTAGTAAATCATCAAGGAAATCGCACGCTGAAGATATTACTGCTGGTGTACCGCATGGCTCGGTTCTGGGGCCGATTCTTTTCTTGATATAACTGAATGATCTGGTAACAAACCAATCCCGAAACTATCCTCTACGAAATTTTCCTTGATGTATGAAACTAAAACATAAATCGAACTTGCTCTCGGAAATTATTTTCATGATGAACCCTAACTAACCCTTACTTACTAACTAACCCTCAACGGAACGCAATTTTCTCGTAGAGCAGGAAATAAAACTCCTTCATTCGGGCCACCAAGATGCTATATTAGGACTAAATAATTTGGTAGCGATAATAAAACAGATTCTGCTGATGGAAAGAATAACATTGAATACAGAATAGAGAAATTATTGTGATTGTCTACGAAACGAAGGTAAATGAAACGTTATCGGAGTACTTTCGATGTTGCCTCATCTTCGGGCTGTCAGCCAATCTCCCAAATCTTGCTCGTTCATGTACTGAAAATGAAAAAAACAGAGAGTTAAACAGCCATTTATATGTATAGACGTGATCCTGAATGGAATAAATGTGAATGAAATAAATGTTTAGGAACGAATTTTGTATTTCGTGGATGATGATTTATTTTTATATCATAGCAGAGTTCTACCGACTCAATGCATATACAGGGTGGTCCGTTCAACTAGACAGCACAAATCTCGAAAACAAAGCATAAGAGAAAAAATGCAATGCTTCATTTCAGGGGTAACTTTGATTTCTCAAGTGGATACCTCAATAATCGTATGTTTTGAAGTGTCAAACGTGAAACATGAGTCTCTGACTGTAACATTGGATATTTCCAAAGCATTTCAAAGCTCATCTGTTGAAGGAATAGAGGATATATAATTTCATATCTTTGGGTAAAATATACTGAGTTGATTAAATCTCTGATTCCTTTCGAAAACTCTAACTGGCACTGTACTAGCATTTGACTCTTCATTGTCGTAATAGGTACAATCTCAGCACGTAGAGCTTTCCTTTCAGAACAAAGGAAAACTCCGTGAAAATCTCATTGTGCCATTGTGAAAAAAGCAGCCGCCTCTTTGCAGAACAAATTAAAACGGGAAAAGCGCGTCGAACATTGAAATTCCCGTAAGGAAGTGTTTCGCAGAAGTATCAAGTTGCATCGTGAATTTTTATTTATGCTAATGGCTGTTCAATGGAAACTGTCGGAAAAACAATATACCGAAAGTGTATTGCGGCAACACGTCCTGATGAATTGTTCGCACCCCTTTGTTTCTCAAATTCTTTCTGAATTAGGGAACGGACTCTGTTGGAATCATCAAGCAGATTATCACCGAGTGATCCTTGTAGAATTTCCTTCCACAAAAACGATATCATCCAATCTCAAATTATTTTCTGTTATCACATCAAATAAATGCGCTCTAAATGAAACTATCATAGTTGGGTTACTAATATACCAATTGTGAATTCGATTATAAAGTTTCGTGACCACGATAACCTAGTATTGGTGCTAGACTGCACTGAAGTGCAGATATTTTTCCATCATAGGTTCTAAACTGCTCAAGCGATTTTGCTAGAAAAATTATTGAGTTCGGTATGTGGTAGGTCTTTGTAAAAACCTCTTACAGACACCCTGTATGCATCATTCCAAACACAAGGTTCCACTAGAATGAAGTTCTTCTAAAATGCATTATTTTTTTGCAACATGGTGGTTTATTTCTGAAAGCTGCTTCACTTTCATTGCACTAGCAAATCATCATATTCAATGCTTCTATGCAGATTATTGAAAATATTATTGAAGAGAAAGTAATACCACAAAGCACAAATTTCTATGATGCATATACAGTGTAGAGTAAATAGTATTATAACTTTTCAATTAATAAATTGCACGCGTAAGGAAAACCTATAATGCTCGTGGAATATCGTGGAGCAAGGGGTGGGAAGTGAGTATGTTGTTTGTAAGTTAGTTGTAGTTGCAGTTGGATTGTAGTTTGTTGTTTGTTGTATGTTATATGGTATAGCCGTAGGAAAAGTATAGTGTGAAACTCGCATGGAATGCTCATCGTGGAAAATACCTACAATTCCGTGCTCTTCGAACACTATTTTTATATTAGTCACAGAGCTGATACAATAGAAAGTGAAAGAATACCGAGTTATTCCATAGAAATACATATAAATCCAGCTAATTTGCTCACGATTATGCGGAATTATACAAAAGCCACCGTATAACCTACCACGCTAGTTTCTCATTATTTGTTTTTATTGTAGTAGATGAAAGTTAACGGAAACAACAATAAATTTTGTACGCAGATGGTCTGTGTTGTTTTCACTTTTACTAGTACCGATGATTCACATCTCCATTGTTCTTATTATGTTGAGATTATTGCGATTATATTTCAGTGGTACCTAATTCGAAAGAAAAAGAGTGCTTATCACCATCAGAGATGTTCCTTTCGTGTTGTTGGAAGATGAAAAAATTAAATAGGTAGGTACCCAACTTGTTTGAAGCAACTGATACAATTTTTCTTTTACTGAGAAAACAACGTGTCACTGACAAAAAGTGAATTTCTCTTTAACGTATCTGATGAAGGTTAAATTTCAAGCGCAGTGACATTTTGAGGCAGATCACAAATCTGACCTCACTACAAATATATCGATATAATTACCATAATATCTATTTTTATTTTCAGAAAACCAGAATATCTGAAATAATGAATAAAACATCTGATTTTGTCGAGGCCTAACCGCGCGATCAAATCAGCTCACGATGTTGGAATAATGATCTTTTAACTAAAAAATAACACCGCGAATTGCGAACGGTGTTATCTTTCTATTCACGTGAATCCGCATTTATTGGGAATATACTACAGGGCAATAAATCACATTTCACCGATATCGTTCGCTGGAAAATGCCGTGGAAAATGAATGTCGTGTTTTTATCAAAAGATATCAGTTGTTGGACTGACACACTCAGATATCCTCGGAAACACTGGGAAACAGATGAATTTCGCAAACAGTTCAGAGATCACAATTTTCCCTCACAGCATCTCTAAACACTACTCTCATATTGCATCTGATCACCTACAGCACACAATAGGGTTATCTGTGCCTACAGAAGAATGCCTTGAACAAACTACGCTTGTGAATATGTTCTAATGATATCGAGACAAATATCTTTGAAGAACATGAGAGATCGCCCGCATTTCTAGAGAGGTCAATGAATTTGTGAGCGTAGAATCACCGACTAGGCGAATAGCTCTTGCGAATAAAGAATCTCAGAGCTTCAGCTCCGTTTGATAGTTCAACTATAAACAAGTTCACTCCAATTCCAGGACGAAGAACCTCTTTGCATGAAAGAGAAGTCCGAGTTGATAAACTATAAACTATATTTTAGATTACCTGACTATCGTATTCGACGGGTGCATATCTGGCGTTGCTCTCAGAGGTACGTTTTCCGAATCTGAAATATAAAGAAAAAATTCAGACAAGGTGCCAAAGTCAATTTAAGAATGATTTATAGCAAAACAACTTTCAGAAAGAATCACCCAACGCTCTCCAAAAACATTGTCATACTAAGGAACATGCAATATGACTATTTTTTCTTGAGACTTGTTGATTTCTTGAAATAGCTGTTTTCAAGAACAACGAAGAATCAAGATGAAGAATTCAATAATACCAAGATTGATGTTCGAATGTCAACAGGAATGACGTTAGATATTATTAAGATACATGTTTTTATTGGAATACACTGTATATCTTTTTCATCTTGAACGTTCGACCAACCTTGTGTACTCAAAAGGTGAGAAAGTAAAGAAAAACGAGCTGTAGATATCATATTGACTGGACTATTCCTTCAACCTGTTGCTCCAAATCCCAGATAGTAAACTTCCACCTGTTTTCGAATGAAACTTCTGGAATCCGGGAAGTTCCAGATTTATTGGGTCTAATCGAATATCTGCGGCAAACAAACGTTTTCTCCTTTTTCCCTTCGATATCATATTTGCTCCGGGGAAATACTTCCATCGACAAACAATCGAGTTATATTGGACTGTCTTGCAGAAGGATTCTTTGCGTAACAGAACTTATTGTGTTTGGATGGTATCTTGATTTATTTTATGATCATTCGACAGTAAAAGCGGGACTGGTTCCCGACACTTTCAATATCCCGAATACAAAACAAAGATCAACAACAAACAACATTTCAACAATTTCTTACAGTTGGAATATGAAATTGAACTGTAGACTATTTCCATTCGAACAACGTGCTCACATTTTGAAAATATGTGTAATAAACGAGGATCGTCATAGAAAATTCAACACGATAACCGACTCCATTCATAATTGTATTTCTATAAGTAAATTCGTCTTATTGCGTGATTAGATACAATCATCATCAACAAGCATTGTGTTTCTTTGCACGTTTCAGTTTTATAGCATTCTTAGGTAGATCAACCTCATGCAATTTCACAGTTGTTGCAAACTTATTGGATTTCAAATAATGTCAGTAAGTTAATCGATGAGATGGTATTCATTCTTTCAGACTTCATGCGAATTACTCTACTCGTTTCTAAAATCTAATGGCATATAATAAATATACCAATATTTTCAGTGAGGACAGATCAATGATCAGCTCCAAAATGTCACTGCGTTTGAAATTCAGTCATTTATTTATTAATTTCGGTGAAACCAAACAAGAGAAGAGTACAATATCGGAAGGAAAGGAGAAAAGTAAGAAAATTAGAAAAAAAACAGTAAAAATTACGAACTGTGAAATAATGTGTATGAACTGGAAAACTGTTTCGAACAGTAATGAGTAAGAAATACATCGAGATAGAGATCACCCTCTTGGTATCAGTACATCGCTTGTAATGAAAAATATTCACTTCATCCTGAATTTACAATTTATCCTGATTTAATCACTTGTCAGATCTGTGCATGTAATCAGAAAATTCAACATCAATTAATGAAGAAACAGCCAGAGAACTCAGAAAAAAAGATCATTGGATTTCGTATGTTTTTGTTTGGTTGTAAATGAGTTAATTCGATATAAATTCGATATTGACAGTATCCAACATGTAAATTGACACCTGTCAACACGTTCGAAGCCAACATGATCAGAAGGCTATGATAATTTAGCTGAATTTCATTGGTTCATGCAAACGTTTTCGTAGGTAAGGATGGAGAAAGCGATTCGTTGTATTGCCAAAGAAATCGAGGAACAAAGCAATCTCATCAGATCCCCGTTAATATTTAATAACCAGACAATTCGCCCCCATACTCTTAGTGTTGTGATTTCCTGAGGGAATACTAGATATCTCCAATGCAGGCCATAAACCTTCATTGATTCGGCAGTGTTAGGCCTACCCAAAAGGAATCTTGTATGTACAGCGAAAATATCAGTAACATTCTTCCTCGTGTAAATCAGTTCAGGTGTCTCCTTGATTGGTTTCTCATTTCTTGTATGAATGCAGTTCCAAGCACTCAATATTTCGTTACATGAAATATATCAATGGATGGAACAAAGACTGCTGATGAAATCATTGTGTTCGGATTTTCTGAAGAAAAAGAGGGATATGAAGCCACATCAGATCGCGTCTAAAGTAGATTCGACTACAGATACCTGCCTATTCAACTACTGAAAGGACCAATTAGTAGGGCAAAGTTAGAGGGATATCAGAGGACTCTCAGAGAGCAATTGCAGTCTCGCTCTCATGAAAGGCACTTTAGACAGTCACTTTTCATGATTCAATTGATTCTACTGTCTTCCTTTGTCAAGAGTTCGTTCCATGACTTCCTGGTTAGGAATCCTGTTTAGAAATCATAGTCAACTATTGATGAACAATATGAGAATATTATGAATCTTTTTCATCCTGTGAATCGTGGGCGTATTCGAAAGTTTTACCACTGCTGCTGTATTATCTACGCTAAGAAATGTAAATGGAGTACCATCCGCAAGAATGGTACTCCAATACTGTTGAGGCATATTAACACAGGCCACAGAATATCAGAACAACAGTCAACTTTGGAGTCGTTGACAGGCAAGATGTAGAGTTGGCAGGGTTACGCCTATGCAGCGCTATAAACGAGCTTACTGACAGCGCGCGGTGATTGGTGGTGAGAAGAGAGAGAGAGTGCCACTGCTACCAACATTTCGGACAGTGAAATAGAAATATTCATGCTTTCATACTAGTGACAGTAAGTTCATAACTGAGTTCCGTAGAAGCAATATTATTAAAATATATTGCTTCGTCGGGATGTGCAACAAAAAAAGATGCAATTTTGCCAACAGTCAGCTGATCACTGCCAGTTTTTTTTTTAATCTGTGGACAACACGAAAGGGAAACCTATGATGTTCGAGGAACATCGTGTTAGTCAACGGTGGAATTTTGGGAGAGTAGGAAGGTGTTGGAATTTTTCTTGAAAGTTTGGAGGTTGTGAGCATCAGGAAAGACTTCACTAGGCAAAGAATTCCACAACTTTGCCGTTCTATTGATGAATGATGCTTGGTATAGCGATGTTCGACAGGTCTCGAGCCTGACAGTGTAGGAGTGACCAGCTTGAGCTCGTCTGGTTTGTCTACTAGGAATCGCGCGTGGTGGCATAATAGATGATATTTCCGTTGAGCACCGACCGTGAAAGTATCTATGAAAAAGGCAGAGATCGCCGACCTTTCTACGATGATCTAGAGAGGTCAATGATTTGGTGAGCGTTGTATCATCGACTAGGCGAATAGCTCTCTTCTGAATTGAATCTAAGAGCTTAAGCGTATGTTTGGAGGCTGAGCTCCAAACATGTGAACAGTACTCCAGGACAGGTCGAATTTGTGCTTTGTAGATCATGAGCAGTTGCTGGGATGTGAAGTATCTCTTCGCACGGAATAGAAAACCAAGTTTTTGTGAAGCAATTTTCGCAATGGACCTCACATGATCGTCCCATGAGAGAGAACTGTTGGTGGTGACACCCAGCATGGATATTGACGACCTCATGAAGGAACAGTGGTACCCGACATCATCAAATTGGGCATTGTTTGATCAGCCTTCTTGGTGAACATACAAGCTTGAGTTTTAGTTGCATTGACTTGTACTAGTTGCCTCTCTCTGTTCAAGATTATTCAATGCCTATGATATTCTGATCTTTTTTAAAAGTACCTATTAGTTCAACATCAGAAGAACCAAGTTCCAAAATCCTTCCTCGACTTGATGGCCTGAGCCAACTAAGATTATTCACTAATTTTTAATATTCAATAATCTTGACTGAATAATCTCATACTATACACTCAATTTGAATGAAAATAAATGAAAATGTCGTATTTCCTGATACAATGGCAACTAATTTTTTATCGCTGTGTCTCTTTCTCTCTCTCTCTCTCTCTCTCTCTCTCTCTCTCTATGCTCTATCTAGTAGAGAATATATCTTTGAAGCAACATTGGAACAGAAATTTCCATGTGGCCTGTTTGTGATCGATTCGGATTTTCTCTTACCTTGGACGTGCTCTATCTGCGTATAGTCTATCGAGCTCTTGCAACCGAATGATGGCTCTCTGAACTACTTTCGGGTGGTCGTCCATTCCACCGGACTCACTGCGCAAGCTGCCTAACACCAGCACTTGTTAGTTTCCGGATTCCTACCAGGTGGTCACACCGAAACCAAAAAGCTGGCGCTTTCGAACTCCTTCGGAGTGGATGTTTCGAGGCAATTCTGACGCATTCATCACGGTTCTTCTAACTCACATCTCATCGCGAAATTCGATGATAGTATACCGGGTGACACAGGCTAATGGTTCACGCCATTCTTTCATTTCTCCGGAATTTGGAATAACAAATATGCTCACGAGAGAGAGCACTTCACAACATTTTCTGATTTCTCCGAAAATGACATCAATTTCAGCTCGTCACTGTAAATCATAACATTTTTGAAATTACATGATTTTCTGGACATATCGATAACAAGAAATTGATATTCCATCTGTCCGATCACGCATTTCATGTTTCGATTTAGATAGTCATCAACCTACTGAAGTCATTTCGAATGATCGAAGTGTTGCCACATTTCGATAGAAACAGTATCGTGGTTTGGAATGAGGGTTACACCAAAACGTGCACCAATTGAAAAACGAGAAGTGAAAACAAAAGTTGAAAAAATTTTCTGAATAAGTCTGCCCTTCGGTGAGCAACTTTGAAATTTCAAATTCCAGAAATGTAGCTTCGAAAATGAAGAAGAATAGGGCAAACTGATGAAAAAATGGCAACAAAACGCGGACGAAGAATGAGTAAGAAATTTCCCAAACAAACAAACTGCGTAGATGAGATTTCAAATGTATGGTATACTCAAAGCTACTTTTTGGTTTTCGTCTGACCACCTAGGCACTTTATATTTCATGCAAACATCAAATTGGTACAATGATATGTGTGGATAGGAAAATCAGGTAATGAATGCGTCATAGGACCATATTTTCTGCATTGCAAAAACGTTCGATCTTTTTTGATTTGATGTTTAGTCAAATCTTCATGTTCAATTTGGTGGTTTTGGTGGAAGGATTAGGGTGATGGTTCTTGAAGGATGAAGTAAATAAAGAATATCATGAAAAACTCCTGTATGTGTTCTATCATCTATAAAGCATGGACTAGATTCAACAATCGTGAGCCAAATCAAAGCTGGTGCCTTCTTCAACATCTATAGTCATTGTATCAGATGAGACCTCATGTACCACCACATGGGAAACTAGATGGTGAACGATATTATTGGGATGGCAGACCATGTGAAGGAATTTTTGCTAGAAAGTCTTGGTGCCAAACTTGGTGAAATTGCTTTGGAATGATATCCAATGCTAGAGCTAGAAAGTCCCCATAGTTCTTCATTGGGGCCTGTTGATCTCTGGTGATGAAACACATATTGCCGGTCGATCACTCTATATATTGGATGAGCTCGATGTTGATTGCTTCTTCCATTACTTTAGAGATCACACATAGTAGTGCAATCGGTCTGTGGTTGTCAATTTCTGGAAATCCGTTAGACTCTTTTCTTACAGATCTTTCGTGTTCTACAGAAACGTTTATGCAGAAAATTTCTGGTAATATTGTTTGGTCAGATGAGTTCTACATCTTTTCAAGAACAATGAAGCAGTTTTCAGAACTCACACGGAGCATTTATGATCGAAACAATTTGAAGAAATAAGAAGAAGAGAACTTCATGAACAAAAGTGATTCTCAATGCAAAAACTGCATGAATGGGTATTTTCATAGGCGATTCATTTCAATATGTAACTACCGTCAAAGTTTTCTCACATTCAAGTTCATAAAACCCTAATGAGAAGTTATACTCTAGATTAGGGAAACATATAATTATAGCGGAGTTTTACCTTGAAAACTGTGGAGATAGATCGTAGGAAAAATTAGAAATGAATGTTCTCAGCAACCAGCAACTATGTGGAAGGCTATGAATATGTTTGGGTTGGATATTTAGAAGAAATCCTATGGGTCTGCATGTTTTGAAAATACAGCAGCAGTGGCAAGTCTTTAATCCATACTGCATGGAATCTCTCATCTTCAACTATTACATATTCAGGGTAATTCAAATTTGACTCTCACTATTGGACCCTCGTAAACTACAGAAGATGCGAAAAATTTTGAATGAGGACAAATTCGAGATTGTTGGAGACGTATTGTATGATATCGCTGCTGTTCCTGCATGATTGTTATGCTAATTTCACGGAATATCTCTCAGAAATAACCACAAAAATAATATTCGTGGATTCATAGGGATTCGTGAGTTTCATTGGGAAACTACCTAATTATGGAACTGTTGAACACAGATTTTTCTTTGAATCCATTCACTGGAACTCAGCCAGCGAGATATCTTTATTGGGTTGGCTGCACAGGTACATTGTTTTTGAACCTTCGATCATTGAACAGACTAGATAAGTAATCCACACCCCTGGCAATACAGTTTGTTTGGAAGCAACATCTATAGTATCTATCTTTGTCTAAACAAGGATAGCAGGAGCTGATTCTCCCAGCACCAATGCCGTGTTGTCAGAGAGGGTCGAATTTATTATTAATTCATGATGAAACCAAATTGAAAATCCGTAACAATTTCAGTAGTACTTTTCAGCATTTCTTGGTGGGAAAATGCACAATGACGAGACACTGTCGCAGCTGACCTATGGGTATAATCAATATAATCTAATCAATTCAATTTAAATTCATTTTTATCCATTCCATTTGGGAAAATGCTTCAAAATCTCGAATGATACGACAATGGTAACTCACCTATGAAATGACGTGTTTTGATCGCCAGTTCAAATTGTCTTTAACACACCTCACAACGTCTCACCATTATATCAAATCACCAAAACAGGAAATAAACTGAGTTTCTGAGGAATTCTGAGTACACAAGACTAAACACAAGTTGAATAATATCGATAAATCAAAACGTAAATAATGACAGATACCAAACAAAGCAATAATCGCCGTTGACTGTCAATATCAAATGGCGGTGTTGCAACGTTGAGCAAAAAGTATTCATGATACCCATGCTGGTCCTCGAGCCCCCAAGAAAGTGAAATTGCTGAGTCTCAGAATAATGTAGCAATCTTGTATTAATCAGAACTGATTCATAATCGTCATGGCCCAAATTTATTATTATATTTGTGCATTGAACTACATGAATTCATAAAGGACTTTAAATATTATGGACTATTTATCACTTTTTGATGATTGGATGTGACAACACTGGCGACGATTGGGTACTAATATTATGATAATTCTGGGAATTCATGTTAGCATCAGAATATTTGTTTTGTGATCCTTCTAGTGGGTTTGTTGTTCGGAGTTTTGAACTGTTTTCTAATTTCTTGATTTCTACCTACCTTGGTCTCGCTATGGACGAGTACAGTTGATCTATTTTGAACAGCTCTCGCATCATGTCCTCGCTACTAGGGTTAGGGCCAGCAGCAGCCCAATCTTCCTGCAGAAAAAGGGCTACTAAGAAGACTGAAAACCATCGCAGTAAGGGCCACCGCATTCTTTATTCAGTCAAAATCTACAACAAAAATACACGCAATCAAAACACCAATATACATGAGGAAATCCAGGCCAGATTTACGTCGACAATGTCAATGTATTTTTTCTTTTTGTCTCTAAATGAACTCGGTAGCTAACATATATGGAATCATTGATGGGATGCCTTGTGGGCATTTCATTGGGCTTCTAGTAAACAACTTTGAATCCATTCGAACTTTGTTGTATCTCTAACGATTTCCATGAAACATGAACCGATCTTGTTACAACATCCTACCAGTTTGAATCGGTTTTTGAATAGTGATGTGATTTGAATTCGAAAATAAAGCATGTTAGTCAACTTTCACAACGAATTAGGACGTTCTCATATTAGAACATTACTGCAAAAGTGGTTTCAAGGTGTATGCACCCCCTCTTCAACATTTTAATGAATCCAGAGCTCCAATAATTTTGTTCTAGAGCTGTTTTTGGTAAAGCCACTCAAGGGACTCACTCGGTGTATGATTGCTAAACAATATTGCGGGCAATCCAGGGAACAAATTAGCATGATTACAGTTAGAATGCTCTGCTGAGAAACCAAAAACTCTCTGGGGCAAAATTAGTGAATAATCCTTATGGATCTTTATAGCAGCTTGTTCTACTTGAAGTTTACGTTTACCGAAAAACATTTCACTTAAAATGAGATGGGCCGTGCAAAGAACAAGCTTCTGAATCGGTTTCACGCGAACGGTTTCTTTCACGGTAATTGAAAATTGTTCGAATGAAAATTCGAAAGAGGATTCCGTGTGACGAAACCGCTTCAATTCCCCAAATGCTTTAATAATATTAATGAGGTCCAGTGAAAACTACCGAAGTATGGAAATGTTCAGCTCAGTTTCTTCTTTGCAGCTACTCTGTTGTCTGAATTCTCTGCACATCCACTTCTACTCAGTGTCTCGATTTCTATAGAATCAAAATGATGCCTGGCGATCCATATTTTCTGGCTTATTCAGTTATTCCAGAAGGAACCTACATTTGCTAGCCAATTTCTTAATTTTCAACGTATTTCGAGATATTCGATGAGACAATATATCAGCCATTTAAAACATCTGGATTGATTGAGTTATGAGAGGCTCCAAAAGAATTATTTTCTGCTCACAATCATATTTTTATAGGGTTAATTTTCTTGTTCGGTTCCTTCTCTGCAATCTTCAGTTTTATTTCATCATGACAACGATAACTCGTGTGAAAATTTTGATATATTATTGTGACTTCGTGGAGGATTACTTTTCTTTCAACTCCACATTGTCTTCACTTCTAAACATCAATCAAGTGATTCATTCCAAACGCAAACAAGTACAGGATTTCTAATATTGGTGTGGAACCGACATCGATGTATCTTTCTTCTCCAAGTTCATGAATAATCAGGCAATCCATAGTGTTCATGTTGTTAATGAATGTTTCCGAAATACTTTGTTGTTCATTGCCCGAAGGGTAACAAGCTTTGTTCTAAACACCTGTAACATTATTCTATGTCGAATTCATTAAACCGATTGTGTCGCAAAGTCATTATAATTCTTCCTTGAACATAATATAACAGCGTGATAAATTATCAAACTTGGAAATGCTGAAATATTCCTGAGGGCATCTTCACACAATCATTATCTGGTATACGTTATAATCTCAACATTATCATGCTCTGATTGCAATTTCAAAATACGCCACTTCAACCTAATTATCGCGCAAAGTATATGCTTGCTCAGCTTCGAATATGTAAACATGATCTCAATTACCACCATATCTAGAAATGGGGTGGAAACAACGAGAGTTATACGTACAGGGTACAGCTTATTTCTAGGAATATAGAATTATTTTCTTCATTTGTTGAGTACTTCGTGACCTGTGTGTATATATAGATATTCATTGAAAAAAAATATATAATTTTAAAGCGAGTGTTAAAAGTCGTTGACAAAAATTGTATACTTTCTATTTACATACAGAACATCAAAGCTCTTCATCAATTATTTCTCCGATGGACTTCATACAGCTCTGGTAATTTTTGGAGGAATAATGATAGAATATTCCATTCACATAATCAAGAAAGTAGTGGCTCGACTGATTTCCATTACTCACAAAGTCGCTGGCTTTCAATAACCTCTGTTTGTTTTAACTCCCTTCGGCTCATTCATTTCATCCACTGTAATGGGCGAATTCCACGAAAGCTTTCATAGATAATTTTATCTCAATATTTGATGTGGAAACACCTCGATATTCACAACGAGAAAAGCTCAATTGGATTATACTGAAACCACCGGCTGCACTCAATTTACATTTGTATTTGTTCCATTTTCACACTGTTAACTTCTCCGTGTTATATAATCGGACCTATCCACGAATTTTTCCAAAGGTAATTCAGAGAATCAGATTGTCAGTTCACGGTTATGATGTTTAGGTAGGTATAGTCTGTAGTTTGTAGATGATATTTTCATTATTCAGTCAGATAACGTTTTGACAACAAATGTATATCGCAAAAATACACATAAAATACGAAAATCATCATACAAGTATCGGAAGAGGAATAATCGAATCAGTCCATGGCAGAGCCAAATCCATATCATCTGACCATCGAATTTTCAATACCGAAATAAACCATATAAATGATGTTCTACAACTCAACACTCATCCAAAACATTTTCCTTGATGAAACAATACACCAAATTGAGAACAGACAGAATATACAGCAACCACAAAGAAAACCAACACTGATAACAAATGTAATCCCATACATTCCCGGAATATCTGAAAAAATTAAACGTGTTGGTGACAAGTTTCGAGTGAAAACAGTGTTCAAGACTAAAAATGTAGTGAGATCAATAATTCTAACTCATACAAAGCCAAGAAATGAAGAAAAATTGTCATCACAGTATACAATGTGTTTGTGAAAAAGCTATACAGGTGAAACTAATAGCAGATCTCTAGTAGTAAGGATGGAAAAACGTTAAAACAATGTAAAGAAAAGATATATCGACAAGTCAGAATTAGCTGAACATATCCTTACTGACGATGGACAACAAATATCCGATTGTAATGATATTAAGATCATAGGAAACAAGACAACCAAAAGAGGAAAGTCAAATAATTTGCTTGCAGTCTTTTGTACGGAGTCAATAATATTGCTTCTTGTTTAGTTGATAGATAGACAGTAAAATCACATGAGAAGACATTTGATTATACTGTTGAATTTTTCTATAGAGTATTCTTAATATCAGAGTGAGAGGCACCTTATGTGGAATATCATCATTTTGGAGCCCTGCTCTCAGTTAGCACTCAAACAATCTTCTCATTCGAGTCCATTTCTATCATCCACTCATTCAAGTTCATGTTATATTCCTTTGGTGATATCAAAGTTTACAGATTAGTATATGATACCGAGTACTTTGATTGAAAATGCAAGGCATGCAAGTGAACTGAGCTCTAGAAAACAAGCCTTGTACTAGGAATTCGAGAGCTTTCAATAAAAAGTTCATGAGAAGTTCAAAGGAGTTGCTGGAACGGTAGTATCGAATTACGAGAGTTACGGGAGTTCCAGAATCTAATTCGGAAATGTACCCACGTTTCCTATTACAAGTGTAAATTCGAGAATTGGAAGGTTAAAAAGGCAATATCTCTCAAGTGTGTCAAGAGACTTCGAATTACATCTTTTCTTTACTTTTCATTGTTCAGTATTCCGAGAAACATTGCTGTTCATAACAGGGATATATAAAACAAGTACTAATAGTACGAGTAAACAAGTACGAGAATAGATAGATAGAAAATAGTGTTTGCCATGAATATTTTTTGTGACTAATTTATAATACAACAACCACGTTCAACATTTTCTGTACTGACATCTGTTCAATTGTATTTGAACGTTGTAAAATTGAGAGAATAGAAAGTTAAAATTACACTTTTGAATCCCCGCAACCAAAAATACATTTCTGTATCGTGTATTGTGTGTGACATAAGTATACTATTACCTACAAACCATAAGTTTTTATAATGGGTTGCCTGCAAAATTCTCAGAGTTTTTTCCAACCAAATGCTCATCCATATACAGGGTGGCCCAATGAAAACGAAACAAGGTATGCATTTTACTGAGAGATCAAGGAACTGACATTAAAATAAACGATTCTTCATGTAATGTTGGATAGGACAAGATTTGAAAATAAAAGGCATAAGGCAGTTCTTAGATGAACATCGTTCTAACTATAAGATGAGAAATAGTGATGAAAGGTTACTGCATTGGATTCCAAAAACAAGGACGGTGAGAGATTTCGATTACCTTTAAAATGATGTATCACTTGACCGACCCCTTATCCCATTTGAGATTTTTTTTTTGAGAACGATAACTATGTCAAATCGGCCTTGTTTCGTTTCCATCAGGCCACCCAGTATAATAAACGAGCACGGAATGATAGTCATGAAGCAATCTGTGCGAGTTATACACTATGCTTTTTCTACTGCTATAATATTCATTTAATTTCCGAGGTATTTCTCTAAACTACGAACTGGCTTTGGCTTTTGCATATTTTTGTCCCGATAATTCTGTTATTTAATGATATTCCATGGAAGTTGTGATTGTTTCATCAGGTAAGAAAATGGAATTAAAGACGTACAATGTACCTCAATGTTTTGTCACAGTTGAAATATCACTTTTGTGTTGATGCTGTAGAAAAAAATGTTACCATCGACAACTATGAGAGGACTACGATTTGTTGGGTCGAAGCATTAGGATGGAAAATAACTATTATTGGTGTGGGGAAAAAACTCATTATTTCCGGAAAATGTCAGACACTGTCAGAAATGAATGATATTCCAAACAAGAATTGGATATTACTAGTTAGTAGAGGAGAATAGATTATTGTTCAACTAGTGCAAAGAGTGAACGAAGCAGGAACCGAGTTCAACGAATATTTTTTGCGAGTGTTGCACGCAATATTTTTTCTACGATCGAATTATTCGATGTGTGTCTCCAAAATATTCAGATTCAAAACTGACAACTGCAAATTAATGGTAGAAATTGTCACTGTTGAAATTCCCCTATCAACAATGTACAAAACTCTTGAAACTACTTTTTTCGGGTCCGGAAAGAACATGCTTATGAGTAGAAAAAAAAAACTTACGATTTCCGGCAAATGTCAGACACTCTGTATATGCACCTGTTGAAAGTACGGTATCGTTAGGACTGTACAGGTCGGAAAGCGCGCCCTTTTATTATACGAGGCGCGCGCGTCGCGTCAGATGAACCGATGCGGGGGCGTCCAGGGGGGAGGGGAAGGGCGCGATACGACCCCCTCGAATTTCGGCGGGGCAAGAATGGAAAATTTTCCAGACCGGAAGTCAAACCACGAAATGACGTTTTCAAATGAAAACGTAATGTATCGACATCTTTCGTTCTGAAAATTAGCTCACATGCTTTATTTTCGAACGCAAATTACATCACCTGGTTCACAACATATTAATTTATTAGCTGATGATACCCTTATATATACTAAAAACTGTGATTTAGAAGAAGCTGTACAAAGTATCAATACATCTTTGAAGAACATCGAAAAGTTAATAAACTCAAATTGAATATCAATAAATCTGAGGCAATGATTGTTTCTGCGAATTCGAACCAAAGAAAGATTGATACTAACGATGTTGATATCAGCATATTTGATAGCCAACTTGCAATTGTAAATGAAATGAAATACTTAGGATTTATTATACACCATCAGTTAACTTTGAATAAACATGCGGAATATACCATTAGAAAAATATGTAAAAAATGTATTTTTCGTCTAGAATTTCAAAATCTTTATCAACCTTTGCATAATAAGGCCACACTTTGACTACTGTGCCACATTGATGTATCTATTCAACCAAAATCAAATAGGACAATTGCAGAAATTACAGAATCGAGGTATGAGAATTATTTTGAGATGCAACCAATATACCCCTATTGAATTTATGTTGAATACCCTACAGTGGCAAACGGTACATAAGAGACTGTATTATTTGAGCATGATTTTTATTTTCGAAATAACGAGTGGGATACAACCAGCCTATCTTAGCAGATATTTAGTCAGAAATAGCGATCTTCGTTCACATAACACAAGAACATGTAATACATTTTATATATCACGAACAAATTACAAGAGCGGAATGAATTCGTTGTTCTTCAAAGGTCTAGCTAGCTTCAATGAGATACCTGAAAAAATAGAAAATGTAAGTTCCTTGAAAAAATTATTATTAGAATATATCAAGTTATAAATTTTAATAGTTATATAAATTATTCATATATTTATAACTATATATTGTATATTAGGATTTCTAAATAAAGTCTACTACTACTAGTACTATTCGAAAACCCAATTGAACGGATGACGTAATCGCCCGAACTGTTTGGCACATCCCAGTTTCTTAGAGAGACCAATAATAATTGATGAGAAAAATGGGGAGTCTAAAGAATTTGTTGTCAAAGCTTGACAAAGTTGTCCAACATCTCCTTTGAAACCATTGTCTCGACCACATCTCCATTATTCTTGTCATATCGAATAGGTAAAGCGAAGTATGTTTATCTTCGATAAAACTTCTTCAAACAGTACAAGGATTATTCGACGTCACATCAAACAGAATTGATCAAATTGTTCGACTTACATATTATATATTATACATATTATATATATAAGTACATATTATTAATAAGCGTAGGTACCGTGCTCATCAAGTTAAATATACTATAACGGCTTTAGTTGACTGTATCCGTAATATGGGAATTCATTGTAGATAATAATCATTAAGTCTCATTCCACATTTCAAATATTCCAAATATCGTGCTCAGGTGAACATCAAATTTACTGTCCCTGTAGAAGAACAGCCCGCTTGTTATCGCTCGATTACAGACCGGTAGCAAAAAACGCCGGCGTTTCGAGCGCCAAGCGAAAATCGGTATCAATCATTCGACATCCGACGAATGCAACCGCGATCCCCTTTTTTCTCAGACAATATTCCCATCATCCGCATTCAAATCCGCGAAACGGCGAGAACGCAACCCCGAATCTGAAATTATCCGGTCGCTTATCCGGATTCCTGCACGTAAACGAGGCGAATTAATTTGATGCGGCCTCATCAGCACGGGGCATGCCCTCGAATGGCCCTCCTCAAAATACAGAAGATGTGATAATTGTGGTAATTACGTGACAAGCTGAGAGGCGGCAGGAAACTCTGCACTTACACCTTTTCCAGCTGTATTTCGGAAAGCGTCAAATTAATCTCGGAAAGCATCAGTTGAATTTCTGCGGAGGCGTAGGCGGCCACATATTTTTTTTTATTCGTTCATTCAACGATTGTGAGTCGTACTAAGACATAATTACTAGATGGAAGACATCATTTCCCCAACTATGTCTTTTCCTATCGAGTTTCCTTGCAGATAAATCACTCTATGTGGTGGTGGATGAAGTCTCATCTGATACACCAACTATCGATGCTGGTGTGCCTCAAGGATCTGACTTGGAGCCCAACTTCGTTTTTGCTCCACATCAATGATTTGTTGGATGTTACCACAGTCCATAGTCACGTTCATCGATGTTATTATATTTCATCGTTTTATTTGCATCCATTTCCAAATATGAGTAAGTTCGAAATCCATATACACAAACGTATAATCCATTTTTCGAATTCAATTTTAGATTTTGGCTGCTCTGTATATGAGCAAAATAAAATTTGCTGGATAGCAACAGTCGGTAACATGACATGACATGAGTGAAAATCACATACGAAAATACTTTGAATTCTTACACAGTGTACAGAATTTCAATGAAAATTCCAGCGAAAGCAACATCAGAGAATGATCAAAATAGAAACGTCTCCAATTTGACAAGGAAACAACCAAAATCGATGAAAAATTCGAAAAGTTATTCGAGAACTTTGGACAAAAATTGTTCGCTGGATTTTTCCTGTACATTTTCATTACATTCACTGACAGTCGTACGAAAAAATGTGGATGAATATTGAATTTTCGTTCAAAGAGATTTCGTTCTCACAAAATGAAATATCAGGTAACACTACTATTAACACAATATGTGTATGTATCATGTGTCTGGAATAACATGAGAGGAATAGAAATAACAATAATTGATGAACATGGACGACGACCATTTTTTCAAAAAAATAGCCTAATTATGTTTTGTATATTTGCATACGGACAAACTATCAGAATTAGATGATGAAGGGGTGGAAGTTGTAATAGGAATAATGGGATTTTAGAAAGGGTCGGAATGGGTAGGCTTTTTGGAGTTCGTTTTCTTTCAATTGACGTTCCAGATACTACAAAAAATTGCAAATATTTGGAAAACGAAACTGATATTCATTATATTATATTGTTAAATGCCTTGCTAACACATTGCGAGGCGAGGTCAACAGAACCAATTCATTGATATATTTCCTTTCATTCCCGAGATATTTCTACTGGCAACTTCAGAATTTGAGTCAGTGTACGAGGTCTGTCAAAAGAGTTCGTATTCAAATTCATCAAATTCATTGGCAAATTTTTGGGGCTTGCTTTGAATATGCTTCGAAGGAACCAACTGTTAGAAATAGGGTATCGATATTTTCAAGACCTAGTTTTTCTTCTTTCGATAATAAAGCAGCTTTCATCCGATTCGATTTGAGGTGAATCTGTTTAATACAAACACCGATAGTGTTCCTCCTGTAATCTGTTGGTACTAATCAAAAGAGCGGAATCAAAAAGCAATCGATTTGCATGCAAATTTGGATTCCTCGACGATGAAACTCGCTATCTGCACACGCTGTGGTGACAGTGTTTATTCGTTGTTTGCTTTGACGATGAAAAAAAAATGAGGATAGGGAAAAAATGTTTTCCAAATCCATACGCGACATATGGATGATACGGACGACTTTCCAGTCGGTGAACAGGAATAAATGATAAGGGATTAATACCTCATATTTTCGTTAGATGATTCCCGTGATGGAATTGATTTTTGAGGTAGATAAATCGCATCTATTGATGCGAAAATATATACTTTTTTTCACCGTGAAAAAAAGACTTTTTGCCAAAATATTCCACTGATCAGAATACTGAATCCTTATGAGAGATATGAATTATTGCGGCGAAAAAACATTATTTTAATTTTGTAGAAAACGGAAGAAGATTCGTTTCCGAAGTGTCAACTAAGATAAGTAGAAGTTTCGATATTTATTAAAAATAAACTTGTCTCTCCAAAATTCTTCGAAAGAACAAGGTGTCACTGACAAATAGAGACTTCCTCCTTTAGGTATCTGAAGGTAAAATTTCAAGCGCAGTGACATTTTGGGGCGAATATATTGAAATAATGACGATTATTTCCATTTATGTTTCTAGGAACGAGGATAGAAAATTCCAGACAGTATTTCGAGTTGTGAAAAGATAAAATACTGTAAAATGCTTGAACGGTATGATGGAACATCCTATGAAGTCCCTACTTAAGCAATATTCATGTATGCATGGAGGAGGAGTTTGCATAGATAAACGAAAGATATTTAATATTGGAGACGTCTGCCCTTTCAAAGTTTGTGTTCTGCATTTCCATTTTACAATAGACGATATCTGTCTACCTTTGTGGATCTCGGATGATCAAAAGGAGAGTAAATGGAGGGCATATGCACATAGGTTATCCGATCACGAGCAATATATCCCCCAGTGGAGGAGTTGAATGGAATTTCATAAATCTCCCATCATTTAAAACTGGTGAACTGCAATGAAAATGATTCTCAGAATACGTATTTCAGATACCCTCTTTGAGAATAACCTCACTTTTTGGTCAGTCGTGACGACTTTTTGCAATTGTCGCTATGACTTGGGCATTCTGTAATCAACAACTTTTGCATTCAGTAGTATTTATCTTACGAAATTGAGCGAGTGTGAAGTTAGAATGCAAGCAATTCTTTTTGACAGTAAAATCATGACATTTCCGTGTATTTTCATTCTTAAATCTTTTTGCATGGTACATAAAAAGAAAAGAAAGAAACAGAAGATCTAATTGAGAAAGCCTATTACAATGTTCGAGAATTTCACAATGAAATTCTGCAGTAGATCGCATTCTGGTTTTCTACCAGTTATAAATCATGCAAATTTTGTTTGTGTAGATTGTTTGGGGTCTACGATGTTGGTATACCTTCTCTTCAACTTCCAATTAAATCTGTCTCAAGGATTCCTGACCTAGCCCAATACAGACAAAAGCAGTTTCGTTCTAGTACGATTTCGAAGATACTATTAAAGGAGTAATAAGTTACATTCTGGAAATGGCAAAGCCCTTGCTATTTCATTATAAAGGTGCGATCTGCAACACTGTTACTCGGTAGTTTAACCAGAGAACGGATGTAATCACATCTGACGGCTAACAGAAATGAGAATGTTCTGGTAATTCAGTGATCTATGCAAGAAAATTATTAAAAAACCTCATTCATCTGACTTCAGTAATGAAATTGCACGCTGAATATATCTACGGTATTTTTGGAGATGCCTGACGAAATCGTCATATCAGTGGAATCAAAAATGAAGTGTAGGAGTTTGAGATTTCACCCAAGTTATTAACGAATCCGTCATTCGCGTCAAGACTGTCATAACTCAAAATACAGGGTGTTACAGAACTATGGGATCAAACTTCTAGGGGTGAACTTCTAGACGATGAATTGCTTGTATAGGATTCAATGCATTTAATTTCTGCCTCTTGTACATGATATCATCACAACAATTGTTCAAAATGTCTAACTCCAACCTGAATACAGCGATTTAAACGTCGAACATGTTTTCGGCGAACTTGACTAAAAATTTGATCCTCGTTTCGAATGATTTCAAATGCTGCTGTAATTCGTCCAATTGATTCTTGCTCTGTTTCTACTGGTGATCCGTAGACTAAAGACTCCACATGTCCCTACAGGAAATAAATCTAGCGTTGTTGAATCGGGTCACCTAGGAGGCCAAGAAACTGCTCCACCTCTGGCAATCCAACGGTGCCCAAACCGCTGATTTTTTCCTGTGAAAAGTCTTTGGTCTACTAAACTCCAGTAGAAACAGAGCAAGACTCAATTGGACGCATTACAGCAGCATGGAGGAAGACATTTCGACCAATTGTTGTGATGATATCATGTACGAAAGGCAAACATTTTCTACTGTTGCACTGAATAACCCCTAGAAGTTTGATCCCATAGTTCTGTAACACCCTGTATATAATTTTCCGGGAAACTGAGTTTTTCCAAAGATATCAAATATTCCTCAATCAGATGCCCCATCTACTTATGAGGAGCGAATATCGTATTCGAATCGGTTTTCGGTGGTTGAGGAGGTCAAAGTATCGTTGGCTAGCCTGTACAAATTGAATCTCCCTAATCATCGTGTTTCCCTTTGGTACTCTGCTGCCAACTTTCAGGCGGCAAGATCCCTCTGGAATAACTAAGAAACTCTGATGCATTATTGAGTCATCCTTTGGTCCGCGTCGGATCAACTCTCTACGCAATAAAGTTGCGGCGCGCTTCATCAGAATGCACATACCTACCCACTACCCACGTGTGTGCCCACACTTCATCAAGATAGTTTTCAATTTTGTGTTTTCAAGTTTTTTTTTATCTGTGGACAACACGAAAGGGAAACCTCTAATGTTCGAGGAACATCGTGTTAGCCAGCGGTGGAATTTTGGGAGAAAAGGAAGGTGTTGGAATTTTTCTTGAAAGTTTGGAGGTTGTAAGCATCGAGGAAGACTTCACTAGGCAAAGAATTCCACAACTTTGCCGTTCTATTGATGAATGATGCTTGGTATAGCGATTTTCGACAGTTTAAATTCTCACACCATATCGTATCGAATTCTAGAGGCGTGACATTTCCTGATGGTCACCCAGTATATATCCACAGGTGATCTAACAAACCCATAAGGCAATAATTATCACGATATTATCATTTGCTGGCGATTTGTTGAAGGCATCTCGAGAGATTTGGCGACATATTTTAGGACGCTCTGTGTATTTATAGTAATGTCTCATTCGGATGGTGAATTCTATCAGATATTCAAGGGTTTCAATTAGTTTGGGTCAATAATTGGAGCATCTGCAGTCCATTTTGGTCCATATTTGTGATATATCAACATCCGTTTAAATGAATGACATTCGATTCCTTTTGAGTATCTTTTATAGAAAGAAACTGATACATTTTCAATCATCAGGAAAGCATTTCACTGTTCTGGTGATGAATCGTAAACACTTGAATTGAATATAATAGGTCTCAATTATATTCTTCTTCTAATTCGCGTATATATCAAAGTCAATACGACACCAAATATCCTTATGTCATTAAAGAACAAAATGTATTTATTGGTATTGGTCATAATGATATCAGAATAGTGAATGCACTGATGCGCTTTTTTTAAACCAATCCGCTTTACCTCCAAGTGATGTAGGAGTCGCGGGTTTTCCTGAAGATGGCGCCATTATTATACAAAAAACAACGTTCCAAATTCCATGGTGTCTTACAAATGTTTTGATTTCACTCATTCGAATATTTTCAGCATGATTTCATCAAGTGTACTACAATTAGATACACAAAAGTCTATTTATGTTTCAATTTTATTTCATAGCAAGTTTGGTAGGTAGTATTGGTATTGGTGGCTGTTGACAGATGACAGATGCGCTGCGACTTCATTAGATCTATTGTGCCCCATCTTCTTTTGATCTTGCATCTTACTCGTTTATTCAATATCAAGTTCACTTGGGATTTTTATAATTTTGACGGGGTTCATTCGAGGTATTTCTTCCACAGTCGGTGGGCTGTCCTCTTCTAAATATAGCCTCCTGCGATATTCTTTGGGTCTACAGTGTCCCGTTATTGCTCTGAAACTTCTTTTGCTGAGGTTGATCAGTGTCTTTGATTATGATTGTCGAGAAGATTTTTACTATAATAAAGATACCTCACTCGCCAAATGTTTGAAGTCTCTAGAACATCATAGAAAGTTGGACGATCTCTCTCTATCATTCATAGATTTTTCCACGGTCGGTGCTCAACGGAAATCTCGTCTATTTTTCCACCACGAGCTATTCCAGGTGAACAAATTATTCTGTCAAGCTCTAAACTGTCAATGAAATATAAGTGTCCCTTTGTTGTTTCCAACATGTGCCATTTTTGTATTCCATATAGATAAATGATGAACTAACGAATAAAATGAGAGGGCTGGAAATTTCCCGTAGGTGTGACAAGTAGCACGTCCTGATTAAATCGTGAAATTCTTTGAACGACCGAAGACAAAGAGACGGAGTCTCGCAAAGGGTGCGAAAATATTTTCAGCATCAAACTTTGATTAAACCCACAGCAGCAGGTAAATTATAATTTCTTTAATTTCATTTCGAAGTCTTGGGGAAATTTCCCGAAGCAGGAAATTTGTCAAAAAGTTGAAATTACACTTTGTATGAAGTTTATGATAGTTTGAAGTTCAGATAATGAGGTGTTGCATAATTACCTGAATATAGAATAATTTGTTCGATGAATTTCAATATGCGTGTGGGTATACTTCTATCATAACTGAAATTGCATTGAGCATATTCACAATCTTTGATTTTCTCCAAATATTAGAAACGTTGTCAATGACAGGTCACTTCCTATAACGCACTTGGTGCATAAATATCAAATTAATTAATAATGTCGTAGAAAAAGTATAGTATGTAACTCATATATAAACTCCTCTAGATACTCGTTTATTGAGCATCCGCTCCTCCAAGCTCTCGTGGTCGAAAATACTTGAGTTTATAACACTTGTTACATAATATACTGTTTTCCAAATTTCCGCACAGTTACTTTTCTCTCAAAACTGTTTACTTCTATTGTATAAAAATCTATTGAACATCTCCTGCCTTGAAATAGAGAGCAACAGTGTTTTAATTTAGTTTCGTAAAAATGTTATAGTGTGTAACACGGTGAAAATCACTTGCTACGATCTCTTGTTCAAAATACTCGTGACAAAATAAACTTTATAAGACTTGTAACGTAAAATATTCTTCCTACGGCCTAAAGAGGTTTCCATTGAATTGATCATTGCAGAAAAAAAAAATCGCCCGAGCAGGGACTTGAACCCTGGACCCTTGGATTAAAAGTCCAATGCTCTACCGACTGAGCTACCCGGGCATATAAATAATAGAATATAAGGTCGTTCCGCCAAAAAAACGATAGGTTTTTTTTCAAGGTAACTGTACGGTATTGAACTCCTCACGTTATTCATTATTATTATATTCTATTATTTTGAATATGAGCGAATAATAAACATCGACGTTCAGTGAGTTGCTGGAAAGAAATAAATTCGAACATTTTTTCATTTATGTTCATACCTATCAATTCCATTCGGAGATAACTTGAAGATGAAATAGAAATACCAAAATTAGTAAAAATGCAATAAAAGAAAAAATAAAAAGTTGTCAGGTCCTACCGAGATTTGAACTCGGATCGCTGGATTCAGAGTCCAGAGTGCTAACCATTACACCATAGAACCTTGAAATTACGTGCAAGAAAACTTTATCAAATACAAATTTATGATTGTAAATCTATACTTGATAGTCAAGAATTAGAATTTCTCTTTACAGATTATGAAAAATTGATTTCTTGTATGCATTAGGAGAGGATGTTGGAAAAGAGGAACTGTTCACGATATTGGTAATCTGATGATACAGGAGAAACATGTATAGTTAAAGACATGTTCACAATAGAAAACGCATTTTACGCACGTTCAAATTCAGTAGCACCAACCAAATGACACGAAAAAAAACGTCACACCAATCAAAACAAAATTGACAGTTCTATAAATATAAAAATCCATAATAATAATATTCAAGTGTGTCAAGTCATAATCTAACATTCATCATATGATTGAATGTGTTTCAATTCTACGTTCCAGGGCTAATAACTGATACAAGGATTAGGAAAGAAATGGATAATAAATGTATTTTGATTTCAATCTAGGTTACAGATTAGAAATCAAACAAAGATTACATAAAAACTTGATAATCAACTACAATCAACAGTCCGATTCCGCCACAGTATTTTGTCCGGACTACCAGTATGCCGAAATTTTTCTCAGACACAAATATTTTCAACTACAATTGGGACCAAGTAGCACAGGGTTTTTGGAGAAGATATCCTAACCCTAACAGGTAAGTATCTACTTCAAGGTGTTCGAATATTTCTGTTTTCAATCGAACATTTCAGTAAACATGTGCTCACTGAAGATACCATCCACAGAGAAGTACACTCTGGTAAATTATACTCCAAAAGACTCCTGACCAAAACAAATAACATTCCGAAATGGGCTGAACGTTTCATCAATACAAAGCATGTCAATATAGTCGAAGAAAGTATCGTGGATCCTGCTAATAAAGTTCTGATCACTTATACAAGAAATCTGGGATTTACAAAAGTGATGGTTTGTACATATTTGTTGAACTCAAGGTTAGACCCTTAGAATAGAACAGAATAGGGCACTCGAAACATCCAGAAACAGGTAGAAAAATACTGGATTGAAGACTACAACTAAGCATAGCTCAAATTTTGAAATGCCATTAAATTAGCATTCATTGCATTATGGTTCAGGGACTTCATAGTCAAATACTTGAAATAATCAGTAAAACATTCTGATAATTAAATGTTCATACATTATCATATTCCTCTGGAGACTTATCAATACTGCACAATAATAATATATTTTTCATACAATTCTGGATGAAATGTTGTTACTTTGATAAGTGAGGTCCTTGAAAAACCTTTTTGAAGAAGTGTCAAAAATCAAAACATATTATTATTAATAATCCTTACCTCTGGAGTCATCTGAGTAGATTTTTTGCCACTCACAAAATTGCATCCTCGATAGTCTTATCATTATTTATAAGAATTTCCAGTGAAAATGTAAAATCTTACTGGTTTGCTCAAATCTTCATCAAAACTAATCATCAATTTTTTCACTGACATTTGCATTGGCAAATGCTTTTCAAATTTCTTCAACTCATCTTCTGTATCTACACATTCATTATTCATAATTCATATCAAAATTATTGTAATGTTATCCATATCATTCCTATAGGCATGAAGAAAACATTGATCAACAAATGTGTGATTTTTCATTTTGACTTTGGCATTTCAAACAAGCAACTATATCTCTTGCAGAGTGTCACAGAAAAGGTTATCTATCAAGAGAGTGAAAGCCATCCAGGAAAAACTGTTGCCTCAAGATATGCATGGATAGATTCTCAAGTCCGGGGTTTTAGTAGGGCAATCTGTGCCTTCGGATATGAACGATTCAAGAAGAATTGTAACAAAATGGTAAAAAAAAATTGCACTTATGGTAGATTATTGCAGCAATTTTAAGAAATAAGTGTTGAGTAATTAGCTTCAAGTCGTGAAGAGAAAAATAACATTTATACAGGAATTATCACGGAATGTCATATTGATGACTTTTCTCATTGGTCAATTTTGAGTGACAGCTGATGTATGAAAATTGCACAAATCACAGAACTCGAAATTTTACACGCATGCGCAAATACAAACTGTTTATATCTTTAGTCGTAAGAGTTGAAAGTTCATTGTGACTTAAATCTTATGACTTGAAACTAACGAGAAGTGTATAAATGCAAACATTGAAAACCAATGATTGAACTTTTTACGACTCATTACTTGAAACTTACGACTTGAAATCGCTACCTGAATCCACCAAGAGAATATAATTTTTCTCACATACATTTACAGTATGACTCACTCCTTCGAATTATCTCCTGTGATTTGTAAGGTGTTCTGCAATGTATCTTTTTTTGTAGGTTGGAGGCTTCAATCACGTCCTAGCGAACCTTTATCCTCTTCAGAATACCTTCCCGACGACTTTGGCTACAGTGAGAGCTGCTACAAAGTTGAAAGACGCTGCAAAAAATGCGTCAGAATTGGCTAAATCCAAGGCCGCTCCGATTTATGCTTCACTTCATCCTCAACAGTCATAGGAATATTTTTCGAAATTGGACTCGAGACAGGATTGCTTAGATTTGATTTTTGGGTTCTATTCCAAAAATTGATGACTGGCGAGGGAGCCTTCATATTCAAATAGATTTAATCACAGGTAGAAATAATCCATAGTCCTATTAGCATCTTCTTCTGCTTTGTTACAATATTTTGATACTTTTTATATTTTTACTTCCATTCACTAGCTAGTCATCAAACATTTCAATGGAATGTTTATTATTCTGTAATCGATTGTATATAAAGTATGATGTTGAAATTACCTAAATATTAATTCATGAATCATAAAGGAATTGTTAAACAATTAAATAGGAAGGAAGGATTTTTTTTTTCAGAATGATAAGTCGATGGTTACTTCTATATTTTTATTATCCCTTAAGAACAAAATTTCAATTGAAAGAAATTTATCACACCTCAATTATCACAAGTATAATAACATAAATAGGAAGACATTGTAGTTATTTCAAGTCGACTTTGACCCGGTGATAGGCGTTACTCAGAACTCCTCTCAAGTTCCAAATATTCTGGAAACTCTCCGGTTGAGTGTTATAGGAAGAATCGACAGCTTTGGCCCATATTTCTACCTGTAAAAGAGAAAACAATGACTTCCACAATCAATCATAAATTCAAAATATGTTGATTCGAAGTCGTAGAAAAAGTATAGTATGTAACACGGTTATAAACTAGGGTTCGTCATGAAATTGTTGCTTACACTTTGAGCACCACTATCCACTGGAATTTCGACTGACCACAGGGTCCAAGCCCAGTGTTGAGGTGGTGAAGCTGAATCTTGATGGTCGAATTCGGCAACATGCCAGGTTTTACCGCCGTCAGCTGTGACGTCAACTCTTACTATCTTCTGTCCTCCTCCAGACCAAGCATAACCTGAAATTGAGTTCAAAACAACACTGAAACTTATTACAGTCTGCAAATAATTGACTCTACGGAAACCACATATGAAAGTACAGGGTGATTTACCTAATAATGCAAAGAAAATGAATGGCGGATCAGTTTGGAATCGAGGAAAGTGCCTGTAAAATATCAGAGAGGTTCGAGTGAAACCCCGAAATTAGACACTGACGATTAAAGCACTCTCGTCTTGCAACAGAAGTAACAAGTCGCAGGATAAAAGCAACAAAATAAACGGAGAATTGACCACGCACAGTATCAAGAATGAATTCACCGTGGAAATGTAATAGATTACTTTCTCTCATATCCGAGAAAACTTTCGAACGAAAAGAGCTGGCAACACTGTTCACAGTTCTATTTGAAATCTCTTGCTGATCGTTGTAAATTGAATTCCAAAGTATTATTAATAGTCATTTTCCATCTTTTTGTGGGATTTTCTCTCCTCGAGGTAATGGAAAATGAATGTACCACCTCCTCGAAAAACTTACAGACAGTATTACTAATAGTGTTTCTGAATCGAAACAACGATCAAAATTGAACCGACGAGCATAACGAAAAAATTAACAACCTTTGACCTTCATTCGTCCATCCACTACTCGGACTGTATCCCCAACGCTAGGTTGACAGATGGCAGAAATGACAGGCAACTCTTGAATGGCCGGTGATTTAGTGAAGTCGACGGTGTCCCAATCTGTCGAAGGCGAAAACCCTTTATAATCGTTTTGCTGCCAGTGCGAGTCACTTTCCTCTTCAGATACCACTATCCTACCTGAAAAGGCAGCGAACGAGATGAAAAATTATTAGACAAGTATTTTTTTGTATTGTTTCTCCATTTTACAAATGATTCATACACAGTTGAAAACAGTTTCCTTGATTTGATTTTTACTCACGTAAACGAACTACACTTCCATTCAAATCTCAGAGAGCATCAAGTTCATTAATGAAAGCGTCAATTGAATTTAAGATTATCATTAATTATGATTAGTTACCTAGCCATTTGACGTTTCTGGCTCCGACTACACCCGGTACTATCACCCTCAACGGAAAACCATGGTCTCTAGGTATTTGCACGCCATTCATTTCGTAAGCTAACAGGACATCGCCTCTCCTATCCAGAGCCTTCCAAATCGGTATAGAAGCGCCATACATCTTGCCAGTAACGTCAGCATCTATGCCTTCGAACTGAAAGAAGATTTATCATTTCCCCATGGATTCAATAGCGTTGTTCCTTGTGATTTTCTTCACTCCATCTTCAAAAATTCCATAGGTATTGTTGTTTACGATAATTTGTCGCTGACCGACACCACAATTCGGCAAGCAGGACTGGTATTGAGTGAGCAATAAGAGACAGAATCATGAGAATATATACAGAACAGAGTGTAATTTTGCTCAACTTTCAGATGAATTAGATGCACTATATGATTTAATACAAGTATCATTCGTTGAACTGCCAAGAAGTTTCGAAAATTATTTTCCAATTCATCAAACTCACGTGTGGTATTTGATAGATTATTTTCTAGCGATGATTACCCAATTTCATGTTCCTGTATATTTTGTAGATTGAAACAAACCTGAATATGATTGTATTTTGCATCATCCTCATGAATTCCAGCCAGTTTAAGAACTTCTCGCAAAGGGACTCCTGTCCATGTTGCATTTCCGATTGCAGCTGGGCCCCAATTCAAACCTTTCACAGGTTTTACCTTGAAAAAATCTCATTTATTCTTCAATGGCTTGATATTCTTCAAATATCATCTGTTTCCAAGGACTGCATTGAATAATTCAACATTAGAAATGTTGGACAACACAGATGAAATACTCAAACTTCAAAATGGCTGCTGTGACAAGTACAACGTTCGCAATAAGAAAAATAACCTAAATGATTTATAGTGAAATTTAGTTTAGTAATACCAATGATGACATCTTTATTGAAGATGCACAATAGAAAAGGTTATTTTACTACTGCTGTTGATTCAGATTACAAACCTTTGTCATTTCTGATCTTCGACATCCAGCACACATAATTGTAGCAGTAATAGTTTGTTTAGGCATCTTTTTCAACTCCTCCAGACTGAAAACTATTGTTTTGTCTTTGCTTTCGATGTATACTTCCAGTTCATATGATTCTGCATCTATTTCTGGTACTGGTAAATGATTTCTCACATAAAAAAGTTCACTGCAATATATATTTTCAATCAGAAAAACTAATGAACCTTCCTACCAATGGAATGTCAATCAATTTGCACACATAATAATTTCATTGATACTACTAAATGGTGCTTCATCTTCAAAATTATCATCTCGAAATATCATGAATAGTAGTACATTTCACAAATTCAAAAAATTCACAAGATGACTTTCAATCACTCAGTGCTGAACCAACTCACTATAATGCATTTCCACAAAATACTTTCCATAAAACCCAAATATCTTTGAGCGAGGTCTAGATGATATTTAGATCAAAGAATTGATTTGCCATACAAATCAAGGGATAAATTTCATTGGGAATATTCCTTCAGGAATCTTATCGGAATATTTTAGACCAATAAGTATAATTGATGATCAAATAGCTCCTTCTTAGTCTTACTTGGGTGTATAGAAACTTTCTACCAAAAAAGATGGGGGACATTCTGCATTGAATGGTTTAGTACTTGCTGGTTTCAGAGCAGGGTGTCTTTTTGGGTCAGTACTATAGGGATCTGTCATATCAGCAGTAATGTGCTCCAAGTCTTTCTTACACAGATTTCCAATTCGATATGATTCAAGGATGGTATAAACATGAGGATTCTCATGTATTCCATACAGAACCCAAAATGGTTCTACAGAGCTTCCAGCAGCCATAAGAATTTGGTCCCCACCAGGGTGACCTTCTATGAACTTTGTGATATCATAAACTCCCTCCTTGTAAGTCACCCATATCCCAGATTCCCTGAAAATAATGATAAATTTGTTTTAAATTTCCTTGATATACTCCTCAGTAGTCACTCACATTGTAACATGTTTACTGATTTCCTCGATAGCATATAAAGGTAAATTTTCCTTGAAGATTCCAACGTCTTGGTCATGTTTCTGTTGAACAGATGAGTCATTTGTTGCAGCACAAACTGCATTTCTGTCATCTGAAAACTCTAGATATAAGGCAGTAGCTAGAACGGTACCAACTCCTATATTTCGAACAAAGGAGTAATTTTGTTCCTCGTATTCATTTTTCCTTCCATTCAAACATTTCACAGCCTGGCGACTGGCTCGGCTTAGAGGGACTCTAGCGATAAGTCTGTAAAGTAATAGGTAAGTGAAAAATATCACGATATGAAAATGTATTTCACTGATCTAACCTTCTCACAATGTTTTGCATTTCTCCACTTGTCCTGAGACGATCATTATATTCTCAATTCGAACAAATAATAAATGATGTTACTTGAGAATAACCAGCTGAATACTAAAAGTACAAGTTATCTTGACAATAAATTATGTTCTTTACCGTATCATTACTTTTATCATGGTTCAAGGTTGAAACCTTTTGTTCAAAATACTGATAAAGTACTGAAAAAATTATATTATTGCTCGTTGTTTTTAAACATCTGCTCACCACAGTTCATATTGAAGAAAAATGTTTAGCGAGTATTGTCACTAAACTACATGTGAAACTGTTGATAGTGTTGAATAAGCTGTAAAATGTCATTTCGATTTGCTCCAAAGTGTGTAAAATATTATATAATAATAAATAAAAAGGGATATTCTTCAAAATGGAAAACTCGAAATCAATCTTTTTCTATTGGTTAGTTGTCAAGTTCCCTATAAATTATGTGAATAAGGATGGTGTGAGCATTGATTCTTAGGTATTAGTTCTTTGATATATCCAGTTCAGCCGTTTTCACACCAGTCATTGTCATTTGTTAGTGTCATTCATGGACAAATGACACATTCCACTTTTGATACTATACTTTTTGAACGTAGCTGACGAAAACTGCAGGGAGAATTTCCTAGGCCGACCAAAATAAACCGTGAACCAAACGTTTATAGGTGTCGGAAGGTACATTTTCATTCATTCAATTATTCATTTCATTTATTCATTGGTTGAATATTTGTTCCTTTATCGAAAGTGATGACAGCAAATAGTAACCTTGGAAAGAGGAAAGAAACGATAAATTATGGGTTTAAATGACTTGAATGACAACATAAATTTGTTATCCCAAAGAATCTCAGCAATCAACAATACATTTCCGTATCGCGTATAGTATGTGATATAATATAATCTACAAACCATAATTGTTTAGATTTGCTTATGAAAGTTAGAATTGTTCGATCTCAATCCTCATCCATTGAATAAATGAATGATAATAATAACTATAAATGGCATTCCATATCCGTCAAATGAATGACATTTCGAACGAGAATCAAATTCATGAAGCAGGAACATAATCATCGTTATCATCATTCACTAGCATGAGAAAAAAATTTAAAACATATGATCCCGGATATTATCGAATCTCATCCTTTTCTTCTACCACGGTTCCTCATCATAGAAAATTCGCCCTGTACATGAAAAATCTGACAAAAAATAATCATACAGCAGCTGCAAGTGAGTCAGTCAGTGATGACAAATGATAAAACAGGTTATGAATCATCCTCATCAAACCCTTATATACTCGTCGTGACTCACTTCACTCGTCAGTACCAGCAGAGAAGCGCATCGAGGTAGTCAATCGATGTCTCAAATTTAAAACATCGAAAGTCGGTCGGAATTGAAAAAACTTGGTTAAAGTGATTCGTGCTATAATAACGAGTGTTTGTGAAGTTGTGGATAGTGTTCTATTATAAACTATGGTTGAAGTCAGTGAATGTGCCTTGCTACAATAGGTGCTCTATAGACTCCAAAAAACAAGTGAGTACTGTTATCTATATCATTTTTTAACAGCGTTTTGTGAGGAATACAAAATTGGTTGACTAATTTTGATAGTGAGAGATAATTACGCTGACATTTATTGCATATCTAGAGTTTTTCCTTTCGATACTTTTTCGACTATACAATCGAAAAATAAAACTATATGGCATTTTTCTCAATTTACAAAATACAGCATCAATTATTTTGATTTCACGTTTTGATGTTTTGAGTCGATATCAACTCAAGTTTTCGTAAGAACATGAGAACTTCAATATAGTGAAGAAAAAAATATTTTCAAAAATGTCTAACACTGATCATATTTCGGCACATGTCATATCGTGACATGATTCCGAACATTTTCGAATCTAATTCTCTTCGTCTAATCACGATTTCTCACCATAGAAGATTCGTCCTGTGCATGAAAAATCTGACAATAAATAATCATACAGCAGCTGCAAGTGAGTCATCGGAGATGACAAATGATAAAACATGTTATGAATCATCCCAATTAAACCGTTATATACTTGTCGTTACTCACTTCAGTATTCAGTACTGGCGGAGAAGCGCATCGAGGCAGTCGCTCGATGTCTAAAATTTGAAACATCAAAAGTCGGTTGGAATTAAAAAAAGTTTGTGAAAGTTCAAATGATTCGTGCTAAACAACGAGTGTTTGTGCAGTTGTGGATAATGTTTCATTATAAACTATTTGTGAAATCTGTGAATGTGCCTTGCTACAATAGGTGTTCCATAGCCCCCCAAAAAACAAGTGAGTCCTATATATATATAGTACTATATTGTTCTCTAACTGCGTCTTGTAAAAGATACGAAGTAGGTTTTGTTGTGGCGAATCTCTTTAGCTTATGTTAATAGTGATAGCTTATTACGATTACATTTTTTCGGTTATCGAATTTTTTTTTCCTTTCAATACTTTTCCGACTGATCAGTCGAAAAATAAAACTATATGGCATCCTTCTCAATTTACAAAATACAGCATTAATTCAATATTGAAGAAAAAATAATTTTTAACTTCACCCTAATATTTTATCATACCTACTTTGTATCTTTCAACCCTATTCATCGAAGAAATCATTCACATGGTCACTAAAGTAGAGCGTTTTCATATATCATCATTTACACAATTTGCGTCGTTATTCCAAACGGATCATCAACTCTTTCCGTTTGTTTCAGATGGTGTGTCTGAATGATGTATGAGTGATTTTCTTGGGTTATGTCTGGGTCAGGTGACCGTCCTTAGTAGGGCGGGCGGTCACGTGAGGCTAGAATTGGCGTGTGATATGCTCCCCATTCATCAAGGGCGAGTGGGGGGAAATGGTAATATTAGTGGTATGCTGGGGCAGGTTGCAGATGAAGAAGGACCGGTAGAGGTGGAACTGAAGATTGGTGACTGATATTTTTATCATGCATGACTTGTCGCTGAAGAGGTAGGAGGAAGCAGAAATGGAAGGGTGGCAGTGTAGGGTGACGAACATCACCCTGTGGCCTGATCTACCAAGGAAGCAGATTAGTACTTTTTCACATCGTGGGTTGTTGCCGAAGTCTTTAGTCTGTCGATGCATGAGCAACTGAGGCTGACAAAAGGTCAGTATGGAGATGAAGAGGAAGATTTGGGACATCGAGGGTCGTTGCTGAAGTCGTTTGTCTGTCATTTTCCTGTCGATGCATGCGCAACTGAGGCTGACGAATGGTCAGTATGGAGATGAAGAGGAGGATTTGGCACATCGAGGGTCGTTGCTGAAGTCGTTTGTCTGTCTTTTTTCTGTTGATGCATGCGCAACCGAGACTGACAAGTCAGTAATGAGATGAAGAGGAGGATTTGGCACATCGAGGGTCGTTGCTGAAGTCGTTTGTCTGTCTTTTTTCTGTTGATGCATGCGCAACCGAGACTGACGAATGGTCAGTATGGAGATAGGAGGACAAGGACATTGAAGAGTTATTTCCCGATATCCTTGCATGAATAGGTCAGGTTGATCTGATCGCAATTCGAAAAAACGCTAATTTAGAGCGATTCCTTTCATTCGAGTTGGAGATGAGCACGTATTTTTCATCCTCGATAACTTCTTTTCATTACGTAGCTCTATTTTGTGTAGTTCCAACAGGTAAAAAGGAAAGGTCGACTTTTTCTGATAGCAATTCAAAATACGCTGGATAATTATGTTGACCTAATTCCGAGCGATTCCATCCATTCAACCTGGAGATCAGCACGTATTTTCTATCCTCGATAACTTCTTTTTCATTACGTAGCTCAATTTTGTGTAGTACCAAGGAAAAGGAAAGGTCGACTTTTTCCCGCACGATGACACGACAGGTACCCTTACGGGGGGAGTGTATCGGCTTTGATGTCAGTAATTCCTCCCTCAAAAAGAGGTCATCATCGTTCAAAAGTCAGGTATAAACAGTGCGTGTCGTTTGTTCTATCAGAGAACATGTTCAGGGGAGATTGTTGCCGAAAGGCCATCAAAGACCCGCATTTTCTCATCGTTGTGAATTGCTGATTCGAGTAGATCTTCCAAAATATCAGGACAATATGATTCTTGTTACAATTCGAGAAACATTGCGATACGAAATACGTGAAATATATCCTTTCCATTCAATGTGATTCAAGATTTGGAAAAAAAATATTGATAATTCTCATGAGAACACTTCGAATCGCGTCATTCCTAGGCAACTTTATTTTCGATAAACACTGAATAATGAAATGTCAACCATCATTTCTCTAGTTGGTGACATGGTGATGATGAATTCGTGTTTCAATTCCGGATTAATGTTCAATAGAATTGATCTGATCGCAATTCGAAAAAACGCTAATTCAGAGCGATTCCTTCCATTCGAGTTGGAGATCAGCACGTATTTTTTATCTTCGATAACTTCTTTTCATTACGTAGCTCTATTTTCTGCAGTTCCAACAGATGAAAAGGAAAGGTCGACTTTTTCCCGCACGATACCACGACAGGTACCCTTACGGGGGGAGTGTATCGGCTTTGATGTCAGTAATTCCTCCCTCAAAAAGAGGTCGTCATCGTTCAAAAGTCAGGTATAAACAGTGCGTATCGTTTGTTCTATCAGAGAACATGTTCAGGGGAGATTGTTGCCGAAAGGCTATCAAAGACCCGGACTTCCTCATCGTTGTGAATTGCTGATTCGAGTAGATCTTCCAAAATATCAGAACGATATGACTCCTGTTTCAATTTGAGATACATTTCGATACGAAATACGTGAAATATATCCTCTCCATTCAATCTGATTCAAGATTTGGAAAAAATATTTATAATTCTCATGAGAACACTTCGAATCGCGTCATTCCTAGGCAACTTTATTTTCGATAAACACTGAATAATGAAATGTCAACCATCATTGCTCTAGTTGGTGAGATGGTGATGATAAATTCGTATTTCAATTCTGGATTAATGTTCAATAGAATTGATCTGATCGCAATTCAAAAAAACGCTAATTCAGAGCGATTCCTTCCATTCGAGTTGGAGATCAGCACGTATTTTTTACCTTCGATAACTTCTTTTCATTATGTAGCTCTATTTTGTGTAGTTCCAACAGATGAAAAGGAAAGGTCGACTTTTTCCCGCACGATGACACGACAGGTACCCTTACGGGGGGAGTGTATCGGCTTTGATGTCAGTAATTCCTCCCTCAAAAAGAGGTCGTCATCGTTCAAAAGTCAGGTATAAACAGTGCTCGTCGTTTGTTCTATCAGAGAGCATGTTCAGGGGTGATTGTTGCCGAAAGGCTATCAAAGACCCGCATTTCCTCATCGTTGTGAATTGCTGATTCAAGTAGATCTTCCAAAATATCAGGACAATATGATTCTTGTTTCAATTCGAGAAACATTGCGATACGAAATACGTGAAATATATCCTTTCCATTCAATGTGATTCAAGATTTGGAAAAAAATATTGATAATTCTCATGAGAACACTTCGAATCGCGTGATTCCTAGGCAACTTTATTTTCGATAAACACTGAATAATGAAATGTCAACCATCATTGCTCTAGTTGGTGACATGGTGATGATAAATTAGTGTTTCAATTCCGGATTAATGTTCAATAGAATTGATCTGATCGCAATTCAAAAAAACGCTAATTCAGAGCGATTCCTTTCATTCGAGTTGGAGATCAGCACGTATTTTTTATCTTCGATAACTTCTTTTCATTACGTAGCTCTATTTTGTGTAGTTCCAACAGATGAAAAGGAAAGGTCGACTTTTTCCCGCACGATAACACGACAGGTACCCTTACGGGGGGAGTGTATCGGCTTTGATGTCAGTAATTCCTCCCTCAAAAAGAGGTCGTCATCGTTCAAAAGTCAGGTATAAACAGTGCGTGTCGTTTGTTCTATCAGAGAGCATGTTCAGGGGAGATTGTTGCCGAAAGGCTATCAAAGACCCGCATTTCCTCATCGTTGTGAATTGCTGATTCGAGTAGATCTTCCAAAATATCAGGACAATATGAATCTTGTTTCAATTTGAGAAACATTGCGATACGAAATACGTGAAATATATCCTCTCCATTCAATCTGATTCAAGATTTGGAAAAAAATATTTATAATTCTCATGAGAACACTTCGAATCGCGTCATTCCTAGGCAACTTTATTTTCGATAAACACTGAATAATGAAATGTCAACCATCATTGCTCTAGTTGGTGAGATGGTGATGATAAATTCGTATTTCAATTCTGGATTAATGTTCAATAGAATTGATCTGATCGCAATTCAAAAAAACGCTAATTCAGAGCGATTCCTTCCATTCGAGTTGGAGATCAGCACGTATTTTTTACCTTCGATAACTTCTTTTCATTATGTAGCTCTATTTTGTATAGTTCCAACAGATGAAAAGGAAAGGTCGACTTTTTCCCGCACGATGACACGACAGGTACCCTTACGGGGGGAGTGTATCGGCTTTGATGTCAGTAATTCCTCCCTCAAAAAGAGGTCGTCATCGTTCAAAAGTCAGGTATAAACAGTGCTCGTCGTTTGTTCTATCAGAGAGCATGTTCAGGGGAGATTGTTGCCGAAAGGCTATCAAAGACCCGCATTTCCTCATCGTTGTGAATTGCTGATTCGAGTAGATCTTCCAAAATATCAGGACAATATGAATCTTGTTTCAATTTGAGAAACATTGCGATACGAAATACGTGAAATATATCCTCTCCATTCAATCTGATTCAAGATTTGGAAAAAAATATTTATAATTCTCATGAGAACACTTCGAATCGCGTCATTCCTAGGCAACTTTATTTTCGATAAACACTGAATAATGAAATGTCAACCATCATTGCTCTAGTTGGTGACATGGTGATGATAAATTAGTGTTTCAATTCCGGAATGATGTTCAATAGAATTGATCTGATCGTAATTCGAAAAAAATGCTAATTCAGAGCGATTCCTTTCATTCGAGTTGGAGATCAGCACGTATTTTTTATCTTCGATAACTTCTTTTCATTACGTAGCTCTATTTCGTGTAGTTCCAACAGATGAAAAGGAAAAGTCGACTTTTTCCCGCACGATAACACGACAGGTACCCTTACGGGGGGAGTGTATCGGCTTTGATGTCAGTAATTCCTCCCTCAAAAAGAGGTCGTCATCGTTCAAAAGTCAGGTATAAACAGTGCGTGTCGTTTGTTCTATCAGAGAGCATGTTCAGGGGAGATTGTTGCCGAAAGGCTATCAAAGACCCGGATTTCCTCATCGTTGTGAATTGCTGATTCGAGTAGATCTTCCAAAATATCAGGAAGATATGAATCTTGTTTCAATTTGAGAAACATTGCGATACGAAATACGTGAAATATATCCTCTCCATTCAATCTGATTCAAGATTTGGAAAAAAATATTGATAATTCTCATGAGAACACTTCGAATCGCGTCATTCCTAGGCAACTTTATTTTCGATAAACAACCATCATTGCTCTAGTTGGTGACATGGTGATGATAAATTCGTGTTTCAATTCCGGATTGATGTTCAATAGAATTGATCTGATCGTAATTCGAAAAAAATGCTAATTCAGAGCGATTCCTTTCATTCGAGTTGGAGATCAGCACGTATTTTTTATCTTCGATAACTTCTTTTCATTACGTAGCTCTATTTCGTGTAGTTCCAACAGATGAAAAGGAAAAGTCGACTTTTTCCCGCACGATAACACGACAGGTACCCTTACGGGGGGAGTGTATCGGCTTTGATGTCAGTAATTCCTCCCTCAAAAAGAGGTCGTCATCGTTCAAAAGTCAGGTATAAACAGTGCGTGTCGTTTGTTCTATCAGAGAGCATGTTCAGGGGAGATTGTTGCCGAAAGGCTATCAAAGACCCGGATTTCCTCATCGTTGTGAATTGCTGATTCGAGTAGATCTTCCAAAATATCAGGACAATATGATTCTTGTTTCAATTCGAGAAACATTGCGATACGAAATACGTGAAATATATCCTCTCCATTCAATCTGATTCAAGATTTGGAAAAAAATATTGATAATTCTCATGAGAACACTTCGAATCGCGTCATTCCTAGGCAACTTTATTTTCGATAAACAACCATCATTGCTCTAGTTGGTGACATGGTGATGATAAATTCGTGTTTCAATTCCGGATTGATGTTCAATAGAATTGATCTGATCGCAATTCGAAAAAACGCTAATTCAGAGCGATTCTTTTTATTCGAGTTGGAGATCAGCACGTATTTTTTATCTTCGATAACTTCTTTTCATCACGTAGCTCTATTTTGTGTAGTTCCAACAGATGAAAAGGAAAGGTCGACTTTTTCCCGCACGATACCACGACAGGTACCCTTACGGGGGGAGTGTATCGGCTTTGATGTCAGTAATTCCTCCCTCAAAAAGAGGTCGTCATCGTTCAAAAGTCAGGTATAAACAGTGCTTGTCGTTTGTTCTATCAGAGAACATGTTCAGGGGAGATTGTTGCCGAAAGGCTATCAAAGACCCGCATTTCCTCATCGTTGTGAATTGCTGATTCAAGTAGATCTTCCAAAATATCAGGACAATATGATTCTTGTTTCAATTCGAGAAACATTGCGATACGAAATACGTGAAATATATCCTTTCCATTCAATGTGAAACAAGATTGGAAAAAACAATATCGATAATTCTTATGAAAACACTTTGAAAGGCGTCATTTCTAGTCAACCTGATTTTCAATAAACACTGAATAATGAAATGTTAACTATCACTACTCAAGTCGGTTTATTAGTAATGATAAATTCGTGTTCCAACTCTGGAATCATGTTCGATGAAATCATTCTGATAGCAATTCAAAATACGCTGAGTAATTATGTTGACCTAATTCCGAGCGATTCCATCCATTCAACCTGGAGATCAGCACGTATTTTCTATCTACAAATTTTTTTTATTGATTGGTTGTTCAATCTTGTACAGTTCCAATAGGTGAAAAGGAAAGGTCGACTTTTTCCCGCACGAAAACACGACAGGTACCCTTACGAGGGGAGTGTATCGGCTTTGATGTCAGTAATTCCTCCCTCAAAAAGAGGTCGTCATCGTCCAAAAGTCAGGTATAAACAGTGCTTATCGTTTGTTCTATCAGAGAACATGTTCAGGGGAGATTGTTGCCGAAAGGCTATCAAAGACCCGCATTTCCTCATCGTTGTGAATTGCTGATTCGAGTGGATCTTCCAAAATATCAGAACGATATGACTCCTGTTTCAATTTGAGATACATTTCGATACGAAATACGTGAAATATATCCTTTCCATCTCATGTGATTCAAGATTTGAGAAAAGTTATGATAATTTCAATGAAAAAACTTTGAAATACGTCATAAACACTGAATGATGAAATTTCAACTATCATTGCTCGAGTTGGTGAATCAGTAATGGTTAATTCGTTCTTCTAACTCTGGGATCATGTTCAATAACAATAATCTGATCGCGCTTACAATATACGCTGGATAATTATGTCAAGCTAATTCGGAGCAATTTCCTTCATTCAGTCTGAAGATTTGCACGCATTTCTCATCTTCGATAACTTTTCATCATCACGTTCTTTAATTTTGTACCCTTTCAACAAGCGAAAAGGAAAAGTCGACTTTTTCCCGCACGATAACACGACAGGTACCCTTATGAGGGGAGTGTATCAAAAAGAGATCGTCATCGTTCAAAAGTCAGGTATGAACAGTGCTTGTCGTTTGGCCTATTAGAGAACATGTTCAGGGGAGATTGCTGCCGAAAGGCTATCAAAGACCTGTATTCCTTCACGGGTGTGAAAACAGTCACTGTTTTCCATCCACACATTTGCTCGTTTGCGTTTTGCGCACACAAGAAATTTGGTTTTCATGAAATATTCGGCTTCTTAGTGGAAATTGTGCCTAGCCAGCAGTTTATTTCTGGAAGAAACGAAATGCTTTGTGGAGAAAGAGGAGGCCTTTCACAGTGATGAAGTGATGAACCTCAACTTTGTCTTCTTGTTAGAAATACAGATATTTGATATAAAATTAGGTGAGTTCAGGGTAAGGCTGAAAGGGGAGGTAGGAGGCCTTTTTGTGGGATAATAGGGCTCATGGCGAAACACCCACTATGAAAAAACGTTAACGCGCCGATGCAATACCTCATAGGTGGTGTGGAAATATGCAAAATGAAATAAAACTGGACCTCCTCTGGCGACTTTCGGGGTATCAGGGAGATGGGTCTAGCATAGATATCTATATAGATGAATACTTACATTTTCAGCCAAATTTCGGCGTGCCAACCCCGTACTAACACTTCTAATATATATTGTCTATATTATATTGTCGAGGAAATAATAAAATAGTTTCTACTGTAATCTTTTTTTGCAGGGAATACAGCGGAAGTTTGAGGGTGGATGTGTTTCAGATGATAGATACCTACAGTTTGAGAGGAATTTCAGCGTGACAGCCCTGTGTTAACTCCCTCAAATGGAATTGTTTGCTAAAGGTATTTTTCGACATGAATATCATTCAATTCCTCACAATAATGCATTAGGATCTTATCAATTTCAAATTCATTTTATTCATCACATCGAATAAAATATTGAAATAGTTTCCTCGTGTCATAAAAACTATCTGAATAATTCAATTCCCAAGAAAATTGCTGTTCCGACGCCCAGGGACATTATGCCGACCTTGGAATTTTTGCTGCTATCTTGGCTGCCGTTCACATAAGCCTATTTTCGTCAGCTATACTCACACCAGTTCCATCGATTCTGTGCGACTGTGTTCGTGTGTTCATGAATTGTCATTACGAAATGCAAATGATTGACATTGGTCGTCTTGTCCTCACTTCCAATTTTCTGAAAATATCCTTGCTGTTTGCTGTTCATTTCTGATAAACTATGGATGTAAAATGGACGTATTTGGTTGGGAAGTTAAACTTTTAACAAATCGTGAAATGATTCAGGAACGTTTTCATCGCAATGGGAGGCTGTATAGGATTAACACGTAGTAGAAGTGGTGCTATAGATGATTCATCAGGGTCAGTCAGTCGACCCAACTCAGGTAATTTTTCAGCATAATCCTCCATGAGACACTTGATTCGGAATCGTTTTCAGGTAGTCAACGGAAAAACCATCCCTTATGCCATGAAACGATCAGATGGAAATCCGATGTGCCCCTCACAGAGGGCCAACTCAGAAGTAAGAGAGACGAATTTTGGGACACTGCTCCGGCATTCGAGGGTCGTAAGGAAATATGGGATGCCCTCAGGGCTGCAGCAGTGGCAGCCGAAGCGTTGGATTATGAGCTAGCTCAGGCTATTTTGGATGGAGCTTGTGTATCGGTACCTAATGGCTATCTGACAGAATGTTATGATGAATTAGGCGCACGATATCAAGTGCCCATTTATTGTCTTTCTTATCCTATTAATATTGTGAAGGAGGATAATGGTAGAGATTCACCTGCAGAGTGTTCAGAACCTGTCGATGGGGGTACAGAAACTGTTTTGAAGTTAAGGCTGTCACATTCATGTTTGGATGTGAAAATTTCTGTATATTCAACTGATACAATTAGTATCTGTAAAAAGAAATTACAGGTGAGTAACAATGTTTTTCTCACTTCCAAAGAGGAATTTGGCCATGTAATGCTTGTGTCTGTAGAAAGAAGTTACTCTGAATAGTTTCCTCAAGGTACTTTTCTTTTGAGAGTTCGATTTTCCATTTCATCAAACCTTATTTAAATATCAATCATTCAAAAAGAATGTTTGTATGCAAAACACATTGCCAGACCTTTGTCACCTAACCTATCAATCCATTTAGAATTGATATCACATATCTTATTGTTCCATTTATAGCTTGATGACTTGGTATACTGTCAATGAATATAAAGTATGAAACATTGTTTTCAATCAATTGCATTCTTGCCTCATATATATTTTCAAATCACATTTTCAACTATTGTATATATTTTCAACTACCTACTGAATAAATGATGTTTCAAATTTATTGACAAAGAAAATATAATTGAAAACCATAAATATGTATTCTATCAATACATACTGGCTAACACGATGTTCCTCGAACATCATAGGTTTCCCTTTCGTGTTGTCCACAGATAAAAAAAAAAAAAAAAAAAAAAAGTTATCAGATTGGTAATTCTTCATCAAAATTTGCTAATGGCTCCATATTTTCCTTTTTTATTCACATATTCAGGTTGAGATGAGATGCAAAGTTAGAAAATATAAGTAAGTCAATAAAAAAGTATCAATTGTTTCTTGGTGAAGAAGAACACACTTTGCTACACCATTGAAACCATAAAAAATTCTACCATTCAACACAAAATTTATACATCTTTTTTTTTTCTTTTTTTTTCAAAGAGTCAAGAAGGAATAGAAACATCAAGACAAAGGTGGTTTTTTGGTGGGAAATTGTTAGGAGATAAACTACATGTAGAGGAAGCAAAAATACCTCCTGGATATGTTGTTCAAGTCATAGTGAATATGGAGACCTTGCCTATTTTAAATTAGGGCTTCATAATGCACAAAAATCAAAAAATCAGGTAAGAATAATACTGATACTGATTTAACCTCTTTTCAGTCTTTATTTAAACCTTTGCAAAATGTATATTCAGGATAAGATAATGTTCGAGAGTCAATAAATTGATAAATTTCTCATATATTTAGCTGATAAGTTTACATATTGTATAATTTGATTGTTTCTGAAGATTCTATCTGCAATAAATTGATATTGATCAATCTATCTATCTATCTATTGAAATATTCTTTTAAAAACTTCCAAATGGCCGCCAGCTACATTTATTGATTAGTTTTTCATTCATGCATTAGACAATGAGTGTATCGAGCATTTCATGTCATTGATGTTACCATGGTTAACTTTAAAATCAAACATTATAGTTCAGGTTTTCCATAGATTTAGCTTGTTTGTTCACAATCGAATACAACTTGAATCATTTATTCTTTTGACATGCTTGATATGATATGCTTCTCACGGTGTCTCAAATAGATGTGTGCCAATAGAATTTCGGCACCGATCATAAAAACACTATCAGGAGAATATTTACTATCAAAAATTCATAGGTTCAAGGATTATTCAAATATTTCAGAAAATTCTTTGTATAGGGTATATATAGAATATATTCTTGCAGTGGTCAGAAATGTATATATATTCGTTTTTTCTTCTTCAGCTATTCTGTACAATATTGTATAATAATAATTGGAAATTTAAGTTTGTTTTCCAATGATTTAATTAATGATATTTTGAAATAATTTATCATTATGACTGAAGACAGATATGAACTGAGTAGGTAAATCACACTGTATCGAAGTTATTAATAATAGGAATCATGGAAAAATTTATTTTAGGAACCACCAATTGACATTCTTGAAACCCTCATAATGAAACAAATATCTGATAAAACTAATCCTCTTGTAATTACCCCTGAATTAGTTATTTTTGGATTTCTATGGTGTTGCTCTTTATATATCTAACCTTGGATGACTGATAAAAAGCCACATACTGAATAATTGGGCCTAAATGTACGCAGTTGACATTGAAATTGTATTGATCCCTTATTCATTTGTTGCTGTTGTAGGTGTGAATCCGTCTGTCTCATAGGTGATCAATTCGATTGAAGGATCAAAATAATAGGACAAATCATGTTCCAACATGACCATCGAGAGAAAAATATCGTCATATCAAATAGGTATTTTGATGAATAGCAATAAAAGTAACATAGAAACCGTCAACGATTTTTCAGTATAGTAACTAATCATGAAGAACCACCCTTTATAACTCTAATAATTTTTTCGATAAAGAGAAAAACAGCTCGTAATAATTCTCTAATAGAATAGATGTTCAATCACATTGATTTCTGATTATTGTTCGTCATTTTGACAGAACTAATACATTTGGGTTGTGTAATACTGAATATAAAAATTGATATTTCAACTTGCTGTCTATATTTCTCCCAGAAAATTGTACCAAAATACAATTGTCGATTCTTTTTTTGATTTTCTGTAAGGTTGTTTTTTATGCTAAACGAGTAACACTGGGTGGTAATCATAAGTTGTCACCTGAATGAAATAACTGATCATTTGAAGCAAAGAACTTGTGTATATATGTATATTACAATGGTTCCTGTAGAATCAATATTTTATATGAGGTTGTGGTTGAAACCTAGGTGAGTTGAATTTGGGCGATCTCAACTTGGTCAGTTATTTTTAAAGGCTTTGTTCGAATGTATGAGCTTTTTGAAGATTTGTTGGAATTTTTATAAGTGCATTTATCTTTTATGACTGAATTACTGTCACTATCAACTTACATATATGTATATAAATGATTCATTCATTGTAGTAATAATATCTAATCCTGAATTAATATCAAAAACAATTACATTCAACTCAATACTAGTTTAAATTTAATTAAAAAAATACGTTACAAATTAATTATTCAGAAATATCTTGAATGATCAAGTCATCAAGAAGTAATAAACATGATTGGTAAAAACTTATGTAGGTAATATAAAAATGCCATTGAAATTTCGACTATACTATTGTATCGTAAGGTCACAAACGAATTTGATTGGGCGACATTGTGTCCAAAAAAAATGTGATATGTTTGTTAATACTCCCTGATTGATTCATCACAAACAACCAAGTATATTTCGATAATGAAAGCATAATGAAATCGATATTGTAGAAATCAAGAGGCCATAACTTTTATTAGAAATGTAGTGTTGGAATGGATTGAATTTTTTTCACTTCATGCCACTTCAAATTCAGAAAGAACTCAACTTGAGAAAAAACGGATTTATTATTATATTTATTTGAAATTATTTGGGTGAACTCTGAATTATTATTTAGGTATTTTGACTTATTAGAATTAGATGAATCGAATCAAATTGATTTATTATGGTTGAAAAAGTAGAGATGTTTTATACACTTTGACTGATTGTTTATTCATTATTATTTGCTTTAATTATTGTGGTTGGAGTTTTGAAAGTGTAAAATTCAATTGCACCTCTCAGATATTTTATGAGATTATATGAACTGTGTGGAATCTTATTGATATTTCTTATTTTTATTAAATTGATATGAAAATGTTTGAATTTGTGAGACTGCAGTACCTTATCAATCACAACAGAATTATATAACATGAAATATTTTTTCTACATCTACACAGTTGTAGGAGAAATATTGCATGTCTTCACTAGTTCAGAAAGGATCATTTGTTATATAAATGAAAACATTCTTCGTGTACTGCCGATTGAACCAAAAAAATACCATTTTCAATACTTAGCAGCTTGCTTTAGTAATGCTCGCTGAAAGATAATATGAAAGACTGGTAACCGTCATTTTGAACAATAAAGAAAATCATGAACGGGAACATGTGCACTACACTCGATGAAAATCCTTTTTTGAGAGTTGTTTTATAACGATTGTATCAGTGTGTAAATACATCTAAGGAATATATAATAAACAGTTTGTTACAATAACTCAGTTTTTATTGAAATAACCTTACACATAATTGATGAAATCGTCAAACGTCATCATTGAAATTGTCAAATATTTCACCAAAATGACGTTTGACACCTCCAACTGTGACTTCACACTGAAGTAAAAAGTATGATTATGGCGTATGATGCTGAGAGAGGGAAAGGAATGGCTTTTTTTGTTGCTTTAACCAATAATGTCAATGGGATATGTGCAGGAATGATGATTTTTTGGAACTGAAATGAATTGCGGACTTTCAAATCCGCTACGATATGAAGGAATAATACTTATTTAGGTAATTTCTTCAGTTCATGCGTCAGCCATACTGCAGCTGATAAAAGCGTCAATGACCCTGCTTGATGGGTAGCAGCTATGTAGGTAGGCACATAAGTCAGAAGTGTGGTTATACCGAGAGTGACCTTGAGAGAGAAAGAAATGTTAGTGTCATACATATTTTATACAAAAGCGATGAACAAAATGATATTTCTGTACCTAATGATTTAATAATAATTTTGTAAGAGTGACGCCGAATTCTGGGACACATACAATTCTGACATACATCACACAATTCTGTGATTCCAACACATACAAATTCTAATGCAGTGTCATAGAATTCTGATGATTAATTATGTACACCTGTGTTTGGTACTTTTTATACATTTTTATACATTTTCAAATGTAGTATCACAGATTTCTGACATAGTACCAAAGAACTCTGACATGGTAATTTGAAATAATGAAAATTGAAATTCTGAAAATTAATGTGGCGTTTTCGAGCATTCATTTGGTATTTGAAAAATCATCCAGGAGAATATGTTTCTTTCGTATCCCCCACATTTTTCAAGTCACTTGAAATTTACCTGCAGATAACCTAGAAAACCGAGTACCGCAGCAGCTTTATACGCTCTCGGCGGTAATATCCTCTTCTTGGACAACATCCAAACCGCCGTAATAACACCCAAAGTGGTCGTTCCCAACACCCTGTGATCGAACTGCACCGTCGTCGGGTTCTCTGTCACATTAGCCAGTTTCGGAGTCAGAGCCAAAACGTCGTCCGGGATCCATTTGTCGCCCATCAACGGGAACGAATTGTAAACTAAACCGGCGTCGAGGCCAGCAACAAATGCGCCTGAAATATATTTGAATGTATTTTTTATATAATATGCTTCTTCTTATCATATATAGAGCACTAGTGGAATCACTACTGCAGTATGGTATACTAGTTTGGGGAGGACTCTACAAAAATTCTTCAGAAAAGCTGAATATTATTCAAAATTACATCCTGAAAATTATTGACAAAAACAGAGACGCTTCCCTACCACACAACTTTACTGCAGTGAAATATTTGATATCAGATCACTCTATTTTTCCCAATGTTTGTAAATATGCATTCAGTCAAAAAAAACCTTCAGAATGAAATTGTAAAATAAACAAGAAACACATGTAACAACCACCTTAGAATATCTCTATATAAAAAAAATATCAGCCAAAGATTTATAACTTATATTTTGCCAAATGCATTCAATCTCTTACCCTCCGATATAAGAGAACTAAGAAATATTTTGATGTGAGTTAAGAGAATATTTATCAAACCACTATGCTAGTTTCATAAGAATTTCAGAAAATAATATTATCTAGTGATTAGTTTACTGATAGGCATGTGATTTATATGATCATCCATCATAGGAATTTACTGAAGTTTTTATGTAACTATCAACGGCTTTAGTATTAGCTTTCACTGTATATTTTGTATTGCATCAAATAAATCAAGTTATTATATAGCCCTATTTTCCACACTGAATATTTTTTCAAATTGGCATTTTTTTTTTTCGATTTTTCCGTTCAATTCAGATGATATGATATATATCTCGAATCATTTGTAAATTCTTGAATAATCTTACATTCCGGTCTGATTATTCATATCCTATCCTATAAGAATTCCTATCATTGTCCGACTAATAAACATCAGCTGATCACATGAAAACTGTCGGAAATAAATCTGGCACCGTCGAGCAGGGCAGCCAACTTGGAACGAAATCGCGGAAGGCTGAGTTTGAACGTCACTAGTATTTTTCGTACCGTTATGTTGCTATGAAGGATGATGTAATGCACACTGCTCAGTCGGAAAACGTGTCGAGCTCGATAGGCGATGGACGCGAGATGTCAGGAGGGGACTTTTCAGCGCGATGCGGGATTGAGCGGACTCATTAGTTCATTGGGTCGGCGCATTCTTTTACCTGACACGGCCGTCAAAAACACCAACCCTTTGGCGGAATGCGCCAGCATTCTGAACCTCCTGCTGGCCTTCAGGGCAGCCTTGCCGGCGATAGCGACGCTCTGGGCGGGCACCAGGACGTCCAAGGCCGACCACAAGAGGAGCGTGTACAAAACGAAAGCCATACTAAGGTGACTCGCTAGTCTGTACTGCGACACTCTCGGGACGTCGCTCTCGCCGTGGAATCTATCTTGCAGGCCGGATTTGACCATGTACCAGCCCATCAAGCCCTGGAAATGCCATATTTGAGTCTCTTTCACTTTCGGTTGAAACTTATGGTGGACTTTATAACATTTCATAACATGTGAATATTATTTATAGTGTGTAACATAAGTACGTTGAACTATTCAAATGACGTATTCCTGTGACAATTTCAAGAATAAAAGACTACATGAACTCGTGTCCGGAAATGCTTTGTTTCGGAGATACAGGGTGTTCAAATTGGAATTTTTGTTTTGGTTTTTAGAATAACTCTTCTAAAAAATATTTTTTTCGCACTCAATTTGGTAAACGTATTTTTTTTGAAGTGGGAAATGATAAACTTGTATTGCCTAGAGGGTGCTGGGTACGCTCTTATTATTCATTTAACGAATGGATACTCATTTAACGAATACTATCTGTGAGTTATTCGAGGGGGTGGTATTTTCATTTTTCTGAATTTTCTGGGATTTTCAATATAACGGTGATTCGGAAGAAATATGTACTGAAACATGATCAGATATAACTCTATCTTTTTGAATGTTCACCTGAGCTCCTATAAGTGTTCCGAATGCGAGAATTCGTTTCTTCTGTCCTGGTGTCAATCTTCCCTTGGTCCAAAAATATACAGCCGGGATGAGGAAACATGCTCCAATCGCTCTACCCCATTGCCTGTGTCCATACTCCATGTACCAAATTAACTTGAATTCTTGAAGTGTCATTTCTTTATTCTTTCTGAAATCAGACGGTATTGAAGAGTTGACTAAATGATGAATAGAAATTTTGATGTTTGTTAAATGCATTTATCTTCCAAAATTTTTTGAATAACAAGATGTCACTGATCAATAGATAATTTCTCTTTTTCGTGAAAAACACTTTTTGTTTTTTTTTTTAGGCTTATTAATGATGTATCACTAAGAGAGTTTTGCTATTTGAATGTTTCTAATTAGGGTAGGTAGGACCTAGGGGGTTGAAGGAAGTGAGTTCTTTTTATTTTATTCTAAATCCCCCTCTTCTTATCCTAGAAACAGTTGTAAGCATTTTCTGATATCATCTTTTCTAAGGTTTTGAATTGTAATCAAAGATATGATATTATATATTAGAGAGAGAAAGAGAGAAATTGGAACGATCGAAAGAAATTCACGCAGCAATGAAAAATCACATGACTGTTGGCATTGATAAAACATTGTATTGAGAAATGCGACATTGTTAGTTATAACTTATAAGTTATTATAGGTATAACTTTGCCGTTCTATTGATGAATGATGCTTGGTATAGCGATGTTCGGCAGGTCTCGAGCCTGACAGTGTATAGAGGTGACCAGCTTGAGCTCGTCTGGTTTGTCTACTAGGAATCGCGCGTGGTGGCATAATAGATGATATTTCCGTTGAGCACCGACCGTGAAAGTACCTATAAAAAAGGCAAAGATCGCCGACCTTTCTACGATGATCTAGAGAGGTCAATGATTTGGTGAGTGTTGTGTCATCGACTAGGCGAATAGCTCTCTTCTGAATTGAATCTAAGAGCTTAAGCGTATGTTTGGGGGCTGAACTCCAAACATGTGAACAGTACTCCAGGACAGGTCGAATTTGTGCTTTGTAGATCATAAGCAGTTGCTGGGATGTGAAGTATTTCTTTGCACGGAAAAGAAAACCGAGTTTTTGTGAAGCAGTTTTCGCAATGGACCTCACATGATCGTCCCATGAGAGAGCACTGTTGGTGGTGACACCCAGCATGGATATTGACGACCTCATAGGAACAGTGGTACCCGACATCATCAAATTGGGCATTGTGTGATCAGCCTTCTTGGTGAACATACAAGCTTGATTTTTGGTTGCATCGAACTGTACTAGATTCTCAGATCCCCATTTCAAAATTCATGTCAGATCCTCATTTAGAGTATCGACCTGTCTTCGCCTTGCACCTCTGGCCTCATTGGATGATATAGGGGCTCTAGAGGAAAAGGCGGAATGAAGTGTACTATCATCCGCAAAGCTATGAACTGGGCTGGAGGTCACATTCAACAAATCATTGATGAATGAAAACAGCAAACTAGAGAGAGCCAACCAGCAGTGATCAGCTGATTGTTGGCAAAACTGTACCATTCTTCGTTGCATCCAGAAGAATCGATGGCTCTTTCTTTTTTTTCGTTTCAATGCCGATGGGGTGGAGGTGCATCTAGTAGAGCATATATAATATCATATCTTTGATGATGAAAAAGTGTTATATTTCGTGACTCGCTGTATTTCGAGACCTATAAACTAATTCCATCGCAACCCCCAACTGTCGTTGATATGCCTGTCACTATGGCGTATCGATCAAACTGTCTGATGGTATAGCTGTTCAAAGCTTCCGACGAGAGGAAAATGGATCGTTTTCACACCACCCTGTCTCAGAGCGCGTTGGTGGCGGTACCACCTCCACCCGCCAAGTTCACCGTAAGCGAGTGGCACCTCAACAACCGGTACCGCAACAGGATATGTCTGGACCAACAGAAACTGGCCGATTCCATCATTGCCGAGGGCGATAGAGCCATAGACGAGGTACAGTCAATGATCCAACTGTGATTTTTCACCATTCATCATTTTCGAAAATATTTTTGGTACTGAGGTATTTTGACCTCAGAAAGAATATGAACGTGCGCGGACCTATATTCACCGAGATAAACCAGGAAAAAGTATGAAAGTTGACCTTCCTTTTTCGGCCCATTTTGGGTAGCATTCACAGCCAATCGGAGTTTCGCCTCATTGAACATTCGAGAAGTCAAGAAGAAGGAGAAACATTCTCGAAGAAGTTGAATCAAAGGTCTTCAGCATCTTGGAAGAAGGTGGATTTACCTTTTTTCTTACGGAAAGCGCTGTCAAATGAGAATCTGTATCAGAATAACTTGTTCTGCGAGCCAAAATGTCAGCGCTGTCCATACAAAAGAAGGATTCATCATGTGTCTCCTTCTTTTCGACTTCATGATCACTATATTTCATCAATTATGCTAAACTTTTCGCATTGCCTTGTTTTTTTTATAGTTAGTACCAATTATTGGCAATTGGTGAGATTCTATTAATGGGTAGCTACGTCTGTGAACCGCCTACTTCTCTAAATCAATAAAATGCCTCGTCAACGAGATTTAATTTAGCTTAGATAATAAAAAACTATGAATTTTCCTCCAGGTCCAGGAGAAAACCGACCAGAATAAACGCGAGGTGGACCAAAAATTGGACGAGAAAGTCAAAGACATCGAGTTCAACAAGGAAGAAATCGAGCGCCAACGCAAGGAAGCCGGCCTCGAAATCGAAAATTTGTGCACGTACATGGAAAGGATCAAGGACTGTTCCAGGTCGATCCAGGAGGACGCTTTGAAGATCGTCAGGAAATGTTTGATACTGCGGGAGGGCAGACTGGGCATCGATTTGTGCTACGACTTCGTGGAGAAGGAGTTGAAGAAGGAACTTGACGTTATAGAGGGTGGGCAGCGGTTGCTGAAGAGAGTTCTCGAAGAATCCAACGAACAGGTTTGTTCTGGATGCGAAAACACAGTTTATAAATCACTATAGCTCTAGTAAGCCCACGATGGTATAATAGAAATAGATCATATTCCATCAAAATACCTACGACATAAAACACAAGAGGAGAAATTGGATTATTCAGTCAATATTTAGTGTAAACAAGTAACAATACCGATCATAAGCTATCTCGCTATGAAATTTTATGTGAAGGAATATTCAAAAGCTGCAAATTTAGCGCCATTCGTGACGTCAATGCGCGTGCTGAATCGATTGGTTGAATTTGTGTAATGGCGACGGATGGGTGGGACACCAATCAAAATCTACAGCGTACTAGTACTCGTTTGAATTCGGTGGATCCCAGTTGACTAAAATATACCGCATCTTTATCACTGCTGGTCACAGAGCTTTATCACAGAGATGTTCCAATCTGAGATATAGCTCTAATTTTGTGTTGAAACGTTTGGAGATGAATCAATTTGATCTCGGTGATAAAGCTCATGATAAGACACTGCTCTATAACAAGCACAAGTTTCAAAACTTCATGTCCTGTCAGATGCAAGATGAAACAGAAACAACAGATGAAGTTGTTTGACTAATTTCTCTTGTGAGCTTGACATAGAAATGTGGCTAACTGGATTTTTCTCAAAATTCATCAAAAGTATCGATCTGTAATTTGTAATAATCTCCTAACTTCGACTATTGTCAGGTACGAAGACTGAGGTCTACAGTTTACTTCATGGACAGAGACCTGGAAGACAAAGGCAACGTCCTGAAAATCGACCAGCACAACTGCAGTCTGACACACACCAGCCTGAATCTCAGCATATACCACGGATTCGCGCCCTTGGACCCAGCTAATATCACCCTGCAAGAGTGGGAGAAATACACCCAGCAGAACATCGAGAAATCCGCCAAGGAGATCAACAGCGCTAGGCAGTTGAGGTCCTACGTAGACATTTTATTGAGACAAGTCATCGACGATTTGCGCACCCAGTATAACGCGGTCAACAACGAATTTCGCAGGAGGATCGAGGAACTGAAGGAAGCCAAAACGAAGATGGAGGTCCAGCATTCGGAAGTAATCTACAGTACTTAACACACTGTTTTGTCGAAAGAATGAGACTCCAATAATGAGTGGTCACTTTGGAACTGTATTTTGCCGATCGTCATGCAAAAAAATCGAAAATTAATATAGCTCACATTATTTTTGTGGAGCAACCATTTTTTAAATTGACTCATCTACATAAGGCCTTTCGATTTTCATAGGATCCCAGTTGACCAAAATAGGCAGCAGCACACTAGCAAAGGACAGCTGTTAGATTATAATTTGAGATCAAATGATCAGTATCATATATAATGGTTCAAAACAACTCTTATTGAAGGATTAAATATGTTCAATAATGTACTCTCTAACTACTCTTGGTAAAAAAAAACTACACTACTCTAGTACTAGTAACTAGTAAACAACTTATGATTCCAATCATAAAACGGTGATAAAACTTATCATGAATCATTGATATGTAACAAGCACAAGTTGCATTTCAGATCCAAGGAGGATATTTTCGAAAACGTCGTTATATATTTCAGATGTAAGTTGCACATAATTCAGAACTTTGTGATGGAATAAAGTTTGGTCAAATGGGTTAGTGATGATAATGATTAAGTAAAGAAAAAATCCAAGCTTCGTTGCATTGCAATTAATGTTACTGTTTGATGTAGGTTGTGCGCCAATCAAATGAGATGACAAGAATGATAACAAGACTGGAGAAGTCCATTGGAGAGAAGGAAGGCTACCTGGCTCTGTCTCACACAAGATTGGGCAATCGAGCCCAGAGGCCGGGCGTGGAGCTGTGCAAAGATCTGGTGGAACTGTCGATAGTCAGCGAAGTGGGGGAGATGAGGGCGAATTTGGCTTGGCTTCAGCACAAACTGGCCGAAGCGCAAGCCTCCCTACGATATCTGTTGAAGACGCAAATACAGCTAGAGGAAGATATCAACGTGAAAACCAATTCGTTGAAAATCGATGAGGTTGACTGCATGTCTTTGAGGCAGGGTATCAACTACCACAGCTATTGAAATACATGTTTTTCATTCACCATTTCGAATTATTTATTGATCCAAGTAATGTGCTTTTTTCCCTCCCAACATCCTGCTGAACTTGATTGAACCTTCTGGCTCTTCACGACAATGATTTTTCTAAATTGGTCAAGAAATTGAGGAAATACATGGGTTCCAAATGAATTGGCACAATGTAGATCAGAATGATATTTCATGTTGTACTTACTACACCGATTGGGTGTAGTAAGTCAAACACTTACATTTTGAATTCAGGATATTGCTGATATCTCTCAAATTCCTCCTGCCATTCTTGTTCTGACCATGGCAATTTTTCTCCAAGCAATTTCCATGTTACCATTGACAAACCAGATTCTGTTAATCTTGTTACTCCTCCTGAAAATCGAAATTTTTTATGTCCTCATTATTTTTCATTACCTCTATTGTTCTTTTTTGATTGTTTTTCTTCCGACAGAATACTCCAGAAAATTGAATTGACGATTTCTGAATGCATAACAGATTTGTCTGCATTCTTGAAAAAATGCTGATAGGAATCATATCATAGTGAAACCAAACACGATCCTGATATAAAGAATATGTTTATTTGAGTAAAACAGCTACAATCAATTACACCAACTACCACTAATGCTGCGGCAACGGGTAATTCTATTAAATAGCAAAGAGTCACTTCAATATATTTTATAAGATTTTTGGCAAGAAAGTAGACTTATATCACAGCAGTAAGCAACTCACTTGGGAATCAATATTGGATCATCGAATGGTTCTCTTGATTACCTCATCTAACACTATACAAATACTGACTAAAACAAAGAAATATGTCAATGTTATACCTAAAACGACAGCTACAAAAACCATTCCACTACATGTCAGTAACCAATATCCAACAGCTTTACTCTCTTTAGTGAATATATTTGCATTGAGATGAGCAGTAATTGTACCACTTCTACGTAGAAAGTTTGAAATCTGAAAATGATTAGATAGACAGTGCTTTTTCAATTATAGTCGAGTAGTACTTTAGCTACCTTTGGATTATTTCGTACTGTTGAATTTCTCATAACTGAAGACATGCATGTTCTGAATGCACTATTTTGGATTGGGTTTCTCGATGTTATTCCCAGCACTGGTTTAGCATGAGATATTATTGACGGTAATCTACAGTATTTTGATATATGCAACATTTTTAAGACCTGAATATACAAAAATACGTAACATGAGATCTGAGGTTAGGTTCTTATGTTATTGTTTAACACATGTTATGTCATACAGATGCTATGTATAAAAGCCCGTAAGTCTGTTTTTCCGTATCATTGATAATGTTGAATGTAATAATATTTCTTTCAAATAAGTGCAAAAGCTCAGATAATGAAATCAATTTCTCGTGAGCATCTGATAATCCTAAAAATATCACTGAAAATGTAGGTTTTTTTAGGCAAATCTGTCAGTTTATCTATGAAGATAACCCAATAACGGACTCTTAGACATACCAATCACAAATTTTCAAAGTTTTTCAAATATATCTATGAGAAATGTTGATCTGTGGAAAATTGAAACTAATTACTCACAGAAATATTCTGTAAATTCGTTTTTCTATGAAGAATTGATTCATCTATTCCATCGAATGTAAAAAAATCAATTTCCACTGAAAATATTCCTAATCAGTCATTAATCGGTGATAATATTGATGAGTCTCTACATAAGATACTATACTCAATGATTCTTGTAAGGTCAAGAAAATATTTTATCAACGAGACGATAAGTTAAATATAAAGTGGGTATTACTACAAAAATGGAAGAGATAGTGAAGGTGAAAAATACTGAAATCTTAGAATATTTTAATGAGATGAGTTACGGAGAAAACATTGAAAACTTAAACAAAGCAAATGTAAGTAGGTATTGTAGAGTTTGAAGAAAATACTTCGAATAGATATGGTTGGTTTTCTAGGAGTGGTTTAAAGCCAAAAAGAACACATTCTTTGCTTATGTTGACAAGTCTGCTGAACCTCCTAATGGAGTTCCTGAGAGACTCCAAAGTCATATCAGTAGTGAAGAACTCTGTAAGATATATGTTCCAGAAATTGATACTGTCAGGAAAATTCTCACAAAATGTAATGCAAATCAGTTTGCTGTGACACCAACTGAAAGGAGGAAAATGTTGATAAAGCGAGTCCTGCCTCATGTGTCAATAACAATGAACTAACTTGTGTTCTTTCAGATTGAGCATAGAAATTGAAAAGAATGCAGACCTTTTCACTCAAATCGAAATACTCACTAGAGGAATTTTAGGAAGTGATACAAAAAAATGGGCTATTTCATTGTTTGCACAGTACTTTCGCTACTATGCTTACTCTTTATCTTCTATGGAAAAAAGTTCCAGACAAAAACCAGAAGGTCAGTCTATTATTAATTTGATTCTATGAGGAAGTATACATCACACCTCTTCATAAAAACTCACATAAAAAAGTCCTGTAAGAAAAAGTCTAAATTGTAGAAAAATGTTCTGAGAAATACACCTATTTCAAAAGACTTCCCACTTCAAATAATGCTTGTGTATGCTCAATAGATTCCTGGATAGTGAAAGAATCACTTGACTCATTGTAGGTATTGCTGTGGGGGTGTTCTCGAACAAAAATTCCTTATCAAATTTGGGTATGTTTTTGGCACCTGCTTTTGCAGCTGGATACAATGTCCTACTTCAAGTAGGAACAAAATTAGCACCAGTGGCATTCCTGTTCTTAGACATCGTTAGATCAGTTGGGTGAGTTACAATAATTTTACATTAGAGATGTCATCTTTGAAACTTATCATATGTCATCTTGAACTTATTTTGGTGATGATTAAACAATAGGTATAGGTATTATTGATTGACATTTGCTAGATAATTATTCAAAGACTTGTTGAAGTTACATATCACCTGGAAACTAAGTTTTTCTTTTTATATATCTTTTAGAATCCCTGAGGATGTACTGAGGTTGATTCCTTCTGATGATGGTGAATTGCTTCCATTTCTGAACAGCGAGAAGGTTGAAATTCTGGCTCTGTTTGTAGATTTGCAAAGCAAAAATTATCGTGGCATCAATTGTGGCCATAAAAAAATTTTAAACTGTAGGTTTACTTCCACCACTGTATATGTAGAAAGTGTAAAAATATTTTCATTTCAGTTTCATCATTAAAGATACCAACAATCATTTTTGATGACGCAGACTTAGATTCTGCTTGTGAAAATATCATAGAAGCTTCGTGGGGCTATCAGTCTTTGGTAAGTGAGTAATAATTAAGAGAACCCTTGAAATTATACTATCCATAATTTCTGAAGTATTACTGTAATTTATTCTCTGTTTTTGTTGTGTTTAAAGGGTCAAAAATAGAAATGGGACACTTGTAAATTTTATTTGTATTCAATCTGAACTTTTGCTTATTCAAATCGATTCAAGAGTTCTTTCTTTGATATTTGAAGCTTATTCTACTACCTTCCACTTGATCATATGATTTGTTAGAGGAATGACTAGCCAGTAAAAAATATCCTCTTGATTGAATCACTTATTATTTCACATAAATAAACAAAATTTACCTTTTTCATGATGCTATTTACGAGTTGTTTTCAAAATCGAAACGAAAATGAAAAATGAAGTGGGTGATAGAGGGAGTAAAAACAAATCTACATCAGAGGTTACACTTTTGTCGAAAAAATTATTCTAGGAGACAGGAATTGAACAGATTGCATATGACTTCTGTTTACCACTGACTAGAGGTTAGCGACCTGTTGTGATGTCAAATCAGGTGTCCTTTTTTATCAATATCAAGCTAAATATGTTGACTGGTAAAGTAAAAATAATTTGGAAACAGCGTGAGAGTGAACCCAATCGCAGCAAGCAGTTGTTTGTGCTATGGACATGAATCAAGCCAATGCCTCCCAAACAAATGACAAAAGATAGCAATAAATCATCAAAGATGCGTGGAAATACAAACAATTGAAAAAATCGAAATTTCACAACCCTTATGAGATGAGGAAAGTTGAAAAAATAACTGTTTCGAGATATTGACTCAAAGATTTGAAAAAAGTGATTCACAAAAAATTCCAGAGGAATTTCTATTTTGTGATTTCTCTTTTTGAACACCTGATGTATCATAAATCAGTAGAATTCGATAAGTTTCGAGCAATGAATCTTCAGCAGAAAGAATGCAGCTTCCGAATGCTTAGATCCGCTTGAAAATCGGTAGATTTTTGAAAATTGTCAAAATAATTTGTGGTCCACCTAATTCCATCCATGAAATTTGAAGGATTCGTGGTGTTTTCAGCTGCCTTGGTCCACCAATACCATACTGGTGCAAGAGAACGTTCTATCTACATTCCTCAAAAAACTCACAGCCAAATTGAGGTCTCTGAAAGTCGGTCCTGCGAACGATAATATGGTAGATATCGGAGAGAGAGACGAAAAAACGTCCATCGCTCTGTCATTTTTGATAGACCTAGCAAAATCCCAAGGTATCCAAGTGCTCCAAACAGAACAGGAGGGCAATTATTGGAATGAGGACTGTAATTTTTGGACTCCCACTTTATTTGTCGGCGCCAAAGTCCGAACTAGCAATGTTTTGGCTTCGAGCAGCGAAGATGGTGACGAAGTTACGGTTTTAGCCTTCCGGCACATCGAAGAAGCCGTCAGTTTGGCCAACAACACCAGGCAAGGTCTAGCGGCTTCTGTGTGGTCGGAAAACATTGGTGTTGTTAATGAAGTGATCAGGAAAATCAACGTGAGTATACCCAATTCAACAGTTTCGGTTGGGATCTCTCCTTTATCATTATTATTATTATTGATTTCAGGTTAGCAACGTGTGGGTAAATAGTTTCGGAACAATTTCGCCAGAAGTTTCTTTATGCCCGCTGAAAGAGAGTGGTTCGGGATATTTCGGTGGAATCGAAGGTGAACTCTGTCATCGAGAGGAAAGAAATTCTGATAGGAATCGTTGTTTCAGGGCTACTTGAATATGTTACTTACCAAAGAAATTCGCCGGCCGTCACAAAGTTCCAAGCGAAGAAATCTAGCGTAAACATCAATTCTATCATACTGGCTGCCAAGAAATCACAGGAAGTTTGGAGTAGAAAAGCGAAGATTGAGAAACTAGGGATCTTTCAAGAATTCGTCGATTTTCTTGATGCCCAGAAGCAAGCTAAAAAGTAAGGTTCTTTTGGGCACTAGGGTGTAAACATATGAATGTTATTAAGGGTGAATTGAATATAAGTAAAGCTCACTACATAAACCAATGATTTCGTGAATGAGTATGTGCTAGATGTCAAAATACCAAGTATGCTGCGAATGAAGTTTGATTAGAATAAATGAAGTTGCTGAAAGTTCATGACGAAACCAAACCATGTTTTGAAATGTATCATGTATTTCGAATGCATCATGTATCTCAAAAACGAATCATTTTTCAAGAAAATATAAAGGAAAAATTTTTTTCATTTATTTTATATTATATTTATATATTATTAACTTATTATCCCAGTTTAACTATTGTGTCCTTCCATGAACACGTATGTTTCTTGGGATTAATAAATGTTATTACTATCCTAAAGTGTCCAGGGCCTCCAGCAGATTAAAGACGGTCTTGGTGATCTCCCCTATTTTTTTTTCTTCTCACACTGTTATGTTTTCTCTTTCAGTTGTAAACCAGAGGTTATAGCTTGCGCGATAGAAAACATCCAAAAGGCTGTCGCCGATACGTACAGAGAAAGAGTTGATCTGGGACAATCTTTCAATCTGGTATCTCAACGAGAGCCCAGAGGTTTGATTTCGGTGGACGTTACGGAATCGAACAACACCGCTTTGATTTCGACGGCTCTGTTCTTAGGTAACGCTGTTTTACTATCTTGTGAAGAAGGTGTATATTTTGAGATTTTCAAAAAATTGAGTTCGCTTCTACCCAGCGGAGTTCTCACTGTGATGCCTTACAATTTGGAGAATGCCAAGGCGATTGCTACGAATAAATTGATAGCAGTTCATTTTGGGAGCGGTGAAAATTCTGTTTTTGAATCCATGCCGATCGATGTTTCTAGAGTTTTCGTGAAAGTTAGCGATGGCATGGAAGATATTTGCAATAAAGTTACCGTTTTGAAGAACGTCTGGTATGACAGTGGGAAATCTAGTAATTATAATTGAATTTATTGGGTTGCCTTTCAAATGATTTATTTTCTTAAACAATAGTCAAAACCTCAAAATATATAACATTGTTTGAATATTGAAGTGTATTGATTATCCCCTATATAAACCCTTCAAGGCGAAAAACGCGATTCCGTAAAATAAATCTAGTGATTTTTGGATTACTGATAAAATACACTGGTTTTGATATCTTTGACTTGATCTGCAAAACCATGCAGTATGTCCACATTTGACTTTTCATTGCTACTTTCTGTAAATTCATTCCATACAATGAAGAAATTTGAAGAGGAGAAAAAAGTAGAAGGAATCGTCCAAATCAGTCGACACTAACAATTCCCTCAAAATTACTTAAAACTTACAGACTATTAAAATCTGCAAAAACCTGTACCCAAATTTTTTTTATTCATCTTGAATGTTATTTGTCTCTCCTGTAAAATAGGGGAATTTTTAACTTAGTGGTTTTGCAGATTAAGCCAACAATATGATTACTGGTCTGATAAACTTCTAGATCATTTTGGAAGTGGTTTCAACTCTATTTAAAAATTCATGTCAATCAATGTTTCTAAAGTTTTCATGAAAGTTACAGGTGACTTGGAAGATATATGGAATATTTTGACAAACAACTGGTATAATAGTGGCAAATCTAGTGGTTATAATATAATTTATCGGGATCTCTTTTGAATGATAGGCATAAATTTTTGGTAAAATATATTTTTTCAAACAACTGCACAAAATAAATTCACGTTGGAATATTCAAGTTGATTGATTATCCACTATAAAAATCTAATTCAGGAGATGAAAAACTAATAACTTTGGCTGTAAATAAATATTCTGCTGACAGTCAAAACTTAGCTAATCACATACATAGAAAAGTCTATATCCTCACAAGATTTCCACAAAAAAAAAGTTACATGAATCTTTCAGTTCATTTTGGATTACTGAACATATACACTGGTTTTGAGACAATTATTCTTCTACCAGTTGCAGTTTTCTTTGGAGAAACAGTATCTGCTGAAAAAGTTGCCTTTTTTCTTTGTGTGATTCTACCAGAGGGTTGATCACTTGTACCAGGGCAGTTTTCTTTGCCCAACAAAATGCCACTGGCATGCTTCTCAACTTCTACATCATCATCTTCCATAACTTTGATGTCATCAGTTTTTGTGATATCAACAATTGGATTATCCTGATTTTCTTCAATAGATGTCACAGTTGGATCTTTTTCATCCAGATTAGGTTCAGTCAAAATACTCATTTTCTTCTCTCGACTATACTTCCTACCAACATTGTTCCCAGATCTTCTGATGACATCTTTATCACTGTTGATATTTAGTTTTAAACTTTCTCTTTTAGTACCTTCTTGGATGGATTTTCCATCGTCACTTCCATTTTCAATGTCTTTGTGAGCGCCCTCTATTTTATCTTGGATTTCTTTCAATTCTAGTTGGTGTTGCTTTGTGGTAGCTTCGAGATGCCACCTTCTTTTCTCTTCATTTGCTGCTTTCAATGACTGGGATAACAATATTCTTGTTATTGTCTGGTCAGATACCTTATCTTTTAGTTCTTTGATTTCATCACTGAAATCAAATCAGAATAATGAAAAGAACTATGATTTTTTTTTTGATTTGGCTATCAAATACGATGTATGAAACATGTGGGGCCTATACTTACTTTTTAGCTTTCAGGACTGTTTCAAAATATTGCATTTGTTCATAATTAATTTTAGAGATAATAAGTGGTTTTGATTCCAATTCTTTCTTGTTTCTGGCAACAATATCTTCTAATGTTTTTATTCGATCCCTGAAATATCGTAAGGTTATCTTTTGAATTTGTTTATTATTACTACTCTTACTCAAGAGATTTGACAATGCAGTATTCATCATCTTCTTTTTCAGATTTATTTGATTTCAATCTCTCCATCAATCTGGGTATCTCTAATTTTAGTTTGTGAATAGTATTCAAATTCATTGCCCTTTCTTGTTTCATGGCCATATAATCAGCCTTCATTTTATTGATAGTATCTTGTAGGTAAACTCTTCTAAAAAATCAGAATTCATGTGATTAGATCTACAATCATTAATGGATATATCTCTAGGCATAGGTCAAAACTGAACAAAGATTCAGCTAGTTTATGGTAAAGTGTGTTCTAAATTGTTACCTATCATCTACTTCTGCAAATAATGAGTTGCCTTTGCTCATTTCATCTAGAGGTTTACTTTTGACTGATTCAAGTTCTGATTTCAGACATAAGACCTCATCATTCAATTTTTGTATCAGACTACTTGCCTCTGTGAGTTCATTCTTCTTATAATCCAAATTTTCTTTCAAATATGAGTTTTCCTCTTTAGACTCCTACAAAATACAATATTTTAATCAAAGGTATTTGTTCAAAGAACGAAAGTCAGACTTACAATCAAAGCTCTTTGAAGTTCTATATTGTTTTCCTGAAGATCTTTGAAATTAACTAATAACTGATCATGATTTTCAGTAAAGCCATTATTTTCCTCTTTGAGGCTAAGAATCTCCTCGATGAGTTTACTAGTATCACCACCAAAAGATATATCTGAGTTTGGCTTGCGCAGAATATCAACCTCAGCTTCCAGGCTTTCATACTTCTCTTCCATTTTCATCAACTCTGTCTCTAGTGATATTATTTGCTCACTATGAGTTGATCTCATTTTATTCATGGTATCTTCGAGGTGAACAATTGTTTCTTGGTACTTTTGTTTCTGTCTGATTTCTTCGTTTTGAAACATGTTGATCTCACTTTGGTAATCAGCTTGCAGTGCCTCCATCACTTTCAGTTGCCTTCTACAATCATGCAGCTCCTGATTTACATCATCTAGCTGCTTCTTGGTGGATAGGTACTCCATTTTCAGTCCATCGTAATCTTCTGGTATGATCGATATTCTTGCCATAGCTATTATAATCAACAAATTGATATAAACCGAAAAATAAGCACAACTCTTTATATTTCTTTCAAACTCCACTATCCGTTAAATTGAAGGAATACGGAAAACTTGGAATTATTATATTTTGACATGGAACGATAATTTCGTCTTGTCAATCGCCTATTATTCCACTTGTCAACGATTTCTCAAAGTCCACACGTAATATATTTTTGTCTTTGTTTATCACATCGGATAAAACAAAGATAGGTTCATATTTAAATCGATTTCATATTTGACGTTGTAATGTCAATAATATGTGGTGTATGTCACGCGAGCAGTCATATGATTTTTGATTTGTCCTAAGGTGTGTGAGTAGTGCGAATAAATATTGAAGACATCAGAAAATTCAGATAATTTCTGGTGTTGAGCAGTGAGAAGTATTGATTTGCCTATTTATCAGTCAGTCAAAACTTAGAAAATGGGTGCAGCAGTATTACCCTTCATTATTTTCACTGTTCTTTGGGGTGGTATTGGAGGAGTGTTGCCATTTTTCGTGCCCAAGGGACCGAACCGAGGGTAAGCTAGTTTTATTTGTTTGAAACAAGCCATTAATTCATTACGTTTTACAGGATAATTCAAGTGATCTTGATGCTGACAGGGGTATGCTGCTGGTTATTGTAAGTGGTAAATTAAGGATATCCATAATATATTCATCATGTGACACCTTTTCTGCAATATCAAGGACCTTAACAAGTTTTTTCAACAAATACATTCATATTGAGTAATAAGAAGTTAAGATGAAGTTTTTTCACAGCTGGATATGTTGTTATGTGGCCCAAATGAACCCTCTGATTGGACCCAAAATTGACAGGAATACAATTATATGGATGGCAAGACAGTGGGTAAGTTGGCAAACTACTTATGATATAATGAGTACAAAATTATTTGTATTATTGTTTTCAGGGAAATGAGATTATTCTTCCAAGTTCCTCATAGCTTTGAACACCTAAATTCCACACTGTAGATTAATTATTTCAGATCTAGTTTAATGTGGAAATTATATTTATATGGATTCAAATCAATTCTGGATCGTGTCGCAGATTTAATTTACATTGTTTTACCCTTTTTATTTTACAGTACCAAGATTTATCATGTATATATTAATTTATGTTGGAATATAGAATTGTGAAACTAGCTTGTAGTGAAGTATGATGGTGTATTTATTGATATTTTTCATATCGTCGTGCTTGACAAATGTCTTCACAGTTTTACCAATGGTCAGGTTAATTTTCAACAAGAAAAAAGACATTTTGCTCGTTTTTAAAATTTATTCATCCAGTATCAACATGAACCATCATAGCCTCAAAACAGATGTTGCTTAGATGCTCGTATCACAGAAGAGGGGTTACTCCTCTCTGCTCGTACCGTCCGTTTCTATTATGGGCTATGGTCACATTACCATAGCTTACAATCTTCTGTCTTATGTTATGATATGTCTAAGAGAGCCAGATACTTTTATTCCTAAGAAAATTAACGTTCCGGTGCCTATGGACTTTATGCCGACCATGATGTAAATAAAGACTGGTGTCTCAACTCCCTATACCCAGCCACTAGAAAAAGTTGTAGACCTTCGCCTACTTGATTTTGTCGGATTTCAATACCTTACTAAGGCTTCCCAAGATCGAAACTAGGTGGCGTCACCTATGCCGATCTCGAAGGTTATCTTGGAAATGCTGGAAACACGATGTGGATTTGAAATTCAACATAAATGTAAAAACTGAACTGTTAGCTATCCATCACTGTCAGGTATCCGTCATTATCAGTAAAAGCGGATTTGACTTCACCGGATCGACGATCGTATCGCCATCTATACTCAAGTAGTGCGGCCTTAGTGAGGTCGTTTGACAGGTCTACATGTTTTGAAAAGAAACAATTGAAGAGTTATTTCACCATCCTATATCCACCTTGATGCCGACCTTGAAACTTGTAGCTGCTATCTTTGTCAGTTGCCTTCACACTAGTCATCGGTTTGAGGTTGGGTCATAGCCGCCTGAAGTTCAAAACAAATATTGGATCACAAAAAAAAGTCTATTAATATGAAGGCAGTGATGAGGAATTGCTACTCAAAAATATTTCAACCTTCTACTGTTACATCGAAGACCTCGAAAGTAACTAGACCAGATGTTACTTCAAAAAGCCAAAGGGTAATTCTGAATAGAAGTCATAGATTTGCAATTCATTGCTTTTCCGATTGCAGCTGATGCTTGAACTAGGAATTATACAACCAGCTAATCCAGGATGTTTTCATCTTTTACCACTTGGATTGAAATCAATGAATAAACTAGTGAAAATAGTGGATAATGAGATGCTGAAAATTGAAGGACAAAAAGTTCTATTTCCAGCACTTACAAATAGTAAAATATGGAAGAATAGTGGCAAGTATTCAAAGAATATTTGATTTGTTTTATGTCCTTCATATTGGTATATTTCATCAGGTCGTCTAGAAAATGCAGGGCCTGAGCTCTTTCAACTGAGTGATCGTCACAATAAAATGTACATTCTGAGCCCTGTAGGTAAATATCCATATTGATGAGGAATTCATCTCAATTTGACAGTCTCTCACCTCTTTTCAGACCCATGAGGAAGCTGCTAGTGATCTTTTATCAGCTATAGGGCCACTCTCATACAAAAACTTTCCTCTCAGACTATACCAAATTTCTAGCAAGTTCAGAGATGAAATCAAACCAAAATTTGGACTGATGAGAGGTAGAGAGTTCCTTATGAAGGACATGTACACTTTCGATGTAGATGTAGAAAGTGCCATCGAAACATATAAGGTGGTATGTGAGAGTTACGAAGAAGTTTTCAAGATGATTAATTTGGATATTGTCAAAGGTAACATATACATTGAAAAGTTAGATGTTATGTTGCATATTGAATTGGAAAATTGATTTTTAGTTCTGGGTACGTCTGGTACTATGGGAGGTACTCAGTCTCATGAATATCACCTCAAAGCTCCAATAGGAGAAGATAACATACTTTGTTGTAGCAAATGCAACTTTTCTGCAAATATTGAATTATGTGGCAATCAGGCATGTCCAAACTGCGGAGAAGATGCAAAAATAAATATCCATAGTGGTATTGAAGTGAGTCATGCTACTGAATTATCAAGCTTTAACTTTATTGAAGCTATTTTCAGGTGGGTCATACTTTCTTACTAGGTGATAGGTATTCAAAACCGCTGGGAGCAAAATATATTTCAAGTAATGGTGAACTGAAATCGTTCCAGATGGGAAGTTATGGGTTAGGCCTAAGTAGGATTCTAGCTGCTGCTGTCGAGTCTCTTTCTTCAGAAACAGAAATGAGATGGCCAGATCAAATAGCTCCATTCAATGTTGTCATATTACCTCCCAAAGTAAGTGTAAACCAACTTTCTTCCATCAGTTGTGCTCTAATGTGCCTAACAGGCAATATTTCAATGTGAGATGGTAGAATGTTTGCAATATTATTAGCCTGAGCACTGACAATAGAAAATGCTATAAGAAGAGAAATGACCCCCATAAATGAATCTTTATTGGTCTCTATAGGAAATTGAGATTCACCAAATAGTTCAGACGATTACATCACCAGTTTAATTGGGCCTTTGGATAGCGCTGTAATTTGAGTTCAGACATGTAATTTGAGTTCAGTTAACTTTCTGAACAAATGATGAAAACATCATTACAAAGGTGGTTTCAGTTGGAAATTTGATAAGTGTGAATTAACATAATATTTCTATGAATTTCTTGAATAATTCCTACATTGTATGACTTTATTCTGTGAAAAACTGCCAAATTGACACTTCCCCAGATTCGAAAATACCCCACATGATAATAAACTGTTCACAAATATTGAAAGCCATATAGGAGCTAAAAAATTATAGGATACTACTTCTGAAAAACTCGATATTCTAGAATTATTGTGATGACAGGTGCAAGGTTCATCTAAGACTATTCAATGCTAATATTACTAGAATTGCTAACAAAAATGAATGGTCATTCATTTCATGAATTGTGCTGAAACAAAGGTAAATCAAAACTGATTTTAGGCCGGTAGTAAAGAGGATGCAGCAACAAAGGATAAGGCGGAAAATTTATATGATCGTTTAGAAGCCGACATTCCTAATTTGAAAGACAACGTTCTTCTCGATGACCGGACTTCTCTGACGCTAGGACGGAGGCTTGTAGATGCAAAACGGGTGGGCTATCGATTTATCGTAGTTATAAACAAAAGTACTATGGAGGACATTCCACTGTACGAGCTCAATGACTTGAAGGAAGGTGTGCAATCGCTTCTGAGCGAAAACGCATTGCTAGATTATATAAGACAAAATATATTTTGTTGATGATAAATAATAAAGGCGAGAAGGTGGATTTTTTGTGTACCAGTCCTAACCTAGAAGTTTCTTTGCGGATTTGGCGAGTTTGTCTTTAAAATCTCATGAGGTTACAAAAAGGAATATCAATATCATTCCGATAAGCTTTCCTATTTGAAAATGAATTCTTCTTGAGTTCTGGTATGGCCATGGATTCGTCATTATCTACCATTTTGAGTAATACGTTTATGGAGAATTTAGATTTTTATCAGAGGCACTCTGTAGATTATCTCCCCAAGTATCATCTCGAGAGCAGTACACTAAATCTTGTAGAGGTTCTTGACAAAAAACAACGAGTAGAACAATTAAAGAGATAGAGGGTGAATAAATGAAGTCTGGTATACTCCTGATAAAATATTATTCGATTAATATGTTTATTAAATGGATCTTATTGCCCATATTTGCTGTATGCTGGTGCAATCGAAGTCCGTAGCGTGACATGAGATGGGCAAACAAAGACATCTTGGCATGGCATCGGTTGACCTGACGTTTTTATGTATTCTCTCCAAATTCTGCACTGTCTTTTGCGCGACATCTTTGTCGCCTCCGTTTCGTGATATTTGCAACGGGCTTTCGGCAGGGTCTCCGTTAGTATGGAGTCGCTAAAAAAGATAGTTTTATAAGAGGAAGGAAAAGACATTTTGCTCCGATGTAAAATATGTGATTTTTCGAACACCTCCACAAAAATCTCTAGATACAGAAAAGAATAATTTGTCAATGAGAACATATTTCTTTTAGACAAAGCAAGAACGAATCGTAAACAATTACAGTGAAAAATAAGCAGCGAAATACACCAAACAATCTGAACAAGAAACTCACATAATTTCTAGTATGCACACAAAAACAGAATAACATACAGGGATTCCATTTCAATACTTGAGTAACTTCTGATATGAGGTTACAGCAATTTTATATATATATATATATCACTCTTTATTAGCAAATAATGCTCTTCATAGTACAGTCAGTCACTTAAAAAACAAAAAATATAAAAATAGAGACAAAAGTCACATTGTAAAAACAAGAAACAAGAAATCAAGACAAATTATTGATGACTATCACTAGAAATATATTCAATACATTTTCTTTTGAATGAATTTAATGAATCACAGCTTTTTATATGACTAGGCAAATTATTGAATGCAATCAGACCAGAACTATACAAAGAGTCACAACCTATATGCTCTCTGTTGATATAAAAATTTCCCATTCTATTTCTAGTGGAGTGTGTATGAATACTACTTGTGTAGGTTAACTGATCACTCAAATAATTTGGCAACATATTGTGCTTAATTTTAAATATAAATAATAACATATTCAGTGTTATCCTTTGTTTAGCAGACATAAGAGACAGTGTTTCCAACATGTATTTCACAGATGTGCGCTTATTACAACTCAGTATTGCCCTCATGGATCTGTTTTGAAGCTTCTGTAGTCTGTTAAGATTTTCATTGCTTACAAAATAGAGCAATGTACTGCAATAGTCAAAGTGGGGTGCTATTATTGATTTATATATTGTTAATTTTGCATATTTACTTATTTTATTTTTCAATCTATATAAAAGATGAATTTTCGTGGCTATTTTCTTCTGAATGTAACTGCAGTGCGCATTAAGGTTCAATTCTTGATCTATTACCACTCCCAAATATTTGAAAGTTGCAACCCTCTCAATGATGACATTATTAATATGAATATTCAATGACAGCTGTTCATCTTGCAGTTGTCTTAAACGATATTTGCTACCTATTAACATGCATTTTGTTTTATTAACATTCAACTTGAGGCCGTTGTCACATAACCACTCGTTTATATTTGATAGATCCTCATTCAAACATTCAGAGATTTCATTAGGTGACCCAGAACAATACAACATTGTGTCGTCGGCAAACAGTTTTATCTTACTCCTTTTAACATGCACCACAATGTCATTTATGTACAGCAAGAAAAGCAGTGGACCCAATACTGACCCTTGAGGAACTCCTGAAATTATATTTGAAGTACTGGATGTCACTTGACTATATTTAACTAACTGCTTCCGATATGTGAGGTAATTAGTGAACCATTTTAATACATTATGATCTAGTCCATACTTATTTAATTTCCTTAGAAGTAACTCTATGTTGACCGTCTCAAATGCTCTTTTGAAATCCAAAAAAACAATACCTATAATACGTTTTTTAGATAGGTCAACTTTCCATGAAGAGATTAGAAATTGCAGTGCAGTTTCACATGAATGGGATTGCCTAAATCCAGACTGTTCTTTAATCAAAAAAAAAAAGGTCGATTTACACATCGAGGGGGAAGTAACATACTAGTATCGATTAAATCCTATGTTGATCCTCTCCACCCCCAGTTACCCCTACTTTATTATTTCAAATCGCTCTCCCTACATTGAGATTCCTCACAGACAGGCGAAAACAAAATCCGACAATGAGAGAGATAAAGATATAGATACATTTTTCATAGATGCATTCAAAGCAAATGTTCAAAATATTGTCCATTATTATTATTTACACAGATTAATAAAATCTCTAGGTTTGTATAATTTTCGGTTGGTTTCAGAAAAGGTAAATTGAAAATGCACCTTATTATTTCATTTTGTAATTTCATGAGTGGTGTCAAACATAAAATATTTGTACTTCCCCAGACAGATATCAAATATTGTAAGTTCGAGTAAAAAACGCAGAAATGAATGCTCTTCAAATATCTAACAAGAATAATATTACGAATTTTGAATTTGACGCATATACGATTAATAGGACGAATATTTTCATTGTGAAACCTACATTTATCCTTCGAACCCTGATTTCAATAATGGTTAGGTGATGAAGAACAAACAAAGTTTTCTGTACTCGTATTACCCGTATCCTTTTCTCGGAGGTATAACAAATTCAGGAATAGGTTTCATAACGGAAACGCGCCTTTGGGTAGTAGATATCTCTTTGGCTTTGAGGTCGGTATCCAGATATTTACGAGGCACTCCCAAGATGCCGATACCGATTCCGAGTTCTTCGAGAATTTCCTCGGGAGCAGTATATGCAGCCTCCAAGTACGTCTGCCGCTTATCATTGCTAGAACATTATGTATGTAGAACGTTTATGCAGAGTGATTTCAAAGTACTTTGATTCGTCATACTATTCTAATGTGAATTGTCCAATAAAATACACGGTTGGGATAAAGTATGACACCAAGTAAATATCTTTTAAACGGAAAGAACAATATTTGCAAGTGCAATGAAAAAGAATGCATCTGATGTACATTTTTCTGTTAATAATATAGGGAATAAGGAGTATAGCACTCTAATCAACCTCCTTTGAGTTTTTTTCGCATTAGAGCAAATTCGTTGAACAACTCACAATCCTGTGTCTGTAACTCCTATTGCTAACATCCTGTAGTCGTGGTCATCTAGTATGATTTCTTGAATGGCGGGCGATCTGTGTAACAGTTTTCTTTCATGTTTACAAGCTTTCCCCTTGAGTATTCTCATTTCTTCTGTTGTGGCATTGAACATTGCGGATTTCAGACTACCGTGTTCGATAGGATTGAACGTGTCCGTTCGCAGCAGCCTATTCAACTCTTTTTCTAATGAAAAATATTATGTTTGGGGTATTTTGATATCGAGTATTTGCTACGTACGTATATCTATCAATGAAACCGAATTTTAAATAATAGTATTGATATTTGCTTGCATAAATATTAGTAATTTGCATTCTATTAGAATAAATATGACAAAAAAGTGAATTTGATATGTTCTGTCTGTAGTTTTTTCGAGGAGGTGGTACATTCATTCTACAGCTTTTTATTAGATTTCTCTCCTCGTTTCTAAAAAATAAAGTAAAAGAGTTATTAAAAATCATTTCAATATATTTGTAGTAAGGACAGATTTTGTGATCTGCCCCAAAATGTCACGGCGCTTGAAATTAAACCTTTAGATATCTAAAAGAGAAATTCTTTATTTGTCAGTGACACCTTGTTTTTTGAAAAATTTGGAAATATAAATATATTTGATGAGAATAAAATTTCTACTTATCTCGGTGGACGTTTCGGAAACGAATCTGCTCCCGTCCTCAACACAATTAAAATATTTTTCTCTTCGCAAAATTTTTCAATGTTGGTTAGTTTTTTGATACTGAAAAGTGACAATTTGACAGACGGAGGAATTCTGGTTACTAGGTGTTTTTTCATTAATTGATATTGAATTTTTTTATTTTCATATTCAGTTTTCAGAAGTGGGTGCCAAGTTCTATCTATATCAACTGAACAAGAAGCAATATTATTGTCTCCGTTCAGGAGAATGCAAGCAGACTCTTTGATTTTCCGTTTTTGCTAGTTGTCTTCTTTATAATTTTCTCTATATTACTACAATCGGCCATATGTTGTCCATTTTCAGTAAGGATATGTTCAGCTAATTTTGATTTTTCATTATATCTCTTCTTTATATTGTTCCTAGGCTCTTTCATCCTTACTGATAATATAATTTCATGACTTCTACTTCATTTTTTAGATACGAGTAGAGGAAATCCCACAAAAAACTGAAAAATTGATATGGTTTCTTTCACACTCATACGAAAAAATATTCAGAATATAATACATATACTAGAAAGAAAAGCATATCACAGATAGTTGTATGACAATACTGAAACGCAAATGGATCACAAATAACCAAAGTGATCTGAAAACGATAACTCATCCATGAAAATTTCATCACATACAAGGTGATTCATTTGAAATAACAAATTTGGTATTACTTTCTTGTTGGAGCGGCTTTGCATATTTAAAACGAACAGAACATCATCTTCAACATGAGCAGACACACGATTTTTTTCCACTGATTTTCGATATACATATAGGTAGTGACATACCCTGTTCAAATGGACTGACTATTACCTATGAGTGTCATGTACTTCCTTCCCAATGCGATCCACACCACCCTTTGCGCCATCAAAATGAACATCTCGAAGTGCTTGCGGTCTTTGTCGGACATCGAGATATTATTCTTGTTGCTCATGTGATGGAAGGGCTGGGAATCCCCCTTGCCCATCAGGATCATGGAGTAGTCTCTGGCCACCATGCTGCGGAGATCGGCCAGATCGTCTCTGATCACGTCCTCCAGAACTGTCACTATGGGCTGTCTCAACTTTCTGCTGGCTTCTATTCTGCGCTGTTGCATTTTGTTCCACACCTTTTCCCAAAAACAAGCGGTTTGAGTTTGTGTCCATCAATCTTTTCACATATTGATTGGTTGCTCGTCTTCATTACTCCAAGACACATTGATGTTTATAATAGGGATACATAAAAATGTTTTACTTATTCAGTTACACCCTATAACATTACTAAAAATTGCATATCAATTTGATCAGATTTAAACAAAATACAATACATGAAAAAAAAAAAGGAGAAATGGAAACTCTACAAAATATACATATTGAAAAATATTCAACTAGACATACTATGTAACTGAGTTGGGTATACAGGGTGAGTCAAAAATGTGTACCGAGCTTTCTGGGGGTGATAGAACATTGAAAAATAAGTGTAGTTTGATGATTAAACTCATGGCCCAAAATGCATATTAAGGGAGATATATCCTTCCAAAGTTGATGAAATTAAAATAATTTCTCCGCATAACTTCTGAACGATGAAAGCCACCTGATTGAAATTTTGTGCATGAATGTATGTTGTCAAAATACTCTCATTCGAATACAAAAAATTGAGCCGTTCGTGAGATATTTGAGTTTTTGTAGTTACATGATATCAGCAGATTGATTTTATTCATCGCGAGATTCATCGGTGACAATATTTTAGCAGGCCGTGATGAATAATTTTGTTCTCAATTTTGATGTTCATGTCATCAACATTCGAGTCAACATTGTTGTAGTCGATTTGTTCGTGTGGTTTTTCTGTGTCATTTATCGCTGCGATTATCAACTGAGATTTCAAGAAATATGGCAGGTTATTCGTTCTCTGAACAAACTGATATGCTTCTAATGCTTGGCGAGTGCTTCGGAAATGCAAATGCTGCTGAAATATCGTTATACCGATGAATCTCGCGATGAATAAAATCAATCTGCTGATATCATGTAACTACAAAAACTCAAATATCTCACGAACGGCTCAATTTTTTGTATTTGAATAAGAGTATCTTTTTCATGTAATTTTCTTCGCTCCATCGAATGCTCCTGTTTTTTCACCGAAAATAATACAGGGAAGAAAGTTTTCTACAAAAAATCATGACTCACCCTCTGAAAACACCCTCTATAACAATATCAGAAATGTGGAAGTGTGACGAAAAAATGTATTTTGACAACATACATTCATGCACGAAATTTCAATCGGGTGGCTTTCATCGTTCAGAAGTTATGCGGAGAAATTATTTTTATTTTATCAACTTTGGAAGGATATATCTCCCTTAATATGCATTTTGGGCCATGAGTTTAATCATCAAACTACACTTATTTTTCAATGGTCTATCACCCCTAGAAAGCTCGGTACACATTTTTGACTCACCCTGTATACAAAAACGTAGCAAGTCTTTCGCTCTATTTCACCTCTTAGGCACCAGAATCCAGAAAGTTGTTTCATCTAGGTCCTCACCTAGCTTTACTAAGCTCAACTTGGAATCAAGAAAATTTGTCTTTGTTTCTGAAGATTTAAAGATTTGTGAAACGGTCTTGCATGTTTTGTCTATGAGTTGTTGAATTAATAAGATTGTGTAGTACCTGATGCTCAATGAAATTTTCTATAGTTACCTGGCAATAATATTGGAAGTAGATGATCAAAGAACGCAATAACATATCCATTGTTTTGGTGTGAAAATAACTGATGAATTCCAATGTTAAAATCTCCAAACTGCAGGTGAAAATTGCCACATCTTTAATATCTTGCAGAATAACAACGTCATCTTCAAACATTTTCACTTTCCTCTGATAGTGTTTACGGAAAGTTGTCTTGAAATTTACAAAATAAATACATTTTATAATAAATGGTGGCAGAGACTGGAATGTTTTTAAAAACCATACTGGTTTCCATTGACTCGAAAATTTCAATGCATACTTGGGATTGACTTCCAATTGTATCTTTGAAAACAGCATCTTTATAATTTGGTGAATTCGAAATAATTGAAGCACTATTGGTACCAACAGAGTACATTTTTTGGGGTATATCCTTCGTTTCACGACTGAAAAAATTTAAACTTGAGTGCTGCAAAAATCATCTATGGAATTAATTAGTATGACATCTTGATTATATCAATTACCAAACACTCACACTGAATATAAAAGACTCTTGTTTAAGTCACTCCAGACCCAGTTACCATTTTTGGAAAGAAACTTTTTGTCTGTAGCCATTTGGAAGCTTTCAATAACACCAACTCATTTCTATGAAAAATAACTCTATTGAAACATTATAAGTCATATTTGACAATTTCCTCATACTTCATAGGCAAAAAAATGTATTGATGTTCACTCAATAAATTTATGATATTCATTTTGAACAAATAAGCAGAAAATATTATGAAGAGGCTCCACTTCCTCTGGCAATTACATAAAGCTGAAATCAGAATTAAATTAGTTGAGATATTCTTCTGCATTGCATTACAACAATCACCATTATGAGCCAGTAGCTGGGAAAGTGTAATGTAGAAAGACACAAAAAGCATATGAATTTCATGAACATTGATATCCCATATCAATGAAGGTAACAGTAAAAATATTCCAGAACTTGACAAAGTTGTCGCTTTGTGAATAGCTTTGAATGAATATGCCCTTTTATTATTCAGATATGAGTATATCCTTGTTAACAAGAATGTGAGAGTCACAGAGCCAATTGTTCCAACAGCAATAGTGAAAATCATTTTGTAAAATCTGAAGTCATCCAGGTATATATCAGTTTCTGACAATTGTGGTTTATTTGTTTCATTTTGTTGGACTTCTATCACATCTATTCTCTTGGTTAGTGTCCAATGTGAATATGTTTCTAGAAGTAGTAGTACAGCAGACAATTTCCAGTAATTCTGAAAATAATATTCTCTTGATGAGTCTTTGGAAATATGGAAAATTAAGCTTGATTTACTTTGAATTCTGAATTGATAAGGAAATGCCTATAAGCCATGACTCGTTGCAAAATCAGGTCCAGCATAATAATTACTGTATCATATTCAATATATTTGTCGGCAACATTCTGGCAGTTTTCCTGAGAAAAATGTAATTAGGACGATTTTTAGGATCCATTGGTGAAAATATTTACACATTGTGTCAGTTTCAAAACAGTCTCGCTATACTTTTTATACAATGACTTCACAGGGCTTCCGCAATTTATGCAGCTATAAGCCTGTGTATTGTTTTCCATTTTCCTTTCTTTTTTCCGGAATTGAATTGAATGTTCAAATTTTTGAATAATACATAACCAAACTTTTTAATGGACTCTTCTTGTCCGCGACTGTTGAGCCATTGCTCTTAATTCTTGAGCCAACTGGCAGTGATGACAAAAGTAACCTTAGCCACAGGTCCAAGATTTTGTCTTCAGAACGAGTTTGTTCATTTGTTCTTGAAGTCTTCAGTTGAAAAATTGATTCTTATTAGTGCCTTAACTATCTGAAAGGGTGCGTAGTCGTTTTTATTCATCTATTTTAAGGAAGTTAAGTTGAATTTAATTGGTCTACTTGACTCAAAATTATATTTACACATTTATCATAAATTTTGTATATAGGTTTTGTAATGAATGCTGAATCTAGTTGTTTGAATATCAAGGACTAAAAAAGATTATAAATCTAGCATTCGATTTCTATTCTCATCATCTTTATTTATTTTCAGAGGTTTCCTCTATGGTATCATAGTTAGCAGGATACCTACCTACTCATACCAGATGTGGTAAGTAAAATCATTTCTGATTGATATGTAATTTTCATCTGCGCGACTGATAACGTTTAGTTCATTTGAAGTAAGTTGAAAATTGCGTTGAGTTTCTAAAGTCACCTGAGTTCGTGTACTCAAACGATTTCATACTAATTGCGAATCCGAACTTCTTATGCTTTCTCATTGTGGTTATGACTAAGTTACGTGGTTACGTCGAGCATGAATCCACCATAAGATCTTCATCGGGGTACTCCGGATCCATGGTTTATAGAAAGAACTGTTGTCGCATCGTATAGTAAAGTGGGCATTTGTAATTTATTTGCCTGTCGGGCATGTATACACACCCACAGACATACCAACTTAGGAAATAATGAGCTGGCCAAAAAATGCACAAAAAACCTAAAGAAGAAGAATAAGATAACCTCAAAATTGTGAAATCTGAAATCTCGTCGAAGTCGGTTGAATGTTATTCAAGAAGCTGAACAGTGCCATCGACTAGTTTTTGAATTGCTATAGATGGCAGACAATGGAGTTGTAGCGGCAAATCAAAAGAATAGTTTAATAAAACATACGAACTTGGAGTGCAAAAACCTCTATGACTATTTGAAGTCGAGACCTTCCAGCGTTCTCGAAAAACTGTATAATCACCCAACGATATGCCTGGCAGTGTACAGAGAATTACCGGAATTGGCCAGACAGTATGTGATAAGAATCTTATTCGTTGAACAACCTGTACCTCAAGCAGTAGTGGCCTCCTGGGGCTCCCAAGCGTTTTCCAAAGAGCACACTCACGTTAGTAAAGTGTTGACCGAGCTGTCGGTGTGGCAAGAAGCCGGTATACCGGGTGGCCTTCTAGGTTGGATCCTGTCACTCACTTTCAAAAAGAATCTCAAAGTGGCACTGTTGGGAGGCGGGAAAGCATGGAGCATGTCCTCAGCTCTGGAAGTTGATAACAAAGCTCGCGACGTATCGTTCCTGGACTCTTATTCTCAAGAAAGGTGGGAATGTGTGTTGCATTACATGGTTGGATCTCAGCAACAGGAGGGGATATCGGCGGATGCTGTGCGAATTTTACTGCACGCTGGTCTCATGAAGCGTGATGAGGAAGATGGCAGTCCTGTGATAACTAGGCAAGGCTTTCAGTTCTTGCTGCTGGACAGGCAGGCCCAAGTGTGGCATTTCATTCTTCAGTATTTGGACACAGTGGAAGAACGTGGTTTGGACTTGGTAGAGTGTCTCACATTTCTGTTCCAGCTGAGTTTCAGTAGTCTAGGGAAGGATTACAGTACAGAGGGCATGAGCCCCGGTCTTCTAGTCTTTTTACAACACTTGAGGGAGTTTGGTTTGGTGTATCAAAGGAAGAGAAAAGCCGGTAGATTTTACCCCACTAGGTTAGCTTTAAATATAACTACTAGCAACGACAAGGTACCTGATATTGAAGAAGACGCTCTGAAGGGCTACATTGTTGTCGAGACAAATTATCGGGTGTATGCTTACACAGACTCAAATCTACAAGTAGCTCTGGTCGGATTATTTACGGAGTTGATGTACAGGTTTCCAAATTTGGTAGTAGGAGTGATTACCAGAGATTCCGTGAGACAAGCTCTCAGAGGTGGGATCACTGCAGATCAAATTATCGGATTTTTGAAGCAGCATGCTCATCCTCAAATGTTGGACACACAAGCTAAACAGCCATTGCCTCCTACTGTAGTGGATCAAATAAAACTTTGGGAATTAGAGAGGAATAGATTGACTTACAGTGAAGGTGTTCTTTACAGTCAGTTTTTGTCTCAGGCTGATTTTAATGTGTTGAAGGAATATGCGAATTCCATTGGATGTCTCATATGGTGTAATAGTGATAGGAGAACTTTGGTTATAAATAAATCTTCACACGATGATGTGAAAAAGTTTTGGAAAAGATATTCTAAAGGAAATTAGCGATGCATTTGGAAAATATAGTGAGGTGGAACTTTCTATAATCAAATGATTTTGCTTGGATAGGTATGACTCTATCTCTATAGAAATCAAGAACAACAGTACCTATATAGCATGTGGTAATAGGCCAAGCAGAATAACTGGTAAATCTCATGCTGTTTGTAACAGAATGAAATCAATGTATATTTTGAAAAAATATCCTCATAAATACTTATATTTCATTTATGTTTATAAGTGACTTAATATAATTTTTTTTATTGAAATTTGTTTTATTCATTCATTATGTTATGCACTCAAAATGTAAGATCTCTGAAAAATATCAGCTAAATGTGAGCTGGGTACACAATTCCAAAAATCAGAGGGCTGGGTAAAGAAACAATGAAAAGTGGAATTTGAATGATTTTGTTATTGTAAAACTTAATCTTTGTTAATGGGACACCTTGTGATTCCTTCATTTTTTGATTCCTATCAAGATTATGATTTGATTTCATGTATCATATCATAAACACACGTCACTTACGGTGAAACCAGAACTCTCTTCTTGTCCAAACCCTCTGATTTTCAGAATTGCACTAGTTATGTATTGATTGGGGAACTTTCTAGATTTATTTACCTGAATTGATATCAAAGAAGGTAGGGATGTAAAAAATGTATTCCTTGCGAATATTTTTCTTGAAATGGGTCCAAGGATGGCCACCTCAAATATTAGCATGTCATTAAGGAACACCCTGTATATCAGAAAAATGACTGTAGAATGGTGTTTGTATTCCCAATACGTTGTCATTGACGACAACCTCGAAAACAAGTGTCCATATTTTCTGTAATTACCAGCATTTCTGTGGTTCCTTCAAAATGTTTGGTACAAAACATAACGAGTGTGTCGGCTACGAATCTACGTGGAAAGTCAAAAAGTACGTATTAATTATTTCGACCCATGGTATATTTCATTAGAAATCAATTTCAGGGTGATTTCTGTGGGGTCGACTCAAACGACGGAATTTTCCGTAGCAAATAAGGAATCCAACACTTTGTTGAAATCTGAAATCGAGGTAAGTGAATGTATATATACAGTTGAGGTAGGTAGGTTCAGTTCAGAATGGAATTTTCCTTGAGACTTGAACATGAAAAATAATTATCCTGACGTATATCTGTCACTCATAACCCGATCCGATTTTGAAATAATTCTGCTCAGGAATGCAATGAACTATCTCACCCTGTATACAGGCCAAGCATATACTTTTGTTGAATTCATTTTTGGATTTTCACGCTCATAGATGATAGAGAAGCCTGTATTTTTTTTTAAATTCTTTCCTATCACTCAACATATTCACAGTCAATATTGTGAGATCAATCAATGTTTTTTGCTTTTGATATTGAAATCGTCAAATGAATTACTTATACAGGGAATCTCTTTTTTTATTGTTCGCTATTAATGGCTATGAAAGGGTATCAGATTTCTAACTGATAGCTTGAGTACAAAAGAAAATATTGAAAGATATAAAACGTGGATGAAAATGAAAAATGGTCAGGACTGATTGTTTCTTTGCATTAGAATATGTTTCTTCACTTCGATTATGAATTCCATGATGTTATTAGAATTTTTTACTTTCATCAGGTGATTCATTAATTTTTTAAATCACATCAAAAATGATTTTTTTCTATTCAATTTTAGAATTTGTTGCATCGAGATGAAACAAATTATGTTGTGAATACGAAATTTCATCTTTTCATTGATGTTGGTATAAAAAAAATTATCATCATCATCATGATAATTGATTGAATAATTTCGACTTGCAACTTGACCTACAGAAATATTGATTTTTTTATTGCTTCTAGATTCAAACAGACGATGAAGCAATCAAACATCAAGAACATGAAGTGAACATGCAAAAATTGGCAGATTGGTTGACAGGAATATATCCGAGAGTCAAAAAAGAATTGGACGACGCCAATAATTCACAAGCTTTCAGAGGTTATAGACTACAGGGCGCCTCTAAAGATGCAGAGTGTAAACTAGTGCAAACACTGAATGTTTCAAAGGTGGATGCCAGAAACACATATTTTGAAAATAAGCTAAGAAATTATGTTATTTAAGTACATGAATGAGGACATCCCTACTATTTTCTCAAAAAGTACTTGTAGATGCTTGCTACTACAGCTATTTTGAAATTCCATTTATTTTATCAGTGTTGCCAGAAAGCATCCTCAATATTCCAGTGATCATATTTAATACAAATTATATAAAAAGAAGTATATTTGAAAATATGGTTCTTTCTGAAATCAGTAATTTGTTGATAATTTTAACGTAATTTATGTGTATCCTCAATCACTATGTGCAGAGCATTTTGACATCATAGATTTTTCCCAATTATTGTTCATAATAATAACAGAATATTCTTCCAGGCCAAATCTGAGAGAGTTGTCGCATTATCTTGGAACCAAACGGGAAAATCTTTAGCGTTATCTTGCAGCTACGAGCACATTTCTTGGTGCCATCATACAGGATTCGTTGCGGTTTATACGTTAACAAGGTGCTTGTATTTCATGTTCGATCAACTAGATGTGTGAAAAAAAATTAACTTTTCAGAGACGACAAATTACCGGATATTCCTAGCAAGAGAATTTCAACTAATGGGTGTGTATCCGTACTAGAATTTCATCCAAAACATCCTTCTTTGTTGGTTGGATCTACATTGTCAGGTGAATTATTTCAACAAATTTAGAGAGATTTGGAATGTATGTGACATTTTTTGTTGATAGATTATTTATCGACAAATTTAAATAGTGATACAAAATGGGTGATCATGAATATTTTTTGAAGATTTATATCTAGGATAACTTTTTTTATTGTTCGAAAAATGAATGATTTTTCAAATTTCCAAAATTTCAGATTCTGTGCTGATTTGGAATGTTCAAAATGAAGATGGGGAAGAGACCGTAGCTTCCTTAGACGATGCCCACGAGGATATCGTCACCCAAATATCTTGGGTAAATGACGTTGACATAGCAAAAAGTTGGCTCATAGCTACTTCTGGTACTGATGGGTTCTTGAAAATGTGGAAATTCGATCCGAACAACGCGCAGTTGAAACTGAAAATCCGGTGTGGAATAACACGATTTCAAAATATTTTCTCATTGAATATTATACTATTTTCGTTTTCAGATACAAAGTGAAACCTCCAGTGTTACGCCACTCGCAAAGGAAATCTAGAGAAGAAGATTGCCTCTGGAGTGCAGGAATAATTTGCTTCGATTTTTCTAAACACGTGCACGACATGTTTGTAGTGGGTCTAGAAACTGGACATGTCGTACAGTGCTCTGTATTGGGGACAACCGAATTGAAAGGTACATTTTTATTATTATTGAATTTCGCTAGTAAAACGGAGGAATGAAAATGGTTATCATTGATAGTGGAAGTTTAGTCCAACGTGGTGATTTTGGGACATCACTCGATCAAATTAGTGACAGGTGATTACTAAAGCTTGCAAGAGCATCATCACCAACTGGTTCAAATGCCAATATATCACAATCGATATCTATTTCAGTAACCATACATAGCCTACATGCAATTTCCCAATGTGATAATTTGAAAATCTGTTACTCTGCTGCGACTTTAATATATCTATTTGACCGTCAATATCTACTGAAATACATATTTATTATCTAAGCACCACTCTTCAAACGTCGTTTGTAACCAGAGCCATCTATCGATTAGTAGCATAAATGACCTCTATAAGTAGTCTCAAGGTGAGATATTTCAATCAAGTGTAACTCATTCAGTTTACCTTTGAGTTCAACCATTGTTGTTGATACTTGCGAGGGCTTTAGAATTTTTCTTGGGCTTTGTATGATACCCATATGCTTCAGGTAGGTTGATAGGGTTTTGATAGGTCACTCAAACAATGACTAATTCAAATTTTAAATTTTCACAAGTAAGTACCTAATATTCTTGTAGAAACTCCATATATTCCCGATCTAAACCACTTGTGCTGATGAATGATCGTCAAAAATATAAACCTTAAGATAAAACAATCAGTTTAATCAGAAAATGGCAGTAATCAATAATTTGTAACTTATTATGTTTTCTATATTGGAGTCTTTCCGATGGATTCAAGAACAAGTGATGTTTGTTCTGTTTCTTTTCGAACTGGCTGTTTTCTCCTGTCAAAGTGAAAATGAAACTTTCTTTCTTTTCTAGGTAGTACCTCGGAAGAGCCATTGGCAGATCCTTCTTTCAAGTATTACGAACAACACGTAGGCGAAGTAACGAGAATTTGTTTCTCTCCGAATCGCAGCGACATCTTTATGACGTATGACACGAATCGGGAAGTGCGAATATACGTCATAGGACAGGTGGATTATTTTATAAATACTAACAGGTGGCGCAAACGTATCACCGTATTGAAAGGAGCGCTTATTTTTGCAGAGAAAAGTGATGGAAAATGGCGAAAACTTGGCTGATACTATTCAATCTTCTCAACAGGAATACAATAGAAGGGCCTTACGAGAAAAATTATAGAATTAGGACTTTTGCGCCACCTGTTATTAGATGATCTGAATCAAAATGAAGACGAGAATTCCTTGAGAACTTCAACACTCTGTAGCCCAAAACAGTGCGTTTCAGGACACGCATTTTAAGAGAGTTTTTGTACTTTATTTTGAACATAAAATGTACCCTATCATCATGACATTTTCGATTACTTTCAATCACTAACATTGCATTTTCATTTCTGGATATTTCATTTTAGGAGGAACCGGCTAAAGTTATTTTTGTGGAGCAGCCTCTGAATGACGTCACTTTCGTGCTGCACGAGGAAAAATTAATTGCCGGTTGTGGCTCCAACGGATATCTGGAAATTTTCCATTTACAAAAGAAAGGGGCTTCGGAAAACTTGACTGCTGGAAAAGAAAAATCGACTTGGCAAACGAAAACTTTGACTGCTTTGGCGGTGAACAGAAAAAGGTGGAGAAAAATTGCGAAAGTTCAACAAAAATAATATTTTCGAACTCTTGACATAGTGTCGCAGAATTCTGACACATTATCATAGAAATCAGACATTGTATCTTGGAAATCTGACAGAATTTGAAATTGAGTTTGTTTCTAGGACAAACATGGTGGCGGTGGGAGATATTAATGGAGAATTGCAGTTGTGGAATGTTCCTTGGATCTCTCTAGCAATGAAATGATCTCATTGGATATTCTATTTCAAGAATGTTGTTACTGAAATAGAAAATAGAAAAGAAAACCCTACAATGAATAAAGTAATGATTCAGTTGTGTTTTACTCTCGTTTTTTTCTCATACCATTTTTCACTTGATACTCTGTAGTACGTGTTAGGCAACAAAGGTCCCAAAACAGATCCCTGCGGTACCTAATGCTCGGTTCATTTTTGTTTTTTTCGGAGAGGAATTATTGTTGTATGAATTCGAATGAAACTTTTTCGTCCGGTTATTTTGGTTCAAGAGTTCAGATGCCTTCAAAATCATATGCAAACACTCTATATAATAATTCTTCTGGTTTGAGATTCGCGTCATCTCTGTCAGATACGATCATGTCAAAGTTCATATCATCGGAACTCTTGAAACTCCACAACTTTACTTTCACTTTACTTTTTTATCCAAATATATGGCATCAAACATCACCATCTTTCACTTGATAATTTGTAGCTATACCTGTTGAACAATAGAGGTCCCAAAACAGATCCCTGCGGTTCAATACTTTTTTTTTTCGAAAATAATTGTTGGATGTATTCAAATGAAACTTTTTCGTCCGGTAAACGGTAAAATCACATGCAGACACTCAATATAATATTGTGAATTTTTCTGGTTCGAGTTTCGCGTCATCGATGTCAGATACGATTATGTCAAAGTTATTATCGTCGAAACTCCTGAAACTCCCCAACATTACGCGTTTTTGCATACTGCTCGCGAGGTACTCCAACACTTGGTACCCCGACGAGAAGTTCTTCCAGCAGTTCGACGGCCCGGTCATGTATCCCAACGACATAACCTCCAAATGGAAGCGGGCGCCTTGGAACGGCAAACAGATGCCGAAAGAGATGAAAGTTCGGAATATGGTGTTGAATTTCGGGCCGGCCCATCCTGCTGCTCACGGGTGCTTGAGGATGATAATGACTTTGGACGGGGAGGTAACAAGAGTTCCATCAATTTTTTTTCGTGGAACCTCGAATTTTTGGAATTGGTAATTTTGCACTGCGGTCCATATTTTTTCGAGAGTTTTTTTGGCACTTTACCACCTCACGAATTTCGACCACAGGACCCCTATTCCAAAATGGAAAAGGGTGAAAACCTCTATTTTATCAGTTCAAGGAAAAATTGTGAAAATACACTTTTCTTGAGCCACCTGACTGTTGGCGTTGTCAAAACATTTTGATGTTTCGTTCCATTGTATTGAAAAAGACGTCATTTTCAGTTATTCTGATTTGAATCGAGTTAATAATGATAATAATTTCTACTCTTATATTTTTTTTAGGGAGAGAAAATCTCACAAAAAAACTGAGATATCTCGAATATCTTACGAACAGTAGGTAGCAAGAAAATTAAAAATCATAAAATCAATCTTGAAAAATATTTGCTCGGAAAATTCCAATTACAAAAATCGACTCGATAATTTTGATGAATATCTGTTTTTATTTGTTATCATTCGTATACTATTCCTGTTATTGTCCATTATCACAACTATTGTTATGTAATTTTCTAATATTTTATATAGGTACTCCTGTTATATACTATTGTAATCTCCAATTCATTCGATGTTCAATCAGATTTGCGAAAAAACTGATATATTTTTAACTTCAAAAAGGAAATAAAAAATATTTTTTTCGAAGCAAATATGAATTAACCCCTCTCTATTCATATGTTATTCATTAATACAAGTTATTATGTTTCCTTCCATTTATTTTTTTATTATCATTATTATTTATAATTGAAATCACTTTCTGCAACTACTGAATGATTTATCAAAATATTTTATTTTCTTAGATTTTATTCAGTTCTTCTCCACAGTTACATGTACACATTGTAAAAAGCTGTCCTGTAAGTGGGTCTTGTACCTGTTTGGGCAATAAATATTTTTTTTATATAACCAGTACAAAACTGATTCTTCACTTATATTAGTCTCCACTGCAATTAATTTCGATTTAATTCGAATAATTCGATCTTGACATGAGTGAGTGATAGTGATCTGAATTTACTTTTTTTTTCAGATTGTCAAAAGACTCGATCCTCATATTGGACTTCTGCACAGAGGCACCGAAAAACTGATTGAATACAAGACTTACATGCAAGCTCTGCCCTATTTCGATCGTCTCGACTATCTTTCCTGCATGTGCAATGAGCACGCTTTTTGCTTAGCCGTGGAGAAATTACTGAACGTCGAGATTCCGAAAAGAGGTGAGTGGGAATTTTTGGTAACAACTTTCGTTCAAAATATTCATTTTTCTAGTCTCTGTTTAATTTTCTCTCCTCGTTTCTGAAAAATAAAATCAGCAATTATAATAATTATCTCCATATATACAACAACTAAGACAGACAATCCTGATAACAAATATAATCCCATACATTCCCGGAATATCTGAAAAATGAAACGTGTAGGTGAAAGTTCAGAGTGAAAACGGTTTTCAAAACTGAAAATACTGTGAGATCAATTCAAACTCATATAAAACCAAGAAGAAAGAACAATCATTGAACAATTTTATTAATAGTAAACCATGTGTTTCAGTAAGGATATCAGTAAGAAAATCAAAACTAGCTGAACATTTCCTTACTGAAGATGGGCAACATATTATGATCAATTAAAAAAAATCAAAGAATCTGCTTGCACTCTTTGGAGATCATAATATTGCTTCTTGTTTAGTTGAACACCCCACAAAGGAAAAATTCCACCAAATGAATAATTTTGTAATTTAATTTTCATGATGTAATTTTGTTATTATGATGTCAAAAGTCAAAACTGTAATGTTACATTGGAACCCTTACTTTTCAGCGAAGTATATAAGGACGTTATTTTCGGAAATCACCAGACTGATGAACCATTTAGCAGCCACGTCTTTTCTGGCTCTCGACGTGGGAGCCATCACGCCTTTGTTTTGGTTTTTCGAAGAGAGAGAGAAGTTGTACGAGATATGCGAAAGAGCTTGCGGATCTAGAATGCATGCCGGGTATTTCCGGATCGGAGGGGTCGGTCAGGTAAGCACCGCGTGGATACAAAAAACTCCTCGAAAATACGCCAAGTCGATTTTTTTCGTTGATCTCGAGCTAGATATTTCATATTTCTGCTATCTTTACTCTCGAACTTGAGTTGGCATTTGTCAGGATAACGATGTACAAAACACTGGCGCAGTCACTGATCGTGTTTTGTTTCGTCAAAAACTCCATTTTCCGCTATAATGGCCTAATAGTTATGAAACTCCCCAGAAGATGGTGACATTTTTACAGATTTCTGTACGAAGAGTTGATGTTTTGAGATTGTAATTATGTAGTTCGATCATTAATTGAGAAGTAACCTAAATAACTACTTCTGAATCAACATTTCTATAACACTGATTGTGCAATTATCAATAATACTGATTTTGTTTTCATTTTTGTGTCGACATCTAACAACTGACACTTGAGTGATTTTCCTCTATAACGAATAAAATGCTGTAATCAAGTTAGCTGTTCGTTAGAGTTCTGGTTGAAGAAATGAGATAGGCAAATAGGCAGAATAGATAGATAGATAGATAGATAATTTATTTCTTTGTTTAAAATATACAAAGTATAAAAGTATATTACACATTGCCATATATAACAAAGAAAACGTCACAAAACAGAATAGAATGTTACATAAATTAGTCACTATAATAATAAAAAAAAAAAAAATAAGACATACATGTGTATATAGAACACAACAACGAATATGAGTTAAAATACCACTAGTTGTCAGCGAGTGAAACACTTAGTGATCCACTAAACTCGTTTATCTTGTAGGGAACCATGTTGATGAGATTTTTCCTGATTTTATTTTTGAAAGAATTTAGTGGTAGTTCCCTCGTTTCACGAGAGACCAAATTGAAAAGGGGGATACCTATAGATTTACTTTTTTCCAATCTCTTCCTACTAGGCACGATGTTATAGATCCACCAGTGTTCTGTACATCTTTGTCAGGATTAATGTGGGTGTGAGGGTGATAAAAATTTGGTTAATATGTATCTTTCAGTTAGTGAAGATACTGAAAAAATGAAATACTTTCATTTTTAACTGCAACAAAAACGTACACTTCGAATCCAAGAAAGTTTGATGATTTACTTAGATGAATATTTTCAACAAATCAATTTATATCTTCTTCAACGATACCATAGAATTTCTCGGAATTTGATCTATTTCTGACATTTCCAACACAGTTCAAAAATTAGTCTGTCGAAACCTTCTAGCCACAGGGTGTTATATCTACACCCCAAAGATATGATATTATATATTCTCTGCTAGATCGAGCTTAGAGAGAGCGAAATTCAAACGACCATAAGAAAGAGAGGAAACTATGAAAAATCAGCTGACTGTTGGCAAAACATTTTGATGTGGCATGCCATTATTGTTTTGAGAACATTGTCAGTTATTTTCATTCGAATCGAGTTGATAGTGGAAGATTATTCACAAAAATCTATTTTTTAGCAAAGTTTATTGATCCATAAGTGTGTTGAAACAAAAAGACTCAGTTTGTTCGAATAATAAAAATTAGTAAATGGTCCTAGTTTATTCAGCTGGTTTGCCCATCAAGTAGAGAAAGGACTTTTATACACTTTAAATTAAATTCTCTCATTATTTTCGATTTGCAGGATTTTCCTCTCGGTTTGTTAGACGATATTCACGAGATCGTTCAGAAAATCCCTGAAAGAATCGATGAAATGGAGGACGTCGTCACTAAAAATAGACTGTTCTTAGCGAGAACGCAAGGAATAGGAGTGGTGGATGCCCACGAAGCTCTAAATAGAGGCTTCACGTAAGAACATTTTCCTTTGAATTTTTTTCAACTTGAAAAAATCACATTTCAATTCAGGGGACCGATATTGAGAGCTTCTGGAGTCAAATGGGATCTCAGAAAGACTCAGCCCTATGAGGTTTATGACGAACTAGACTTCGATATACCGGTTGGAGTCAATGGAGACATATATGACAGGTGCTGTCATTTTTTTAAACATTTCTATTTCCACTCAGTTTATCTCGATCAAAATGATTTTGTTGATTTTTAGAATCTCCAAGCTGTATAATGCAATGTTTTGTAGGTATTTAATAAGGGTGCAGGAGATGAGACAGTCCTGTAGACTAATCGAACAGTGCCTGAACAAAATGCCTAACGGCGAAGTGAAAATTGACGACAATAAAATTAGTCCCCCGAAACGTAATGAAATGAAGGTAAATCCTCACAGCAAAATTTTGTGGTTTCGTCGAGTGAATTTAATTTTTTTCTAGACCTCGATGGAAAGTATGATTCATCATTTCAAGTTGTTTTCGCAAGGATTCCAAGTGCCTCCTGGAGAGACTTACACCAGTATTGAACACCCTAAGGGTGAGTGTCTTTTTTTTTTCTTCAATATAAATCCAAGCGATCCCAGGAATCCGAATTTCACGATGGAAAATAGTGGAAACCTCTATTTTTCGAGATAATCCAGGGAAATTGTGGTAATCCACCTTCTTTCTTCGGCCTGTTTTGTCAATCGGTGTTCCTTTTCTCGCATATGATATTTTTTATACCTTACTTATACATTGAAAATGGGGACAAAGATTCTCGAAGTAGTTGAATCCACGTTCTTTAGTATCTTGAAGGGAGATGGATTTACCTCTGGATCTGTGTTAGAATAACCACTTCTGTGACTAAATAATGTCACAGATTCTCATTTGACAACGCCCTTTATATGAAAGAAGGATGCTAAAGAAGATGCATTCAAATGACCGGAAGATTTTTTCCTTCTTTGTGACTCCTTGAATGTATGATGGAGGTATAAAAAGTATCAAGGCTCAATGTCGAAAAATGGAGCTAACAAATTTGTTGTCGTGATTTTCGGGTTCCTGAGGTGGAAATATGTGAGCACCAGAAGAAATTCTTAAATTAAAATTATTTCGTGATTATCCTTGGAATATTAATACTATGAATTCTCTTGTAGGTGAATTTGGGGTTTACTTAGTTTCTGACGGAAGTTCCATACCGTACAGATGCAAAATCAGAGCACCCGGTTTCATTCATCTCTCTGGCATGGATTACTTGGGCAAGAATTCTTTTTTGGCTGATGTTGTAGCTGTGCTTGGTAAAAGTGTTTTTCTTCAAACAATTTCTTTTTCTCTAACAGCTCACCATTCTAGCTTCCATCGATGTTGTTTTTGGAGATATCGACCGATGAGATAACCAGGTAATTTTTTTTTGGGTTTACAGGTGGTGGGTTAATTTTTAATAAAAGCAATTGTTAAGATAATAGATAACCTTTTTTATTCTTTAGCTTCAATAATCGAACGAATTTGTTGAACTAAATCAGTACATTCTTAAATGACTAGAAATTCTAATATACAAAAGAACAGCCACGCGAAAATTCGCGACTGTCGTTTTCTGATGAAGCAACACCTAGAATAACCAACAACTGGCCGGGAATGTTATATCTGAAACTCCTTTTACACAAAACAAATAGCATATAGTTGAACAGTAACAATTTAAATATCATAACAAGTTTCTTGCGTTCTCCAGCAAAACGAACTAGGTATATTTATATTTCACAGATCTGCTTGATAACGCAAAAAAGTCCATCCATATACAAATATTCTCCCTAATAATACATAATAAATAAATAAGTTTAAACTGCGCGAGCGCAGATTGACTACCCACTGATTTTTGTGGAAGCGACAGAATGACTAATTTTCCTGTCGCAAAGAAAATGGCTGCGGAATTCCCGGGAATTTCACGACAGCAGCTCTTTGGTTGTATCGTTCGAACCGACGAAAATATACTCCAACAATACTCAGTCTTCATAACAATATGGTCAGAGGCAGGAAAGTTTTTTACGCTATTTTGGAAGCACTTTTGGGACGCGCGGCTTTACATTCAACTTAGATCAGAACTGGTTTCGTTCTAGTTGCGATCGAGGTTGAGTCGAAACTGTACAGCTCGGTAACATAGGAAAAATGCGGATAGTAGACTCAACTTTTCTTACTAAATAAATGAAAACATCATTCGAATATTTTTGAAATTCCGTGGGTAAACCATGGTGAAATTCTAGAATAGAATCAATTTTGATCGCGGCTTACCCCTCTTTGAATATTTTATGACACCTGATATAAAATTACCAGACTGTCGAAAATTGGACAATAGATCAACAAAATATAGCAAGCATACAATATGAACTTTGCTACATCATGAAAACGTATCTCTTGTCAAAATCCTCCTAAGGAACCTTAGAAAAACCGATCTGACAAGAATGACAGTTGTCAGTGTTCCCTGCCTTCTTTACAAATTTATCTCATGAGGAACTTCAAACGACTCGTCTGATAGAATGACAGTTGACGTGACAGTCTACGGGCTACAATTGTCTGCCTTCTTTTCAAATTTGTCCCCCAAGGTACCTCAGAACAACCCATCTTACAAGAGTAACAGTTGATGTGACAGTCAACGCGATACAATTGCCTGCCTTCTTCTCAAATTTGTCTCCCACGGAACCTCAGAACAACCCGTCTGACAAGAATGACAGTTGACTTGACAGTCTACCTTCCTTTCTCAAATTTGTTCCAATGAAGAACCTTGAAGCAACTCGTCTGACAAGGACAGTTGACGCCACAAAGCTTTCCCTAAATTACCGAGCTGTTTCACATACAGAGCGCTACCCCTACGACTTGTAGGTGCGAATAACGTCCCGGATGACGGCCCTGCACAGGGGGCAATGACCGCCGCCTTTGCCGCGCCATTGTTGCAAGGCGCACTCGTAGCACATGCACATGTGGCCGCACATGTACAGCACAGCGTCGATGGGGTGCTCGTAGCAAATGGTGCAATCGGTGCCGGCGCCGACCATGGCTCCGTTCTGCTCGGCCCATGACAGCGGGGTCGAATAACTGCTCGAATCCGAGATGGGCTGGAAATGAAAAAAAAAAAAAAAGATTATTAGATGTTGGGAACGATAGGGATTCGAGAGTCGTTTCACACAGTTCTTTGAATGATTGATCTTTGATGAAGAGGAAAAGACAGTATCTTTGACTTCAGAGACTGAAAGGCCTGAGCGCTCATATATGTGTTGTATTTCAGTATTCTGTATTCATTTGAAGTGATCAAGAGTTACTTTGTTTTACTGAGTTCATTTGACTCGAAAGCTATGTTGGTACACAAAAATACAACAATGAACTGAAATTCGAATTGATATACAGATGACTTTCAGAAAAGATTGATGTTGTTTTCATGTTATCGGCAGCAGAGTAGAAACAGTAAAAGAGTTTTGTGAATGTCAATGAAAGTATAAGCATGAGGATGACATTTTTTGAAAAAGTTTGGAATGAGGCATACAGTGCTCGGTTAGCCAGGATTCTCATTGCCTTTTTTGGACAGTGAAAGCATTCACTGATTTATATGCTTTTTACCAAAGGACTGTCCCTCAATTGAGATGGGAATGAAATAGTAAAAAAATAGGATATTAACAACACTCCACATTTGGAATCTTCTTCAGTTGTCGAATTGAGTATAATTGCAGGTAATTGAATGGTAATCTCCAAAATGTTCACTGTTGAACCTTTAATAACTTTGGAACTGATCACCTGATGACCAAGAATGGTCCCAGAACTGAGCCTTGTGGCATACCAAGCTCGATGTACTTGAAGGAACAATTCCCACCCCACAATACTGAAGTATTGACAGTATTTCCGAGAAAGTGAGCTTGAAAGAGAAGAAAGAATGCTCACCTCCACATAATTACTGCTACAATTCGACATCATCGTGCCGCTGGGTATACTGGTAGCTGGCAAACTAGCAGCGACCGGCGTTAGCGGTGAGGACCTGTTGGAATGACCAGCGTAGCTGACGTGCTGCGCCTGATGACCGTTCACCGAGCTCTGCGATCCCACATGGGGCAGATGCCCCGCCCCGCCGATTAGGCTGGCGTGAGCGGGCGGCAAGATGACGGAAAGGACGGTCCCTCCGTTGGCGCTGGGTTGCACTTGAATGTCCCCGGGAGCGACGCAGCAAATCCTCGAGTTTTGCTGCTGCTGCCGCCGCATCTCCGACTGGCTGTTGAGACTGTTCGTGGACTCCGTGGTGGGCGTGACGATGCGCCTGACGGGCGACCCGGGGCTCGGGCAGGTCAGCGCCCTGATGCGCTGCGTCGATCCGTAGACGTCGAAGAAAGCCCACAGCCGGAGCGTTTGGTCGACGTGGATGACCACCAACGGTGGCCCGCCGTTCCTGCTGATCTGAACTTCGCCGCTGTGGGACACGCAGAAGCCGATCTCGTCGCCTTTGCACAGGTTCCTGGCGAAGTCTCTGCTGAGCACCCAGTACTCGGGTCGGTCCAGCAGGAAGTTGGAGTCGTCCGGCAGGTCGGTCTGTTGCAAGGTGGCGGGGTCGCAGGAAGTCAGGCCGATGCCCAGGCAGCCTTGGAACATCGGCTCGGTGCCCAGGACTTGCACGACGATGCGCTCGCCTAGTTGCAGAGGTCGGCCGGTGAAGACGTAGCCTTGGCAGAACTCGGTGTCGGTGCGGAAGGCGACGTTCCGGTCGTTGCCGGCGAATCTGACGTTCCTGCCCTTGGTGCGATGCAGGGGTAGCGATTGGAAGGTCAGCTGGGGGGGTTGGTAGCGTAGCACGGGTAGGGTGAGTTCGTCGTTGGGCTGGATGCTTATCTGCTGCATCGGGTAGGTTATCCTGTCGACGGGGTCGTTGTGCCTGGAAGGGGACAGAGTCGGTTTTACTAGGGGTTGCCTCAGGGGCTACACGGTGAGTTTTCAAACAATATTCTTCAATTTTCGTGGGAAGCAGTCGGTGTGACCAATTGAACCCGTTTTTTTTTCAACAAACAAATAAATGGATCAGTACCTTAAAGCCCCGCCGGGAGGAGAGTTGTTGAGCTGCTGCCTGACGTCGACAAACTCGATGGCGGTGGAATTGCCGTAGATATCGATGAGACACCACAGCGGCCCCCGGGTCTCGACGCCGCCGAAGAAGACGCCCTTCTCTTCGCCGTTGACGCCGAAGTGGACGTCGCCGGCCGCTGTGACGTAGTAGAAGAGGACGGCGCCCTGGCAGCAGAAGCGCTCGGGCAGCGCCTTGGCCCAATAGCCGGGCTTGTTGGTGAGATCGGGGCAGGCGTACTTGGGCAGGCCGTAGCGCAGGGCGGTCGGGTCGTTGTAGGTGAAGCCGAAGCGGATGACGCCCGACCAGTTGTTGGAGATTTCCAGGAATTTTATGCATACCTGGAAGCGACCAGAAGGGGTTAGGATGTCGTCGAGGAATTATTATTCGGAGACTGGTCGAGGAAAACCACAATTATATTTGGAAAAATGTCAATACGTATTTCGGCAACTGAGTTGCCATCGTCAGTAGAACTGAAGAGTGAAAAAGTTCAGCGACTCCGTAGTATCTTTAGAGATATTCTCCAGAGTGATGGATCTCTGGTGCTCGTGTTTGTCACTATTCGGTTTCAAAATTCGGATTTGAATGTTTATAGTTACATTTGACAGCATGGACGAAAATCAATATTTTGAATTTTTATATTGAGTCAAGATCTAACAGTTGTTTTTTTCTCACTCATGATTGAGGGTGAATTCGGGTTTTAACAAAGATATCATAAAGTCACCATCCAGTTAAAAACTCAGATACAAAATGAAAAGAAACCCAAAAACCACAATAATATTCAACTCAAGTATCTGATCACTCTATACAAAAAATCGAAGAAAAATTAAACTGAAACAACACTGAAATTTGAGACAATAGAAATCATAAAAAAAAATCAAAAGAAAGTAGTGACAGTTCAATTCTTCACATATTGACAAGATTTGACTCAATTCTGCATTATTTTGAGATGTAGATTATTATTTCGTATGAAATGATGGTTGATTTGGACTGAAAAAATATTTTGAGATATCATATTTCCTTGATATTTACAGCGTTATAAAAAAATGTATATAAGAAGATTCTTCATTTTGAACATTTGTTGAATCAGCTTCCACTTTCTACAAAAATCTGTTTTGGTTGATATAGATTGAAAAAATATTTTCATAAATCATATTTCCTTGATATTTACAGCGTTATAAAAAAAATGTATTCAAGAAAATTCTTCATTTTGAACATTTGTTGAATCAGCTTCCACTTTCTACAAAAATCTGTTTTGGTTGATATAGATTGAAAAAATATTTTCATAAATCAATTTCCTTGATATTTACAGCGTTATAAAAAAATGTATTTAAGAAAAATTTTTTTTCGAACATTTGTTGAATCAGCTTCCACTTTCTACAAAAATCTGTTTTGGTTGATGTAGATTGAAAAAATATTTTCATAAATCAATTTCCTTGATATTTACAGCGTTATAAAAAAATGTATTCAAGAAAATTTTTTTTTTGAACATTTGTTGAATCAGCTTCCACTTTCTACAAAAATCTGTTTTGGTTTTCCATTTATTTTTTTCTATTCTTGTGCTGACGACCTCGTCCTTTGATATTTCCGAAAGTTAAAAGTCGAATTCGTCAATGAATTATATTCGAAAAAAAAAAATGTCAAAATTTGTCGACGGTGGATTTTGATTGATCTTGCTTACCTTTTCGTTGACTTTGACGGGCCGAGAACTGAAAGCGATCCCCTTGCAGAAGCTTTCCACCCTTTTGGCGACGGTGCCGTCCCGGGAAATCCTGACGTTTTCACCATGGACATTGTGAAATAACAAGGGAGGTAGGTTGTTGGTACAGCCTCCACTAGACGAAGATCGGGATGCTGTAAAGAAATAGCTGATTGATGAATATATCCCGGTTGAATGAGTTACTTTGAATTGGGAAATATAATTTGAGAAGAAAATTACTTCAACACTCGATAATAGAGAAACTGGAACCATCAAAATATTCCCTAAATATTTACCTACACTCATATGCAAAATAACGCAAGACTGAAATTAATGTTTGTTTGAAAATCACTGAAGAAAAATCAATTTTTGAAGAAAAAAAAAATAAGAATGAATTTGGCAAGGACATTTCATAAATCAACATTTCAATTAGCCCTGTATAACTAATACTCCAGCATTTAACAAAATACTGGATATGCAAGTTGAAATTGATCATTTTATCTATAGCCTGCTGGAAAATTCGAGGAATCCGAACGGAAAATAAAAAAGTTATGGCGCCTCAAAAATTAACCATTTTTTTCCTGTAAACTAGGGAATAAGTAAACGCTTCCTCTGCATTCAACCAGATGCTCTTCTAATCTAGGAAGATATTAAATGCGTATTTCGGAAAGCCCAAGATGCATGTGCAGTTTTATCTGCGAGAAAGTCCGTTGGGGTGGATATACAGAGTCTTCCCCTCACCATGTGCCAGTCCGAGCCAGGTGGTGTTTTCTATATGCAATATGCCAGTCGAAGCCACAGCTGTTTCGCATAGGTACCCCATAGGGGTGTCCAGTTCAGGTAGAAGATCCTGTCTATCGGTACGCTGGTCGGAAAGGGGAGAAAATTCGAAATCTTCTCACCCTTGAATATCGTCAATGTGATTTTTTCGAATGATCATATCTAGTTGTTCACGGAATAAACCCTATTTCAATATGGAAAATACTGTAAATCAGCGTATAAATACACGAATATCAACATTAAGCTAACTGAAGTTGAATGATTCGATCAATCAATCGACCAATCAAAACTTTATTGTCATAAATAGCATGAGAATTATGACAAAGCACTCGTGTAATTATCAATACTAAATACTAAAAGCTATAATTTACGATTTATTATGAGAGAGACACAATTGTATGGAACTAGATATCCGAAGCCACAATCAAATTTACTTCAGAAACCATTTCTAGATGTCCCCATTAAAAAATCAGATGAATTTTTGACAACAAATGTATATCGCAAAAAATACACACACCAACAGAAATCTCAATCAAAACACTCCACAATATTGAAATCATCGAAGATGTTCTACAATTCTATGTCTACAAAACATTTCATTGATGAAACAATACACCAAATTGAAAACAGGCAGAATACTTAACAACAAAGACAACCAAGCTGATAAAAAATATAATCCCATACATTCTCTGAATAACTGAAAAAAATTAAACGTGTTGGTGACAGAGTGAAAAGCGAGGCGAAAAGAGTGTTCTGGACTGAAAATACATTGAGAAAAATTATAACTCATACAAGACCAAGAAATGAAGCACAATCATGGAAAAATTGTATTTACACTATACCAGGTGAAACCAGCACGCCTCTATAAGGATGAAAGATCATTGGAGAAGAAGAAAAAAACCAAAAATGAAAAATCAAAGAGTCTGCTTACATTCTTCAAAACGGAAACAATAATATTACTTCATAAATTCAATTTCAGTAGAATTCATTCGAAATCGGAAGAAAAAACATAACGAATAAAAATAGACAAACAGTATCGATGCATTTTCATTGTTCTTGTCATCAAATAATTATTATCCCTACTATCAAAAATTATCCCGACACTTGGGAGCCTTTATTTAGTTTTCGAAGCCAAGTACATTGCATCACTACGAATTGTTTCGTTTGCAAACACTATACCGGATGTCCGAGAGGATGTAATTAAACTAGACCGAAACTGTCGATCGGGTGGAGACAATCACATTGCCTCGCGCTAAAATCTAGGACACCCTGTATACGCGTTGTCTACCGACGTTGCTAACTGGATTGGATCGTGTTGTAATAAAATGCACGGAGTGATGACGAATTATCGGCAGAAAAAGCGTGCTATCATGCATTTCGAACGGTACCTGGTATTGTCGAGGCGTGGGAAAAGTTCCACAAGATTATTCTATCAATTCGTTGAGGAATATCTTCCATAATTCTTCAAATCGGGGACCAGTTCCAGCAGGATTGCCTTTTGTGTTCATTTTTCGTATTTTTAATGTGAGAAAAACGCGATCGACAGATTCTTCTCGATCGGAATTCGAAGAATTTTTGTCTGGGAGAAAAATCGTTAGTCTTTTCACCTTCAATATCAGAAGAATATTTTCTCTAAAGCGAGAAAAAATTGGAATACAATAAGTTAAACTTTAATTTTACTGTTTTCAAGAAAGGTCAATAACATTTTGAAATTTTTCTGGCAAATTTTTGACACGCCCTGTATATCCAGTAATTTTTGCGGAGCATCTCATTTAATTTCCAACTTGAAACAACTCAATCCTCGTTTCGACACTCCATCATAGACATGCGTCCCCTTTTAATCGCGAAGAATACCCCAACGGATTATTCCGGTATAATTTAGCTCAGTGTACGTTGGGGTTATTTTTGCGGGGGCAGGAAGGCCATTCGAACATGTGCGTGTTTATGCATCTATAAGGGGCTGATCGCAGTCAAGCGATATGCCATTCAGAATAAATTCCCCTAGAGATCGTTTTGACAGACGGAGTGTAATGGATTTCGTTGGATTGGAAGTATTTAATCTCCCACATGAATTGGAATTTTCGGAGTTGAATTTTTTTTTTTTTTTGGTGGGAGATCCATACTTTTATCACTAAAAGCTATTCAAAGTTTTTCTCATCGTCAAACCCAAAATACAGCAATCAGGAACGAGAGAACCCGATTTCTTGGAAATAAATGTGCGCGCCTATGATTTGTTATAAGTTCGACAACCTTCGGATAAATCAGCTATCATCCTTGGTAACCGACTTCAATCAAATGTGTTGTTTGATGATGTTGTTGAATGATAAGTTGTGCTTAGTATTTCTTCAAATCAATGAGAATAATAACAAATTAATTTCAAAATTCCGCTTATTTGAAGTTTCATGATACACCGTAAGTGTGTTGAGAACTGAGTGAATATCTTTTTCCCGTATGTTCACAAAATCGAAGGAGAGTCATGCCGTAATTCGAAACGAACCGAGGTTCACGTGAGAGAATCGGCCGAAAATCTTTTTCCCATGTCTATCCGGATCATTAATTTTTCTCGTTCCATCTATAATTACCGATGATAATGAATGTTTTGTGAAATTTTGTGTGCACCTCATGATACCACCATAATCATCCGACGCCATCGACAAACGTTATTTTTTCTGTTTCGACAATTACGCGATGAATCTCCTCGCTAGTTTCTTTGTCTGAAAATGGTGCCTAGTTCCCACGAATTTCATCTGATCTGGTCTGCCGTGAAAACACTTATCGATACCAGTGGTGTTACAAGAATAATTAAATATAAAAAACTTAGAATATTTGCTAATAACGATGTATCATTGACTGTTATGTAAAGCTTTCTGATTCCGTCCCAATTGCTAATAGAACAGATATTTATTGACCACATTACATTATAAATACTTTGGCAAACGGCCTACAGCAATGATCTAAATGAAGATAAAATATATCATCCTTCAACCACATATTGAGCAGATCATTCCACACTATGCTACGTTTTCGATTGGTTGAAATGCTTTTTCAAATGTTTATTCAAATTTTCTTATAGAACTGCGATTAGCTCTCAGTATTGATCTGTTTTAACTCAATAATTTGCATTCATTGAATCATATAACCAATCTGAGAACATAACTTTGCCTAACATGTTGCCTAACGTGCACAATGTATTGTTACCTAACCTAACATAGCCTAGTCGAACTTGCACAATGTAGTGTTAGTCGCATAACAATTAATATTCATTTCAAAACAACGAATACGAAGTTATGATTCCAAATTTAATGTGTATTTCGAAAAATGAAGGTATCTCACCTATTGGATCAATTTTTCTTTCCATTTTATACAAAGAGGGATGATTAAAATTTTCATGAAGGATAAAAAGTACTGAGGAATTTGTCGCAAAAATCTGGTCAGTGTATGAAAATTAGCAGAACAGTGAACTTTATGGTGGCCGATTTTCATCAAAGAATGAATTTGCAGTCAATGATCTCGGCGTTACAGTTGTTGATCACGAAAGAAATGAATGAACATGAAATCAAGTAGGCTGAGATTTCAACTTCCGTTACGGTGGCACTAAAAAATATCTGGTTCCATATATCGGATGTCCATCCTGTTTGATTGAAAGCCCCTCTTCCTACGATTTCGGTTGGTATCGTGTGAGTGTGACGAAAATTGATATGATACGGATAAGAAATTTTCATGTTGAATTATACAGTGCTAGTCTGATAAATCTTTTGATAATGAAGTTTTTCTAGTCAAATGTTTCGTAACGCAACAACTTTCATCGAATGTTACAAGTAAATATGGTGTAAATTTTGGTAAATTATCATGTTTGGGCATCTCTTATTAGCCACCTGCGAACGTTGCGTGATTAAAAACTAATCTGGTCGTTTTCATGAAAATCTAGTTCGATGATTCATCAGGTAAAGTAAACCGAAACTATTTTTATATTCGTGGGAACGTTTGCTAGTTCACAATCAATCAGGTTTCGATCTTGCACTGGATATTTCTCTGACGAATTGATTAATAGCTCCAACAAAGCTGTTAAGGAGGTGTGACATGGAGCCATTTGAAAAAAAATCAATCTATTTTCGTGATAATTACTTGGTTGTTACTGAGAAAATTGTATGAACCACATAGAGGCAGAAAAAAGTGAGGAGAATTATTGAGAATGTAATGAAATATCTGGGTGTAATCATCGAAAACAAACTCGCTCTCAAGAAACGACCTAATCCAATTTATTCCAACAATGTAGTTACAATTCAACAAGAACTCAAGTCATCGACAAAGAAAAATTGGTAATTTGAAAAGTGTGTTTCGCAGTGTTAACCTTACTTTTATCAACATCAATATTGTCAACCTACTTCACTCAACTGTGTTGTTTCCTGAGTATTTTCATTTTGAATTTCAAATGAATAACGCAGTGGATTCATAATATCCACAGGGATCAAAATCATAAAAGGGAGGAGATGATGGTCACATTACCAGACGCATCTCGAAGAAGCAACGAAGGTAGTGGTTTGAATCATTTCCCGAAAGGTTAGGATGCAAGACAATCCATAATCCATAATACAATTACCATCGTATGTGATGATACCAGCAAAAAAATATCATCAGTGTGTTTTACTTTCGACTTTCCTAAAGCCATAGTGAAACGGACTATTTTGTAAATAAGAACAAAGTTGAAAGCGATGTTTCCATACGGGATATGATCGGCTAACCTTACGCAAAGTGAATTTCACATTTTCTCAACATCCAAGCAACAATTGAAACGTTTCGCTTCGTATATAAACTTAATGGTCGGTTACCCACTGTTCTTGAATGAACTAGGTATAACTACCTGAGGATCCATCAGTAACTCGATATACGAAATCGGAATAGGATCTAAGCTCTATGCACACGCACGTGAGCCGGTTCCGACTATAACCGGATACAAGGTGTGCAACTCACAACTGACGAGCTCCCCTAGTTTCCAGTGTTAATATATGCGGAAGCAGGGCGGTAGTTGAGAAGGATTTTTTCGTAGAAATTCACGTACTCGATGGATGTCAACGGAAAAATTGGTGAAACTGAATAAAACAGTAACTAAATTCATTCGTATAGGATTGTTGGGTACCCCTTTGGAATTTTTGTTGGCGTGCCACTGACCAAAACCTTGCTATCGTTGAAAAAGTTCTTACTTAACATTCAAGCTACCTTGTATCGACTTTTTGAGTTGAATTTTTCAATAATTACGTAGAGCATGTTTACTTTTGTGCAAATAACAAGATACTTTTTTTCTCTGATGTCATTAGAATTTGGTCGATTATACAAGTGGGGTTTATAATTCAGCAATTTAAAGTGCAAATTTTTGTGTACTGCACTTTTTCGTAACTTAATTTGTTTCGGAGAAGAACAAAAAAGAATTTCTATACACCTCCTTGAAGCAGATGAATAAATACTGACAATTAAATAACGATAACGAAAAAAACAAATTTAGAAATGGATAGATTCAATTCAATTTAATGTTTTCATCACTTTAATAAATTTAATTCTCTTTTTTTTTCTGCAAAGAATCATCCCCTGGAATAGTTTGGAACTTACATTACACCCTCTAATATATTTTTGTCAACAAACTTGGAAAATAATGAAAAGCCCTTAGCCGGGTGCCAAGATGGCCCAAAAATAATAAGTAGTGCATCTGTCGCAAAACACGAGTCTCTTGAGAACGTATCCATCTGTGTTTTCCCCCCTAGATGAGTCTAGGATAGACCAGAACCCTCATCCCACTAACCCCGAAGGAGATCTAAAAACGACTATTCGTTATATTGTGGTGACTACCACATAGTGCGTTCCTAATAGAAAATGCATTGATATGAGGATGAACATTAATCATCAGTCGAAACATTCTTTTGTTATTTAGAAAAATTCCACTACAATATTTTCTTCAAATTCGGGGAAAAAAAGACTCAGGAAACATTACCATTTATGACAATGACAAACAACACATTTGACGTTGAGTCAGTATCACCAAAATGATGAATAGTCGAAGGTTGCCGAATTTATAACAATTCATAGGCGCACCAATTTATTTTCACAGCTCGTGCTAAATGTGCGAAATATGTAACTTTCCACACTAGCTGTGTAATATACTGAATGTATATCACATTTTAGTGGAATTATACTTGAAGGTACTGTTAGAATAAGTCACTCCAGGTTGTTCTGTAAACGAAAGAGCTTATGGACAGTTCATCTCGAGTAAACTAAGGGTGTTTATACAGCAGAATTCCTGTAAATCCATGAGTATGAGTGGGCTAAGTAACAACACTCGAGTCTTAGACGTAGAGCATAAGTAAACACAACATTTCCATAACATTTCACAGGAATGTCGCTTTTGTTCATATATGTACATCTGGCTCGAAATTCCCATGAAAGCAATCGTGAGAAGTGAATATAAATAGAGGACGTGCAACTTATTCTCCCGAATAAATATCTTCCGATGAAAAATCAATAGATCTGCTCGTCTGAGTAAAGTTCCTAAGCTAAAAATGGCAAACGAAGAGAAGAGAATTATGGCTTTACTCTTTACTTATGTGCAGATTCCCTAGCATTGTTGCCAAGTCTCGTGCGAAGGAAAAACAAGAGACTAAACACTCCTTTTGTGTCTACTAAAATCAAACATATCGACATTTTTGTTTCCATCCAACTCTATACATCGTGATTGATCAGGTTTTGAAGATTGAAACACACGAAAGTTTCACTTTCCCTGACTACATATTCATTCTAAACATCTAGTAACGATTCGGAGAAATTTCCGATTTTATCGGATTTCCGATCGTGTCCGGCAACGCCGCTCCGCTACCGTGGGAACAAGCCGAAGTCGTGTGCAAGTAGTTAACGTGAAAATAACGTCACAAAGAACAATGGAAAATCGGCCTTACGTGGCACCTCTCCAAGGCTCACTAGATGATTATACCGGAGAACTGATATTAATTGAGCAGAGGGGGGGGGGCATGGGAAGAATACTTATCATCCTTTTCGGCTGTATCTACATTTCCGAGTAGGTGACTAGCCGACGTCGTACGAGAATCCTTCGCGACTTGTGCCAGATAAGTATACAGGGCGCTCAGACGAGAATGAAATCTAGTAGAGTACCAGGAAGCAAAATCTCTCTCAGGGGATAATGTGAGGTCCATTGCGAGAACGGCCTCACAAAAACTCACAGCAACTCAAAAAACCAGCACAAAGCACAAATTCGACCTGTCCTGGAGTACTGTCCACATGTTTGGAGCTCAGCCTCCAAACATACGCTGAAGCTTTTAGACAAACTAGACGAGCTTAGGCTGATTACACATTACATTATATTTCTTTTACGTTGCCAAAAGTAAAGTGCGTAAACTTTTTATGAAAACAAGAATTGCACGATTTTTAAGTGTCAGCTGGTCACCCTATAGGTACTTCATCCATCATCAGTTGAGCTCTGGATGCCCTGTATACTGAAAATTGGATTTAAAGAACGATATCGGGGTCAATATTGATTTTAGTCCTATATGTGTTCTTGGTACAATGTTGAGACATGAATTAAAAATTTCAGGCTTCAAAATCACAGTTTTCTCTTGGTAATTAATGTTCCTTCCTTCTTAGTTTTCAATCTGAGAAATTGGTAAAAAACTAATGGAATTAGGAAATAACGAAAGAAAAAATATGTTTTGTGTGACAACATATTGGGGACCACTGGTATTTATCATGGTTCATGTATATTTGGATTTCGACAACTTCTGCAAAATACAGTTCAATTATTTCTGTTATTAATTGATACATTAACCGCAATTAGCTCAATGTCACTTTGACAATCGTGTGACCAAATATGAAAAAATGGACTTACATTCCTGCCACACAAATGATGCAAATATGTAATTCAATTATTGTAGCAATTTATAGCAAATATCTCTATCCGAGGTTAAAAGCCACCGGGTAAAAAACAAAGACGTATCCATATTGATTCATAGGCGTATCTCAAGGGATTATTTGTAAACATATAAAGGATGTAGGATATATTTGAATCATCGATTGTCTATGAAATCAGATTACAACAAAGAAACGGTACGATTGATTTATAACTCTCTTTACTTTCCAAACAGGATAATGGATGAGGCATTCCGATACATCTTTCTGTTTTTTTGTTTTTTTTTTATATTCCTTCATTGTTATCCTCTTATCTTCAGTCTGTAAACTATCGATCCGAACGCCATTGTCAGGCAACTTATAACTTATCCTGACTAGACAGTCTTTCGTCACTACTAATCGTCAACAAACGTCACTAACCTAATCCCATACGGCGCTTGATCTTCTTCAGCACTTTCATTTTGCTCTTGAGCGGCGAAAAAATGTTATTTCCTTTCTTCTGTTCACCTTTGCAATCGCAAGGCTCGTTTTCCTTTATCCCCATCAGTCACTGAACGCGAAGTTTGAAACGGATCACACACGATTTCCCGTAAAACGTCGTATCTGCCGCGAAAAGAAACGTAAAAGTCGACGCGCGATACTTCTCGGTCGACGCGTTCGCTGGAACTGAATAATTCTCCGACTGGCTGCTCGAGAAATAACCGAAAGGCATGTGGTGGGGGGCGTAGCATCTGTGGCCACGAGTCCTCGACCAATGGGAGGACTGACACACGCCGTATGCCGACAGATCGCAGCCGGCTTAGCAGATGCGACACCCTATACCTGAGGTAACAGCTAGAGATACGGCGTGTTTACCTGTCGTAGGATTTTTCGGGGGTTTTCTGAAGTAAACAGTAGCCAGGGTCAATGAATGATCGGATTGCGTAAGCATACTTCAATTGTTTCACTTCGCGAAAGAAGTCTGTAACGCCACTGATTTTAACTTTGTGACCACTGTTAGAACAATCCATCGAAAGTAATGCGGAGATTCCTCATTTATCACGTCATACGTATCGACTATATCTGTATGTCATTTTCATTGTTTCTGACAGAGATAACGATACTCTTGTATGAACGAAACTGGCTAGATGCTTCGTTAGAATTAACATCCAGTTCGAACGATGAATGAAAAGAGATAGATCTTGATAAAGTGTATCTCCAGGATTTTAACTTGACCAGTATACTGCGAAAGCACGCTTGGACCAACCTAAAAAAGTGTGCCATTAGAGACCCACGTGACGTCTTTGAAAGCACCTACACGATTTCGTTCTTCTTTTCTTATTCTAAATTCCAAACCCAACTTTCATTCATTTTGTTAAGAAACCACAGACTTTTCTTCTTCGAATGGCCTTTAGTTGTTATCGTCAGGTACGAGTCAAAGAAATATAGGGTGGAGGTAGATCTTTTTATGTAACTTTGGGCAAGGTAGGAACAGCTGATGATGACAGGACAAAGCAACGGGTCCTTTAAAGTCCACCTACGAAGTTTAAAAGGAAAACATGTGATGCAAGAAGCTTTGAGACCTGTGGGAACTTTTCTCGAAATTCTTGCCAGGTACCTTGAGAATTCGAGCAGTGTGAGAATTGCATAGTTTTGTATAGGTATCGGATTTTTTGACAAATTTATATCAGCTGACTGCTTCACGAAGTTATGGTTCGATACAACTGTAAATATTACTAGATCAGCCCTATTTTTCCACAGCGAAATGTTGAACGTTGGCATAATATGGATTGTGTGAATTCAGAAATCAGAGATACTTTGACCTATGTCAAAAATTGTCGGGTTTCTATTCCAAAACAGAATTTGTACCGACTTTTGGTACTTTTGAATTGGCAGTAGAATATGAAATTATCAATTCAAAATCAAAATTTCAACTTTATTTTGAATAACAAAAATAGAAGATTTCCAAAATGGACGATACAGTAATCCCCCTATATTTTCTGATTTTATTTTTCTATCAGTTCACAACACGAAAGGAAAACCTATGGTTTTCGAGGAACATCGTGTTAGCCAGCGGTGGAATTTTGGGAGAAAAGTGTTGGAATTTTTCTTGAAAGTTTGGAGGTTGTAAGCATCAGGAAAGACTTCACTGGGCAAAGAATTACACAGTTGAGTTGTATTTGAATAATTTGAAACGCTACAATGCACCTGTATCTATATTTTATATGGGCGTTGAAAATTTCATTTCGTGAGCTACGATTCATGACATATTAAAAAAAAAACGATGATTTGGAGTATCAAATCGCAGATATCAATCATTAAAAATGGTGAAGATCCTAGTGATGTAATAAAATATTCCTATGCCCATTATGTAGGATGCGAGACAAGGATATTTAAAGGGACAACCTTTAAAAATTTCCCATATACGAGTATGTCTTAAGAAGTGTGTTGTACACGTGCAGAATGCAGGTATTTACCTTCCTTCTGGAATTTTCTTAAGAATACGCAACAGTCGAATGGGATGGATGCACCTTAAAGGAACAGCCATTGTGCGAACTTCACATTCATTCGAGATGATCTTATTTACGGACGAACTAAGGATATATAAAGTCAGCCAGAGCCGTACTTGAGATTATTTACCTGATTAGGTAAATATGATCTTCGAAGTTACGGAATGAAAAAAAATGTGCGGTTGCCCTTGGAGAAGACACAGGATTTTTGCGCTAGCATCAAACCTATGCTTGTTTCAGTGATTTCGATATAAACGTTACGTTCGACAATCGATCCTAACTTAACCTCGCATCTTATTACACAAAAAAAATCCTCTTTGAGTGGGATTAGAACCCCAAGCGGCAACTTGAGAATCACGCTTGCTGAGGTCGTGTAACGAAAATTTGTAGCCGTCACTGCGTTCATTTATATCACTGTGAGGAAATACTTTGGATAAACAATCGTTCTAAGAGTAGTCTAAAGCAAACCATGTGACGTGTAGAGCAATACATCTATAACAAAATTTCGAAAAAACGCGCATTAGTCCGTCTGTGTAAAGATTTGCTATAATCAGCTACACCAATGAATCTACTCTACTTTCCTTTTCCAATCTACTAATTTTGAAGTCAACCTGATTGGTATTTCGAACAAACCTGATAGGCCGAGGCTTCTTATATCCACAATTTCAGCAATACTGTACATCGTCGATGTAGCTCATAGAAAATTCTCGTTCCTGAAATTTCCTGACCTCGTTCGACCGAAAACACGATCTTCGCCTCTCATTCAATCTCGATCATGTTGAGGAATATTATTGCATTAACAAAAAAATACAGTGTCTTATTGAAATGAGTTGAGTATCAAACGGTTTTTCATACACCACTCATTAAACTTAGTATACAGGATGTTCAGATTTATATAGAGCTCCTCAGTGGATTTAGCACAGGTGGCAAGTGATACATCATCTGCATATAGCACATCATACAGTCAGTGTCCATGTATACTGGTAGATCATTTATATATTGAAGAAATAGCAGAGGTCCCGATACAGATCCCTGGGGAACTCCTAAATCTAAGTCTGTATCAGTCGACCTATTATCTATGATAGGATTATTAATTGTTAATGATAATCAGAATTGTAAACACAGGGAAATCATGTCCCTGAATAAAATTATTGATATCGATATATTGATATATTCTTCGATCATTGAACAGACTAGATAAGTAATCCACAGCCCTGGCAATACAGTTCGTTTGGAAGCAACATCTATAATATCTATCTTTGTCTAAACAAGGATAGCAGGAGCTGATTCACCCAGCACCAGTGCCGTGTTGTCAGAGGGGGTCGAATTTATTATTAATTCATGATGAAACCGAATTGAAAATCCGTAACAATTTCAGTAGTACTTTTCAGCATTTCTTGGTGGGAAAATGAACAATGACAAGACACTGTCGCAGCTGACCTATGGGTATAATCAATATAATCTAATCAAATCAATTTAAATTCATTTTTATCCGTTCCATTTGGGAAAATGCTTCAAAATCTCGAATGATACGACAATGGTAACTCACCTATGAAATGACGTGTTTTGATCGCCGGTTCAAATTGTCTTTAACACACCTCACAACGTCTCACCATTATATCAAATCACCAAAACAGGAAATAAACTGAGTTTCTGAGGAATTCTGAGTACACAAAACTGAACACAAGTTGAATAATATCGATGAATCGAAACGTGAATAATGACAGATACCAAACAAAGCAATAATCGCCGTCGACTGTCAATATCAGATTGCGGTGTTGCAACGTTGAGCGAAAAGTATTCACGATACCCATGCTGGTCCTCGAGCCCCCAAGAAAGTAAAATTGCTAAGTCTCAGAATAATGTAGCAATCTTCTATCAATCAGAACTGATTCATAATCGTCATGACCCAAATTTATTATTATATTTGTGCATTGAACTACATGAATTCATAAAGGACTTTAAATATTATGGACTATTTATCACTTTTTGATGATTGGATATGACAACACTGGCGACGATTGGGTACTAATATTATGATAATTTTGGGAATTCATGTTAGCATCAGAATATTTGTTTTGTGATCCTTCTAGTGGGTTTGTTGTTCGGAGGATATATTGATATTGATATTATACGATTCACATTTATCTCGAGGCCAATTCACCGGGAAAAGAAAGACCCAAAGAACACGCTAGATGGATACATCGCCTCGAAATATAAATGAGCTCTTCGATACATTCGATCTCACAGAAGTATGGGAAAGAAGCGCTGAAAAAAAAGTAACATCGCTTTCGAGGCACGTTTGAGGTCAAAGTTGAGGATGCATAGTGCGACTCTGTCGGTATTGAACGAACAAAGCGTTGAGAAAGCATTTTTCAACGTACTCCACACGAGGTACTTAATCGACAACTTTCGGTATTATTTACGTAGGACTAAGTATGTTACTCATAAGTGAAGTCTATGCATTTTTTTTACGACCACTACTTCTAATCGTATTTCAGAAAGCGTCAATTGAATTTCAGAAGTCACTTTTATGTACAGGGTGTAACATAAGTAACGATTTTAAGAAAAAAAAAAGACTACATGAACCGCAAATGCTTCGTTTCGGAGATACGTGTTAAAATTGAGACTTACTGTCCGTTTTTTTTAAGAACCTCCGCAAAGTTTTCCGCACTGAATTTGGTATACGGGGTTTTTCTGAAGTGGGAAATCATAAATTCGTATTGATTTTTATGTGGCGCTGTCATTTTTCATTCAAAATTGCTCGAACATTTCTGACAGTGAACTTTTTGCATTTTCCATGCAAAAACGATATTCCCACACCTTTTTCAAGTAAAAAAGGTACACTTCCTCAACAACGTGGAAGGTGATCGTTTCCGAGATATTTGAAATTTTATGAGAACATTACAAAAACTGAGTATGTGGTAAATCTCGTCAATATACCGGGTATACTGCGTATAAGGTTTGATGAAGATGAATGCAATTGCAAAAAACTTTGACGAAATCGCACCAGATTTTGTTGAGAACATTTTCATCGGTTGTATTATAAAATATCCTTCAGTAACGTCTTCAACGACAATAACATCTTCGCTCTCATTTCTGAAACCATCGTTTGAATTTGTGAGAAGTTTGATTGACTCGAATATTTCATTTTCATATATTGTAACTTTATGTAACCAAGACTTTGTTAGGTTTCTGATTTATTCTTCCAATGGCCATGATTTTAGTATGCATAATATATTCTATGAATTGACATGTCTGTCAGAAGTCAATTGTCGTTCGTTCATGTTCAGTCGCGGGTTGGTAATAAAATGACTACTAAAGAATAATGTCTATTTCTTTAATAATCGATCGTAACACCGAGTTAAACTTAGAAACCTTCTAGGGAAACAATTCAACTGATAAATTTCGAGCAACAGGCTGTGCAACAGGTATCTATAGAATCTGAGGTTAACGGTGTCACAAGAAAATCTTTTTTTAAAAAAAGACCAGTTGTCCCGCGGTCTACCTTCGAGATCATTGGGCAACAGCTGACTCAAAAATAGGTACTCGAATTACCATTACCTATCTCACAGCTGTTTTTACTCACCGATGTCCGTACAATTTGACTTTCCAGGAACCTGATGTAAAGTTCTGGGGCCATGAGAAAGTCGATATTGAAATGGTCACGTGATGCTGACCGGCGGTCGTCACGTGAAATCATTGAGCCCTTTTGTCGAAAACCCGGAGGGCCATGTGCTCATTTTTTTATGGTCTTGTGTGTCTATTTTAGGGGGCTTGAAGGTTTCTCACGATAAAATATCGACACATCAAAGGCACTGCAATTCGGCAATATTATCGGAAAGGTCATAAAATGATCTCGAACAACATGTTTTTTCGAAAAAGATCATTCGAATTGAATCCCCACAAGGAGGGGGAGGGTACTCAAAAATATGTACTAAATTCAAGGGAACGACTTTCAGATCATATACCTAAACATGTGTCTCGAAATATTCTAGTAAAATACATTGGTTTCATGTGATTTCAATTTCTCTTAAATGTTATCACGGTATATGTACTAATATTCAAGAAATCTATAACACTGAATCGAAAAAGTCATAAATATTAATTCAAATCAACGATTTCTGATTTTTCTCGAATGAAATCAAGTTCTGCCAACCTCTTCATTAGCCAATTGAATGAATATATAAAATATCAGTGAGATACCCTTCACTGACAAATGAATTGATTCTTGAACCAATAATTACTGCTAACGAGAATGAGCAACAAGTAGGTATATCATTGACGTCCATCGAATATTCAGAAGGGTTATAATATCATCATCAAATATCTCTCTTTATCATAAATATCTACTTATGAATAATACCGTTCTCATGAAGCACTCTTCGCTTCAATTGATTTTTCATCGTTTCGAACGAAATAATTACTGTTTTTCGCTTGCAATACACCGAACGGTGTTCAATATACACTTCAGTTTGTGACTGTCAATTTCATCAAACTTCAATTCAAATAGTTCCGAATAGGTGGTGAAATGGAAACACCGTATGGTGTAGATTCACCTCCATAACGACATGTTTATAGATTTCGACAGTACAAGGTGTTTATTTCCGTACAACGTTATCCCTAGTTTTGGTTGTAATCTAACCTCAAGAAACATATTTCCGAGAAGGTGTCGAAATGGGAATACCATATGGTGTAGATCCACACAAGGTGTAAATTCACCTCCATAACGATATGTTTATAGATTTCGACACTACAAGGTGTCTATTTTCATACAACTGCGTCCCTATTTGTTACTGCTACCTTAACCTCAACTAACATAGTTCCCGCTAGGTGTCAATATGAGAACACCATCTGGTGTAGATTCACCTCTAGAACAATGTGTGTCGATTTTGACACTATTGGCTATCTGTTTTCATAAATTATTGTGAAGTCTAACCTTACCTGAAGTAATTGTTGGAATGAGAATTGAATATGAGAATATTGAACGTGGGGGGGGGTTGGTTCGGACGCCCCTGTGTATATTTGCGTACGATTATGAAAGTAAAACTATTATAGGACGTTGTGATGGTATTAATACGCGATCTTCTACGAACTCAAATATCACGAACCTCATAAATCACACAGCCTATCCTACCCGGACTATTCAAAATCATGCCTGGGGATTATTAACTGTTGTATAAGAGCTCACGAAAAAAAAAATGGCGAAGCATAATGTTACTTTCGAGAAGACTTCGGCTGCATTGGATATTCATTGCAATAAATAACAAATTTGATTGACGTCGAGTAGATATCAATTAACGGTAACATTGTTGTTTATATTTATATTGACAGACATTTCTTCTTTGTTTTATTATATCCCATTTACTTTCCATGTCAGAGCACTATGTCAAATTATTCTTGGTGAAAAATTTCGGCGATTCTGATTCTGAATGAATGTGATTGTGAATGAAACGTTGTATTATGCGTGTTTTTAGATACATTGAATAATATTAAACGCTCGAACTTGACACATTTATACCATATATAACTATAGGAAATTCTTCTTTACGCTTTTCTGATATTTGAGCATTGATGATTAATGAACAGGGTTGGTCCCAAGACACATCCTTGTGTAACACCAGCATTGATGTCAATCTATCAGACTTCGTCTGAAAAATGTTCGTATACAAATGAAAAGATATTAGTGTACTTGGTATGAGATTATACAGAGTTTTGTAATACTCTTGTAGATGTAGTTCATACGAGTATACAAACGAGTGTAGAGGATATTCGTTTTTCTTTTCGATTTTGCATTAATTTTAATAAGCGCGTCATGAAATTTGCTACGTTTCCCATATTTCAATTTAGATTCTCACAATCTCATGCATATAATTTAATGACGTTGCAGCTATATTAGGGCTTTCCTCCTCATTAGCGTACCTTGAATTTCACCTAGGAGGGCAAAGCCTTCTATGATATTTATGATACAATCTCTGGAATTGCAATTAAACGAAATCCTGAATGGAAAACATGTTTTTATTTAAACCAGATTGAATTTTCTAGTGTTTTTTTTACTGGGCTGTAGATATTGATATTGAATGTTCGATAGTTTGGAAATTAGTGTATCAGTATCCACTCAACAAATTCACAAAAATTATTGAAAATTAATTGCATGGTCAATGAACAAACCTAGTTTTTTATATGAACTTACAATACCTAATAACACTGTCATATGTTCTATTTTTCTTTCATTCTTCTCGTCGTCTATCTCTCTGTTTTTTTCGGATGATTATTGTATTACTTATACGGGTTGGGATGAAGTATGGAACCAAGTAAAAATCTTCTTAACGAAAAGAATGATTTTTCAGCTTTTGATGGGATTTTCTCTCCTCGTTTCTAAAAAAATAGAGTAGAAGTTATTAAAAATTATTGCAATATATTTGTAGTAAGGACAGATTTAGGATCTGTCCCAAAATGTCACTGCACTTGAAATTAAACCTTCAGATACCTAAAAGAGAAATTCTCTATTGGTCAGTGACACCTTGTTTTTGAAAAAAATGTTGGAAATACAAATATATTCAATAAGAATAAAACCTCTACTTATCTTGGTGGACGTTTCGGGAACGAATCTGCTCCCGTTCTCAACACAATTGAAATATTTTTCAATTTATATTTATATATTTATGAAAATATGCAGGTCAGTGCAATGGAACGAAATGCATCTGATTTACATTTTTTTGTTAATAATATACTTCCGGTTGAACTGGAAATGCCATCGACTTCTTCAATTTAAATGGGACACCCTATATATTTTTATAGATTTTGAAAGAGCTCGTTATTTTGAATTCATACATACTGAGTTTAGTGTAAAAAATTTGTAAAAACGAGGAACATAACACTTTAATCAACCTTCTTTTAGTTTTTTGCATCAGAGCAAAACACTATTTAGATAAACTAATTGATGTTGTTTGTATGCATAGTAATAAGTAAACGTACAATTTAAAAATTGTACAATTTAGAAAGGTTCAATTCAGTGAAAAATAGCGTATTCAAATATTGATGATGATCGATTATGGTGATTGTAAAATTTATTTCCGTCAATTAGAATTTGACACTTGGAAGACAAAAGAGTACTCGTTTATTTATTATTATGCATACAAACAACATCACTTGGTTTATCTAAATAGTTTTTTGCTCTAATACAAAAAAACCAAAAGTAGGTTGATTGAAGTGTAATATTCCTGGTTTTTTCAATTTTTTTTACACTAAACTCAATAATTATGAATTCAAAATAACAAGTTGGTTAAATCGGAAGTATATTATTCACAAAAAAATTCACATCAGATTTTGTTCTATCGCACTTACCTGCAAATTTTCATAAATATCGATCTTTTCGTTTGAAAGATATTTACTTGGTTCCATACTTTATCTCAACCCTGTAGATCTGCCCATAACTTGTTGAGCATTCCTATTTATTATGTGCCTATATTACCTACCGTGATATCAGTGGAGATGTTTCTGGATCATACAGAGTGTTCTTCAAATTCATTCAGAGTCATTCATTTCAACAGTTTGTGGAAGTCGTGAAGAGAAGTCAATTTATCAAAAATCGTTTTTTTCAAAGGCCAAATGAAGCAGTAAAAAAATCGAATTGTAGTCGACGAATGGAATGCCGAGAAAATTCACGTTAACGGGGACAATTTTGAACAATTTTTGTAGAACAGTGCCAAATTCAAAACTATCTTCTGCGATTCTTTGTTGTACAAACCGTTGAAATAAATAACTCATTTTCGTAAACACTCTGCCTGCATGATTTTTTCTGTTCCTATTTCTACCCAAGACCCATTAAGGCTACGCCAATGACCCTCATTCCGGATCAGTGTACTCGGATGATTTGCACGGCACTGGATTGATTAATGCTATCAGTATATTAATCTAAATCTGAGTAATGCAGCAGGCCATTCATTGTCATACTTGCAGAAGGTTCTGTCGAGCTCATTCTATACCAGTGCATAATATCAATAATTAATTAACATAATTTTATAAGCGTTAGACTGAGTAGTTGGCTATTTTCTTGATAAACCGTGAGAGCGATGAAGATTCCGCATATGTTTTCATGCGTAACCTCTGCAATTCGAAAAATTTCCAGAATTATTTTATGCATCCAGAATCTCTCATCAGACCACAAAGATATAGCTCAATTTCCAATCTATTACTTTTAATACTATACTAAGCATTTCTGTCGTTGTCTGAAGATATTATCTGACGATAATATTATTTCTCTCATCCATTTTGGTCAGCCCACATTTATGCAACGTGGGTCAATATTGTATATTACATAACTGGTGTGGAAAGTGACATATTTCGCACGGGTAGATATTGAGCAGTGAAGAAGAGAGTCTGAGAGACTCTTTTGATAGTTTGAGAGACGATACCTGTGCCATTTGATGAAATTAATTGAATGTGTGCGCCAATGAATTGTCATAAGCTCGGTAACCTTCGGATATTTCAGCTATCGTCTTTGTTGACCAACTTCACTCAACTGAGCCAACGTCAACTGAGTTGTTTGTCATTGTCATAAATGGTAATGTCATATTGGTTCACCAAGTATTTTTGAAATCAACAATGTAGTGGCAGTGGATTCAAAATATCCACAGACATAAAAATATCAATTCATAATGTCGAATCTCATGCAAATAAGTCAAACGGATGGAGAGGAAAATCAGTTTTCAGTGAAAAATAAAATCTCGTATCTACCACGAGCTTTATTTTATCAACTTTACAACCCTTTGGCAGGATGTTTCAGCATATTAAGTATTATATTGGCCTCAACCTGTACATTTGTTTTCTGTCAATGTCACCTGTTGCTCAAGAGATGAAACAAACAGGTGGTTGATTTAGCTGTTGTTCGAAAAAATGCTTCGTTCTAGTTGGGGAATTACGATTGAGGTCATAATTATGAATTTATCGGAAAGGGAGTATAATATTGGTTAGAATTACTGAGATCGTTTCTAGTGCTTATTCTGAAAAATTCTCAGACATTTCAATGTTTACAGTATATACCATATCAGAAATAACGAGATGTCATCAAAATGAAACTGTAATCATCCACAATATCCTAATCAGTGTTTTCATTAACAGAAGCGGATATTGTATACATACATGGATGGCAGTGGAATTATTTATATCTATTGTATAATTTCCCACAATCTTCATGCACTGTTTTTATCTGTATCATTGTAATAAAATCATCCGCAATATATACAGGGTTACACAGTCTCATGGTACCAGCTTTTTTCTTCTTTGTTTAGTTACATTTCGGAAATCTGACATTGACATTTGACATATGATACCCAATAGTTGATATTTATCTCTCTGAAGCTAGATAGTCATCAAGACGTCTTTTTCATTCGAAACTCCATTTTATCAAATGGCGTCATTCGAAAGTACCATCGATGGGCATCATGAGGTTTTCAAAAATGTGATGATACACAGGATGCTGTAGAAAAGCGCCCTCTAGGGAGCATATTATTTGATGTGCCTGTGTCACCCGGTATACAGAGGGTGTCTTCACAAGAATCTACAGCATTTTCCTTAGAAGTTCAAAAATATTTTTTTACGAAAATGACAAATCTGCCTATCGGTTCGGTTTATTTTATGCATTTTACGATTTCTGTGACGCATCGAAGTTTTCAAAAAATAAACAAGAATCTATTTACATTTCGGTATGTATATCCTCGGAAATAGTGGTCCATTTGAATGGCAAATAAACTGTTGCAACAGGAAAAACTAGGACGTCCTATTTTGACGCGGACGATCTGGCGAAATCATCGACCACATAAATGTCATTTCAACATGAAATGAAAATAAAATTGCAGTACTTATATACCTATTTCCGAGAATTCTTCACATAAAAGTCCTCATATTTTTCGAATCGATTACCTGAGAAACTTTTGATCACTTATCACGTGTTAATAAAATATGTAATTCATCGTTAAGTCTGTATCACTGAAAAAGTTTTATTCTTCTAATTTTTCGCCATACTTACTTTGATACTGATTGTGCTTGCCTGTATTTTGTGAGTGATATTTGTGCAAAATTTTCAATATTTTTATTCAGATTGAAGTACTTGTAGCATCCACAATCTTTCTGTCATTCCTTTGAAAATCTGTCGTTTCCTCCAGAAATATCATCATCCTTCGATTCTCAAATGGAACATCTTGTATATTATTACATTTTTGTAACCTCCATATTTTTGTGAATCCAGTGATAAAATTATTTCGGATGAATAAAATGCTACTCCACTAGCGTTGAATCGATAACAATTTTTGGTTACAAATATACAGGGTATACCGACTCAAAATATTTTCAGCAATGCAGCGTTGCCGCTCATATCAAAAATTAGCATCATCTTTGTTATTTCGAATTGGACATCCTGTAGATTAACGGATAGCTTGGAATACAATCAAAATCCCTCTCAAATGATAAATTATTTTCCTATACTTAAATAGCGAGGGTCCGGAGAAAAGACCAAAAGTGTCTGTGAGAATCGGAATTTGGCATATTTATTGTAGAAACACGACAATATAAAAAATCGACAATTAGTTTGGTGATAATAATAGATTTGCGCACATTTTCAGCAGAGTATTTTGAACATTAAACCGAATTTTTTAAACGTAACTTGAACTTTTCAAATATATACCATAATGGTACTATGATGTCATGCGAAAATACCATCGATGGGCAATCCAGCAACATTATAGAAGTTTTCAAAAATGTACTGATATACAGGGTGTTCCATTTGAAAATTAAGTTGAAGAGTTTTCATATTTATTGAAAAGGATGACGCTTTTCCTGGAAATGGTCGTTTTTTTTATATGACCAGTTTTCAAAAATGTAATAATATACAGGGTGTTCCATATGAAAATTAAGTTGAAGAGTTTTCATATTTATTGAAAAGGATGACGCTTTTCCTGGAAATGGTCGTTTTTTTTATATGACTAGTTTTCAAAAATGTAATAATATACAGGGTGTTCCATATGAAAATTAAGTTGAAGAGTTTTCATATTTATTGAAAAGGATGACGCTTTTCCTGGAAATGGTCGTTTTTTTATATGACCAGTTTTCAAAAATGTAATAATATACAGGGTGTTCCATATGAAAATTAAGTTGAAGAGTTTTCATATTTATTGAAAAGGATGACGCTTTTCCTGTTAATGGTCGTTTTTTTTATATGACCACATATTCATTGCCTATTCCAATACACACCACGAAAAATAACTTCGCCCAAACCGCACCTGACTTCCCAATAAACGATAATAATAATAATGATCGTTTTAAATGACGAAACTAATTGCTCGCCTACCTCGATTCGCCCTTTTCGAGCGATACCGATTCTCTCGTCCACGTGCGTAAGACTCGATTTCCCTTCGAAATGCTCGTCGTGTAATTTTCGATGCCCGCGTTTAATACGAGCGACATCTGCCTTCGGGTCCCGCATCTGAAGACGGACGAAAAAATCGAGAGTCGCAATGGTCTCGAGGAGGGCAGGTGGATTTGCGTTTTATTTAGCGAAAAGTATTTTATTTGTCCGGGATATTGATAGGCCGACTGGGTACTCGTATAGCAGGTGTTTGTATAAATATAAAGGTGGTGTTGGTATTTTTTCCTACGGTGTAACACTTTCGTCTTCTTGATTTTCCTAGATTTCATTTTCACTTCTCGTTTCTGAAAAATATTTCGATATATTTTATTCATTCAAAAAGCCAAATGAGAATTTATATAGATGGAACTTGGCACCCACTTTGAAAATTGAATATGAAAATGGAAAATTCAATAATAATTAATGAAAACACCTTGTAACCAGAATTCCCCCGTCTACCGAATTGTCACTTTTCAGTGTCAAAAACCGACAACATATTGAAGAATTTTGCGAAGAGAAAAATATTCTAATTGTGTTGAGAACGGAAGCAGATTCGTTCCCGAAACTTCCACCAAGATAAGTAGAAGTTTTATTCGTATCAAATAAATTTGTGTTTCCAAATTCTTCAAAAAACAAGGTGTCACTGACAAATAGAGAATTTCCCTTTCCAGGTATCTAAAGGTTTAATTTCAAGCGCAGTGACATTTTGGAGCAGATCACAAAATCTGTCCTTACTACAAAAATATTGAAATAATTTTCAATAACTTCTTCTCTATTTTTTAGAAACGAGGAGAGAAAATCCCACAAAAAGCTGGAAAATGAACGTTGATTCAAATTTTTCGAGATGGAATTCATTTTTTTTCGTATGGACGGCGCTGTCGAATGAGAATCTTTGTCAGAAAAACTAGTTTTGATATGATCCAAAATGTCACAAATGCTATTTGATTCTTCGTTCTTCATTAGTTGAAATTGAATTTACCATTTTCATAGGAGTGATTCATAGATTTTGTGATTTTCTTTTGTTGGTTGTTGTCTTAACGGAGATATTGTTGGATGAATTATGTACAGTTTAGGTAGTTGTTTTCTTTGCCTTTCCAACGCATATACAGTATCGCCATGTTAATAATGAAATGCAGTGTATAGACAGTAAAATGCGTGGGGTATATAATTTCCACAATTTTTGGTTGTTTTAGCAAGAGAGTGGGTTACAGCTTCTTGAAGAGGGGCTAAAATTCAATGCATTAGAAAACAGCGTGGCAGAATAAAATTATAAATATTGTTATCGAACAAAGAGAAAAGAACCCTTCGAGGTGTACTTTCACTCTAAATCGAAATTCAAATTTTGGTGAATTATAAACCCTTTCTTCGCTAGCATCTGCCGCAAGCGATACCGAAAATTCAAAAATAACGCCATACAATGAATAGAACTTTCACCTTGATACATACATAATTCGAAGCCACCCCTTTCCTGTGTGTGTCCAGGTGACAAATATAGAAAATAAATGCGACAGAGACACAAATAGACAATCGTCTATGTACTATTTCTATTACTGCTCTTTCACCCCCTGGTACAGGGGTAAGTCCAGGTGAGGCTAGAGAAGAATGATGGGGAGATATTGATGAGACGAATGAACCTTTGCCTATCGATTTTTCATCCCTCTCACCATATAGGGGTGCTTTCATTCATATTTCGAAATTTTCAACATAAAATTAATCGATATTTAATCTTGAACAACTCTCAATTTTCCATCGATTTTGTTAATTTTTTTTTCTAGTTATTTATAACAGGATACTGATAGATTCGATGCACAAAAAATATTCAGTTTGTAAAAGCCACACTGAATAAATTCATTATTCATTATACATTTGTATAAAAAATCCTGGAACACGTCAAATCTGAATTTTATATTCCCATTCTTCAACGTCAAAATGCGATCCTCACCTTCATTTGTTGCATAATGTTGCATAGATCTCTCCGCTATAGTAGTGATAAGTTGTATGACGAATCTGGCATATTCGATCTGAGACAATTATTTTATAAGACACTAGCACTGAATCAATTTAAGGATAAGAGAAACCTTAGTCAGCCGAGCCATGAGTATACCACACGTCATAAAAATAAATTTATCATACCATATGCATTCAAGAACGTAGGTCAGAGATCCTATAATTTTCTGGGCCCAACTGTTTTTAATTCCCTACCGGAGAACATGCATTCTCTGAACTCACTTTCACAATTGAAAAAAGCGCTCGAGAGATTAATAACTAGTCAACCTCGTGAAAAAATTAGTCAAATATTAGATAACGGTGTTTGAATGCTATTGCGATTATTGATTGATTACGACTATACCCCCTTGTGATGTGTTTATCTTTACAAGTCGCTAATAGCTTTATTTGTTGTAACTTCTGGATTTTATCTATACCCCATGTGATTCATTTTGTATATATATATATATATTATACGTCTCCAAAGTTTGTGATTTATAGATTCATATTCCAAAATTATTAATTTTAGCATTTTCAGTAATAGTTCGTCAATGTGATGTGTTTTTATCATCTAATGGTTTTATTTGTTTTAACTTCTGGATTTCATTTACACCCCATGTGATTTACTTTATACATATATTATATGTCTCCGAAGTTTTGTGATTGTTCAACACCGGAGTTATTTTCATTTCATACTTTTTCACCACGTACAAGCAGCAATTGCTGCTTCTGTGGGTTTTACAATGTTTATTTACATAATGTTGTCTTATTATTATGATTCTTTCGAAATAAACATTATTATTATTATTTCATTGCAACAATCGAGATATAAAAAATCGAGAATAAAATAAAATCATGAGGCTACACTGAGAAAGACTATGAATGTCAATGTTAAATCGCGATCACCTGATCCCACATCATCTTATAGCTTGAATATGTTGAATGCTGATATGTTTAATAATGTTAAAATATTGTCAAGACGTTCGCGGTATATCACATCTGACTTCATTTTGACTCCTGTCGAAATTTTGTTCTTCTATCTCGATTGGCAGAACGACTATTTTGCTTCGGTCCACCGTGTATATCCTCTAAATAGACCGGAACTCGTCTTCGCTTCCACCCCAACGAAATGCGATTTCCGTTTCGCTTATACATCTGTTCTTGCACCACCCCCTTCTTTTGATAATGGGTCAATGTAACCTCTTCGAAGGGGCGAACAAAGAAATAAAGAGAGGTTCGTTCAGTACATTCGTGAGTCGGAATCAGATAAGAATAATCAACGCAACCACTGCATAAAATTAGAAAATATATTTCGATTGATGTCGCATCTTTACTTTTCAAAAAGTTAACGTCATTCATGACAACCTCGAGATAAAAATACTACGGATACAACACAGTTGACGTTGGCTCAATTGAGTGAAGTTGGTTACCAAAGGCGCAGCTGAAATATCCGAAGATTGCCGAACTTGAATCACTTCTGCCACTGACGGGTCACCGCTCGGGTATTGTCGATTCTAACTGTTGTAAACTAGAGCGACATATGTCATTTTCCACCTACGAATTGCTATTGAAATGATCATTTCTAGCTAATTTACAGCCTACCGAAAAAATGTTTCATCATTCATAGAACCGTACCTGAATTTTTCACTTCAGACGTGAAATAGTTTATTTCGACACATATTTCCACACCTGTTGAGTTACATAATGATTGTTTGAAATTTCAGCTTTAGTCGACATTATTAATAGACACTAATTTATCTTTTGGTGAACATCACCATTAAGTATTTTTTTTATTGGGGTCAATGTACGTCCTGGATTAATTTAATAGGACCGTCACATCCATATTGATATACGAGGTGAACAAGAAACACTTTCGAAATCGTGAAGAAACACCCACAAATTATCATAGCAAAAATATACTTGAAGAAAATATTGTAAATATAATGAAAAATCATAGAATTGATGTGATACGTATAGGGTATGATTGATTCCGAAACAATTTCTGAATAATCATTACAAGCAACACATTTTCAATATGTAATATACACTTATTATTCAAAGATATGTTTTTCCCTTGGAAAAAATACCTATAATTATTATAATTTCTATTTTTATTTGAGATGAGGAGAGAAAATTCCAAGAAATCTAGAAAAAATAATATGATACTTAAATGTACTAATGGAGTACTTACAACACTTGGAACAAGTGCAGGTCTTTGGTGATTGAATAATAACTTTTTAGTACCAGATTCATTGAGTACTAGAAATACTTGGAAAATAAATTTCAGTACGTAAAATACTGGAACTAGTACTGAAACTACTTGAATAAACTTCTGGTTATGGTTCAGTTCATAATGAAAATACTATATATTTGATAATTTATTACTGGAGTACCTGAAATCGTATTGAATGGCATTCAATGTTCCCAAAAAAGTTTTAAAATATTTAAAATTCGATGGTGTATACCTATTTTCCCTTCGGAAAACGTGCATATCAATTTTTCAGAAAAAAATCTCGATCACATATCGGGGTTCCAACTCCCCGATATGTGATCGCGAGCAGCTGCACTCCCTTGGACCGAAAAAACAATGACCGAGGGGTGAAATAAGGGTGGAATAGCGTCACATGCACGTGAGTAAGTGCATACATGACAAAGGCATTGTTCTGATGTATTCATGAGTGCGTTTTGGATAACATAACATGATTTACATGCATCGGATTCCGATGATGTATATGGAAAAAGTTTTGTTGGCAAATTTATTCGTTTTTCCATCAAGGACACCCAAAAACCAGGTGGTTTATGGATTTCGCAATTGTATTTCGAAAATTGATTGTTGAAATGTGGATTAATACACATCACGGTTAGTTAGACTTATTTCATATTATCGATGTTTTGGTATAGATAAAAAAATGGAAAATGAACAATGTACAAAAGTGAACAAATTCGTAATGAATGGAATGAAACAATTACTGGATTCCACGTTTGAAGAAACGCAATGTGTATAAGACTGACTGGATCACGAACTTTATTTTACCAAATTGAATTACATAAAAAGAAGTGATTTCCCAATTGTATAGGTATCAAGTAAACAATAGACTTGTAAAGACGACGGCTATACTTTGTATATTGTTCGATTGTAAACAATACTCTGATCGTCAGGTGTAGTTGACGTAGACCTCCCTGAACAATAATTATCAGTTACAATGTTTATATATATATATATGTACAGAGTGTTTTGCACTTTAAAAAATATTTCTTGGCAAGAAATCATTGATTGGTGATTTCGATAATTACCATACTAGTAGAAGTTAATATCTGTTCGAGGAACATCGTGTGAGCCAGCGTGTTAGCCCAGTTGGGAGAGAAGGAAGGTGTTGGAATTTTTTTGAAAGTTTGGAGGTTGTAAGCATCAGGAAGGACTTCACTAGGCAAAGAATTCCACAACTATACACAGTGTATATTTCTTGTACGTTTTTGTACCCCATCTAAAGGGATTATTTTTCTGAATAATAAGAATTCCTTGTCAAAGAATCAACAATTATCTCGGCAAATGTCATATTTTGATATGTTACCAATTTTTTTCGATGGAACACCCTGTTTCATTATCTCAATCTAACGAAAGCTATTTCGCAGACGAATGAATGAAATGAAATCATATGTGTGAATTCTTGAAATCAGAAAAAAAATAGCTCTTTCCAGTTATCAGATAATTTACAGGGGTTTCAATTGATAACATGTCAATATATGGCATTTTCCAAAATAATTTTAAGTTTTTGATAAGAAACTAGGATGATTCAGAAAAAATTATTTCTGAATCAGTCACTATTTTTTGATGCCTGTGGAAATAACCCTTGTAGGCGAGGTGAAAAAATGTACTGGAAAACCCTCAGATCCTCGATTCGCGAATCATAGTAGACACAGAAAAAACTAGTTGGCCATCTAAGCATTCAAAAGTCAACTGTCGACTCGAATGATTTTTTCTTTCATATATTGTTTCACCCTGTATATTCTGCTATGGTGCTTCGTCCATCTCTCATCTGCCCTCAAATAACACAGAGAAAGTTCTACTCGTTATTTAATGTTTATGAAATTCTGGACAGAAAAAAAAATCAAGAAAATCATGAAAATATTCATCAGGTAATTTTGTTACACTGGCTGATGAGTTCTACTAGTTCTACTGATTTTTTTTTCAGAATAGTCTACCTCCTTTCGAAGTCGATGAAATACATAGCAATACCTTCGTGTGTATAACGAAGACATGACGTAGTTTTCCAAGTTACTTCTCTCCGGTATCATAGGCGGCCATTGCGATACACCTGTTGCCTTCATCTCAATCAGACGGGAAATCATCTGCCTTGGCAAGGTCATTGCAGGTGCCCTTAAATTGATAGCAAGGTGTTCTGATCATCTGCCTGAGATGAACCGAGAAAAATCGGAAAGGATGTAGAATAATGACGAGTTTAAAATGCAATAAACACAAAGAAAACTCGTCGTTGCTTGGTTAATTCGATATCCAGGATGGACAATTGAAACTGCGTTCATTTCTAGAAAAAGTTCAGCAATAATGCCATTTATTGATTCGACATGAAATTTCTGTTGCTATACAGGATTTCCTCTATCATCATTTGATATTATTATTATTGTGATAACGTGAGATCTACATCGTATAAGGCTCAAGTTAGTAATGCTGTCCAAGCTTTTAGCATTCAAAATCTGTTACTTTTTGAGATATCAAAAGAATACCGTGGTTACCCTTCATTCGAAATTGTATCTTGAAATTCCAGTTTTCTGAACTGTTTTCGATTAGTTCAGAAAAACTTCCCTCACAGTATTAGTTCCAGTTAGATCACTTTCAGTTCAGTTTGAAATCGTAGGAAAGGTGAAGTATATAACATGTTTATAGACTCTTTCAGATACTTGTCATCGTCGTCTGAGCATTGGATACGAATTTTGGAGATTTGGAGCAATATGAAATAATTGTTCTGAATTTGACAGTTCTAATTTTGTATCGATAAACTCACTTCATCAGAGCTAGATTCGCTTTCTTCTCAAGATTTTTCATGCCTTGAATCAATAAATCAAGGGTTGGAGTACCCATCTCTTGTCCACACACATATGTATACCTATATCACGTATCGGCAGTCTCCGAAGTATTTTAACGTGAGGTATTTTTCATTTTCTTCTTTGTATTTTTTTTCGTTTCATTTGGTAGAGACGAAGTATTTTTATGAAAATAAAACTTATAATAATTATTTCAATGTATTTGTAGTAGGGACAGATTTATGATCAGCCCCTAAATGTTACTGCGCTCGGAATTCAATCTTTAGATACCTGAAATGTCTAGAAAAATATAATTAATAAATTTCAAAATCTACTTATCTCAGTGGACGTTTCGGTAACGAATCTGCTCCTGTTTTCAACACAATTGAAATAATGTTATTCCTGGTATTTGTGTGGTATTTGTTGTGTTTGACACTAAACATCGACTGAACTAATCGACCACCTAGATGAGTAGAAATTTTGATATTCATCAGAAATAAAGTCTTCCAATTTTTTTTTCTAGGTGTCATGGACAAATAGAGAATTTCTCTTTTAGGTACCTGAAGGTTAGATTCCATTTTGGGACAGATCGTGAATCTGTCCTTACCAAAAATATATTAAAATCATCATTATACTTCCTATTTTAATTTTTCAGAAACTAGGAGAGAAAATCCCGAAAAAAACCAAGTCATCAGTCAACTGAGACAGTATTATACAGGATATTGTTGAGTGGAAATTAAAAAAAAATATTTCCTTGGCCTATTTGTCATGAATTCAACAGGAATTGAAGTTGAACAAATAAAAATAAAAGCAAATATAATTCATAACAATAAAGGACCCTGTACGGAACTGTAGCCGTAATAATAATACCCGAACATCTTTATCCCCTACAGCGATTACATCTGTTGCATTGCCGGTAGAATGGCCACCAAATGTTATTTAGCCTCTTCACTCAGGGCCCTTCAATGAGACGTGTTTATTTTCGAACAGAAATAAGAAGGAATATTCATTATTGTCACAGTCACGTTCAGCAGATACACCGTGTGACAACGAAATCGTTTCACAAGATGTCCACCGAGGAGGTAGAAAATCGAAACTCAGGTAGTACGTATTTATTTATGACAGTTCGCATGTGCCACAGTGCGATTGTCAGTTTGACAGGTAGCTGCAAATTTTACGATGACGAATATATATATCGCTATACCAAGCATCATTCATCAATAGAACGGCAAAGTTGTGGAATTCTTTGCCTAGTGAAGTCTTTCCTGATGCTTACAACCTCCAAACATTCAAGAAAAATTCCAACACCTTCCTTCTTTCCCAAAATTCCACCGCTGGCTAACACGATGTTCCTCGAACATCATAGGTTTCCCTTTCGTGTTGTCCACAGATAAAAAAAAAATAAAAAATCATCTGGCGACAATTTTTCCTGCCGGATTAGTCTCGATGCATGTATTGATATCAGCTAACTGGTTCAAATTCTGAACTGTTTCCTTCAGTAGTTTGACTCGAAATGATTTTGCCAAATTGGAGAATAAATCATAAAAATTGTCTGAAGATTATTGGAAGAACTTCTTTGCACGGAACAGGAAAACAAGTTTTCGTGAGGCAGTTCTCGCAATGGAACTCACACGATCGTTATTGGTATATTGGCGATAGTGATATGAAATATCATGGAAGTTCGCTCTTAGATTGACCTTGGTGACCACTTAACAACGTCGCTAATCAATAATCATTATCGTTCATTCACGCTTTCATGTTAATATACTCATAAGTATGGAAAATATCCCACAAATAAATATGTTAATGCGTTTAAATTTTTATATCATATGAAAATCATTCTTTTTGACACTATGGTGGTAATGAATACGTATATCTATCGGAAATAGAACTTGGGAAAATCTGCCTGCTGATAAAAATGAGATCATTATAGACAATCCTTTCACAAATCAAATGAAAAATCAATCTCAAAATCTGGGTACCTACCTTCAAGATGACTTGAGACATTCAGCATGAAAGGACATAATTGGGTTGAAAAATAGGTCAGAAACAGGTCAAATTTGAATTTCCTATTTATATATATTCCTAGTAGACAAACCAGGCGAGCTCAAGCTGGTCATCCCTACACTGTCAGACTCGAGACCTGTCGAACATCGCTATACCAAGCATCATTCATCAATTGAACGGCAAAGTTGTGGAATTCTTTGCCTAGTGAAGTCTTTTCTGATGCTTACAACCTCCAAACTTTCAAGAAAAATTCCAACACCTTCCTACTCTCCCAAAATTCCACCGCTGGCTAACACGATGTTCCTCGAACATTATAGGTTTCCCTTTCGTGTTGTCCACAGATGAAAAAAAAAAAATGAGAATTGTAGAAAACATGCAAACATTTGTCTTTTCCAAATTCCAAGGAATAAACAGAAGGTGTCACTGACTGAATATCTCTTTGAGGTATATTTTTTTTTTATTTTTTAACTCATCTCCTTAGTTGCCGAGCAACCCCTCAGAAGCAAGTGGAATCCAAACCACTGTGACATTTGGGATAGTCCTATGTAGAACTTTATGATATACATTGTACAGCGCATAAAAAAACCCATTTCCAACGGCCAGCCAGGATTCGAACTCACGACCTCATGGTTACTATGATGTCGCTCGACCATCTCGACCACCTGGCCGCCTAATCAGAATGTTGAATTCCAAGTTACATTTTGGGGCTGATCATCTTTCTATTATTTTTTTTAACGAGGAGAGAAAATCCTAGAAAATTAACCTGCAGACAGTATTATGTTGAGTTGAACGACATTATTTTTTAACCCCAACTTTGTCGATATGGTTTATATTTCCTAACAATAAAGTGAATTTCGATCTGATTTGATTCTGATATGATAATAATAAAAATAAAAATATCTTGTGGGATTCGATGAGACAATAGCAATGTCAAACTCACGAACTAAGATAGGACATACTAGACTGCTCCCAGCTAGAATTGGTGAAAGAACTAAACAGTGTTGTGACGAAAATAAATGTCTGCCCATTATAGACCATCGAATTATTATTAGTTTCAGATGTCATCGCGGCGCAGACAGCATCTGCTCCCCCTGCGACACCATCTAGACGGTTTCTGAAAGAATTATTTCGGTGCGGAGGGCGTAAACAATATGCAGAGCGGTCGCGTGGCTTTTAAGGTTTATTTGCAGACGAAAAACGGAAGTGGATCGGGTTACGATCAGCACGCGCGTCGGCCTAACGGAGTTTTCTTCCGATTTCGTAAAATGCAAACACGGGGGGGCAGGCGATTTCGTTTTATTTTCGAGGGACCCGGAAGTGGGACGGTACACGAGGAGCCATCTCAAACGGGGACCGTTGACTATGATTAATTACGTATTGTGACTTCTTCGCAGATCTGTAGCTTTCGTTTTTCTCCTCATAGGTAGTTCACGATGATAATAGGATATCAAACTATCATATAATGAAAAAATTTCTGCAGATAATGAGTAGGGGAAGATTATATTTTACTTTTTAGGTTCGAAAGTCGCACCAAAAACCAAAACGTCTGCTAGTGTCATGGCGTCGGTAGTGACGTCACGTTTGAGTAAACGAAACGTTGAATTATTCAGTTTTATCATCGCTTAAAACTCCTGATACGTTATTTGGGTTCGTTCCACGAGAGAAAAGAAATCAAACAATTATATATTAATCCTTTATTAAGTCAAAGAACTGATCAGAAAAAAACTACAAGGTACAGGGTACACATTTGAGCGTTTTGAAATCCACATTAACAAATTTAAGATTTCAAACGATATGGAGAATTATATAGAATATCATTTTTGATGGGATCGGTGTCATAGATTCTCATAACCCGGGTTTATAAAAATATTATTAATATCAATGTACTTTCATGGAAGTTTTGTCATTTCTAAATTCGGTTGAACAAATGTGCTCAAAAATTCTCCTAGCAACGAAACACATCGATTTTAGGCAAATTATCACTGTCGGCATTAGTTAAGTAGTGATTTGGATTGAATCTCAATATTTTGAGCTCGGAATTCACGATTTATAAATCATCATTTCACATATTTCTTGAGAAACGCCTAACCACGAGAAATTTGTATTTATTGCCTAGCCTGACCTATGGTTTCCTAGAGACAGCATGTTTTTTGTTTGAGAGAAATCATTTTCCAAAACAAACTGAATATATCTGAAAATAACTCATTCTGTCTTTTTATCTAGGTACCTAATAACATCCAAAAGTAACTCGAAATATTATGTTTTCGAAAATAGTTCCCGTGCAGTGTAATTGAGGTGATTCCTCAAGTTTCATACTTTGGGTGATTGAGCCAACTCCACTGTCACAGGGATCGTATCTACACCTACATTTTTACATAACTAAAACCATTCAAAACTGTTATTACTATCTATTTATTGAGGGCTGGTGGACCAAGAATAAGTAGAAGACTTTTGATAGCGGAAGAGGGTCAATTTCGGTTGATTTATACCGGAAGTATCGAGATAGTTTGCTACTAATATCGTTGGTCTATTCTGTTCTTGGTTCTTCTCTTTCTTTCAGTTCATCTCCACTCCAATTATTCAATTTGCTCGATTTCGTCGTGATCCAAGAATTGTAGTTAACCTTTGGCCCTGTTAATTCATATCATAGATTCTGTGGGCGAAGAAACAACAGGAAGTATATCGCAGTGACTAGGAAATTGAACACTGCATACTTGCATAGTTTTTCGATGACTATTCCATTCATGTTTTCGGAAACCAATGGAAATCATTCATTTTCACGGTACATCGTAGCGATATTTCTCGAAACATCATCAGAGTTGGTCAAACAATTCGGAAGCCAAATTGACTCAGCACGTGACCAACCAACCCAGCATTTTTTTGTCCTTGATCGTAATCGTTGATTCTAAACCAAGTTGAAACAGATGTTTCCATTTTGCATATATGTCTTGTTCATACATGGAATAATTATGACGGATACAACTCGTGATACAATTTTTTCCTGAAATGATTCTTTGGTTGATCTACTTCATCTCGTTCGTGATATTGATCTAAAACTGTTCGCCTAGCAGATCGTAGTTCTGTTAACAATGTTATTCGAAAAATTATTCAACAAGAAGCTGTGATAATAATAGCCAGTTAATTCCCGCAAAATCTTGATATAATAATCACATTACGATTAAACAATTCAATGTGTTCAATTGATTGACATCAATGTGTTCATTGAAGTCAATCAAGTCAAGTAGTGTGAAATACTTCGTAGTTGAATTATCTTAAATGTGTAAAATTTCTACAGAACCACCAGAATTCGACAGGTTGACGTATAATAATGGTGTATAACATTAGAATCTAGTAGTAGACCACTAATAACAAGCCAAGACAAGACACAACAGATTTCATAGCTTCATTTCCCAATGTCAACATCTCGCCTCATTTCACAAGCATTCCAACGAGGATTGAACATTGGGTGTTCAACTTCTTTGGACATGTTATTTGTCGACGATCATTTTTGACAGCTACTGGTCTGACACCTTGTCAATTGTCATAAGAATCATTATTCGTACGGAAATGTAAAAATATACTTTCCAACGTTATCTACACTAATTTTCCTACAACCATAAATATTTGAATCATTATTAATCCTAGTTCCACCCACTGTTCATTATCATTCATTGAAATTTCACGAAAAACGCCTACTCGAATTCGAAAGTTATTCAAAGTCGCAACCCAAAATTCAGCAGTCAGGAACCGAAAGAATCCGAGCGGAGACACTTTCGTTAGTTTGAAAGACAATACCTATCTCAATTCCATGAGAATAAATGTGTGCGCCTATGGATCGTTATAAATTCGGCAACCGTCGGATATTTCAGCTAACAGCTCTTCGGTAACCAACTTCACTCGACTGTGTCAACGTCAACTGTGTTGTTTGTCATTGTCATGAATGAAAATGTTGCCCGAGTATTTTTATTTTGAATTTCAAATGAATAATGTATAGTGGATTCATAATATCCAGGGGGATCAAAATCATCTCGAAGAAGGAAGGAAGTGGATTCGATCATTGCAAGCGTGCGTTTTTCAAATATTTCCACACTAGTGCGTTTTACTTTGAACTTTCTTGTAGCGACATGGGCTACTTTCTAAACATCATAACAATGTTGAAAGCGTTGTTTCCATAGGTGGTAGTGGGAAAAAAAATAATCGACAGTATACCGAGTAACTCAAGAAATTGTTCGTTTTTATCAACTTTCACATGGATTGAAGGTAATATAAATGCGAATAAGCCGATACATATGATCGGCATTCCCTCACAGCATCTATTGCTGGACAAATAATCACCCCAGGTGATTCTCGGTCTCCGAAACACGGACGCTGAAATAATTGGCAATAAGAATGGCGAATCGGGGTAGACGGCAGATGTTTTTCGGCCACGCGTCTGCTCTATTATAGCTGTCAGTTCCCGTTCGAATTCGGATATTCGGCTAGCAGATGACAGTCTTCGCGAAGTTGCCAGGTCCATTGTTTTAGCGGTAGATCTACTGTTATACCGTTCTTGAAACTGCTCATGTTAGCATGAGAAACTGAAACTCTCCTTATTTTTCCACATGTTGATCATTTAATTTTTGATGATGAAGCTCTTCAACGGAAGTGATTTGATGTTTTTCTCACAGAAATATTGAGTTATTTGGGAAGGATCAACTGTCGAGCTAAAAGACGACCTGGCAACACTGTAGTATCGAGACCTCGACTAAAATTCACAAATATCGATACTTGAGCACTCAATGATATAGGTAGAACAGGGATAGAGGGTGTTATTTTATACTGTGAGAACAAAAAATACGCGCATGTTGTATTTCGATGTATTTTCCTGCAGTAGCATCTCGAGATATTTTTTTTCTTAATTTCTCATCCCAATACGCAATATTCCTTAGATCCTAGTGCCCCTTCTTGAAGTTTCAATCAATTCATCAGTGTTGTTTAGAATCTCTTATATTCCTCCGAGTAAATTCAGCACCAATTATTTATTATCTCTAGTGAAGATAGTTGAAAATTAATGAAAGAAAAACAGTTAGTGTACTCGTTTGATGAACATCACTGTATGATTGTGAACCTTGCAGCCAATTCCTCATCACCAGCTGCAATTCTTTGTTATTTCATGCAGTTTCTCTTGCAGTGATTTTGAATTATCCGATCCCTCAACGGAGCTTGGAGAAAATTAGGTAAAATTTCCTAATTCTTCTGGCTTAACATGTTCCTTCCAATTCCTCATAATTCTTTTCTAACTGGGAAGATTCACTTTCTCCTTAACGCAAATTCCAAGTCACTTCTCAAAGATGGCTGACCTTGATTGTGATAATTTCTCGTATAATTTTAAAAACTGCTTGATTTCTTGTGAATTTTGAGGTGATTCAGCTTTTCTATCAATAAAAGACGTGCTAGAAGTTTAACCCTTATTGAAAGTCTGTGAATCATGTCACTGACATTTTTTTACAGACATTTTGCAAGTACAGATTTTTTTTTTCTGACCAATTCATGTACGCCACTGATTGGCCATACAATGATTATCGTATTAGAACAATTAAACCACTCACCACTCACGACAGGAAGTGGGATAATTACGGTGACAAAGGGCACCTCATCAAAGACAAAAGCCCTATCAGTATCTTACGTTGATGGCTGATGAGCTTAAGTGGTTCAAATTGTCAATGGTAGGTGGACAGGAAATTGAATGAACGCATTCAAATTTAAGCACGAAATGTTTCTCAGGAACTGTACCCCGAATATCAATGATTATTTATTGTATGAATACACCAAGGAACATTCTTATCAGCTTTGATGTTTATTTTTGATCGTTCAAAACATGATTATTTTATGAATTCGTCGATAAATCGAAATCATGAATATTTATAAACCTACCAACAAAATCTAGGAAGTAAGTAGCTAATAGAACTGCTACATCTCAATTACATCATCATCAACCGATGATGGTACCGTCTAGACTGAAGTCTGAGGTTATTCTGTTGCTATTTTTGTGCACGAAATGTGAAATGTTGTGTTATAATAATTGATCTAATATAGAAGATTGAAATAATAACAGCACATGCTATTCATGATATTTTCATATCATAATAGCATTCTATCTATATTGTTGAATTTATTTTTCGTACTGCCTGAATGACTCTAGATTTGGAAATTGTCCTTATACCACCATGAATGTTGATATTTGAACGATGATACGTCATGCATCCATTGTTTTCAATTGTTGAATTTAATGAGAATACTTCTTGAAAAGGCATGACAATTGTGCATCATGCAAAACTATGTATTATTCACTCACTTTGTATTCCGCTGACGGATTGTCCCATCCTTCGTTTGAGCCCAAAAGAAAAACACCGAGTAAGAGGAATGTCTTTACTGAAGTTTGAACCGGGGGTTGTACACCATGTTATTGGACATTACAGATCATATAAATGAAAATTAGGATACCCACATAAAAACAAATAGTCAGTCAAATATTTTGAATGTCACTGAAATAAGTATGGCTTGCTGACACTTCCCAAAAATATTAGATATTTTCGTTTCATTTATTTATTCAAAATTTTATTGGGATTGTCAGAATATAAAAAATGACGCTTTACAGCATTTGACAATTTTGACATTGACATTACCGACAAAGAGGGGTTTTTTCGTGATCGTCTGGTGCAAAGTGCAAAGTGCAGAGATAAGAACTTATCCCTAATGAGTAGAGGTAGGTTGGTTGCGCTTTATATTAAGAATAATGATTTAGGACTTTTCCTGTAGTAATATTTTCATGAGCGACCGCTGTTAATTCAATCAGTAGCGTGTAGCGTACGCCACAGAAGTTGTATCTATGTCGAGTTGTTTCTACAGCTCTATTGAAATGCTTCGTGTACGTGTGATCACTTGCAAGAAAAGACAGAAGACGAAGATTCCAACCAAACAAGTTGAGTTGAAAATATTACGTTCAATTCATATTAGATATTCCTAGGATAACGAACGACCATCACCCCAAATGTCCACACGATGGTATGTATATTTACCCTACAAATTTGAACATAGATTGTATTCTATTTTGTTTTCCAGGTACCCGATCTACCAAAAAGGTGGCCCACAACTGAGAGTATTTTTACCAAATTTCTGGATGAAAATGATTAGACCAACTGAAGAGCAACCTTCTAATGTCGTTCAGTTCTCTTGTTCAATGGAAATGACCAAGCATGATATCAAAAACTACCTTGAGAAGATCTATGACATAAAATGTGTGGACGTTAGGACTAGGATTCATATGCCAAGGACTAGACGAGACCCCGGAAAAGGATATATTATCAAAGATGATGACATGAAATATGCCTACGTTACAATGGTAAGTCATATCCAAGTAAATAATGTATTGAAATTATAATTGATTCAACTTCTGTTTGAGGAGGATGTGTAGATATATATAATTATCAAAGCTAACCTGGTCACGTTTGTCTCAGTCTGGGTGAGAAATAACTGTTGATATTTCCTGAAACTCAAATATTTCCAGTTTTCATTCTATCAGGCATTTCTTACACCAGGCTAGACAACTTAGGTAGACAGAGGTTTGATCATATATTTGTTATTTTCAGCCAAAAGACAAATCCTTCAAATTTCCAGATTTGTTTGAGGCGGAAACAAAGGAAAAACTTTTGGAGGACCATGATAAAGCTCTAGATCAATCTAAAGAGAGTTTTCGAGAATTTTTGAAGAAAAACAAAGATAGGGAAGATATGCCAGGCTGGTTTACAATTTAAATGATGGAGCATTTTCACAGTCTAGTTGAAATAGGCAACTTTTGTATAACAGGGTGTCACAAAAAGCAGTGTAAAGCTAAAAAGGAGTGATTGAATGAATTTTGATCAAGTTTCTCAAAGTAACATCATTCCCTAAATAATCACCCTTTTTCAGAGTTCACGTTTCTTAGGACAACCACAGAGTGTATAATTGTATAGATTCAAATGAATAAATAGAATTTTATAAAGCAACGCTATATTGCACTGCGGATTCAACTACATCAGTTCTGATGGGTGATAGAGAACTGTGAAATAAGAGAACTTTACTTGATAAAACATAGGTACCTACAGAAGTGCATCTTAACTTGAATAGAAGCCATTGAAGTTCACATATTTCCAGAAATATATTAGAATTACATTCTTAACTTTTCATTCATGTTTGCCTGATTAACTTGCAGAATGTGGCAACATTTTTTCTATTCAGCTCATAATGAGATCGAACTTCCTCCAATTATTATATGACTTATATATTTTATATACCCTATTTTGCTGGAACACACTATATATTCATTCTACAAGGCATTACCTTGAATCTTTTTTTGACATATCATTGTGTTTTCATCTATCTGTATAACATTTTATCTGGGTACATCAAGTGAGTCCATATTGAGTATGAATAAATGAATGACCCTGTATATTCTTTATCATTATGTATTCAACTATAATATCTCATTTTGACATGTCGTGTTTTTATCCCTCTATATAATATTTTTTTAGGTAACTGTATTAATTAGGTCCGAATTGCATATGAATGAATAGTGATTTATATATTTTGTATGCCTCTGTATCTCCCGATATTTATTTCTTGGACACACTGTGGATTTATTCTACAAGATATTCACATGTATTCACCTAAAATATCTTATTTCGAAATGTCCTTATGTTTTTATCTCTCTATATAATATTTCTCGTAGAGAAGTTCTGTACGGTGTCTATATTAGGTAGGTACAAATTTTCTATGAATGAATAAACCTCCTGTATATTTTTGTATTTGCGCATTAGCGAAATTCCAATCTAGGGGCGTGATCAAGTACGTATGCTTTCACCTTTTTTTGTTCGGATTTCTTTCGATCCAGTTAGAGCAAAAAAACGTTATCGACGCGATTTGCTTTTGTTTTCTTCGTCGTTTTTACAACGAATATAAAAATATTTCAGTTGGTGCGTGAACGTTATTGTTCGGTCATAATAGATTGATTTATATTAGAGTCACATTGGAAAATTTTTGTTAACGGAATTATATGCAAGTGTTTCTTTCTTTTTCGATTGATTTGTGGAAAATTGGAAAAATACTTTTGAGCTAGTGGTGTGTGGGACCATTACGAATGCATTTTGGATATTTTCTTTCTTGCCTAGGGAAATGGTGAGTGCAATAATTCTCTTTGATCCTGTTTAGTTTCAATATTCGGCTTGGAAATGGTATATACAAAATATGATTTCTATACAGGTGGCACATAAAAGTATACAAATAATAAAGTTGATGGATTTGTTCAAAAATTAGTTCATGACGCTATTTTATATATTTTCCTGTATTACATTGGATACTAAGATGTATAAAGGTAACACTTATTTTCGGAGTCTCAATTTAATACTCCGTATTTTTTCTTCATATATGTGTGTGCTCATTTTGTAGATGTAGTTCTTACGTATTTTTCTTTCATCCTCTTTCCTGAGAACTCTCTAAAAAAATCTAAATTGAAAGTGCTGAAAACCTCAAACTATATAGTACATGGTCAAATCTCAGTTGCTTCACAGGGTGGTTAAAGAATACTGTCATTCAGTTTGCGTATGAAAGTGAAAACATACCAATACTTTCAAATATTCTGTACATATTCTTTGTATACCGGATGCACTCGTATACAAAACATTTATACAGAGTGTACAATGAATTCGGTCAGGTAATGTAGCAATAGTCCACGTTTAGTTCATAGGCGGGCTGTATATTTCATGGATGAATGATGCAAAAAAGTTCCAATTCAATTAGCTAAAAAACAGAGGTACGATACTTTTTTGTCTGTAGAATGCACAGAAGTATTCAATTCCAATAGTATCTGTAAACTTTCGTTTTGAAAATCCACAGAAAATCAAATTATTATGCTGACAAACAATACTTTTGCTTTTTACCAATTATTCTGAATATACTAATCTATTATATCTTACGGTACTTTTCCATGTATGACACTCAGAGTTGAAGAGGGAAAGTAGGGAAAAAATATCACTAATGTGTTTTTTGTGAGATGTGAAGAAGCATATTTTCTTGATTTGACAGAAAGGGCAATCGAAGAATTCAACAAGATTGATGTCATAAAATGGCGACCTACAACAAACTAGATCAAGAAATTGGAACAGACACTTCAATGAACATCCTGTGCAAGATGGACAACAATCTTGACTTATCTTCGAAGGTCCTAAGGATGACAAAGGTTTGTTAATTTTTGTATTTTAAATCATTATTTTTCCATAGCTTTCCTTGAGAAATTTTGGGAGAATTTCTTCACTATCTTTTTCTTTCTTACCTATTGATCCGAAGCTCTCCTCCTATTTCTATACCAATTCGGATTTTTTGGAACGAGTCGAGACATGATTACGAGTTTTTGTCTGCGCGAACGTTAACGTTAAGGTGCGCTAGCAAGTGTTCTTTTTTTTGTGAGTTTTTACAGTCTTGTCTACTGTCGAAGGTTAAGTGATTTTTATGCTCTACATGATATCGTTCTTAGATTTTTTCCATTATAGCAATCTGTCCAGTTATCACTGAAAAACATCCTGTTCATAAAATGTATACAGGGTGCACATAAAATACAAAAGCAGAGCTTATATTGGAAGTAGATAGCACAAAATATGCATTTCCAATTTGCTACTTTACATGAAATAATTCTCGTAAATTAATTCAATTGATATGCTTTTCTTGATTCCAGAGAAAAAAAGAAAGAAAAAGAAGTCAATTGAATCAGATACCCAACAAACATCCTGTATCCTGTACAAGATGGACGACAATCTCTCTCTTCAAAGGTCCAAAGGAAGACATGAAGGTATGAGGTGATTTTTCTATTCAAATCAAATCAAATCAAATATACTTCATTGTCAATCTATACTTTATATTCGAAATCTATTCTTTGAAAGCCTTCAATTTTTCCTTACCTAGTAATCCAACACTCTCGTTTTTCTACCAATTTGGATTTTTTGGAGCGAATCGAGACATGAATGTTTTTTTTTTCAAAAATTAAAAATATTTTTAGGGCCTGAAGCAGCATTGAAGATACCTAAATCTGGTGGTTTTTAGCTGATGATAGACATGGATCTGTATTCAGGACTTCAGAAAGGGAAAACAGATTGATGTCTGTGCAGATTATATCCGGAGATTTAAAACTAGACTGATGGTGAGTGTTATTTGAAATTCATTTTTAGATAATAGTTTTGTCTAGCAGTAATATTTCAGTCAGGACAACAAGAAAAGTATTTCCCTTATATTTCAATGTAGATCATGGAAATATTGTTTGTTCTTTTTGTATTAGTTTCTGTCTGGGAGAAATATTTCACAAAAAGTAGATTTTTCTTCAATTTTAATTTGTTTCCTATATCTATAAGACTCCACAGGCTCTTTTCAACCCATATATTTCAATTTTTCATTTTAGTTTTTGTCTTTGAGAAACATTTCAGTCAGTATAGCACAAAAACTATGTTTTTTTCTAAAATTTACAAGTCTTTCTTGCACCTATCAAGTCTGTCAGGCCCTCTCCAACCCTTATATTTTGAAAGATGACTGATGCAGAGAATAAAAATCCATATCTTCATTTTTGTTTGGACTTTAACAAACATTTCAGTCAGGACATTATGTAAACTAGGTTTTCCCTAAATTTCCAAGTCTTTCCTATACCTTTGAAATTGCTCACATTCTTTCCATCCCTTATATTTCAATTAATGACCATGAAAATAATTTGTTTTTTATATTATCCAGTCAGAACAGCATGAAAAGTAGATTTTCCTTGAATTTCCAAGTCTTGTATACCTATAAAATTTCTCAGGCCTCTTCCAACCCGTATATTTCAATAGACGACTGATGCAGAGCATGAAAATTCATTTTTCAATTTTTGGTTTTTCCCTTTAGGCCGGACACCATGTAAACTAGGTTCATATTGAATTTTCAATTCCTTTTTATACCCATAAAATCCCTCAAGTCCTTTCCAACCCATATTTTTCAATAGATTACTAATCTTTACAATGAACATTCATTTTATCATAGTGGTTGTTCATGTGAAAGAAATATTTCAGCCAGGATAGCATGAAGTTTTTCTCCTCGAATTCCCAAGTATTTTTTTTTTTCTATAAGATTTGCCAGGCCCTTCCCAACCCTTTTTTTAGTTTAGTCTTATGCCCATAAAATTGCTCAGGCATTTTTGTTGCCTTGATGAAGACATAATAAGCTGTTAGAACTTTTGAATGATATGGTTTCTGTCACTGCAGCACCAAACCCAAATAACTTATTGGAAAATCGATTTCAGGAGACAGAAACTGGAAAATCTGTTCTTTTATGATTGAAGTCGCTGCCAGAGTATCAGGAGCTGAGCAGAGCTTCAGGCGGCCGAGGATTTAAAAGGGGCAGGTGGCAGCAGATTGAGAAATACCGGGCGGTGAGCGAAAACGGGGTACTTCTGATGGCGGTGGCGTTAGTTCTAATTATTATTTTTCTTTTTCTTCATCCGTGAAACTTACAGAAACTGATGCACAGGCGGTCGAAATAACTTTATTTTTGATTCTGAATACGTAATAATGAACATTTATTTTCATATATTGAATGGCCTCTTTCAACTTGAGACATTTATAGATCACTTTGAAAAAGAAATCACAATTCACAAATCAATCGTTTTCTCTCTTCAGAATTGGTGATTGGAAAAATTTCAAAGGCAGGAAAGAAAATGTTGATGGACCTCCGAAGTCGAGTGCGATAATTGAATTTTCATTTTGAAAAATTAATATTTCATCTCGGAGGCATTTCATACTTTGTTTACAAATTGAAATAAAAATTATGGAAAATTTACAAACCAAGTAACATATGCTTTGGTGATTATAGTGATTAACGTGAATAACGGATATTTTTAGATTTCTGAGAATTTTTGAAAATTCTATCTCAACAATCCTGCTGAGTTATCCATGTAATACACATTTTTTTTGGTATCTTGAAAAATTAATTTTCACTCGATATAACATTGAATATTTGAATATGACACTTCTTGTCCAAGTTTTGATTTCGATACTCTCTGTACAAAAAGTTTTCAGGTTCCGACTGCTTTTCAAACGTGTATTCTTACACCACTAAAACTAATTATTCAATTATTGGTAACATTACAATTTTCACTCAGCTTACTTGTGAGACTGAAAACATCCTCAATGAAACTGAAGATGTTTGTAATTCGAGAACTATGGTCCTCTATTTCCAAAGAGGAAAATATTGTCAATATTCTGTCCTAAAACCCTGTGAATTTTTCGCATCCTTTTACCTGAAGAGTTATCTTATTGTCTGGCTGAAGATTTTGAAAGGAATCAATATTTTATTTCATTGTCGAGCTTCTCGATCTCCTGGAATTTTCTCAGACTATTTGAAATTCTTGAATAAATCTTTGTGTGTTCAGAACGCGAAGATCCTGTGAATCAATTTTGGAGGAAGAGAAGCGGGTACTTTCTAATATTATAATAATTTTTCTATGTGCACGGCGATTTTGAAAGCGGTATGTGCACCGATATATACATCACCTCACGATTTTTTCAATAATAATAATAATTATTATCATTACTTTTATTAGACATTTTACATATAATAATGACAGACTGCTTGTTGCTATAGCAGGTGGCATAAACTACTCAGACAATCTCAGAATTCTGATTATTTCATCATCGTTCACACTTCTGATGTTGTAACTTGCCACATACACTTTGAAATTTTTTTCATTGAATTTTTCATCGCTAGAATGCCTGCTATTAATATAATTGTGATAATAGTGGAATGGAAATTGAATAGGCTTTAATCTCCTACAGTTTCGCTTCATAAACATGTTTTATTAGTGGAATATCTCATTTCGTAAAAACTGTCATAGTCAAAGCTGTCACGCAGTTTCAAAGTCATTCGACTCATTGGATTTACTATTCAAATAGTTGCAGATGTTACAGCAATCGTTCGTCTTTGATTCGTTCTGCAAATTCCATCTTTGGTGGTTATAGCCACCAAAATTAGCTTTTTGAGTAATATTTTATTTTCTTGTTCATTATTATTTGGGTGAAACGAATGTTTATGGAGCGGAATTGTACAGGATTGAGTTCTCTTCGTATTTTATTTGATTTTTTCTCTATTATGTCAACGTGACTTTGAATTCAATGAATTTGTAGAATTTCCTATTGCCATTTCATACTTATTTTTTCGCACACTGCACTATAACGTCTAAACGTGAAGATACTAGCTCGTTCGAACACATTGTGTATTGTGATGAGGTGATTCTTCGGCGGTCTGCCAGTTTCGAAATCGCACGTAAATCAAATTTGTATTATTTTCGTTGTTCTTGGGACTTTTTCGTAGACGTCAGAAAGGTCCGAAGGAGAACACTTTTCTCTTGTATGCGTTCCGTTTTTCTATCGTCATCGTCGAAGGTAGTAAAAGTAGATGCAGCGAAAAGACTTTTGATATACAGGGCGACTTTGGTTCTCAAAGTATCAGAAAATTGCAGTAGTAGAGTCAAAGCTTGTTCAGTTGTTTATTATTTACGTTTCAATGTGGAAACTACTTTTACTCTTGATGAAAATTCCTATTTCAATACGTCTTTCTATTGGAAACTGTATAATTTGTTTTTACTCTGATATGGAGTGTTGAAAATTTGCGTCACCAGAAACAATATAGACGTTTCTGAAAACTTTTTTGGGGCAAACACCCTGAACAAGTGAAATATTTGATTCATTACAGAGTTTCCACTGAGCCAATCTTTATAGCATTGCTTCACATGATAGTATTATTCGATAGTCGAATTGTGAATCGCCCTTTATTGCTTCTTTCGGAGATGACAATAGGCAAATGTTTGATATTTTCTATTTTCAAGTTTTATAGCATTGTTTCTTACCCTTTTCGGTATAAAAATGGCACTCGTTTAAAACTCAGTAATCTACATGGCATTTCATGAACAATTTTCTTTCGTTTTGAACGTTATCGTTTTGAAATTTCCAATTTTGAATTCTGGTATCAACATTTGTACTGGGTGAAATTGTTTCGACTCGTCTAACTTCAAGAATATACAACGAATAATTTTATGATTCGCTATAAATGTTTTCCCTCTTGTAAATCGGTTATTCCTGAACTGACTCCAGAATTCAGTAAGTTCCTGAGTTATTTATCTGCGTGATTCCATCAATTTTTTTCAAAATACAGGTTATCCTAGATCTAACTATGGGGTAGTAGTTGATTTTATTCTTATAGGATATCCTAAATTTTATTCCTTCTACAGTAAGGAATTTAGGGTGTTCCATTTGAAGAAACCTACTACTATGTTATGGTTCGTTCATTTTGGACACCCTGTATATTGATCTCGAATATCAGGGATGTTTCATTAGTAATTTTCAGCTGCCTAATTATTGAATTTTTTCCATTGATTTAATTTCCATGCATTGTTTTCTTTCTTATTCTGGAAGTTTTGACATGTCGAACTCGTCTTGCAATGTATAATTGCGATCTTTGAAGTGAGTGGCCATTTTTATGCCGAAATTGGTGGTAGAGTAGTCAGAAGAAAAAGAAACAGTGCCACTCATCAGGTAATTCTAGTTAACATTTCACTCATTTCGTCTTGGTTGCATTTCGTGTAACATTTCATCTTTACATCTTCAGAGCACGCCGTTCGATTTTTCTTAAAGGATCACCCTGTGTTTCTTTCGATCGTCGGTTCGGATTCATCATGAGGAATTCGGCGATATCAGGTTTAATGGTGTTTTCTTCGAATGCTACGGAGACGTGGCCCATTAATTTTTTCTGTATAGTGCGTGAGTGACAGACGGGTTAGCAAAACCTCTTTGTCATACTCATGCAACATACCGAAAAATAAATGGGCTATAAATCTCTTTAGTATTTGGCGATACACATCAAATTTGGTATCGTTCAATTCTTCATGATTAATCCCAACCGATGACGGAAAGAAATATATGGGATGATCAATTTTGAAAAAAATCTTTTGTCCTGCTCAGTGGTTGTAGAGATGGATCTTACATTTCCTGATGACGGTTCTGTTTCTCTTTCGATCCGATCACACTGTATGTCTTGTATTAATTGTATTTTTTGTGTTTAGGTGGCCCATTTCCGATCGGGAGATGGGACAAGAAGTCCGCCGGTTGTTCTCCGGCCACGACGACAACGGGCCACGGGCCACGTTGTTGGGGGAGAAAACGTCGAGGACGGATGACGTCTTCGACGACAAACTCGACGACGTCGTTCGATCTCCGCGTTTCTCCCGCAAGGTCGGTGGTGGGCCGGCTGTCGTTTGTGGCAGGCGAAATCGATCGTCGTGGCGTGGCGATTCTTCCGCCATCGTCGATCGACCGGGTCGGTCGGCTTGTCTCCTCTCTCTCTCGGTCGATCTCTTCGCGGGCGGCGGCGAAGACGGGGAGATTCGTCGAGACCGACGGCGGCGGGTCTCCTCGCTCTTCTTCTTCTTCCTCCGCGGAAGGAAGAAAAGCGAGGAGGCAATTCGTCTTCGGTCTCGTCGAATCTCACCGTATTCGACGTACAAGGGGAGAGATCGATCGAGAGAAGAGAAGAGACGATTCGACAACCCGATCGGTCGACGGTGGAGAACGGAAGAACCGTCATGACGAGGCAAGGGGAGGTAGGAAGCGAGGGGAGGAGAAGGAGGCGAGGGGAGGAGAAGGAGGCGAGGGGAGGGATGAGAATAAAAGGAGGAAGAAGATAATGAAACAAATATATAATAATCATTAGCCTTTATTATTTTAATATATAGTATACAATTACAGTATCTATTTTATCTTATACACTATCCTATTTAGTTTCTACCTACCTGTCGTAGGGTCCCCCTCCGACCTCCTGACATGTGTCGGAGAGTGTCCCTCCCATTCGTTCGGACAGTTCGGAGTGAACTTCTCCGACAATCCGACACACGGACAAGACAGGAGGAGGAGTTGTGTATAATCTCCCCCCCCTGTCCCGTCCATGTGTCGGAGGAGTGTTCCATCCGACCTGTCCGGAGGACAAGACGAAAGACACACTCCGACACATGTCGGAGCCTGCGGCGGGTCCATGTCGGAGAGCGTCCCGATCGAATAGAAGGGTAGGAGAGCGAGTGCTACCCCGGCGCACGAGGAAAACAGACGAGTCTGTCGTCCTCGCGTCGGAGGAGCACCAACTCTCCGACCCTACTCCTATCGGTCGGGACACTCCGACACACTCACCTAAATCGAGAGGGTCCTGAATCGAATAAGAAGAGTCGGAGAAGTGTGTGTGTCTTCCGAGTGTCGGAAGACGACAAACTTTCTCCGACCCGTCCATCGATCGGGACGCTCCCACACAGGCACCTGTGTAGAAAACATGATTGAATAATGAGAATGGTGAATGCATTCCTATTCAATGCAATGTTAAAAAGCTGAACCAATTCGCTTTACACGGCTAATGTAGGAGTCATTAGTTTTCCTGAAGATGGCGCCACTATTCTACTAAATTCAAAGGCTAGTACTTCTACCAAACTTGTATTAAAATACAACACTCAGAAGTAAATAGACTCTTTTACATTCACAAAAATTTAAAAGTGTATTTGATGAAATGATTCTGATAAATCGAAAGAGATAGCCGTAGAATAGTGGCGCCACCTTCAGGAAAACTCGCGACTCCTGCATAAGCCGGAGTGAAGCTGATTTGTTGAATTAAAAAGTTTATAAATGCATTCACCATACTTATTTCATTATGGTGGAAAGCGTCCTGATCGAAAGAAAGGTCGGATAAGTATGTGATGTATTTAAAACTCTGAAAGTGTGTTGGAAGAAGACGAAACTTTCTCCGACCCTCCTAACGGTCGAGACACTCTCACAAACACCTGAGGAGAAGTGCCCATCGACAAGTCGGTGGTCTGACATGGTGATTCAGAAGCTGAAGCTGTTGTAGATCGAAACATTTACGTGTCTCTTTTGCGAGCAAGTATTTTCTGCCCACCACTCATTGAACCTATATGAGTTGACTGAGTATCTACCTATACCTACTTACGACGAGATAAAAAGTTCATTTCAACTAAGTTCCTTGCTTTCTTTCATCACATCTTGAACACACGGTGTCTCATCAAGAATTCCACTTATCGGCAATGACCACTTTGTTCATATTATTCTAACGAGATGTATACCTAGATTTTCAAACTACAATTCCCATATCTAGTTTTCAGAGATTGTGTTGAAATAATGTTCCTAATACTTTTTCAACCCTAGATTTTTATCGAAAAATAACGACTCTCTTCTGAAAATGTAAATGAAGGATATTTTGAAGTTCTGAACACAAACTGAAAAACAGTTCATTTCTGTCTTCTCTCCGTTTCAGATATACTCAGCACTTTGTATCTCCAGCGTGGAAACAGTTCAACTATTTTCAATAAAAAGAGTAGTTAGTCTGAAACTATAAGAAATTCAGCCCACCTATCTTTCGATTCGTGTTCAGCATGTCTCGAAAGCCCCTGTACAGTATTTGAAAGAGCGCAAAGGATTTAATCTAACCCTGCTTTTTTTTAAACGTCAAATTTGGTCATGGCATGGAACGCAAAAATCAGAAGGTTGATAACACATTTATTACAGTTTTCTGTAAATAGCCGTTACAGTTTTCTGTAAGCCCCATGGTGGTTTGAAAAGTTTCAGCCTTTGACAAGCAGATGGCGCTAACCTATCATTGTAGAGCAGTTGTACCAACCTCGTACATGATGCCCGAGAAATGTTAAGCAGTGGGTAACTTATCTTCGATTTGACAGTGCAGAAAATAATGGATTATATACATATTTATTATCGAATCAAATGATATATTCATTCCCAGGAGTGAAATCTATGCATTACTTTTCGAAGTAAAGCGTAGGGTACTATAAATAATTCGAAGTATATATTTCGTCAGGAGAATGAAAAAAATTACACTTCCGAATCTGCGAATTTCTTGTGCCGTCATTTGATACATTCAGATTTGAATTTTGGAGAGTCCATTTGATAGAACTCAAAAAAGTCACGAGAATAACATTTTGCGATTCTGATGAAAATACAGAACTGATATTATTTTCTTCAACAGTTTAAAATGCAAGATTCATCAATCGATCGGTCGAACATAAAAAATAATAGGCAAAAATATTCAGGAGAAAGGGTTTTCACCAAACGTAGTATGTCCTAACCAAATGTACAAGGTGTATCCCAGGTGTGACCTTTACTCAGTTTGTTATTCCTGTTGTACGATCGATAAATCTGAACGGAAAAGAAAATATTTATAACCTTAAAATATTTTTCGATGTACAGGACGATTCACCATAGACGATCCCTCTATGTAACTTGGTTATTTTCCACATATATATTCTTCATCAAATTTTCGAAAAGATTTATAAATATCCGAGTTATATTGAGAATATTTACAGTGAATCAGCCTGTATAAAGATAGTTGGACGATTGAAAAATGGCACTAAATATTTCACAAAGGAAACAGGACTTGTACATTTAGAACGTGACATGAAAAATGTTCAGCTAGTTCAAAAAACAGAGAAGCTGATTGGAAAATTGAGAATTTAGTGATGATCTTCCATATTTATTTGAAATTTTCTGAAAATTTACACAGTCGAGTTACGGACTACACTTATAGGAAATACCCTGTATATTGCTCATGAGAACTTGTGAAATTACTGTATAAAGCTATTTAGACAGTACAAGGATGATTATAATGTGTTGATTCATCCACACAAATGCATAAAAATCTGATGGCAATCATCAAAATTTTGTTAAAGTAATTTTCTCATTCTCAACTCATAATTCATTGACATTTTGATAAATCAGGATGGTAACCCGCCATTCTCCTGTAACTTCATCAATCGATTCACTACAACTGTGAGCAAAACTGTTTAAAAAAATTATATTATTCTTGATGAAAATATATGGAAGAAAAGAATACCGAACTATTAATGGTGATTGATATACATAGATATGAAGACCTTACAAAAAGTTAGAACGAGGATTCTGAACAAATTTTCAGAATTTCCTGAAAATCTAGTTTCACGAGTATACCGAGTAGAAATTGAACAATTACAGATTGAAAAAGTATCTCAGACGACAATTTATGCTTCAACATTCATCTTTGAAATGACTTGACTTGTGACAAACTGTTAGAAAGGGCATGACATTTCGCTTTGAGAAAACTTATATTCATTTACATTGTTTTGTCAAGTCTTAACTATTCAAGAGATGGCTCCTTTTTGTAAAAAGTTAATACGCTCAGATTATTTTAAAAATGATGAAACGTGTGTCCTAACATCCTATATCTGTCCCAAAAACCTTATAAACTGACGATTGAACATTGGAGAAATGGAATTTTCAGCTGTATCTCGAAAAAGTAAACTGAAACTTGAACCAGACATGAAAGAGCAGTGTTTTGTTTAGAGTTTGCCAACCGATAACCTACGAATCTTTAGACTCTGTCAACTCATATATGCGCTGTCCACATTTATAAAGGGGAGGGGGCAAAAAAAGAAGTATCGGTCGCACTTACCGCAAAAGCGACGCGTCGAGACGACGGGCGTCAAAATATCCAAACGGCTTTACGCCGTCCAAAAAATAAACACCCTGTCAGACGACCAACTTGCCGACTCACAAAAATGTATGAACTCACCCGGTATGCCTAGACGTCAAACACAATGGGCATATCTAATAGTAAATTAGGATGGAAAAAAAATTTCCTCACTCTGTCAAAAAGTTTCTACCATGAAATGATTTAGCAATTTTGTACATTGAATAGAATGTGACTAGAATCATTTCCAACAGAAAAATAGAATGTCAAAATTCATATTGTCTTTATATAAAAATCCTGTATAAAAATATAATTCAAAATGCTCATTTGAATTGTAATTATTTTAACTGTAAACATTCCTAAGCAACAGTCCAAGCTTTGTTTCCCCTGAACACTCTGATAGAAATTTCTATGGAACTTTCATTGTTGATGAAAACAAAAACTGTTACTGACTTTCAATTTTTGGAGAGGAAAAACAATATATTTCATCATGAATTTTAGTTTTAGTTTAGAAGTTTTTAGTTTGGCAGTTTTTAGAGTGGTCAATATGATTTTTCTCAAAATAGTTACATTGCTGAAAAGGCGCAAGTCAAGCTGTTTTTAATGCCACTGGAAAAAATTGCCACCCAAATCAATCCACTCATTCCTATTCACGTCAAAGTCATAAATTATTTGGTCAAGTTTTTCAACAATGAGATACGCCCATGTGACGTCGAGACAGCCCTGGTGAAAAAACACTCATCTGTATAAAGACATCTCAAGTTTGCGGCAGCGTATTTTCTAAAATAGTATTCAATTAAATTTTCTTGCTGAAAATCCAAGATTATCCAATATTACACAGTGGAAACTTGAGATGTCAAAACACAAATTGTAAAATACAAAAATCACAATTATATACATCGTATATAATATCAGTTATATACAAGGTGTTTCTGCATTTGACCGACAATGTTTGGAAGGTGATTGTTCACGGAATTTGAAAGATGATATTTAATGATAGGTCATGAAGTGTTTAGTTTTCGAAATACAAGGGATCGAAGGAGAGGAAATTTTCATCTGATAATCATCCTTTACAAAACAGAATCATCAAGAAGAGCCATTTCAGATGTGATGATAATTTTTGTTCACCAATAGTTGAAAAGTTGAGAAAAATCCATCTGATTGTTTCGTTTTTTTTTGTTGAGATAAAATTCTGAAGATTTGAAATGCATATAACTCTTCGATGAAATGCAACAGAGAACTGGTACATCCAAAACTAAACCTCATGCTCTCAATTTCAAGAAAGTCGATGCATTATGGGACATATTTAAATTGATAGAAAATATTCAATGTGAAAAGAAGTGACGGATCTGAGTAAGAAGTTTATCGGACATATTTTGAATCACCCTGTATATATAATGAATGGAAGAAAATGTTTTTGACACTTCTCAGACGGGAAAATCACGGTGGAAAACATTTCCTGACATTCCTGGCATTGGAACGGAAAGTGAGTAGAAAAAGCTGAAATGCACACCTGAATAATATTTAGAACTCGAAATTAACAAAAACACGATAAAAAAAAAACTCGCTGACGTTCGGTTTCAGGTTGATGGAAATTTTTGAATGATGGAACAGAATAAACTGACTTCAAGTGAAATTGGAATCAAACAGGATCAAATAAAATGATGAAATATCAAACAATGACCAATGATATATCAGTATTTACAACGGAATTGATAATTCTTCGAAAACAAAAATTAAAATATCGGCCATAGGAGCAAATTTTAGAAACTCCACTTTCCGTTCGATTCGCTCACATCAATTACAAAAACAGATTCAAATTTGTCATCATTGTTGGGAATCAGACTTGCCAAATTTGTCCGTTTCATTGAAGATGACGCTACTTCTGCCAATTTTCTCGCCATCCTTCTCTGACGAAAGCTTGCCGTCCTTGTCACACCACGTTCTCCTCGATCTGTCAACTGTCGCTGAAGTCCTGAAACTGCTGTTTAGAGAAAAACAAGGAAATAAATTAACAAGTGTTTTCATAAAAAGCAGAATGTTTGAGTTAATTGTTTTTTTTTCATCAACATTATCAATGTGATGACTTAAAGTTAGTCAGAGAACTTTTCCTTGTGTGGGAAGAAAATAATTTTCTAGGAATGCAAATTCAAGAAAAACATATTTTTTGTGCTGTCCTGACTGAGGATTCCTTTCTAGACAGTTGAAAATATGAAAAGGAATATTTTTAAGGTCTACATTAGTAATCACATATCAATAAGGGTTGGGTAAGGGTATATAAGGTTTAGGAATGTCTTGGAAATATAGTTGTCATTATAGTCATCTATTGGGAAATACGTGTTGGAGGAGAGAGTCTCAGTGATTTCATTTTATGAGACTTGAAAATTCAAGAAAAACCTATTTCTTGTGCGCCACTGTCTGAATTATTTCTCATCGAAAATAATTATTGAGGAAAAATGAATTTTAAATAAATATTACTTACCACCATGCTAGTTTTGTTCTGAAAATTCGGAAATAATCTGCACGAGAATCAATCTGTTTTCTCGTAGTCATATATGGAAATCCATGCCCATCATCAGTCAGGAACCACCAGATTTGTCTTCAGACACTGAAAAAATTCAAATTCAGGAAAAACCCCGGAATCATGTTTTGATGACTAGTTCAAAAAATACATATTGATAGAAAAATGAGGAGAGCTTCAGATCATGGTCAAGAAAGAAAACAGTCAGGAAATTTTCCTAAAATTTCTCCAAGAAAGAAGAATATATGTTGAATCGAAAAATCCACCTCACCTTTATGTTATCCTTTGGAACATCAAAAAGTCGTCATCATGATAACCCATCTCATACAGGATGTTTGTAATCTGCCTCAATTTTTTTTTCTTATACGATGATTCCTCGATCGAATTTGTTTCGATGGCCGCCATTATCTCATCGATCCACAAAACCTCTTCCTTTTACTTCTCTGTGAGAAAAAAAATCATTGAGAAAATCAATTGAACTTTATTGAAATTTTTTCACGTGAAAAGCATAGACTTTTGATTGGAAGTACATTTTTTTGCTATCTGTTTCCAGCAAAACAGTCTTGTAAAATCAAAGTGTTGGAAAATTTCCCACCTCAATTTTTGCAAACATGTTACATACAGAAGGTATTGGTTCAATGAAAATTCGAAAGATTAATGTCATAGAGAAATCTGACAACACCATCACGTATAGATCATGAAAAAAAGTCGTGTTACTTTTGCATGGAATATTCTTGGAGGTCTCAAGTTTTCAGTTCATCAGGTAATAAATGATTTGCTTCTATATAATACCATGTATTTAGGTCTGCAATGAAACGAATATATGCCACCTTTATGTAAATCATTCTGTATATGATATAATTTCTAGGCGAATACTCAAGAGAATTGAATTGAAAGAGATTTTTCGCACTCACCATTTGAAAAAAATATATCCAATATGCATTATTCCAATGTTTCGCAAATCATCGAAAAAGAAAGAAATACTTGCGTATGACAAAAATGCACGAGTTAGAATTTTCCGATGTGATTTAATATGAAACAACGCACCGACTAAAGAACATTCCGATCATGGTCACTTTTTTTTGTTCAGAATCGTAAACAAAACCAGCAAAAAAAGGTGAAAGCATACGTACTTGACCACGCCCCTAGACTTGAATTTCGATAATGCGAATTTATAGGAGGTTCATTTATTTATTATTCATAAGAAACTTGGACCTATTCAATACAGGATACATGAAATATTATACCTACCAAAAGATGAAAACACAAAGAATTGTTTGATAAACATTTTTCTTTCACATTTCGAAATGATATCTCTGAGGAAATTGAACCTTGAATTGAACTATGCAGTTTGTCGACGAAAAAAAGGACAAGAAAATAATGAATTTGATTCTTCTTGTTGGTACTTTACTGTGAAAAACAACAATTTTCGATCTGGGGTTATCCTTTTTTCTAACGATGACAATAGAAAACTGATGAAACAATTTCATCGGACCATTTTTGATGCCATATACCTACAGGGCGGACCAATAAGTTGCTCTGCTGAATACCTATTCGAGATAGAAGAGAAAAATATCACAAAGTTTGTTTATTGGACAGCTGAAGAAAGAGGTTTATCATATCATACTTGTCCTCATTTTTTTTTTCATCAATAAACAGGGTCCGGAGAACTGATGAGTATGAATATTGGAAACTACTGGGACTGTTTTTCTGGAAATAGTGCCGGTTTCTGCTTGATCAGAAATAGCCTCCAACTTCGTTATTTTGAGTTACCATCATCCCAACATAATTAACTATTATGAACAGAGTAAGTAGTTCATAGGACTCACCATTTCGAGAGAAAAGTATCCAATTTGCATTCGTCACGGCTTGGCACTAACACACATTCATCTCAATAATTCAAAAATCAAACGAAAACACTCACAATTTGACATGACTCTGATATCCACGCACTGACCGATTTGAAATTTGAAATATAAAATCGTTGCTAAAGACGAAGAAAGCAAGTAGTCATCGATCGCATCGAGAACGCGTTTTTTGCTGCCTCAATATTGTAAACAACAAAGCAAAAAATGAGACTGCGCATTTAGCAAAGTCCATCACGCCAATTGCGATATGAACGTAATCACAGAAATATATAGGGTGATTTATTTCGTGCTCAATCCTGACTTTTGCAAGACACGTTACACTGAGTGAAAGAAATTGAATAAACGTTTTTGAAAAAGTTCCACGAATGTTAATATTTCGATATGTGAAGTCTAACCTGATAATTATATGTACAATTCATCTGTTCAGGCACATAATTTCGCAATTAAAGAGGACAACTGTATCTATATGAATATAGATCAGTGATTCAAATTGCCAATTATGTACGATTGTTAGTTCGAACTGACAATTGTACACGCAATTAGGTATAATTTTCATTTCAAACGGAAAATTAGTATCGACAATTGACACTTCAAACCACTATAATCTATAGTTTGTATTGACATTTGGAATGACTAATCTATAGTTTGTACCTTGTAAGAGTTTGTAAGAGTTTCAAATCGACCTTATATACATAATTATGCAATTATATACATAATTATGCAATTATGCAATATTTATGCAATTATGTATAATTGTCATTTCAAACTGACAATTATTTTCAATTGACATTTGAAAAGACTAATCTATAGTTTGTACCTATGGATGAGTGTTTCAAATCGACCTTCATGTTCAATTTTCAGTTCAAACTGACAATTATACATAATTACGCAATTATGTAGGTACTATTGTCATTTCAAACTGAAAATTATTTTCAACTCACATTTGAAACGACTAATCTATAGTTTGTACCTATGGATGAGTGTTTCAAATTGACATTCATGTACAATTTTCAGTTCAAACTGACAATTATACATAATAACGCAATTATGTATGATTGTCATTTCAAACTGACAATTATTTTCAATTGAAATTTGAAAAGACTAATCTATAGTTTGTACCTATGGATGAGTGTTTCAAATTGACATTCATGTACAATTTTCAGTTCAAACTGACAATTATACATAATTACGCAATTATGTAGGTACTATTGTCATTTCAGACTGAAAATTATTTTCAACTCACATTTGAAACGACTAATCTATAGTTTGTACCAATGGATGAGTGTTTCAAATTGACATTCATGTACAATTGTCAGTTCAAACTGACAATTATACATAATAACGCAATTATGTATGATTGTCATTTCAAACTGACAATTATTTTCAATTGAAATTTGAAAAGACTAATCTATAGTTTGTACCTATGGATGAGTGTTTCAAATTGACATTCATGTACAATTGTCAGTTCAAAATGACAATTATACATAATAACGCAATTATGTATAATTGTCATTTCAAACTGACAATTATTTTCAATTGAAATTTGAAAAGACTAATCTATAGTTTGTACCTATGGATGAGTGTTTCAAATTGACATTCATGTACAATTTTCAGTTCAAACTGACAATTATACATAATAACGCAATTATGTATAATTGTCATTTCAAACTGACAATTATTATCAATTGAAATTTGAAAAGACTAACAATTTATAATATATAGATTAGTCGTTTCAAATTGACATTCATGTACAATTGGCAGTTCAATCTGACAATTATGTATAATTAAGACTCCAAACTGACATTTTTGTATAATTGACACCTCAAATTACTGATCTATAGTTTGGACTATCTATATAGTTATATATATAAATATATAGTTTAGCTAGCTATAGTTTGGACTATTGATCAGTGCTTTACAGTGACAAGTATCTACAATTGTCAGTTGAAACTGAAAATATGTACATGTACAATGAAACAAAATTTACGATAAATTCAATATAATTATATTTATACACAAGTTGAGTTGGATATAAATTACAATAATTAGGCGTGAATTAGTATCTATTTCACAGATAAAAAAAATTGGTGTGCTCATTTCCACCACATCTCATAGACAATGAATCAATAAAAAATTCAATATACAACATACTTTATCGAAAATTATACAGGGCTTCTCACGATGAGTGATTCTGGCCAACCACACAACAGAATGTTCTGAAAATTCTATATATCGCTACGTTGTCGCTTCTTCTGAAAAGTATCCATAACTCTGATACTTCAAATGGCACGCTCTTTGCATCATTTTCGATAATGCGACGTTGCCGCTTCTACCAGAAAGTATTAGTAACTCTGATATTTCAAACGGTACACTTTGTGTTGTAGATCTTGTACCAAATTTTCAGAACAGAGCCTGTTGTGAACAGCACGTCAAACGCTCATTTTGTATCGTCCTGAATAGATTTCACAATATCCGTCTGGAAAATATATCCATACACTCACCGAAAACTCTATGAAAATAAATACTATCTTGACTTGAAACGAATATTTATCCTTCCAGGCTAAGAGTACATATAAGAATGTATTTTCGAATCCTTACAATTACAAATGATATGCAAAACTATTGAAAACGTTGTTGAATAAATGGTAACGATGTGAAGGAATCGATTGGATAAATTATAGCTGTGATGAATACATATTTAGTTTCATTTTCACAGTTTTGCATATTTATATACAATTATTATTATTATGAGATGTTTTTATACTTTTTAGGAACAGTTCACCAAAAATTTTCGTTCAACTCAAAAACAAACGAAGATACAAGGCGAAACATTTTTTCCAATAATAAAAATATTTTTCATTGATGTTGGTTTCAGTCTGGGGATGGAGCAGGCCATAAACAACATTTATCGTCCTGTATCTCTCACATCACAAAAATCATCAGAAGAAAAAATACTCTTCAATGTCATCGAGAGTATTGAATTTTTGCTACAAGCACTTTATAATTGGGTTTTTATTTAATTTTATGAATGTCAGTTTGAACCGACAAATATGTATTATTTTCACTTCAAACTGACAATAATGTATCTATAATTGTCACTTCAATTGACAATTATGCATAATTATCACTTCGGACTGAAAATTATGTATACTCGATCGTCAGTTTGAATTATTTGATTATGTATAATTGTCACAGATTGAACTGACGATTATGTTGAATTATTACTTCAAACTGACAATTCAAACCGACTGTCACTGACTGACTAATTGAATGCGATAATTATGTTCACTCAAAATCCAGCTTCAATTGAAAATTATGTATGATCATCAGATTGAACCAAAAATTATGTATTATTGGTTAGTTCGCACTGACAATTATGTACATTTGTCAGAGTTTGATTTGACAATTACGTATGATTATGTATAATTGTCAGTTTGAAGTGGCAATCAAATATAATTGTCACGTCAAACTGAAAATTATGTATAATTGTCAGTTGAAAACAATTACCTATACATAATTTTCATTGTGAACTGACAATTATATACCTTCAAAATTACGTGATATTGGTCAGTTTGAAATTACAATTATGTGTGATTATGTATAATTGTCAGTTTGGAATGATAATTAAATATAATTGTCACGTCAAACTGAAAATTATGTATAATTGTCACTTAAAAACAATTACCTATACATTATTTTCAGTGTGAACTGACAATTATATACCTTCAAAATGACGTAATATTGGTCAGTTTGAAATGACAATCATGTTTAATTATGTTTAATTGTCAGTTTGAGGTGGCAATTATGTATAATTGTCACTTCAAATTGACAATTATTTATGATTGTCACCTCGAACTGACAATTATGTTCGATTGTCACTTCAAACTGTCAGTTCAATAATTTTATCCATGTACTTTCAGCGCTCTGGTGAGTTTATGTTTGGAGGAATGGAATGGAATACCTGAAAAATGAAATTCGACCAAAAATTTTCGGTTCTGTTCCATAGTGTCGCTCACTTATTCTTATATACTATCCAGTAGATGTTTATTTGATCGTATAAACATTAATACTGAGCTGACCGAGAAGTTTCCCTCCTTCACCGAAAAAAATCAAAAACTCTCCTATCTAGCACCAAATACAAAATCAGATTTTCGAAATATCCACTATTGATCCCAAATACGTTAATTCTAAATCATCAGCTGCCGTTTTCTGCGGTGAAAAGAGAGGATTTTCTCGTAGCCGCCGTGAATTTTTTTTTGTGTTTCACACGATGAAAAACTAACCTAATTTTCGACCTCGCGTCGCAAGGTCAAAGGGTAAACGCCGCTAGTCACAATTCTAACATTTCAGGGTCATCTTTTTTGATACAGTCTATCTTCAGGCTTTTATTTGTCATGTTTCGAGTTTCACTTCTTGTCTAGGAAAATAATACTAAGTTAGGATCGATACAAATGAATATCTACCCTAACGACATGAAGCTGAGTTTTTCGGATGCGCGTTCAAGCAGTTTCTGCACATGTTGCAACGAATTTTATACCAGTTGAGTGAGAGAGTTCTGGCAGAAAAAAAAGAAAAATCACCTTTTCCCAAAATTCAATAACTGTTTCATTTCTCTGTCGGTTTTGGTAATTTTTTCCGTCAATTTCTTTCTCATTTGATATCGTTCAAATTTCTACAATTTAATGTTATAGAGAGTAAAACAAAATGTTGCATTCTACTCTAATATTCTCAACACTCTGTGGAGTAAATCAAAGAAACAATAACGTGTCTCTGTATATGATTTTGAAGCCTCATTCTTTCTCAACGTTTCTTCTCTTGATTCGTCACAATATCTCTTTTTCAAAGGAAAATATGAATTTCTAAGGAGAACTATGACAATTTCAAACAGTACCTAGTTTGAACATAGCTTTCTTTAAAAACGCGGATCTTTTTTTAGAAGAAAGACAAATCAAAAAAAAAAGAAATGTTAGGAGAAGTTGAAGCTTCAAAATTACATAGGAAGACACGTGGTTGCATCATCTTGAAGTGAAAGTTGAATTGAATGAAAAGTTGAAAAAATGAAACTTCCAGTTTTACCCTGTATAAAATAAACCAAACGGGAATTTTTGCGAAATCAATATCAGATGATTATCAAGATGAAAACTCCTGCAATTTGACGAAAAAATAATCAAAATTGTTGCAAAATTGAAATTCATGATTTCGAATTTTGAATTTTTGTCTGACATTCGACTGACACTTCGGTAGCACCAATGTCTAGAAAATAAAAGTTACGTATCGAAAGAGGAGCTGTGAAAAAAGGTGCCAGATAGAATAATAAAATTGTCAAATCCCATTCTGAGCCCTTAGAAATGATGAAAAATAGTGAAAAAAAAATTGGCCATGAATGAGATAATTTTAGAAAGTTTGTCTAATCTTCTATCGTCATTCATTCAAAGGTCTTTGAATTAAATCTCTCTCACCATGCACAAGTATTCAGTGATTTTTTTCTATAAAAGTATGTGATCTAGAATCCCAGATAGCGGTGAAAAATCCAGCGTTTTTTTGAAAAGTACCGGATATGTGCTGATATCTTTTCGAAATACAAAAATCATATCGGTTAAATTTTTATTATCGATTTGTCAGAAAATTTTATCCATAGTAAAAGTTAGTGCATTACGCAAAACATATAGTTGTACCATCGAATTCCCCAACGGTATACAGGGGAGAACGAAAAACAGGAATAAGTTCGATATCATCAATGGAAGTTTATTTAGGGAAGTTGTTTCACATCGAATACTGTCTAGGTTGAAAAATAAATTAATTAAATAATATATTAATTATATTAATATATAAATATATTCATATATATTGGAATGATTGATATAATTCCTATTTTCATTTTTTTAAACAAGCAGATGAATCCCAAAAATCTGTGAAAATATGTGAATTCAGATTATTAATGGTTTTAGTTCCCAAAAAATAAAGCAAGCAAGTTGAACATATTATATACCTCAAGGACCTCCCTCCCATTACAACAATAACGTTTTTATGCAACATTTTGAAAAAAAATCATCAAGGTTTGTCGAAATCAGTCATTTGATGCAATTTTTCTGTCCTCCTCTGTTACCTTTTGAAGATTCAATGATTTGATGATACAAATGAAAGATTTCTGTGATGCACCAACTTTCATCAAGAATAAAATTTTCCGAAAAAACCATTAATAAAAATGTTACGAGCCCATCAACATTCCCTCGATATTTTTCTCCGACATCGACATGAACACTGAAATTTCTGATCACCACCCTGTGTTTTCCCTCGCGAATACAGGGTGTCACGCACCCTAGAAGGTTTCCACCAGTTGCCCAAAGAATTCTATCCATTCGAAATGGCCACCGAGGAGAATGATCACATACTCATAGCGAAAAATTTCGTTATGCACACCGAGTGTTACCACCATTGCATCTGCTCTATGTGCAAGTACGCTCGCTGCTTGATCCACAACACCGACAAATACACGAAAGAGGTGATGGTGATGAAGTACAGAAATGCCGACAGGATACATCCCGAGCCGTGCTCTTTCGCATCCTTCGCATACCTGAGAGAAAAAAAAAAAAAAAAAGAAAATATCACTTTTCCCATCTGACCCATACATGTAATAATAACTATATGGATAACATCCACTGTTTTCCTTAATGATCGGCGAAGCCACTTTTCGATGAAACAAATGACAGTCTACCGGTCTAAGCAGATATGTGCGCATGCGCAAGTTTTGTCAAACTGACGGACGAAATTGACATACATAATTTATTGGTTATGTTATTTCGTGACGTTTCACGTCTTATTGTTTTTCAGTTATTTATTGGAATCGTCGACGTGAATGTATTTTAATGTATGCTGCTTGATTCTAATTTTTAACAAAACATCTTTGTAACTACTGATGCTACTGAAAGTAGATGGCGAAAGATGATGCGACTTGAAGTAATTGTATTTGAGTAGACACATAGGACTACCTAAAATGCACCTTCAAGTAGGTACATAATTTTCTGTTATTCAGAAAGGAACCATAGCTTCATAGAATGCTTCTCAAATATTCACAGAATTTTCTAGAACTCCCAACAACTCTCAGTTATATTGCACATTTGAATGTTTGTAAAGTTCCGCCCCCTTTTGTTTTAGATTATTCATATTCAAGATTTATAATCCATCAGAATAATTCTTATCGTCTATTCAGAATAGAAACAAACCGATACTATAAGAAATTTATTTGATTTATGAAATATTGAAGAGAACAATGAAAACGAAATGAATAATTCAATTCAGGAAGTCTCAGATAATAAGTACAAGTAATAAAAATTGATAAATAATTATAACGAAGAAAATAGGGCGTATCATGAGAAAATGCTTGCAAAGTTACATTGTCTGTCATGTGCATTATAATTTCACTAAGCATAAGTCTAAATTCCATAAGGTACAGGATTTACAAATTCTTGCCTCATACTGTTGTTAGGTTAGTCGAAAATGTAGTGTATTCATCTTCCAGGATTTTTTGGGATTTCAGAAACGAGGAGAGAAAATCCCAAAAAATCTACGAAGATGAATCTTGCCTCATAATACATAAGAGATATAAGGTTCAAATGAGGGGCTGTGGATTTGTAAGATATTATCGTTTGATGAATATTGGAAAAATATACTCATCCTTTTTATTTGTTGTGAGAATGATACTCAGTCTGTTTCCTTCATCGAAATAAGCTAAAATACAAGCAAGTATCCACTCCCGGACTGGCGAGAGATTTTCTGAATTGGTTTCAGCTGTTTCAACACAAATATAAACATAAACACTAAATGTTAGGTTATGTCGTACATTTCCTGGGATTTTCAATAATAGTCCTACGTTCATCAAAAAGCTATTAGATGCAGACAGGACTGATGCGAACTGATGTGTATTCTTATTTTAGATGGCGCATGCGCTGTAATGCATATAGACCGGTAGACGGTCATTTGTTTTCTTTTTTTGGATTCACCGTGGAGACCCTTGTTACCCATATAGTTATTATTACATATATGATCTTACCACGCAATAGGTAACAAGGACAAATCCACCATGAGAATATACTAAAGTCATTCAATAATTATCCTGGTTGATCGAGGATATTATTGAGTGTAAACACGTTGCTCGAATGAAAAAATTCCCAGCGAAAAGAAATGACAACAGTTTTTTACAGTTCAATATTATCTATGTCGATCCGTGGATACATGATACAAATTTATACGTCACAAGAATGGTCAAAATCGAATACTTTCGTGAATGAGTCAGAAAATTTTATCGACCAACTGACTACCAACCACGACCAAGCAATGGTTCCCTTCATGCTAGTTTCCACAAAGCGAGTATCAAAGTTAAACATATTTTTTTTGTGAATTATTCGAAAAAGTTCTCCGAACGATTTGAATTTCCATGTGTGTAGTTGAATGGAAAGTTTGCTGCGACCAGATATGATATTCCTTGATTTACTATACAGGGGTGCATCACAGGGGTATCGAACATGCAGCAAAAATTTGAGAAGCCATTCCTTGGACTATACTGAGAATACTTTGTCCTTTGATCATTTTCGGAAATCTTCTTTATTTCGATACGGGGTGAACAACATTTTAGAGAAAATCGGAAACATTGAAAAAAGTCAATTGTGTTGAGAACGGGAGCAGATTCGTTCCCGAAACGTCCACCAAGATAAGTATAGGTTTTATTCTTATTAAATGTATTTGTATTTCCAATTTTTTTCAAAAACAAGGTGTCACTGACAAATAGAGAATTTCTCTTTTAGGTATCTAAAGGTTTAATTTCAAGCGCAGTGTCATTTTGGGACAGATCCTAAATCTGTCCTTACTACAAATATATTGCAATAATTTTCAATAACTTCTACTCTATTTTTTAGAAACGAGGAGAGAAAATCCCATTAAAAGCTGAAAATTGATAGACTAAATGAGAAAAAGTAATAGGTACTGGTCATTTTCAACATGTTCACAACATGTTGTAATCCGTTGGCCATGTGTATCGAAAAAGATGCACGTCGTCCTGAACGTGCTATTCATTTGAACCACAAGTTTTCATGTCGTTTCTTCAATGAAAAAAAAACAGGAGACAGAATTTGAAAAAAAAAATAATTCAATGAATAATTAGTGGAATTTGTACGGAAAAATTGTCCAAAATCATCTCTCTCACCTGGCCGCCTTGTGTCCGTCGAAGCTCTGCACCAAGAACCCGTCGTAGTCGACCTGCTGCTCGTCTCTCGAGTCAATCTGCGGCGACTGCCTCGCCGGTTCTTCCCCCTCGTAGTAAAAAGACAGCCGGTAGGGCTGCCCGGTCGCCTCCAGCGGGCGGGGCTGCGCCACGAGGGGGCGGGGCTGCGCCACAAGGGGGCGGGGCTGCGCCACGAGGGGGCGGGGCTGCGCCACGAGGGGGCGGGGCTGCGCCACGAGCGGGCGGGGCTGCGCCGCGAGTGGGCGCGGTTGCATCACGGGGGAGGCGTGCGCGGGAAAAATGTCGTCGTCGTCGATGGGCGCGCCCTCTGGCGGAGAGCGCGTGCTAGAATTGTGAGTAGCGGCGTCTGTCAGTCAGTAGCATTTCTTCGTGCACGCGCACTTGCGCACGATGTCGATGTCTTTGGTGTAGCGAGTGCCGTCGTTGCACAGCAGTCTCACCTGAGAGAATTCAATATCAATTCCATTCAATTTATTCCAGTATGAATATCAAGTTTCAAGTTATTTTGTTCAACGAGCACGGAATGATAGTCATTTCTCACGTTCCCTACGGCTCATGCTGCGAATCATACGAGTTATGTACTATACTTTTTCTACGGCTATGATTTTATTCACTTTCTGTCGAAACGATGATAAGAAATTTAGGGAGAGAAGTGATACGATTATTCATTATCAAAAAGTATTGGCAAATGGCAAATATTCATGGAGGTCTCGAACAAGGGAGTTTAGATCGAGGTTCTTACCTTTCTTCTTTTGCTTTTTCTGGCATGACAGCAGCTGGAACCGCAGCTGCCGACGCATCTCGCCATTTTCATCGACTTTCTCGATCGACAGCCATTTTCTGAGTAATGTTCGCGAACTTGTTCCTTCCTACAAGTCGGGGCTGGAAAATAAGTAGTGTGAGTCAGAAAGTTTGCACTATACATGTTTGTAATTTTTTTTATTGATATGTCAGGAATATTTACTCCTGATGAAAACTTCCTTCTGTATCAACAAATTTGAAGCTGTAAGCAAGGGAAGAACAAAAAATGACCCACAAAAATCAACATATTTGAAGAATGTCAAAATGTCGATAATCTTTCGAAAATGGAAGATGTGTTTCTTGAGATTTTCAAAATTAGTTACTACACCTTTTCCAATTGTACTAGGACACTATGATCAGCCAGCCGATATTAGTTTGACAATCATAGAATAATTAGGGCGAAAATTATTTGCATCGAATTTGATATCTACTCGAATTCTCAATTTTCGTGTTAACATCCATACAACGTTGAAATCCGTGTTGATTATTCACCGTTTCGTTAGTAGCCCAGCTAAAGTTATTAGTACCCCTCGAACCGTACTTACACTCCTCACCTCGCTCGCAGTACTTGCCCCTGAAGCCCGGGCGGCACTTGCACGCGTACTCGCCGCCCTCGGTGGGCGTGCACCTGCCCTCGTTCTGGCACTGGTTGCCCGCGCACGGGTCGGGCGGACCGGCGGGCTCGCCCACCATGCCCTCGTCGTCGCCCATCTCGTCCTCGTCCTTGCCGCCGCAGCCCGGCTGGACTTTATGCTGCGTTTGGGCGTTGCCGAAGTCCACCGGCTTGTGGTTGATCCACACCTCCTTCATGCAACCTGACCGCCGGACATATGAATGGTCAATTTCGGTTTTTATATTGTTGTGATGCTATTTTTCGTTTGAATGTTTCACCTAAATTCATTTCTTTTCTTTATGAGGGAAAAATAAAAATAAAATAGAAGGAATTATTACACGAGTTTGAATATTCAGGGTTCATGCTGAACTTGACGTTGGGAAGTCATTTCAATTATAAGCAGAAAAAGAGTTATTTCAATATTAAGTGTGTGATATGAGTGTATTTTTAATGGAACATGAGAGTGTTCAGGTCGAGGCCAAAGATTCTCTCGAATGTGCCATGAAAATGCGAATTTTATACATGAAATACAAACAACATTTTTTGTACAACTGTACATATATAGAAGTTAGTTTGAATAACAAAATTGAGATTTTTAACAAAATTATTAATTGACTCTGTTGAAGATAAATCCTTCAAAAAGTAATATTTCATGCTAATTTTGTGAATTATTTTGACAGTGAAAATAAGTAAATATTTACTCATCAATAGAGATACAGAAATGTCAAAATGTCAGTTGTACGAAGTTGTACAACACTATTATTACACCTCATTTTGAATATTGTTCTAACTTGTTGTATTTTTCTGACCTTGATGGATTTAGGTGACTACAAAAACTCCAAAATCGTACAATGAGAATCACCTCGAGATGTAACAGACACACACCAGTTTCATTAATGATGGAAACATTACAATGGCTGTCAAATGAAAATAGACTCAATCAGTTAACTATGACTTACATCTTTAAAATGCTACATAACCTTCTTTCATCGTATTTTCATGAATTCATAACTTCCATTGATCAAATTTTTCGAAATATTGATAGAAAAAATGGACCTGGGAAAATTCAAATATTTCGATATTTTTAATATTTTAAATATTTTAAATATTTTAAATATTTTAAATATTTTAAATATTTTAAATATTTTAAATATTTTAAATATTTTAAATATTTTAAATATTTTAAATATTTTATTATATTTTAAATATTTTAAATATTTTAAATATTTTAAATATTTTAAATATTTTAAATATTTATATTTATATATATTAAATATTTCAATATATGGATGATGCATATGATTGTTTTATGTGTGATGATTTTTTTTGTAAATGTTAATTCATTTCTGACCTAATGGAATAGCACCTTGAAATAATCAGAAATCACATAAAATGAGCTCTGGTTCATAGATTCCTATCGAAATTTTTTCATTCACACACCGTGTAAACATTGAGAAATATGTTTGATAAACGATGATGATTTTAGGATATCCAAAGAAGTAATTGACTTGGAGGGATTTATCCTCGACGCCTCGAAGCGTTGCACCCGTGCTGAATTTCAATTTCTTCCGATGCAGTTGGCAACACTGGTATAACTATTATGGAATAGATGCTGAGAAGAGGATATATGGTTCGTTGTTCAACATCGCAGATTCGCAGGTTTCCCTTTGAGAAAATTCCACAAACTCATAAGAATTCCTCTGATATTTTTCTTTCTCCAATCCCAAACCATTTTTTTTACACATTTCCAAGTAAATCGGATCGAACGCTCACCATGAAAACTAGTCAGATTCCTCAGATGCCACTGAGTGAAAGCCTGCAGACCCGGCTCCGGAGGCACACCTCCCAAATACATGGGAGTGGTCAACCGCAAAAACTCCTTGGATCCCTCGTTGATGATGCTCCTCGCCAATCCTCTGTCCACCCTCAAGGTGAAGTTCTTTTTGATCGCCATCAGCTCAGCCACGTGATACTGGCCGTCGGACACCATTTCGTAGCTGAAAATCAGAGGCGGAAAAGTGAAATCGGCGCAGTCGGTAGGAACCAGCGCAGTCGGTAGGAATGGTGGAATATTCACCTGTACATAGTGGAGACAGGATAGTTGCCGATGTCATAGCTGACCCTGATCCTGCCGTTGAAAAGTTCGACGGCCAAGTGCTCCTGATGGCCGTCGTACATTAGAACGCCGTTTTCTTGGGTGGTAGCGAACACTATCGTGACATTAGCTTCAGGTTTTGTCCGCAAGGGCTCCAGTTCGACGTAGGACGTGTTGTGGATGAAGCTGAGGCTCGTCAAATACTCGCAACGTTTTCCTGTACACGAGAAAATCGAGTGATTGATTTATTTCGAAATTATGCAAAGTTTTTCTCGCGGACTAATTCTCTTACCGGAATATCCTGGGGCGCATTTGCAGAGATAGTCGTTGCTGCCGGAAGGTTGGAAACATACTCCGTGGACGCAATCGTGGTGTTGACAGGGCGAAGTTTGGGGATACATCATCGCCACCAAAGGGGTTATTTCGCAGAATTTCCCGCTGTAGTCGCCTGTACATTTGCAGGTGTATTCGTTGTCGCCATCGACACATGTTGCTCTGTTCTGAAAAAAAAATTGAGAGAAATTCAATCATCAATGGAGAGTAAGATGGAAAAATTGGGGGAAAAATTCACGAAAGAAGGAGAGAGAGGAGAGAGGAGAGAGGAGAGAGGAGAGAGGAGAGAGGAGAGAGGGAGAGAGAGGAGAGAGGAGAGAGGAGAGAGAGGAGAGAGGAGAGAGGAGAGAGGAGAGAGGAGAGAGAGGAGAGAGGAGAGAGGAGAGAGGAGAGAGGAGAGAGGAGAGAGGAGAGAGGAGAGAGGAGAGAGGAGAGAGGAGAGAGGAGAGAGGAGAGAGGAGAGAGGAGAGAGGAGAGAGGAGAGAGGAGAGAGGAGAGAGGAGAGAGGAGAGAGGAGAGAGGAGAGAGGAGAGAGGAGAGAGGAGAGAGGAGAGAGGAGAGAGGAGAGAGGAGAGAGGAGAGAGGAGAGAGGAGAGAGGAAGAGGAGAGAGGAGAGAGGAGAGAGGAGAGAGGAGAGAGGAGAGAGGAGAGAGAGGAGAGAGGAGAGAGGAGAGAGGAGAGAGGAGAGAGGAGGAGGGAGAGAGGAGAGAGAGAGAGAGGGAGAGAGGAGAGAGGAGAGAGGAGAGAGGAGAGAGGGAGAGGAGAGAGGAGAGAGGAGAGAGAGGAGAGAGGAGAGAGGAGAGAGGAGGAGAGGAGAGAGGAGAGAGGAGAGAGGAGAGAGGAGAGAGGAGAGAGGAGAGAGGAGAGAGGGAGAGAGGAGAGAGGAGAGAGGAGAGAGGGAGAGGAGAGAGGAGAGAGGAGAGAGGAGAGAGGAGAGAGGAGAGAGGAGAGAGGAGAGAGGAGAGAGGAGAGAGGAGAGAGGAGAGAGGAGAGAGGAGAGAGGAGAGAGGAGAGAGGAGAGAGGAGAGAGGAGAGAGGAGAGAGGAGAGAGGAGAGAGGAGAGAGGAGAGAGGAGAGAGGAGAGAGGAGAGAGGAAGAGAGGAGAGAGGAGAGAGGAGAGAGGAAGAGAGGAGAGAGGAGAGAGGAGAGAGGTGAGAGGAGAGAGGGGAGAGAGGAGAGAGGAGAGGGATGAGAGGTGAGAGGGAGGGAGGAGGGGAGAGAGGAAGAGAGGAGAGAGGAGAGAGGAGAGAGGAGAGAGGAGAGAGGAGAGAGGAGAGAGGAGAGAGGAGAGAGGAGAGAGGAGAGAGGAGAGAGGAGAGAGGATGAGAGGAGAGAGGAGAGAGGAGAGAGGAAGAGAGGAGAGAGGAGAGAGGAGAGAGGAGAGAGGAGAGAGGAGAGAGGAGAGAGGAGAGAGGAGAGAGGAGAGAGGAGAGAGGAGAGAGGAGAGAGGAGAGAGGAGAGTGGTGAGACGGAGAGAGGAGAGAGGGAGAGAAGGAGAGAGAGAGAGGAGAGAGGGAGAGAGTCGGAGAGAGGACGAGAGGAGAGAGGAGAGAGGAGAGAGGAGAGAGGAGAGTGGAGAGAGGAGAGAGGAGAGTGGAGAGGAGAGAGGAGAGAAAAACAAAGTAGTATATCTCACCTGGCACATGTGACTCTGGCAATCGTCGACGTTCACCGAGCAGTTCTCGCCCTTAAAACCAGGCAGACACTCGCAAGTGTAATAAAATATCGTGATCGACGCAACGAGCACTATTTTTACAAGGGTTGTACTGGTCGGTGCAAAAGGGAATTTTCCGGTCGCAAAGATCGCCCATAAAGCCGGCGGGGCAGTCGCATCTGTAGCGGCGACGAGGTCGACGCAGGTGGCGTTGTTGCGGCACTCGTTCGACAGGACAGTCGTCGATGTTGTGCTCGCATCGGACGCCCGTGAAGCCGGCAGCGCATTCACAGCTGGGAAAACGGTAAACTGAAAATTCATTCCGAGAGTTCGACAGTGGGACAAGGAGAGAACAGAGAAGAAAACGAAGAAAAGGTAGAGAAAGAACAGTGGACCAACGGAGAAGGTACAGAAAGAAAAATGAAAGAAAGAACAGATACAATAGAAAATCAGTAAAGAAAAGAGAAGTATAAAAGAAATACGGAGGAAGAAGAACAGAGAAAGAAGAACCTATAGAAAAGACACAGAAAAAAAGATAGAAAAATCAGAGAGAAAGAAGTAAACAATCAGCTACCAAATGGCTCGAAAACCAGCAAATCATTGGTTGATTTCAAAATAAAACTGGAAACATTGTTGGTTGGCAACTGTCAAACACTGTTTTGTATTGTGAATTATAAATAATGAATGAACAGAAAAAAAAAAGAACAGAGAAATAACAGTGAAAAGTAACAGAGGAAGTGAACCAGAGGAAGAACAGAAAAGTAAAACATAGAAAGAACAGAGTGAAGAACAGAAGAAGAATAGAGGTAGGATAATAGAGGAAGAGCAGAGAAATAACAAAGAAAGAACAGAGTATGAATAGAGGGAAAAAGAAAAATATCAAAGAAAAAAAAAACGAGAAATAATAGGGAAGAACCAGGAAAGACCAGGAAAGGAATAGTGGAAGATTACAGGAAGAACATAAAAAATAGAGAAAGAACAGAGGAAATAACATAAACAAAAGAGAAAGTGATAAACATTAGTATGGTTTTTCATGTTCATCTTCTCCAGCATATTCTTGTTGAAAAAAAAAAAAATAAACCAGACCAATGATCGTTGCCCTAGAACCAAAAACCGAGAAATGCACGAAGAAATAGGGAAGAAGAAGAGAAACACCGGAGGGGATCATACTGAATATGTTACCTGAACCTCCCTTCTTCGAGAAGTTTGCACGTCCCTTGATTCCGGCAGGGGTTCCCGTAGCAGGCGTCGATCATGAATTCGCAATTCTTGCCGTGGTAGCCGGGCGCGCATTTGCACTGGTAATCCCTTTCGGGCATCGTCATGCATACGCCGTTGTTGCGGCAAGGAAATGTATAGCACGCGTCGCATTTCGACAGGATTTCGTTGCTGATCTTACCTGAAACCGTTTATCGTCAGAAAACCCACAGAAGCGATTATGATACTTGATATATCGTGCTGTATCTAGAAAATATCCTACCGACTGCGCCATTTCAATAATATCAACTTATTCTGGGATACTTCCTAAGTATATTACGATATGTTATTGACATTGATTCTTTATATCTCGAATATGCGAGGTGGTTCAGATTATAGTAGCATAATTTCATTTTTCTTAAACTTCTTCTAAGGGTGAAACGGCCCTTCAAACTCCAGTTTTAAATATAATTCTTCCCCACAACTCTCGGGACATTGAAGTATCCGAATTCGGACGAATTTCATAACCTGGACTTTATAGTATTATTACTAGGAATTATCCTACCGACTGCGCCATTTTAATAATATCAATATACTCTAGGAGAATTCCTATTTAAACAACGAAATGTATCAACATTGATTCTTTATATCTCAATGCAAGGTGGTTCTGGTTCAGATTTTAGTAGCATTATATGATTTTCTCCAAACTCTTCCTAAGGGAGAAGGAGCCGTAGAAACTTCACTTTCAAAAATCTCTTTCGGCCCGACCTCTCGGGACATTGAAGTTTTCATTACCTAATTCGGACAGATTTTGTACACAGGACTATAAAGTAATTCAACTAGACATTATCCTACCGACTGCGCCATTTCAATGAGATCAATAACACTCCATGACATAAAGATGAAATCAAATCAAAAATTTAGGATGTGAAAGCCGTTTCTCTTCCTCCTGTAGGGTTAACTTTGTGATACTTTTGAGTCAGTAGTTTTTCGTTCCAGTTCCTGGAGATATAGAATGGAAAAATTACCTTTACATACGAAGGCAGATGAAGGAGTCGATAGTATCGACTTGTCCTTCATGTTGGGCGGTTCTGCACAATGTGCGATTCCGGGTTCCACGTAATCAACCTTCACCCAATCAGAGAGCCACCTCAAAGAACAGTCGCAGTACAGTGGGTTCGAACCCAGTGCTCTGAAAAAAAATACTCACTACATATCCATTTTTTTTTCATTTTGTTACACGATAACTTACATGTGGCTTATCGATTTCAAATTTGAGAAAGTTCCTTCTGGGATGAGCGAGATTTGGTTGCCATGAAGCGATCTGCAATAATTTTGAGGATTTTATATCTGTCAGGTATACATTCCCTTAGAGCAGCACCATAAAATAAATACCCCCAGAATTTTCCTTAACATCATCAATGAAAAGCTCAAATCAATTTCAGAATTAACAAGAAATTCATCATCATAGAAAACAATACGAACTTCATGACTCTCATAACGATACAACAAATTCTAAACTTGGATTTACAAAATTACAAAAACATCATGCAGTTGAAATTGCAAAATCAAAATAAACATATTCTCATGCAACAGTTCACCATTTCCAACCAAGTTTTATATCTTCTACTATTTTACTTTATTTTTTCATTTAATTATATTTCAATGAGTTGTTTTTGTAAAATTAGCTATTGATAAACTTTGTTCCCATTGATCCTTAAACATTTGTGAATTCATGAATAGTATCAAGCTCGACAAATAATAAAAATATCCTTCCAATTCAACAACTTCCAACTCACAGTATCCTCAAAGACGTCAAATCTTGCAGCGAATCTCTTTGAATGCACTGCATCCTATTGTAGCTCAGGATAAGCGTTGACAGTTTCGACAGATCAGGAAAGTACCATTCGATAACATCACTATCTTATTGTTGCTCAGGTCCCTGAAAAAGTTCACTCGATTTGGTAACTGATTATTCAGAAATCGTATCGAAATATCATGTAATAACATCCAATTTATATAATTTCGTTGATATCGAGTAATGATCAAATTAAAAATCCTACCGACTGCGCCAATAAAGACGAAATATCGCTGAAAATTGATAAATACCTATTGGATGTTTCACATAGGTTGATTGTTGAGAACTCCACTTTGATTGAGAATGTGAATATATAATAAAATATTACGATTCCTACCGACTGCGCCAACATCAACTGAATATCGCTGAATAAAGATACGTTTTGGATGTTATTACAAAGTATCTAGTGGATGTGAGTATCTTTTCATGTTTTTTTTCATTCTCGAATCCAAGAAAGAACTACTTACAGTCTCGACAGCGACTTGAGATGACCGATCCTGTCCGCTTGGATCCTGTCGATTTCGTTATAGTCCAAATAGAGTTCCGACGTCTCAGGCGGAATACCCCGCGGGATTTCGCTGAGATTAGCCCTAGAACATCTCACCACAGTGCCGGTGCAAGAGCACATGGGCGGGCAGTAATTCTCCCCCAAACAGCCCTGGTCGTTTTCACCTGAAAGGAACATTAATCAGACTCCGGGGACCGTGAATGAAATGAAGTTACGAATAAAATGAGAATAGCGAATGGAGTGTGCGAAGAATTCATCTAACGTAACGTTGAGTACTTACAGTCTTGAGCTACCTCATTTTTTTTCATCTCCCTCGTATACAAATAGTGGCGATTGAAATTTGGATGGTGCAAGTTGGTTTGAGATGATGAATGCACTGTTATGGAGAATAAATTTTTTTGAGAAACGTGAAATAAACTTGTTTCCCAATTTTTGTAAAGCCGTGAAGAGCGGACCATGGTTCAAATCCTGCCAAGGAATTTTTTTTTATTTTCTTTCTTCATGTCGCCGACGTGTTTGTATCATTATTACATTCTTTGTTCGATTTTTTGAGCTGTGTTTCTCCTTTGATTCTTTTGATATCGTATAGGATTGTTTAGTATAGATATATAGTAGATAAAAAGTTAGATTCAGAATCAACTTCGTTATTATATCTATCATAATTAATATATAGGACGTTTTTCTCACTTCGGCCATAACAGAATAACAAATTCGGTAGTTTTTGAATTTTTGGTAACACTTACTGGTGCACTTGAACTCCGTCTTGGGCAACTCCTTGATCAGCACGTCTTTCACCGCATCTGGACCGGCACATTTAGGGGAAGAACCGCTCAACCCCTTATTCTTCAGCCACTCCGAGAACCAAGCCAGATGACAGTTGCACACGAAAGGATTCTGCACTAAATTCCTGAAAAATAGATCAATAGATTTTTTTCTTATCGAGACTATTTTTTTTTTCCCAGACTCACAAGGTGTGTAGCGACTGGAGGAAATCGAAGGACCCAGGCATCACGCAAGTTATCCGATTGTCGTTCAAGGACAAAACTTTGAGTCCGTGCAGCCCGAGGAACATTTTGTTGTGCACCTCCAGGAGTTTGTTTTCGGAGAGCAGAAGCTCGGATATTCTCGAGGCGCCCTCGAAGGAGTTCTCCTCGATGCCGGTGATCTGGTTCCGGCGCACGTCCAACTTCACCAGGTTCGGCAGCCTGCCGAAGAGGCCGTCCGATTTTATCTTTGCTATTTCGTTGTCGTGCAACAGTCTGGAAAAAAATCTCTTCTTTCCAATGCCGAATTTTCAATGATGAAGATAAAGTCAGTCACAAGACGAGCAGATTTATTTTCTCTCAATGAAATTTAAACCTGATCATCAACAAAACTCTACAGGCGTAGGGACCTGTACAATGCTTAGATTTTTCGCCACTAGATGGCGTCTAACACGGTTTATCCCACGTCACGCCCAGTAAAACTAAAAAATAAATATCAATAGAGTTGAAAGTATGAAAAAGACTGAACGAACAGTTTTCCGAAGTATTTTCATGTCATCATCATTTACCCAATCTGAAAATCGATTTGGATGACTCGCATTTCGAAAATCACATTCTGTATTGTTTTTATCACCGAAAAAATATACTTACAGTTCTGTCGTATACAGAGGGATATCTCTGGGTATTTCCTTCAAGGATCGACCGGAACAATCGACAATGGTGTCGTCGCAAGAACATCCGGAAGGACAAGCGTTGTCGATGAGACACTCGCCTGCGTATCGTGTTCGAAATTCTTCTTGACCTGACACACAAAATTCTCATTAAGCCATGATATATCTCATTTTTTTTTTCAACTGTGGACAACACGAAAGGGAAACCTATGATGTTCGAGGAACACCGTGTTAGCCAGCGGTGGAGTTTTGGGAGAGAATTTTTCTTGAAAGTTTGGAGGTTGTTAGCATCAGGAAAGACTTCACTAGGCAAAGAATATAATCTCATAGATTGTATCAGTAGAAATTGATAAATTTTTCGCTACACTGGGAAATTCAACGACTTCATTAAATACCGATTTGTTGGGTGTCAATGTACATGGTGATTTACTTAAGAAAGGTGGAATGATGCTTTGGAAAAATTCCCTAAATTTACTCGGATTGCCACGGAATTCTGCATTCTTAGGTAAATCACCCTGTAAAAATAAATTTGGTATAAAACTCGGTTCTGTGGACAATTTCTCGAAGAAATCCCTATCCACGATGAGAATGAATGAACTAAAATGAAGGGAAATGTAAGAAGCGTTATCTACAGCGTGATTGGGAAAAGATGGACACACCGTAACCACTGATTTAGTGGAAAGGCGCGCTTACCCTTACATTTGAACTTTTCGTCTTTCAACGTTTCGATTCTTCTTCTTTGCATTCGTTTAGGCGTCTCGCATCTAGCTCCGGACGTTTCTATGGGGTTCCGGTGCAAGTATTCGGCCAACCATTTCAGGTTGCAGTCGCATATGAAAGGATTTCTAGCCAAATGACTGAAAAAAAAATATCAGTTGTAGTATGAGAGGTGATAATTTTGAATTATCACCTCTTACAAGTATCTCAAGCTGGAAACGCATTTGATTTTTGGTGTTCCTCAAGGAACTACTTCAGGGCCGATTCTCTTTACCATTTATATAAATGACATTTCAAACACAATTATAATCGATACATTTTCTCAACTGCTGATGATATTTTCAGCTCAAATTGACATGATGACAGTGCTGCTATCAATCAACTCACTTGATGACCACCGAAAAAAAAGAATATTTTTTGAATTGAAGAAGGGGTTTGATACAGTGTCTCATGATGTACTCTTCAAAAAAACTTGTGAACAAAAAAACATGTGGTTGAGGTATATTAGGTTACAAGTTAACATGGATATTTTTCTTTATTAAATAAACAAATCGACCTCATTATTCTTAGTGTTATTTGTGCTGATTTAGAAAAAAAAAAGAATACTTACAGTGTTTGAATACTTTTCAGCGAATCGAAACTACCATTCGCAAGCGACTGAATATCATTGTCATAGAGAGACAACAAACTCAAGTTATGCAAGTCAAGAAAAGTGTCCTTTCTTATACAGGTGATCTCGTTTGCATTCAACAGCCTGAAAAATGATGAAACAAAATTAATATTCATTCAGTGGTTATAATAAGAATAACTTACAGAAGTTGTAGAGAAACTAGGCCTTGAAACACACCAGCTGGCAGATCTTTTATTTTGTTGCCATACAACACACTGAAACAGAAATCGATTTTTTTTCAACTGTCCATAATGATAAACACTGAGTACTCACAGTGAAGTCAATGATTTGAGTCCATGAAAGGCATCTGGACTGATTTTGAAATCTTGTTATTGCTCAGGTCACTGCAAAAATCCAAAATAATTCTTTTTTTCCACCTTATAGTAGAAGAGATATCACGACTAGGAGTGGTAGAAAAAGTCAACCCTTGAACTCCTTTTGTACCCAACTTTTTCCTTGCTTCATTCATTTTGAGTAGAAAAAATTGCAATACAATTTATTTTATCGGTTCGATGATTTTTCCAACTCGCAAGAGATATTTCTGTTGATTGAAAAAAAAACTGAAGAAATATAATAGCGTCTGACAATATCATAAAATTGTTTCTAGCGTATGGTATTTGACACGTTAGCATATAAGAGTTATGGCCCAAATTGTCCCATCACCATAACTATACTTACATTCGTCGTAGTCTCTTGTGGACGAAAAACGCCTTGGGTGGTACTTCGGTGATCTCATTTTGTTCCAATCGTCTTGAAAGGAAAAATATTCTCGTTATAAATATAATGTCAAGTGTCAAAGTACCAGGTTACTGTGGAAGAACCCCCTGTAGGTGGTGCCATCTGTCGGGAGAAATGCTAACCGAAACTTGATTTTCATAACAAGTTCACTAGGAAAGATTTCATATGATCTGAGAGAGTATATTATTTAATTATGTACTGCGAAATGGAGAATATATAGATTTCTGATGCAAACGTCAGCTCAAATTTCTCAGAAGGTTCTCATAATAAACGACTGTATGAACTATTGACGAATCCTTAACCCTATTGTGGTAGAATCAATACATATTTTAGACCGACGAGAGATTTCTTCAGTCATGTTGGTTTGTTTTCGAAATTATCCGGCAGATGGCGCCACATATATTCGAACATCAATTATATCTCAGAATATAAAATATGTTGCATTCTTACAATTCGGTAACTCCTTCCGGAAGATGTTCAGGTAGACTGGCGAGTCCTTTCTCACAGACAATCTACTATCCCGTTGGCACATCTGCAAGGGTGGGGACACTGCGGCTCGCTGATACATTCCCCATTTATAGAACGCTCTACCAAACCTACTCAACAGAAAATATACTTACACAATCGATGTTGTTTTCACATATCAAATGATGAAAAAATAAGAAATATATGAAAATATATGGAAATATATGAAAATTATAAAAATATATGAAAATATATGAAAATACATGAAAATATATCGAAATATATGAAAATATATGAAAATATATCGAGAATGTATGGAAATATATGAGATGTTCATTAAGCTGAGTAACAGTAATGTTACATTTTTGTTAGTACCACCTAAATTTGTAAAATCCACTACAAAAAAAGATTTTCTCTTTCTCTAAGTAATTGATTCTTCCATAGGAGACACTGAATATGCAATATTGAAATTTTATATCGTGCACTAAAGGATATATTAAAGATACTATGGAATATATGAAATATGTGTTATATACTATGAAATATATAAAATATACTATTGGATGAATGGAATATACTGTTGAATATTCAAAATATACTATAATTTTTGAAAAAAAATTGGTAAATTCACACAAGATCGAAAATATACGAAAATATCCTCACCGGAACATTTGAACTCGGAGTCCTGCAAGTCGACGACCAGTCTGCCCTTTCAGATGGCTGGGCGAATGACATTTCGTGTATTGGGCCAACCTCGGCGAATATCTCAGGTAGCGCGCCAGCCAAGACAGTTGACAATCGCAATGGAAGAAATTGTCGTTGAGCCTCAGGGTCCTCAG